>CM075878.1:20134352-20734352 GCA_038021265.1 Cyprinella venusta | reverse complement strand
TTCTATCACAATATACATGTGGCCAGCGTGACACACATACGCACACACATCAACACGTCCGCGCACTAAACAGCCCGCGCGCACACACAGATAACGCTTCCTTTTACAGTCCAGTTACCCATGTAAATACTATGTACTTATTTTAGAAACTACAATTACTGGGTATTAACTAGTACTAACCTTGAAACTACCCCTAAACCTACACCTGTTCCATGTACTTACCTTATATTAGCCAGTACTTTCTAGGTAAGTACACTATAAGTACACTGTAAGTACTGTACTGTAAAAGGAAGCTTTACCCACACACAGACACGGACATCTCTGGAAAAGCTTGTAAAAGGGTTACCAAAAATATCTAGTATGCTGAAATACATGTAAAAGAACTGTAATTCACCAACCTAACTTCAAGTGTACTCACGAGTGACAAAGAAGTTGAAATACCTGTAATACAATGCTTTAAAATGTAACTCAACGATGCTGCCAAAATAGTTCAATGTGTTTGATGTCTTTGTAATCCTCACAGCATGATCTGTCTTTTAAACTGTATATCGATATTGCAAAATGTATATCATCATGTATAAGTTTGTTTTCAAAGTTAGCATAATTTTTCCTTTGTCTCAAGACGCAAAATTAACAACGTGGGATGTTAATCAGATGGGCGTACACGCCCTTTTGGTGGTCGACTTTCATTGGTCAGCCGAGTTTTGGGACGAGCCCCCCTGAACCACCCTTGAAAAGCTCGTGCCACAGAATATTCGCCCTCTTGCTACCTCAGTCCTATTACCTTACAATCTCGCGTTACTCTTACGCTTACCTCCTGCTGTGGTCCCTGGCTTCCTCCTCCCTCCGGAATCTTCTGATGCCCTCGGACTCGTCTTCCTGCATCTTCTGAAGCTTTTTAAAGTTATCAGTATTTCGTTTTGCAAATAGCTAGTTAAAGTTCGTAAGTGCGTCTTCTCCAACAAGAAGACAACATCCAGCACGAACTCTCTACGCTTTGAACTCCCGCGAAACACACCCACGTGGGGAGAACAAAGAAATCCGCCTCCCGCCCCCCAGACAACCGCACGCTTCCAGCATAACAGGTCTGAATGCATTTGTTCCATCAAATTTTAGACAAGAGTGTTTTCCTGTGGTTGTCTCGAAAGGCTTAAAGTTGTGCTAGTAACTGTAATTCTTGTATTTCCCTTTTCCATTTGTTTCCTTTCTTATGTTTCATTCTCATTTTTGTGTATATACATTTATCGTGTGATTTTGTAGTGTACTTAGTCGTGTGCTTTTATTAAAGTTCATTTATACATTATTTGCCATTGTGTGTATTAATCACATAACAAAGCCTCTTTAATATTAGATCCTAACGCTACAATCTGATTTTGTTGAGTGCACAAAACATTGTCAGAAAATTAAGCTAAACAGATCAAGTGATTGATAGTTTTACAGATCCGCACGCTGGCGCGCTGACTGAGAAAACTGTGTAATCCTTGTTGTTTTAAAGATCAACAGCCCTCGTTCTGTGAAAGATATATGCTCCAAATTGATCATAATTCGTTACGTTTAATTTCGTTATCTAAAGCAGACGTGTGTGTTGTAAACACCCCTCGTTGGGTGATTTAATGTAATGTATGTGAGGAAACTCGGTTTAAGGAATATTCTATAAATTGTTGATCCAGATCATTAATTTGGAATATTCTTCCCCTGAATTCCAATTGAGCTATAAACCTTGAGCCGGGATCCCCCACATATGATTGTGTTTATGGGGTACAATATAACATGTGTTTATGGTTTTTCTTTTTTAAAAAGTCTTATTTTTCATAAACTTCATCTTTATTGTAAGCCGCGTTCTCCTCTGTCCCCTGAACGAGCGGATGACTTCCTGATTCTATGAAACCACTCCCTCAGAAACAGTCAGTGGGCTCAGATTGGTTAATTTGGACCGGAGTGTGGTGATTGGCTAAACTGTTGCTCACGTTGTCCGGAAGGTTGACGCCCATTACCTTTACGGGCGAAATGTGCCTGCGCTCCGGTCCAGATGTACAGGTCCTGTAGTGGGACTGTGGGAGAGTGGGGACGGACTTATATATCATATATACATGAACAATGCATTTATAAAATGAGTACATATACAAATTCAGGTCCAAAATGTTTGTACTCGTTTGTAGTAGACACAAAATACCATAACTATAAAGCCAGCGTTGGCATTTGACAAAACTAAAACATTACATCTGAAATTATACATTAAGATATTATACATTATTTAACATTAAGTCACATTAATTAACATTAAGTCTTAGCCTACTTACAGGTTGTGGCCCAACAACTGCTGCCTGTGGTTTTAAAGTTGAAACTGCTTCATGTTTTAGTAAAAGTTTCTTGTTGAATCCGGTGTTGAATTTGTGGAGATTCTGGAAGCTGTTTTCCATAAAATGCGCAGCAGAGCTAGATTACGATCGTCATTTTCAGGAACATAATCAAACATAAATTGTATGCATTGTTGATGAAGTACAGCGTCCGTGGGAAGCCCGAAACACAGAAGACCTGACAGCTGCATCTAGGGTGACCAACTGTCCTGTTTTCCCAGGACATGTCTTGTTTTCTTATAACAATATAACAATTTTCTATCCATGCAGAGGAGGCATAACCTACTTTAAATGTATTGAAATTAATAAGGTATCTTTGAGTAAACTTTGAGTATCATTTGAGTAGGCCCATCTGTTTGCCGGGCCGAGTGTCCTGGTTTTTGGTAATCAAAATATGGTCACCCTGATGTGTGTGGGTTAGTAACGTCTAAAACCCAGCTGTAGTCCCAATCAAGTCGTTTTTGTAGGCAATATACTTCCTAATTTTTAAAAGACGATATCTCTGCTTACACTGAACTTTCAGCCCTGCAACTTTGCAGATTCATTGCAAGATTTGTTGATGCAACAGCAACATTACACAATATTTAAAATGAAAAAAGTGAAATGGCAGTCAACCCCCCTTTAAATATTGCTCATTTGAATATTTATAGTTTAAGGAACAATGTGAATTAAATTTCTGATTTAATGTTGTCAAACACGATTAACATTTAGTAGCAGTAGCCTTATTGTCACTTAGTCACAAGTAGGGATGGGCAACGATTAATCGCGATTAATCATTAGCAAAATAAAAGTTTGTGTTTACATAATATATGTGTATGTAGTGTGTATAATTAATTTGTTTATGTAAATACCCACACATGCATGCTATGGCTCTGACAGTAACGTTATGCGCTCTGAGCATCCAATCAAAGAACGAGAAAATACAGACGTTGCTAGATGCCAGCCAGAGCCGTTAAATATTTTTAAATGTTTTTAAACGGCTCTGATGCCAGCTAGATGGCCCCGCTGCAGTCAAAGCGAAATATGATTGGCTGATTAAATCTGACGGATTATCTGATTGGTTAAAGCAACGGCATTCATTTTAAGTTACAGACGCCCGCTCTGTCGATTCTGAAGGCCTCCAGGCAGATTTATTTACCCGGCAACGCATGATGGCTGAAATATGATTGGATACAAGCTCTAACATAAAAACACACTACTGGAAGCAGCGCAACCAAGAGAAAAGCTATGATATTAAAATAACAAACTATTGGGAATAATTTAATACTCATTCATGGAAAAAAATATATTAAAGTGCAAGTCAGTGATTCTGATAATGTTTAGGCCAGCAGAGAAGGCCTTGCTGGCCCTGACGGCCCACCACTGATATATATATAAAAATGAGAAGTTATTTGTATAACCAAAAATAGTTTTTAAATATGATTCGGGTGTGTGAAGGAACATATGAACGAACGTTCATTTAGGTTAACGTTATTAGAGTTTCTGCTCATATTATTTTCTTTTCAAGATGTTTTAAACTCTAACTTTGAACCAATTCTAAATCAGGATTTGTTTCCAGGTATGACTAAAAATGTTTTTTGACTTTCATTTATACTTTGATTTTATACATGTATATATATATGAAGAGTTCAGATGCAAAAGCCTCTAAGTGCCATTTGAAATTTTCTTCTAGAATGATCATTTTTAGAATAATCATTTTTATCAAGCTTGTATAATTAAGTTCAGTAATTTCACTTAAATGGCAATGAAGACTACCTATTAATAGTCATTTAAGTGAAATTACTGAACTTAAATATGCAAGCTTGATAAAATTATCATTCTAGAAGAATTTTAGAGGCTTTTGCATCTGAACTTCTCATTTATATATAAAAAACTAATGTTATCTTACTAATGTAAGCATGTCGGAGCAAAAGTGAACTAACACACGGCACGCGTGTCTCGGTCTATCCTATCAGACGCACATTTAATATTTAAACAGTCTTTGTGGAGTTTACAGACGTTATTCGATAATGCGATTAGAACAAAGCACTTAAGAATAATGACTTACTGCATCAGCTGAATCCGTGCTCCTCAAAATGAATCAGTAACTGAGGTATTTTTTTCCAGGATCTCCTCACAGCGCAGCAAGACGAAAGGTTAGGATGACGTTAGATCCATTATAAAATGTATATTTTTTTTATCGATGTGGGCGTTTTCATGGCTTGCCTCAACATTAGTGTTTGAATAGCACGCGCTCCCAGTGGGCGGGGTCACATTAACACGTCATTCGCTATAATGAGGTAAAAGAGAAAAGACTGACATCTCTCTCTTTTCATACAGATAACATCAACTGAGAATAGTTGCTTTTTTATATAAATGACTTCATTTAAAAGAAGAGAATCTCAGCTTCATAAAGAGAAATCTTCCGTGTGTCTGTGACGAGTTTAAAGTATTTAACGAGTTACAGTTAATTTTCGGACGCGTTTCAGAAAGATATTTGCGGAGACAGAGTGAGCTGAAAGCGCACCCTGTTTAATTTATTTATTTTACAAAAACACAAGGTTTTGATATTACTAAGAGTGTACGCAAAAAAAGAAGACCCTCTCTAGTTTATAATCATGTATTGATTTTATTTATATGACCATTAATGACGGAGTATTTTAAGTCTATGTTGCAGCTATGTGAAAAAAAAACTATCAAAACGCGGGGACGAGTTATTGGTCCCCTGGGGGTTAAAGTTGGAACTGCTTCATGTTTTATTAACAGTTTCTTATTGAATCCGGCATTGAATTCATGAAGTCTTCTGTAAAATGCGTAGGACAGAGAGCTAAATTACGATTGTAATTTTAAGGAACATAATCAAACAAATTTTAGCCATTGTTGACAAACTACAGCGTCCGTGGGAAGCCCGAATACAGAAAACCTGACAGACCTGACAGCTGGGTGAAAATGAACCGGGTTGTAGAGTGTGCCACAAAACCTCGACAACCCATGATGGTTAATGATGGTGATGGTTAAGATAATCTCTTGAACTCCAAACTGAATGTCAGAATGGGAAAGAAAGGTGATTTAAACAATTTTGAGCGTGGCATGGTCGTTGGTGCCAGATAGCCGGGTCTGAGTATTTCACAATCTGCTCAGTTACACAACCAGTTACACAATTTTCACGCACAACCATTTCTAGGGTTTACAAAGCCTGATGGTAAAAGGGAAAACATTCAGTATGCAGGAGTCATTTGGGCAAAAATGCCTTGATGCTAGAGGTCATAGGAGAATGGGCCGACTGGTTGAAGCTGTGACTGAAATAATCACTCGTTACAACCGAGGTATGCAACAAAGCATTTGTGAAGAAACAACACGCACAACCTTGAGGCGGATGGGATCAGACAGAAGACCCCACCGGGTACCACTAATCTCCACTACAAATGGAGATTAGTGGAAAAAGACTCCTACAATTTGCAAGAGCTCACCAAAATTGGACAGTTGAAGACTGGAAAAATGTTGCCTGGTCTGATGAGTCTCGATTTCAGTTGAGACATTCATATGGTAGAGTCAGAATTTGGCATAAACAGAATGAGAACACGGATCCATCACGCCTTGTTGCCACTGTGCAGGCTGCTGCTGGTGGTGTAATTGTGTGGGGAATGTTTTCTTGGCACACTTTAGGCCAGCAGAATAATGCACCATGTCACAAAGCTCGAATCATTTCAAATTGGTTTCTTGAACATGACAATGAATTCACTGTACTAAAAGTACCCCCACAGTCACCATATCTCAACCCAATAGAGTATCTTTGGGATGTGGTGGAACGGGAGCTTTGTGCCCCTGATGTGCATCCCACCTCCATCAATTTCAAGATGCTATCCTATCAATATGGGCCAACATTTCTAAAGAATGCTTTCAAAAACTTGTTGAATCAATGCCATGAAGAATTAAGACAGTTCTGAAGGAGAAAGGGGGTCAAAGACAGTATTAGTATGGTGTTCCTAATAATCCTTTAGGTGAGTGCAAGTATGTGCTTTTTCTTCAGAAACTAAGGTGAAATAGGATTTTACCTGTGGTATGTCTTTACAACATACATTCTGCCCGGGACTGAATCTGGGGCAGTTGACACATGAGCACGTTATAAAATGACAACATAAGCATTTTTATAATACATTGCAACGGGAGATAAAATTAGTATGAGGTAGAGGTTTCTGCTAAAATTACTTTTTTTGACGTTTACATAAAGTACAAGATAAACTTTCAATTGGATAAATACATATTGTACTTTTTATAAATATTATAAGTACAAAAACATACCAGTGCGAGACGACTTCTATCAGTGCTTCATCAGGTGCATCTATTTACTTCTGTATGTGTCCAAAGGTTCAAACTGATTAGGCACTGGACCTGCACTGTCATCAATCTGTTCACAATGCGATTCCAGTGGGGAGATGTCCTCTACTTCCAGAAAGCTCTCAGAACCGCTGTAACTGCTGCTCTCTGTATCACTATCCATCTCACCTGTGTGTGCATGTCCCAGACAGTACAGTGCATCCGGAAAGTATTCACAGCGCTTTACCCTTTCCACATTTTGTTGTTACAGCCTTATTCCAAAATGGATTAAATTAATGATTTCTCAAAATTATACAAACAATACCCCATAATGACAATGTGAAAGAAGCTTGTTTGAAATCGTTGCAAATTGATTAAAAAATAAATAAATAAATAAAAATTCACATGCACAAGTATTCACAGCCTTTGCTCAATACTTTGTTTCAAGCACCTTTGGCACCAATTACAGCCTCAAGTCTTTTTGACTATGTTGTTACAATCTTGGCACACCTATATTTTGCAGTTTCTCCCATTTTTCTACACAGAACCTCTCAAGATCCATCAGGTTGAATGGGGAGCGTCGATGCACAGCCATTTTCAGATCTCTTCAAAGATGTTCAATCGGGGTTAAGTCTGGGCCACTCAAGGACATTCATGGAGTTGTGCTGTATCCACTCTTTGTTATGTTGGCTGTGTGCTTAGGGTCGTTGTCCTGTTGGAAGATGAATTGTCACCCCAGTCTCAGGTCCAGAGCGCTCTGGAGCAGTTTTTCATCAAGGATATCTCTTTACATTTTTACATCTAGATTTTACATCTTTGCTGCATTAATCTTTCCCTTGATGCTGACTAGTCTCTCAGTCCCTGCCGCTGGAAAAAAAAATCCACACATCATAATGCTGGCACCACCATGCTTCACTGAAAGGATTGGTATTGGCCAAGTGATGAGCGGTGTCTGGTTTTCTTCCAGACATGATGTTTGCCATTCAGGCCAAAGAGTTCAATCTTTGTTTCATCATACCAGATAATTTTGTTTCTCATGGTCTGAGTCCTTCAGATACCTTTTGGCAAACTCCAGGTGGGCTGTCTGTGGAGAAATGGCTTCCGTCTGCAACTCTACCATACAGGCCTGATTGGTGGTGTGCTGCAGAGATGGTTGGTCTTCTGGAAGGCTCTTCTCTTACCCCTTTTCCACCGAAAAAAGAACTGGTTCAGAACTGGTGCATGGTTCAAGGTTCAACTTGCGAACCCGTTTAGAACCGTTTGCTTTTCCACTGACTAGAGCGCCCAGGGAACGACGTCGTTACGTCACTGTTTACGTCGCTTGCAAGTACATTGTTTGGGATTATCTCAACTCGTGTACCGAGAAAACTTTAAAAACAATTGAAATATGTAAGTCTTTTAATCTTTTCGTTTGACATGTAATCTTTTCTGATAAGTTATGTACCCCTGTCTTGTGTCTTTTTTTTCTTTCCATTTATTTGTTCTATATCGTGACTGTTTTCTTCTTTGCTTATGTTTCAATAAATAAATAAAACGCTTGCGTGTTTCTGCAGTTTCTCCTGGCTTTGCGATGGTCAGAAAATATGTTTAAAAGAACCGAGAAGAACGCATCTAAACCCGCCCCGTAAACATGACGTGCTAAAAGAACGGTTCTAGTCCAGCAAAGAGTTGGTGCCGCTTTGGAACCAGTTCTCGCGGCCGCGAACCGGTTCTTTGGCTGTCGAAACACAAAGAACTGGTTCGCGCGCAGGCACCGGCTCCGAACCGGCTCTCAAAATGCTTTGGTGGAAAAGGGGCTTCAGAGAGACTATCAGGTTCTTGGTCACCTCCCTGACTAAGGCCCTTCTCCTCCGATCGTTCAGTTTGACCGGGTGGCCATCTCTAGGGAGAGTCCTGGTGGTTCCATCCAAACTTCTTCCAAAGACAATTCCTTGCACTTCATGCCTTAGTTTGTACTCTGACATGCACTGTTAACTATGGGACAGGTGTGTGCATTTCCAAATCATATCCAATCAACTGAATTTACCACAGGCGGACTACAATCAAGTTGTAGAAACATCAAGGATGATCAGTGGAAATAGGCTGCACTTGAGCTCAATTTTGAGTGTTATGGCTAAGGCAGTGAATACTTTGTAGCCAACATGGGAATTTTTAATAAATTTGCAAAGATTTCAAACAAACAAAATACCTATTTACACATTAATTCCGAAAAAAGATGATTTTCGCTGATCGTTTTACTATGCATATGGTAGACCCTGGTACTGAATGGCCGTGCTATTAAAATTATTTATTATTCATGTCGGATGGTCATGATTATTTGCCAACATGGACAAGATAACAGCTTTCACTCTTGACTATTTTGCAGCCCAAACCCCTACCGAACAGATATAGTTCGGAAATAATTTTCGTTTATCTACAGCTCAGATCTAAAACTCTTAAGTGAATTAAAGTATCCCTGTAATATATTTTTTTTAATGAATTGAGCAATTGTGAATGAGCAAATACAAGCATCTGCCTCAACATAAAAAAAAAAAAAACTATTTTTGTGAATAAACATGTCATCCTCTCCTTGTTTTGGAATTCAAAGGGTAATCAGATATGTGTGTTTAGACATAGGTCAGATGTCGGATATGTATCTGATTTAAAACAACATATGGAAAAAAAAATCTGATCTCGTGCTTTTTGTGTTTACACGTATGCAAAAAATTCCGATTTATGTCAGATGAGAGTAAAAGATTGTATTTTTGTGCCAGAGTAAATGCAGCTTTTGGTGCAAGGATTTTGAGTTACAAAGAAGCCAAAAACTAGACAGAAATAGACTATTTTAGACAATGAACTTCGAATATACTTTTCCCTGCAGTTTACCCCATTCATTATTTTTGAAGTGGAAAAGAGTGGAGAAGTTACTTTTGAATATAAATTTGTTAATAGTGAGCTAAAATTAATGACTTTTTTAAATTTTTGAATTAAATTAAATAATTTGTTAACGCATTTACAGCATGATTTAACATAACAATTTTTTCCTATTTACTGTCTTTACATATTTAACACCCATTTTACGACTCATTTTTGTGAACATAGTATTGACAGCAAAAAGAAAGAAGTTTCACTTGTCCACAGACACAAAACGGTCATCAAATACAGCAACATATTCTCATTTAAGATTTTGAAAAACAAAATAAACATTGATTTGGTTGCATGTAAAAATGTTATATGCAAAATATTATAAAAAGCAAACGACTTTAGATTGGTATTGTATTAATTTTCAATTTATTTGTAATAATTTTTTCAGTTAAACTGAACAAACTTAGACGTGCACATCACAGAACAAGAAAAAAATTGTATCCAATGATTGAATGTCTTTCATATTATTGTACACAAGTGCTTTTCAGAGCTACTGCGGTCAAATGATTTACACTAATCACAAAATGTATTCGACAGTTTCTAATTGGCAAGACAAATGGTAACAGTTAAAGTAACTCTATTTTGTCAAGTTTTTAGTAGAAAATAATGGAAATATTCACAAATGCAACACTATTTTAGAAAATTTGTTTACATTTGGGCCAATTTTATTTAATTTTTTTCTCACAGGAGTTTGTAGCCTCAGATGTAAATCTCTAGATTTCTTGGAAGTTCCAGGATTTTTTTAAATGTTAAGAACATGAAACTAAATATTATGAAAACTTTGTTTTTCTTTTTACTCAAAACAAAACAGTCTTGTTTTACAACGTTTTAAACAACAAAATATATAAACAACCACAACAAAAAAAAATGTGCAACCAGTTTCAAAAAGTCTCAGTTTCAACAGTCCAAAACATGAATTAAACTTTGAGACGTTTGTTACATCTGGGACTGTTTACAAGCATGTGTGTGTGTGCTAGCTTGCCCAAATCTCTTGTGCCCACCGCTCATTCTGTAAAAACCATTTGTGGGCAGACCCACGGTCCAGTTGAAACAGTTGCTCTTGGCTTGAATTGACAGCTGTGTAGCGGATGCTCAATTTGGGGTTTGGTATGAGAGCCGCAGAGAGGAGACGACAACCGGCCGCCAAGTACACACTCTCCGTTACATCCTCGACACCAGCATGCCTAAACCAAACAACTTACATACTCACAAATCATGACCAAACTACATTCAAGCGCTTACAAGTGGGGTTGGGAATATAAAAAAAATCAATTCCAATTCTGTAATCAGATACTTTAGGTCAGGAATCAGATACTTGGCATAAAATTACAATTTAGATTCTGCGTATTGATTTCCGTGGGCACGTTTTAATTTGAATCTAAACTATTCAGAAGGATGCGAAAAAGAACTTAATTCAGCAATCATGCACTGTTTTCTGTGCACACACATCTAAAGCTCTTGAATAACTTCTGTAACTTTATTAAGGATTTGTCTATATTTGATTTATAAAGTGAAGACTACGTAGTGTTATTTTACATTTGATTTTTCATTTCTGTACCTGAATACTAGACATAACTGAAAAACACTTATTTGTGCTATTGCTAATGTTTATTTATTCTTATTGTATTACTGACTGTTTTTTTGTCTTTAATAAAGTTTGAAATTTATATTAGTTGGGCTAGTTGTTTCTCTGAGGTATTTTTGTTAAAACTACAGCCAAAAGTTCCTTGTGTAAGAATTCTGTAGGCTGCTGATTTGTGTAAGAAAGAAATATAGACTTCATATATGTTCAATGTCTAAATGTTTGACTTAATTTGTTTTTACCTTGTTAGAATTGAAACTGGGAATCGTTAAGCAGAATCAGAAATGCAATTGCTAAAACTCAAACAATACCCAACACCATTTATAAGCAAAAACAAATCTGTAGTTTTGCTTTTGAACTTTTAAGATGGTTGTATCTCTCTCTCTCTCTTTCTCTCTCTCTCTCTCTCTCTCTCTCTCTCTCTCACACACACACACACACACACACACACACAAACATACCGTCTCAGTGTAATTAGAAGTGACTGAGAGGATCCAGCAGGGGCCAGCAGGTTGGTATTAATAAAGGTGATGAACATTTCAAAGGCCAGCGTCATCTCGATTTCGGTGAGACTACAGGGCAGAAACAGGCTGTCTCTTTCGCACACCACTGCAGTGTAAAACCCTGCTGACCGAGCACCTGGAACACATACACAAACATTATACAGTATATGCAGTGAATTAGTGACTTGCTGAGCACTGTGGTATTTAAAAGTGGGTGGGCTTCTAAACATGAAATGCTAGACCCCCCAAAAAACTGAATCTATTAGTCCCCGACATACTTCAAGCGAAATAGAAGAATGAAGTGGTGTGACATCATTTCAAACAAATGGGTCAGGATGATTGCTAACAGTAAACCACTGCAAAGATATTTTGAACTACTTTATACTCCTAAAACAAAGAACATCACTGCGAGTATATTGAGGCCTTTAAAACCCTAAATTCAGTTGAATTTGAGATATTGAGGAGTTATGTGACTCACGTTTAAAAAGGGCCCTGGCACGGCTCCAGTTGTTCTGCTTGCCCAGTTTATGGATGAGATTCTGTAGCTGAAGAGTTTCAGGCACCATACCATGTATTAGCATGAACTCAACAATATCTGCTGCAACAGGTAATGTCTGCTTTATCACACACAAGCGCAGATGAGCACTGAACATTTCAGTATAGTCATTGATCTGAACACCATCTGTGAAATAAAGTTGAATTGTCAGTAAAAATATTAATATATGCAATTCATTAAATTCAATTAATTAATCAGCATAACTGTAATAGGCTAAACTACAATGAATGCCTCTTAATAATAATAATAATAATAATTCATTACATTTATATAGCGCTTTTCTGGACACTCAAAGCGCTTTACATAGAGAGGGGAATCTCCTCAACCACCACCAATGTGCAGCATCCACCTGGATGATGCGACGGCAGCCATATTGCGCCAGAACGCTCACCACACACCAGCTTACTGGTGGAGAGGAGACAGAGTGATGAAGCCAATTGGGGATATGGGGGTGGGGATGATTAGGAGGGCATGATGGACAGAGGCCACTGGGCAAATTTGGCCAGGATGCCGGGGTCACACCCCTACTCTTTCGAAAGACATCCTGGGATTTTTTGTGACCACAGAGAGTCAGGACCTCGGTTTAACGTCTCATCCGAAGGACGGTGCTCTTTGAAAGTACAGTGTCCCCATCACTATACTGGGGCGTTAGGACCCACACAGACCACAGGGTGAGCACCCCCTGCTGGCCTCACTAACACCTCTTCCAGCAGCAACTTGTAAAACATTAACAAACAAAAAAATAAATAAAAACTTACTGAACCCAAACCTTTGAACGGCAGTACATGTATGTATGTATGTATGTATGTATGTATGTGTGTATATATATCCCAATGAGAGAAGATGAAAGATGAAATAACTTGCTTATCGGTTGTCTGAGTCCAGGTAAGTTGGTAAGAATCTCTAAGGTATCTCTGTGCGATGTCTTTCCAGCTAAGAGGGTCAGGATATGTTTTCGGCTTTCTATGTCAGCCTGCTCACAAGGCCACATGCTTGAGCTCACAAACCATCCATCAGCTGAAGGAAAAGAAACGCATACACCAGTAATCTCTTATTGCCAGATTCAGAACACCATACACAAAAAGTTGCATATCTCCTTTTTACCTCTCAGCATTTTCAAAGCCCCCTCAATACTCCCGCTGTAAAGGAAGAGCTCTGTTGCCATAGTGACCAGTTGACAGCGAGACACCCCGTGTTCATTCCCCATAATCCCCTTCAGAGTGATGAACTCGATGTGCAGTCTGAACATCACACTGACCAGCTTCACTCCCTAAGAACAAGCAAGACATACACAGTTTTCAGTCAAAGGTTTCCTAATGTACAGCGTGCTTCCACAAACAGGATACACACCCACCTTATTCCACTCTTGTGTCCTGTGGTACCTGAAGATCAGAGAGACTCCAATTCTTCCCAGGATGGTTTTGATCATTTCATTAGACAAGGCTTGCTGACACACTTACACAGAATAGAGACATGACAATCCACCCAAATTTAGTCATAAAACATTTTGAAAATTTATTTTCACGACTTTTCCCATTGTTTAAAATCCAGTCAATATTTATTTCAAAGACTGTACTAATATTCACATAATTATTTTTAAGCATGGCACACCTACTAGCAACAGTAACTAAGGGGGGCGGGGCTCGGCGAAAGGCTAACTGCACTGATGCACATCCAATACACTCAACACTGTTTAAGACATAACCAACATAGTTTACCCGAATAATATACAAAACTAACATTTCAACATAATGTTGTGTATTTGTCCATTCAGACATGAAAGAGAGCTCAGTTCAGTCCTAGCGCGCTGTGTGTCTACCGGTATGTGCATGGCTGCACGGTTCGGGTCGGGTGTGTGCGAACAGAAAATCGAATAGAGCTTTTTTTGTGTGATCACTCTAATTTAGATAAATGTCTGCTCTACTAATTCTCCCAGACGTTTACATTTTTTAACGTTTAATGAGATGCAGCACGTCAACCCGTGTGCCACTAGGTAGATCAGCATGTTACAGTACAACAGCAGCCATGTGTAAACCCATGTGGGTCTGTTTTTGTCTGTCAATTTTTTGACAGTTGACAATAGCAGGGCTGTATCTTTTAGTTTATAAGAGTATTTTATAGAATACAACTTTTGCTCTGCCAGATCTCCCAGTCGGGGTTGATAAAGTTTACTTCCTGGAATTCTGTGTATTAGAAAGAAGTTCTTTCAGAAGAAGAACAGTTCTTTGAAGTATTATTTGTTTTTATTCTGTCTGTTCAGCATCCTCCAACAAGGACGGGTGGTGGTGGGGTTCATAATGTTCACATTGGTATTTTATTAATTGTTGGTTTAACCATGGATGAGGTGATGGCTGTTATGTTGTAACAGTTCGTCTAGTATTCCCACCCAGACTAATTGCCACAAGATTTATATTAGGGAGGGAACCGCCGCTAAGCTCTGTGTTAGTCTAAATACTCAGTAAGACAAGAAATAGATGCAAAAGTGAGTATTATTCACAAAAGAAAGAGGTAAAGAATACATACCATCAATATATGAGAGGAAATCACACATATCATGGCCAGAGTCAAAGTATTTCAACATAGAAGGAACAAGTTACACATCAACAACACTATTTTCAAAAGCAGTACAAAAGTTCTTATCTGGAAAGTCCTTTCTACTGTACTTAAGTGCATGAAAGTCTGGAAACGCAATGGCTGGAGTCAGTCCGGTATAATCTGTAATAAACCATTGCGAGACACTAGACTTTTCTCCTTGTACACCAACCCAGAAGATAACAAGGAGGATAGCAGTAGGGCGTCCTCGGGTTAAACAGTTCTTTTGATGAACAATCCTCCTGGATATTATCAGTAAGGACTAAAGAGTCCTTATTGACCGAGCAGAAAATCCCATAGATTCAGTCTGGACTCTTAAAGGTATTGTAGGTAGGAATTTTATAAAAACTTATTTTCCAAATTTGTTTAAACTTTCTGTATATATCAATGCATAATTAAAATGTAAGTACTCTGAAAAAGAAAGTATAAAAATCGAGTGTCTGTAGACCTCTCACGACTGTTTTAAAGACAGCTCATTATTTCCATTCACTCCACCCCCTCCCTTCTGGGCTTCTTCCAAAGCCACGCCCCCAAAACACATGAACGCGCGACTCCGACAGCTGAGCTGAAGACGCATTATTTACCTGAGATGAGCAGAGAGGAAGGAGCGCAGTGCATGTAGTGACATCATGTCAGAAGCACATGTAATAAAAAAAATCTAACTTTATCATTATGAAGATAAATAAATAAGATATATTTTAGTACTCACTATCAAGCTAGCATATTGATATTGGTAAAGTTTAAAATATATATTTATTGATTCGCTAACGAGCTAGTTATCTATAAGGCAAAGCTAAAAACAGGTTGCATGATACACGTTTTTCCATTGCCATCATTTACACTGTGATGAAGATGAATTTCGTTTAAGATTCATAACACATATGGTGCTCTGCATGTAAGATGAAAGCATTGTCGACGCTGGCTATCAACATGCATAATCACTTTTCAGCGTGTTTATGAATGCCGTTGACTTAACGTTATTACTGTATATATAAATATATGACCTAACCCCGTCCCTAAACCTACCAGTCACTGGAGTTAATAGCATTTATAAGTCTTCCCCTACCATCCTAGAAAAAAAAATAATCGCTCCCCAGATGTAGATCTACATTTTGCTTTGTTTCGCTCGGACATTTAATGGCGTGTACATACACGCGGAATCACTCGGACATTAATGGCGTAGACATACACACGGACACGCGGATAGCTCAAAATGCATATAGATAACACGCCACTTGACTTGGAAGTGGCTTGTATGTTTACGCAAAAGTCATGATGTCATGTTACCGCATCATCAGCTCGAGGACAGATCCGGGGTTGAGGGCGAAGCAGAGGAGGTCGTGCAAGAGGCCATGCAACTAGACAGAGGTGTAGTGGTAAAAAAAGAGGTGGGTAAACTATAAATTCTGGTGGACCACGACGTGATCACCAGGTAAGGTGGGCCACTGCCTACCGGTATGTGTATCCTGATAACATTGCTATAGGGAAGCCTCGACATTCAGCCTTTTCATACGCTTGTCCTTCGGACAAGTAAATCTGCCATTCATATGTCTGAGTAAAAAAGTAGCTTGTCTGGATTTTTTATTTTTATTTTGTGTGTGTTAATTTATTCTGAACCAATATTCTCATCAGTGTTCAATCAGCTTTGATATTTAAATCACATTATTTTAATATCTGCACCTTTAAAGGGCATCCCCTCACCCAATATTATTAAATGTATGCTTCATCTTTCATTTTAAATTCTTAAATTTTATCAATAAATTAAATTATTTCGAATAATAAGACACTATGGGCTGTTACCCTAGGGGCTGATCAAATTAAATCATTTACACTGAAAAATTACAATTGAATAAAATAAAGTTATGAAATTTATTTAAATTTACATAAGAAACTTGGAAAGAATATTACTACTTTTAAACATTTAACTCTAAACCGCCAGTAGGTAGTGGCAGGCGACTGTCTTAATGAGTGAGTCATTGATTCATTCATTCAAACGATTCGTTCAAACGGCTGATCATTCAAGAATGAGACAGATGTTTATGAATGGGTCATTGAATCTTTGACTCAATCGATTCGTTCAAAATGCTGAATCATTCAGGAATGAAAACAGGTTGAGTGTTCCTGTGACATGCGCCGTGGTTCTGCAGTGATTTTTGTTTGGAACTATTTCCACTGCTGAAACAGAACAACAACAGCCAATATTGCATCTTAAATGTAAGTGATTTAATTTTTACTGTTTATTGAACTGTTGTAGGAAATCAATGTCACATTTTCAATCGTGATGGTATGGTGTTCAGGAAAAATAATTTAGGTTGTTTAACATATGTTAGAATTATAAAAACTCTATTTAGATTTTTATAGGTAGTAGCCTATGTTGTTTACTGATTGTGTTCTGCGCTCATTTGTGTAGATTTCTGCTTGGGAGGCTGCGCGAGTGTCAACAGTGCAACCTTACCGTTAATAGTCAGCAACACTGACAGTAATTATGCAGCGCAATTCGTCTTAGGTTTAACAACCTATGAAACTAATAATGAACAAAATAAAACTAAAACGACACAAGCTTAAGTTAAAATGTCTTAGGAACTACATGCAGGATATTGAGTAGGGCTGTCAACTTTAGTCGTTTAGTCGACTAATCGGTCGATGCCGTCTTGGTCGACTGACATTCTTATTGGTCGACCAGTTGCATTTTTTTTACCACTAGACAGAATTTTTCAATGATTTACTCCTTGATATTTATACCTTTATAAGCAGTTATTTATTACTGTACTCTAAATATAATTAGCCTATGTTTTGTCCCCAACATTAAAATGCTTTAATTTAGGCTATTTTTGTAACTGCGCCGCAGTTTAGCGCACACACATAATACACTCGGGAACGGCCGGCTGCGCTGCTGCTTCGCTCTCGGTAAGGGATGCTGTATTCATTCAGTCAGAACGCTGCTTGCTTTGGCTTTAGTCGACAAAATGTCCAGGAAATCTAAATCTTTTGTCTGCCTGCATTTTAAAACAAAGACGACAAGACTGTGGAGGGAGGCGACCGCGTTGCTCCATTATGAGCGCGCACAGCGCTCGCCTACGTTTGAAATCGAACTTGAGCACGCAAAAGACGTGAGCAGCCCTTTAACGGCTATATCATGCTGACTCAATAGATTGTGTTTTCTTAATATGTTTTGGTTTTTATTTGTACACTTGACACATTTGAAAATAGCCTAAATAATGCAACAAAACGAAAATAAACCTATACGCGGTCCTACAGCCTATTATTAGGATTGTTTTTTAGGCTATTTGGGTTTTTTGTGTGTTTTAAAACGCCTTGATCGTCAGGACGAAAGTTAACCCATAGCTCTGAAAGTAAAGAAGAATATAAAGCCTGTATAAACGAGAGCTTTTGTTGGGATTTTTCATTATGTGGCAGATATAGGATAGCAGTTATATATTTTGCAGTGTGTGGTGTGGTGATGTGTGCGATTGTGACTGTTACTATAGACCGAGGACAGAGCTCCTCACTTTCTGCAGTTAAAAAATCACTTAATTTTCAAAGAATTGTAATATTATTATAGTTTTATTTATTTGTGATGTTTTTTCGTTGTTGTTTTATAAATGCTCAATGACAATTGTTTAATCAAGACATCACATGTTTTTTGTTTTTTTTTTGTTTTTTTTTTAGTCGACTAATCGTTGCGCAGGACAAGACTTTGGTCGACTAAGGATTTCTTTGGTTGACTACAGCCCTAATATTGAGAGGTGGATAAATGCACTTTGGAGGTGGGTAAACGCTATTTTCGAATTTGGGAGGTGCGTAAACGGCTTTTACGTGCGTTTAGCCTCCACTACATCCCTGCAACTAGGGTCTGAGGAAGTAGGGGCCGAGGACGGGGTCGAATTGCAGGGCAAGGAGCACTTCTTGGGCAAGAGAACCTGCATCGAGTTTTGAATCTTCAAGCTCAAACAAGGGCATGTGAACAGGTATGATCTGGATACGCGCAAGTGGGCAGGTCCTGCGTGGCAAAAAGGTGGTTGCCATGGTTGCGAGAGAGTGATAGTCGCCTAAGCCAATCCTTTGTTTCGTCCCGGTTGGAAATAATGAGCCGTTTATTGCAGATTAAACGGTCTAGAGTCACTAGATTTTTATTCTCTTTTTATCAGAGTACTTACATTTTAATTATGCATTGATATATATAGAAAGTTTAAAAAAATTTGAAAAAAGTTTTTTTTTTTTAAATTCTTACCTACAATATCTTTAAGAGTGGCACAGACACCATGCTGTTCGTCAGCAAACAAATTCAAACTTCTATCATTGCCTTACTGATATCCTAGATCAATAAGTACACTACCTCCCCCTAGTGTCAGGTCTTAGCCTTACATACCAAAGGACAACTAATGTAACAGGCCAAGACTGTTACAATGTTATTTTCTTTTCAAAAACGCTGGACTGCAGCTTTAAGATGACAAAAAGAAAACACTGAATCCGTTTGAACGACGCTTTCAAAAACCAGCATTTTTTTCCCGTTAGACTAAGATTTTTCGTTAAATAAAAATAGTAGCCCTACCTCAATCTACACCTTGTCTAATTTTTATTTTAAAGGTGCCCTATAATGTTTTTTAAAATTATTTTATAATGTTTCCTGGGTTGCCCTTATAATGTTAGTATGTTTTTTAGATCAAAAATAGTCATAATTTAGAAATAAAAGGCATTTTTTCCTAGCCTGATTTTTAGCCTCTGATCTGAACACTCTGTTTGAAGGGTCGTGTCTGCTGTGTTACCGGCCTCTGCTGTGATTGGCTGACATGCTTGCATATAAAATAGCTATGTATTACAAGTGAAACTCTCTCGAATAATTTTACTCCAGCTATTATACGTTTTTACTATTACAGCCATCGAGATTAACGAATCGTGAGATGTTTTTGAAGTTTTTAGATCTATTCCCATCACATAAAATGTTACTGTGTTGAGCATTGAGCAAGCAGAGGACAGCCTGTCGATCGCAAGGATGAAGATATTATCATTGCAATGCAGTTTCTGCTCTCTCTAGTCTAATGCTTTTTCACCAATGCAAACACGATCATGTAAATACAGTTAGAGCTTTGTTGTGCAGTGTAACGTGCGTCATTGAATTCATAAAAAGTTTGGCAAGTGTCCAGATAAACTCGCGCTGTGTGGAAAGATATTGATCGCTTTCTGTATATAATTTATTCACAATTATTATTATCTTTTCATCCTACTAAAAGAAACGATGTGAAGTCCCTGGCTTGACTTACTGATATAAACAGTATTGAACGATTTTGAGTGAAAGATTAACGTTACCTGTCTGAACTTGAACAACAATAACACATCAGCTCGGTCCGAGGCCAGCTCTTGGCAAGTTGAGGAAACAGTCGTCGGTGAAATGTTTGGAAATATCCAGAGAAAATAAAATTAATCCATTGTTTCTTCAGAGGCTCGGATGAAGGAACTAAAAATACTTTTGTGTTCATGTGTACATCCAAACACTGATCAACGGCCATACTTCAACTGCTTCACAGCTCCGTCTCGTCTGTCACTGAACATGGGCTGGCATATGCAAATATTTTGGGTCACATATTAATGATCCCGACTATTGCGTAACAGTCAGTATTATGTGGAGATTCGCCTGTTTTTCAGGGGTGTTTTTCAAAAACGAGATTTAAGTAAGAAGGAGAAAACAATGGTGTTTGAGACTCACTGTATGTCATGTCCATGTACTGAACTCTTGTTATGTAACTATGCCAAAATAAATTCAATTTCACATTATAGGGCACCTTTAAAAAAGCAACGTCAACGTGATGTAGGATTAGTCTAACTGGCAAAGTGTCTTTTACAACCTTTGGACAGATTCTCTACGTTATCTCCTCAGATTGCTGTGCATCGCATACCACAGTTCGCAATGGGCAAAGTTTGTTGTCCTTCATCACACGATCACTTGGTGCTTGCGGATGTTTGTTTCGCAAATGATACTGCATCGTACTTGTACTACTACTGTATTTTAATACCATGCAGCATATTTTACCTGTAACTTCATCGCCCTTTCTGTTGAAATGTACTTTTCGCTCGCTTCATTTAGCTTGCTCGGAAAAAAAAAGTGTGTGTAGGCTAGGGCTGTCAACTTTAGTCGTTTAGTCGACTAATCAGTCGATACCGTCTTGGTCGACTGACATTCTTATTGGTCGACCAGTTACACTTTTTTTTTTTTTTTTACAAATACAAAGATTTTTTTAATGATTTACTCCTTGATATTTATTCCTTTATAAGCAATTATTTATTACTATATTCTAAATATAATTAGCCTTTGTTTTATCTCCATCTTTAAATGCTTTAATTTAGGCTATTTTGTAACAGATTTAGCGCACACACATAGAGACTCGGGAACACGCCTGTGGCCGGCTGCGCTGCAGCTTCGCACTTGGTAAGGGATGCTGTATTCATTCAGTTAGAACGCTGCTTGTTTTGACTTTAGTCGACAAAATGTCCAAGAAATCTAAATCTTTTGTCTGGCTGCATTGTAAAACAAAGACGACAAGACTGTGGAGGGAGGCGACCGCGTTGCTCCATTATGAGCCCGCACAGCGCGCGCCTATATTTTAAATCAAACTTGAGCGCGCAAAAGACGTGAGCAGCCCTTTTACCGGCTATATCATGCTGACTCAATAGATTGTGTTTCTTAATATGTTTTTCGTTTTTATTTGTACACTTTAAGCATTTGAAAATAGCCTAAATAATGCAACAAAATGAAAATAAACCTATATGCCTTCCAAAATACAGCCTACTATTATTCGGATTGTTTTTTAGGCTATTTGGGTATTTTGTGTTTGTTTAAAATGCCTAGATCGGCTGGACAAAAGTTAACCCATAGCTTTGCAAGTAAAGAAGAATATAAAGTAGGGCTGGGCGATATGGACCAAAAGTCATATCCCGATATATTTTTCTGAATATCGATATACGACATATATATCGCGATATTTCCGCAAAGTGAGAGCAAATGTTCAGTCAAAGCCAAATATGAGTCACAAGTAGCCTAGTTTTATTGAAACAAGCTTTTTCAGTGAACAGGTGAAAAATCAAATGAAAAATTTCAGTGAACAGGTGAAAAATCAGGTGAAAAATTAATAAATAATAAAAAGGCTTCTTCACCTGGTTCACAATTAAATGCTCAGCTGTTCAATTAACAAGAAAATGTAAACATAAATAATGTATAACAACAGGAGTACCTTTTTATTTTTTTATTTTTTTTATCAAGGCTCCATAAGGTGGGTGTGTGAAAATTTAGTTGCAGTGAGCTTTTTTACAGTGTTTCCTCTAGAACTTTTCCCACTGTGGTGGCAGGGATATTCCTATGACCACACTCCCTTGCCCCCGGTGTTTAAATATTATAGTATGAAAGGCCCTAATTTAGAGCGGCAAATCGATTATGCGCATCCCGTGCGCAAAATGAAGCACTTGAAGCAACGCGAAGTCACAGTGTACAGGCGCAGCACTTCACATTTAAAAGTTTAAGCACAAAGTATAGAGATATTTGATGCTTATTATATCTATGCAACATTTTATTGATCCTTTTCTTTTAACAGTTTTAAATTTTAGTTACAGTACGCGTGCTCTCTAGTCCAGCGCTGTAATAACAGACACCCAGGAGAAAGTAATATGATTTAGAAAGCACTATAAACTCCAGTAAGAAAGTCATTTTATGAAAACCATATAAATGTATCACAAATAAAGTATAATAATGGGAACATTGATCTTGAAGAGAGTTTCGTCGTGTTACTGTCGTAACAGAACGCGATGCGCTGTTTGAATGCTGCTGAATGGAGAATGATGGAGGAGAGATCAGTTTCCATTAACTTAACTATATATTCATGACTATATATTCATTTTTACCTCACATTATGCTATTGAACGACTTTAGAAGGCTTGGAATAGTGCGAAAACTTTATGGTGGTTTACATTTGTTATGCCTTTACGGGGCTAACAACACAATAGTGCGTGCACAATACCGGACTTCACTGAGAAGCTGCTACAGCCGCGGCGGGATGATGTTTGGTGTGGCGGCCGCGGGAGAAAGACTGTAGGAAACACCGTTACGGGTTATCGATGGCTTGCGGCTGGGGCTTCTGCAGCACACAGTTTCACGCGCGGGGAGCAGTGCAGTGGGCTCCGGTCAGCAGCTTGCTTGGAGCAAGGATCACAGCGCATATTTGAACTATATCGATATATGCGATATGGTCCAATTCCATATCGCATTTAAAAATATATTGATATATTTTTTATATCAATATATCGCCCAGCCCTAATATAAAGCCTGTATAAACGAGAGCTTTCGTTAGGATTTTTTATAATGCGGCAGATAGTAGTTATTTTTTTTTTTTTGTAGCGTGTGGTGTGGTCAGGTGCGCGATTGTGACTGCATAGACAGTGCTCCTCACTTTTTTCAGTTAAAAATCACTTAATTCTCAAAGAATTGTATTATTATTATAGTTTTATTTATTTGTGATGTTTTTTCGTTTTTGTTTTATAAATGTTCTATGACAATTGTTTAAAAGAATGTTCAATCAAAACAAGTTTTTTTTTTTTCGTTTTTTTTTTTTTCTCGACTAATCGACTAATCGTTGCACAGGACAAGACTTTGGTCGACCAAGGATTTCTTTGGTTGACTACAGCCCTAGTGTAGGCACATGTGTGGTTGCTCGTGTCGACGCACCCTGTGAGTTATTCTATACGGCCTGATTATGTCATTTTTTAAGTTACATAGCCTGCCTCCAGTTCCCTATCGAGGGAACTCAACACTGCGTGGATAAATCGACTCTTTGGGGACGCTCCCTAAGCGTGCGCTTCTGAAGTATGAATGAAACTAATCCAATCCTGATTGGTGTTGCGTCGTGACGTAACCTGTGACGGCATACCCGGAAGTATAAAAGTGACGCTGTCACAACACACACTAGCTTTCGCTCTTCAGCAAGCGCTACATGTAAAACTGTCTGTCTTATTTGGTGTTGTTTTTCTATCTAAGAGAAAGAAAAAGTATGGCCAGTGAGCAATTTAAGAAGTGTATATATCACGTTATATCACGGGTAGGGACACACACACTCTCTGTGTGAGTTGCTTGGGAGTGCAGCACGCGCAGGCAGCTCTCGAGGGGGCTGCCTGTGACCACTGTGAAGCTCTGCCGATGAGTGTGCTGCGCTCCCGGTGGGCGTGCTTTGACGAGCACGGTCAGGCCCGCGTTCCCCAGGGTTCCGGTCCCGCATTTGCTGAGGCAGTGCGGCGAGTGAGATCCTGGGGTTCGCA
Source organism: Cyprinella venusta (assembly GCA_038021265.1). Lineage (NCBI taxonomy): Eukaryota > Metazoa > Chordata > Actinopteri > Cypriniformes > Leuciscidae > Cyprinella > Cyprinella venusta. Next base: position 20,710,265 of record CM075878.1, on the reverse strand, counting down.
GCGGGATCTCGCGGAGCGAGAATGCTGAGGCATTTTCTCGCTCTCCATCGGTGGATCCCGTGGCCTCTGAGAGTGGTGTGGGAGACCGTTCTGCGGTTTCTCTCGCCCATGATCAGGTCCCAATGCTTGAGCTGTCTGCTTCCGAGGAAGTGGACGTGCTCAGCATTGACGCGGACGATCGTGATCTCAGCACGCCATCACAACGTGGCCTAAATTATGAGGAGCTGGTGGAGGTTGTGACTCGCGCTGTGGCCAGACTTAACATCAGCTGGCCACAACATGAGCAGGAGACGCAAGTCATGAGTAAACTTGACAAGCGTTACCTGCAGCGCAGGTCACAGCCTCACCGCTGGGGTTTGCCGTTTTTCCCAGATCTCTATAAAGAGATCACGAGATCATGGGAAAGACCGCACTCGTCCCGTGTTTCAAGTCCCAGTGTGATCGATTACAGTAATGATATCGGGGCTCGAGACATGGGATATGGGAAGACGCCGAAGGTGGAGGAGTCTTTAGCGAGCTATCTCTCTCCCGAATCGGCATCTTCCCTAAAAACCCCGGTGTTGCCTAGTAAGCCCTGCAGAGAAACATCTGCATTAGTGAGCAGATGTCGGGCTGGTTCATGCCTGCATTCAATGGCGATTTTGCAGGCATACCAGGCCGATCACCTGAAAGATTTGGATGAGGGAGAGGGACCTACTCCGGAGGATATTTCCGAGTTGAGGAAAGCCACAGATTTGTCTCTCCGAGCCACGAGAGAGACAACCCGTGCCATTGGCCGCTCGATGGCGGCCATGGTGGCCACGGAGAGGCATCTGTGGTTGAATCTCTCGGGAATTAAGGATAAGGATAGGTCCTTTCTGCTGGATGCGCCGCTTTCGCCTTCTGGCCTGTTCGGCGACGCCGTCAATTCGGTCGTCGACAGGTTTCAGGAGTCGAAAAAACAATCTGAGGCGTTCCAGCAGTACCTCCCTCGGAAGGCAAAATCCAAATAAAGTAGGGTGGGGCAAAGTGATCAGCCCCAGCCATCAGCCAGCTCCTCTCATAGGGCAGAGCAGAAGGAGAGCGTTTCCTCTAGAGCCCCCCCTCCGGGGACCTGGAAACAGAGGAAGCGCTCTCAAAAATCGAAGCCCTCCAGCCAGAGAGGAGACCTGAGAGATGTCATTCAGGCTAGGAGGGCTTCGGGGAAGAAGTCCTAGCTGCGGCAGGACGTCAGAGGGCTGCCCCCTCCGCGGTGAGCCAACCGAGGTTGTTCTCACAGCGGGCCCCTCTAGGAAAAGATGCATGCCCGCCGTTAGCAGCGTTTCGGGCCACATCGACTTCCAGCGAAAATACGATTTTAAAACATCGGTTATGGTCACAGGGACCGGATCGACGGCAGCCTGCAAAAAATTCTCTTCAGCTAGTCGAAAAGGTTACTGTGAAGGCACCAGAGGCCAGCCTCGAGAGGCTGGTACCCTTAGTAGATTATGTGGAAGGGTGGGATCATCTTCCCGGCATATCTGCATGGGTCCTGCAGATAATACGAGACTGCATTTACTGCTACGGTACAGACTGCAGTTCGCGCATCGCCTCCCAAAATTTTCTGGGGTGGTGCACACTACGGTAGTCCCAGAGCAGGCTCAGGTGCTGGAACAAGAAGTACAGACTCTACTGTTGAAAGGAGCCATAGAACGTGTTCTTCGGGTAGACAGGAAGTCCGGGTTTTACAGCCGGTACTTTATAGTTCCAAAAAAGGATGGGGGGTTACGGCCAATTTTGGATCTCAGGGTGTTGAACCGATCTCTGAGGAGGTTCAAGTTCAAAATGTTGACCATTCCAGCAATTGTGAGTCAAATGTGAGGTTTGTCAAAATAGATCTAAAAGACGCCTATTTTCACATATCCATCCTTCCATGTCACAGGAGATACCTGAGGTTCGCTTTCGGGGGCGAAGCGTACCAATATCGGGTTCTTCCGTTCGGCCTAGCACTCTCTCCCCGCACATTCACCAAGTGTATGGACGTAGCCCTTGCTCCACTCAGACTTCAAGGGATTCGAATATTGAATTATCTCAACGACTGGCTTATTCTAGCTCAGTCCCGGGAGACGGCGGTTCGGCATCGAGATGTCGTCCTTGGCCATATTCAAAAATTGGGGCTGAGACTCAATTCCAAGAAAAGTGTGCTAGAACCATCTCAGACGACGACTTTTTTGGGAGTCGTATGGAACTCGACTACGATGCAGGCAAGAATGTCACCCGCATGTGTCGAGTCGATTCTGGCGATGGTATCCAGGGTGAAGCTGGGCCAGGCCATCACTGTCAAACATTTCCAAAGGATGCTGGGCCTCATGGCAGCGGCATCCAACATTATTCCTTTGGGCCTCCTTCACATGAGGTCCCTCCAGTGGTGGTTGAAAACCAAGGGGTTCTCCCCCAGAGAGAATCCATTTCGTATGATCAGAGTAACGCGCAGGTGCCTTCATTCTCTGCAAATATGGAAAAAACATTGTTTCCTATCCCAAGGGCCAGTGTTGGGGGTGTCATGTCGCCGGGAAACCGTTTCGACAGACACCTCCCTTACTGGCTGGGGCACGGTCATGGACGGCCGCTTTGCCAGGGGTCTGTGGCAGGACCATCATCGCACTTGGCATATAAATTGCTTGGAGATGATGGCTGTGTTCAGGGCTTTGAGGAGCTTCCTTCCACACATCAAAGGTCGCCACGTCCTAATAAGAACGGACAATACGTCAGTGGTGGCCTATCTGAACAGACAAGGGGGACTCAGATCGTGCCCTCTGTGCAAATTGGCGCATCAAATAATCCTTTGGTCCCAGGGGAAGATACTGTCATTAAGAGCAATATATATTCCAGGGATTCAGAATCAGGGAGCAGACATCCTGTCGAGGCAGGGGCTGAGGCCCGGGGAATGGAGACTTCATCCGGAGGTGGTGAAGTCGATATGGGAGAGGTTCGGACCAATGGAAGTGGATCTGTTTGCGTCTCGAGAGACGTCCCACTGTCCACTTTGGTTCTCCCTCTCACATCCACCCCCGCTGGGTTTGGATGCCATGGTACAGGCTTGGCCGAGGCTTCGCCTGTACGCATTTCCCCCGATCGCTCTGATCCCGGGAGTCCTGGGGCCTGATGTATAAACGTTGCGTACGCACAAAATGGGCATAGAAATATGTGTATGCATTTTTCCACGCACATATCGGGATTTATAAAAAATAAACTTGGCGTAAATAAGTGCGCACCGTAAGGATGCTCTTGACCGTGCGTACGCACTCTTTTAGAAGAGTGTGTGTTTTGGCGACACCGATGTTGAGCTGGAGTTAAGTGTCTTTTTGGTCACTATTTGACAGAGAATCTAAAGAAAATTATACATTTACAGAAATATAATTCAAATATAATTTCACAAACCTATCATCACTTGAAGCAAAGGAACATCCATCCCTTCTTAAATGACGGCGCCACCACGCGCGTTGGGTCGTTTGGTGAAACTGACGCACATAGCCCATAATCTAACGGCAGATGGAGTAAAACCGTAAATCTTCATTATGAGTCCAAATCATAAATACAGTGCATGTTCAAAATAACAGTTTAAATAAATAAAAGAATGATTTAAACTATGTTTTACTTCTGATATAAACATTTAGCCTATATTAAATATGCCATTCTCATTAATGGAGTTAAACACTTAAACATGAAATCATTACTGAGAAGTTACAAATATATATATATATATATATATATATATATATATATATATATGTATATATTCAATACATAGAAATAGACCTATTTGTTATGGATGCAATGCTTTTGAACACTTTTCTTCTGGCATGCTGTGTTTTAATGTTTTAACTAGAGATAATTGCTAATCATGATAATAGCAGATTGTCAGAGAAAAGTGTTTTGTGCAAATAATGCACAACCATGTCTATCTGTTTCCATTAAAATATAAATCAATTAAAAATACTATTTGGCCAGTGGTAAAGATTGAGAAAAACTTTCTCTGAAATGTATTTAACACTATTTGATTTATTTATTTAAAACAAGGCAAGGATAGGCTACTAAAAAAAATTATGTTTGTAGGCTAATAATGTGACGGTACATCCGCATTTCATATTTTCCTAACGTCTTGTACCTTTAAACTTAGTATCACGTGGATATATAATCATATGCAAATGATATGCAGATGAGGATATGCATAGTAAAACTAGGCGTTGTAATCTCCATATATGGTTATTTCAGGGTGGAGACGCACGTGCGCACAATCTCCCGCTGACTGGGATTTATAAAGTGAATTTTGCGCAGGTTCTGGCGTACGAACGTTTTTATAAATCTGAAAACTTTTGTGCGTACGCAAATTCTGCCTTATGTGCGTACGCACACTTTAAAGATGAAATATACGCAAAGTTTTATACATGAGGCCCCTGGAGAGAGTCCGTCAAGAGGGCATCAGTCTACTGCTGGTTGCCCCAAGATGGCCAACGCGAGTATGGTTCTCGGACATAATATCACTCCTAATAGCTCCGCCATGGCAGATTCCTCTGAGGAGGGATCTGTTGTCTCAGGCAGAGGGCACAATCTTCCACCCGCACCCAGAGCTGTGGAAGCTGTGGGTCTGGCCTCTGAGGGGGTTCAGTACCTAAATGCTGAATTATCAGCGGGAGTGGTTGAAACCATACTCAGCTCAAGGGCTCCGTCTACCAGGAGATTATATGGCCTCAAGTGGAATGTGTTTCGCACTTGGTGTGGAGAACAACTGTTAGATCCGGTGAACTGCCCGGTGGCTTCAGTTCTAGAATTTCTTCAGGATCGTTTCTCTGCGGGTCTCTCCCCATCCACTCTTAAGGTGTACGTGGCTGCCATTTCGGCTTTCCACACGCCAGTTGATGGTGGACCTCTGGGGAGGCACCAGTTGGTCATTCGATTTCTCTGTGGTACTTGGAGGATGAGGCCGGCGACCAGGTCCAGGGTTCCGGCCTGGGACCTGGCGGTAGTTCTGGAAGGGTTATCCCTGGCTCCCTTCGAACCTTTAGAGTCGGCTTCGCCTAAGGACTTAACGCTAAAAATGGTCTTTCTTTTAGCGATTACCTCACTCAAGAGGGTGGGAGATCTCCAGGCCTTGGCGGTAACGCCAACCTGCTTGGAGTTCGCCCCTGGTGGAGTAAAGGCTTTTCTACACCCGAGCCCAGGCTACGTGCCTAAAGTTCCTTCTAATACGGCTCGCTCTATAGTCCTTCAGGCCTTCCATCCTCCACCTCATGTGTCGGCGGGAGAAGAGAGGCTTCACTTGCTCTGCCCCGTCAGGGCGTTGAGTGTGTACCTGCAAAAGTCCGCTTCCTGGAGGAGATCGGACCAGTTGTTAGTGTGTTTTGGGTCACCGAGGAGGGGACTCCCGGCAACTAAGCAAACTATAAGTAACTGGATTGTCCAGGCTATTAAGGAGGCATACAAGGTAAGCGGTTTACCTTCACCTTTAGCCTTGAGGGCTCACTCTACTAGAGGCATGGCTTCCTCCAGAGCCCTTCTTTCGGGAGTACCTCTACAAGATATCTGTGATGCAGCCGGTTGGGCTACCCCTCACACAGGTTCTATAGCCTCAACCTTCCCAGTAGGGGTGTGCGATATGACGATTTTTAATCGTGGACGATTAAAATGTCTCCACGATCTGCTTTTGAAGAAATATCGTAGTATCGTGTAACAGTGCATTCTATCAGTTCAGTTCTGGCGCCCCGTCTCAACTGTACAACGCGACGTAGCCTACACATCACACGTTAATGAATAGGCATGGGACACTGCAATTCACAAAAGTTCATTATTTGCATAAGCCTTGCCGGTTAAACATTTAATTCACGCGCTGATGTGCTGTTCTAACGTGCGCTTTCCTGACCGCATACCTCCGACGCTCACAGGCACTAGAAGCCTGTCAAACAGCGCCAGAATACTGGACTTGGCTATCTTTCGAGTATTATTATGCTAATACTGTTAAATACACACAATGTTTACATAAACAGGCTATGTCTAAAGTGAAAGCAAACATTTGAGAGAATATCTGGTGTAACATGCGTCTATATTAAACGCGTCGCGTGCTGGTCTAAAAGCGACAGGAATAAATAGCACTGCCGCACGTCCTTAAAGGGATAGTTCACCAAAAAAAAAAAAAAAAAAAAAAAAAAAAACTGTCATTATTTACTCACTCTAATGTTGTTACAAACCTGTATTAATTTCTTTCTTGTGCTGAACACAAAAGAACGATTTTTTTAATGTGGGTAACCAAACAGTTGCTGGTCCCCATTAACTTCCAGGAGAGAACCAATAAAAAACTATAGGGGGACCAGCAACTGTTCGGTTACCCACATTATTCAAAAGAACTTTTATTTTCAACAGAAGAAAGAAACTTATTCGGGTTTAAAACATCTTTAGAGAGTAAATTAAGACCATTTTCATTTTTGAGGGAACTATCTCTTTAGTAAAAGAAAAAAAAACACAAGGAGAAAATCACTCACTGACTGAGAACTTTAATAGTAGCTTTAATAAGAATCAATTTATTCAGTGAAGTCTCTGTAGTGTTTTAATTTCATATTTGTTTAATTTAATTACTTTCTTCAATGCTACTGCTAAATACACCTAGTGCATCTGAAAAATAAAGCACTATTTATTTTTATAATTTAATTTGAATATTAATTTGTGTAATGTTTATCTTGTCTTATTTTTTTAATAACAAAGAAAATAATGACAAAGATTTTTATCTTCGCCACTAGCCTAAATGTATGCCTTTCTTTTTTATTTTGTTACCTAAGGCTTTGTTTTTAACATAAGTACATTAGTTTGGCTGTAATGAACAGCCACTTGCAAAATATTAAAACCAACTTGACAAAGAATCGTGATAAAAATCGTGATCGTGATTTTCCTAAAAAAAATCGTGATATGATATTTTTTCTATATCGCCCACCCCTACTTCCCAGTACGCCCGGTGCACACGTACTCGGCCCCTGCTAGTGCCTGATCAATTTCACTCTGGGGCGGGTCTGTTCGGTGCGTGGCCTAGTGGGCACTCGTTCCCCAAAGAGTTGATTTATCGACGCAGTGTTGAGTTCCCTCGATAGGGAAAGTCTCAGGTTATGACTATAACCCTTGTTCCCTGAGAAGGGAACGAGACACTGCGTCGTGTTGCCACGCCCCTTTAGACCCTTGAGCGTTTTGCTTCATCGCGAGGCTAGTGTGTTGTGACAGCGTCACTTTTATACTTCTGGGTATGCCGTCACATGTTACGTCACGACGCAACACCCATCAGGACTGGATTAGTTTCATTCATACTTCAGAGGCGCACGCTTAGGGAGCGTCCCCAAAGAGTCGATTTATCGACGCAGTGTCTCGTTCCCTTCTCAGGGAACAAGGGTTATAGTCATAACCCGAGACGTTTTCCTTAACTTGACTAATTAAGAGGCGATATTTGACCGGCATATCATCAAAATGTCCATAAAACAAAAACTCACCATTTTTTTCTAGCAGAAACTAGCCGTGTTGGGCAAATAATGTAATTTATAGTGTACGGCCAAACATCATGTAACATCGGTACCACCAACAACCGCAACAAGCAGGTCCATAAGAAGTTACAGTGGATGTAGGATTTTTATCTAGTTGACAAAAAATTTTGATCAAGTGAACATTAATTAAATTTTATTTGGGTAATATTAAAGAAGGATTTGATCATACTGTAAAGTGTAACAACAACCACCAGACCGTTCGTGCCCTCTGCAGGAATTTGTTTTAATACATACTAATGTACAAGTTGATCATGTCCAAATTAATATAGCCTATTATATGTATTTTATATGGATCAATAAAATCACGATTACTTGCTTTTGATACTTTATTTGAACCAATTATTATTGACTCAAATGTTATAATATACAGTCAGGTCCATAAATATTGGGACATCGACACAATTCTAATCTTTTTGGCTCTATACACCACCACAATGGATTTTATATGAACGAACAAGATGTGCTTTAATTGCAGACTTTCAGCTTTAATTTGAGGGTATTTACACTTAAATCAGGTGAACGGTGTAGAAATTATAACAGTTTGTATATGTGCCTCCCACTTTTTAAGTGTACTAAAGTAGTTAACTAGACTTTAATAAATGGAACTTTATTGTAAAGTGTTTCTGATTGATGTTTCTTGAGTTCAGTGTTGGATAGATCAGTTGTTTTAACCATTCATTAAAGTGAATCGGTTCAAATGAGTCATTAGTTTGCGAATCGGACGTGTCATTAACGGACCACGGCACAGGTGTGATTATCCAGGCAGTTTCTAGGACATCGCACAAGATTTGTGTCAACACAGAAAACATTATCACTGGATAGATTTTTTTACATTTTTTTTATTGAAAGTGTGGTTTATGTCATCTGAATGTGTGGAACGCTTTTCAGAGAGATAAGGCAACGTTATTTTAGCACAATTCACAACCAGTGGAATTTCCGACCTTTTACCGTCATGTATTCTCAAAGATATTCAGTCATCTCAATTCATTAATAAGCGCGAGGGAGGGAGAGAGAGCAAGACAATTTGAAGACGGTGATAGTGCACGGCGAGACCGGGGCTTTTACTCTCTCAGTTAAACGAGCGCAGAAGTCACTCATCATCATCATTCACCGGTCAAGTTTTGGCGGGACAAAAATGCTCTTTAGTAAGGCTGACAGAAAACAGCACATGATGTTTAAACTGACAGGACTTGCAAATTGATAAACTCTCACACTATGATGGTTGAACTTTGCAATTAATCCGCGAATCACAAGCGTTACTGCTGGCACGTAGCCTACTGATCATGAATCACGGATCAAATACGATCCCTAATTGACATCGCACATCCTTGCGATGTGACTATCGTGGATGTGCACATTGCAATATCGATGCTAAAATGATACATTGTGCAGCCCTACTGGTTTTACTGCTGACCAATTAAATAAAGCCTTAATGAGCATATCAGATTTTCTCAAAAAGATTTAAACAATCTTACCAAACCCTAACTTTTAAATGGTCATGTATGTATGCCATTTTTTAAATCAATGAAATCGAGTAAGTGTGTACCTGATTCAGCAAACAGCTCATATGGTAGGGCGAGTTTGTCTTTGGGTTCTTTCAGCAGCGCCATGGTAACGCAGCAGCAGAACCTGAGAAGTTCTGGGGGACTGTGTGAACCCACACAAACACCACAGAATACCAGTGCTAATCCAGCCCAGTCATCCTGATGCTTCAGCATCTGAAGAGACACACACACACACACACACAAACACATGTAAAACCTCTCCACAAATAAAGTTATAATGAAAAAGACATGGCATCATAAAAAAATTAAAATGGGGGGAAAAACAGAGAAACAAACAAGAGTGAGCAAATATAAAAGTGAAAATAAGTACTATGGAAATGAGGTAATGATCTTACCTCAACTCTAACAACAGCCTGGGCCAGATCTGACAGCTCAGATGTGTGAGGGTTAGTCGCCAGAGCTCTACAAACAAAAACAGAGTATGTATGAAATCATATGATAGTTTTTCGGTAATGTAACTATTAACATTATAAAACTATTAACTGTTCTGCTGTGGGGAGTGAGCATACCTGCATTTAACAGCAAGGAAAATGTCCATCTGCTGTCTAGGAACCAGCATCATTTGGAGATGACTCTGCATGACCTCACACTGATCCACACTGAATACACATCCTGCCTCAACAATCTAAATACATAAACAAAAATTAAATGTCACATTAGGACTAATTTGAAATTGTAATGGCAGAACACACACACACACAATCACTTATCTCCATTATATTATATTACATTACATTACATTATATTATATTATATTATATTATATTATATTATATTATATTATATTATATTATATTATATTATATTATATTATATTATATTATGATCCAATGCAGGAATGCACAAACTTGTTCTTGCAGTGATCCAATGCAGGAATGCACAAACTTGTTCTTGCAGATCTACCTTGCTGCAAACTTCAGATCCAACCCTGATCAAACACAACTGGACCAGATCATCAGGGGCAATTGATAATTTCAGACAGTTCAGGGATGGATTTGAACTTTTCAGGTAGGTAGATCACCAGATACAGGATTGGACACCCCTGATCTAATTCTTTGAAAGTGAGTATTACCTTTGAGGTGAGGAGAATGAGCTCAGGGACCATGCTGATCAGACCTCTTTCCCTCACAAGTTTAAAAACAGCCAACATAACCTCAGGAGGAGGCTGACACAAGAAAATATATAAGACATAAGTAAAACAAGGTATATATTTATGCATTATATAGACAGTAAGTAGTCAACCAGAATGCCTATTACCACCGGCACCGCCACAAGGCTACACCGTTAAATACAAACCGGTGGCGCAAAATGAACATTTGCAACATTGCTCAGTAAGGCTGGAATTGTGAAATTTTACATGTAAATTAAGATAAAGTAATCAAAAAAAAAAAATACTGGTAATAACAACCACAATAATAATAATGATGATAAGAGATAATATTTAATCTCGGCTAATTATTGATATATATGTTTAATGTTACAGCTATTTGACAACTTTTCCAGTGAAACATTACAATGCAGTGTATGAAGTGTGCTTACTTTTTACAGTCCAGTAGGTCTACTAGCCAGTATTTTAAATTATTACACATGGTGTGTATTATGCCGATATGAAAGTTCGATTACTCCTATATATTGATGTATTTCAACAGGACACACATGTACATACTTGTTCATTATCTGTCCTTTTTGACATCTATTCCAATAAAACACAGAGCCCTGCCCATCACATGAAGAAAAATAATGTAGTGTCCATGAATTACAAAAATTGTTGAGCACTTTTTATATAAAATTGTTTCTTCATTTTATTTTACTAATCTTTTTTTATGATCCAGAAAATGTAGTTTATAGGAAAATAAACACTGAACTGCACGTCTGTGATTGGCTACATTGTTAAACGCTGCAAACATGTTATAAATAGAAACTCCGAATCGTTTGTATTTTGTTTTAGTTGTTCTTGTTGCTTTCGTGCAACAGATGAATAACAATTTATTCGTTTTTAGATGTTTTATTCATAGATATTTCTATTTTGCGAGAGTCCCGCAAATCGTTTTATTCCCCCACAACCCGCACACACACACGAGTGCATTACTGCCTACGCACTTAGCCATCCGCACTTAGGCCCGTTTCACACATAATCCGTTTGCAGTGCGTATGCGGTGCGTATTTTTTTCCGTACCCATGTTAACAGGTTAGAGCTTTCACACTGCACGCCGATGCAGTCCGTCGATCCGTTCCAGTTACGGTGCGTATACAGCAGTGCAGAGATCGTTTCCGCACCGAGTCTATTTCTGCTGTGCTGCAAACGCTGAATGAAAGTGACAGCGCACAGTTCGTGGTCAAAATGAACACAGAATGACCTGAAAATGTAGTAGTTTCACCATAAATGCATTTAATTCAATAAAATGTAGTAATCTCACCATAAATGTAATTAATTAAATACTACTTTTCATCTTTTTACTTTAAGACCAAGGGTTTTAAGGGTTTTAAGCAAGGAAAACTACAATTTACCTCAACAAGGACATAATGAACGACACTCATCTCATTTGTGGAGGTAGAAAAACAAGTTCTTTGTGACATGCAGGATTTATCGTATTAAAATTTAAATGCAAAAGAAAAGGCACAAGAGTCAGCTTTTCTATGTCAATTTTAAGTTTTAATTTAAAATGTTTGCGATTTTAATATAAATACATGGTTAAATATTTGACCACTTGCTTGGGCAACTTAAAGGGTTAGTTCACCCAAAAATGAAAATTCTGTCAGTATTTACTAACCCATGTTGTTCCACACCTCTATGTGTTTATTTGTTCTGCTGAACACAAAGGAAGATATTTGGAAGAATGTTTTAATCAAACAGACTCCCCATTGACTACCATAGTAGGAAAAAATACACACTATGGTAATGTTAATCAGTTAATTTGCGGCGGTAAAACTAGTCGATCACGAGTGGCCCAACAGGTAGATCAATAGACAAACTCATCTTTCAGGAATTTGACCGAAGGGATTGACACTTCAGTGTGAGAAATCGGGGGTATGGCGTGAGAGCGTGAGAATTGGCTCAATTGCGCGAGTCTCACGCTGAATGCGTGAGTGTTGGCAACCCTGCCAGGCATACTTTGCAGTAGACACATTGCATCTTGTTCTCTTCATTTATAAATATATAATGATCCCAAACTTTAGATATTCTCTGCCATTTATGAGGTCACATGAAGTCAAATGTAGAGATGCACCGATTGATCGGCTGGTGATGGGAATCGGCAGATTTTCACGTGATCGGCCATGATCGGCTACCGGCCGGTCAGTCTGACATATGCCGATTTAATGCCGGTCAAATGAACTCGGGCGACGCATGATTAACGTTGCGCATCAGTCTCACACGTGCACGGAACACACATGTAGTAAACCTCGTGAATTAAGGCCGTTTCACACCGCAAGCGGGAGCAGCGCTTTTTTTTTTTTTGGCATGCATGTTAATCCACACCGGTAGCCAGAGCAGTGCATGAGCGCCGAGCAGGAGCGTCGCGTGAGCATGTTAATCAATGAGTGCATTCACATCGGGAGCCAGAGCTGCACGTGAGCGTCGAGTAGGAGCATCGCGTGAGCATGTAATCATTGAGTGCATTCACACCGCGAGACGGAGCTGCGCGTAAGCATGTTAATCATTGAGTGCATTCACGGAGCGGGGCGTGTGCAGCAGTGAAATGAGGTTTTCAGCGCCCAGTCTAGTTATTGCTGCATTCAAATTGAAAGCACACTTTTGATGGACAAAATAAATGTGATTTCATCCAAAAATGTGCATGTCTGGTGTGTTTTAACAAGAACTGAAGTAGGTTAGGCTATGTCAGAAAAGAAAATGAAGACTTTAAAATATTTATAGAAAATGTACCCATTTAAACTTGTTTTTATTATTTCCCAATCGTTTCCCTGCACATGCTCCACTTGTCCTGTTTAGCATGGCTGGACATGTGTCAGATGAGAGTTGAATTGTTTGAGAAACATAACTTGCGTTGCCATTGATGTACAAATGATTGCAACGGGCCTGTGTGTGTGTGAGAGAAAAATAAGGCTATGTTTATTTTAAATAAAATGCTATTGAATTTAAATGCTAAATACATTTTTCTTTTGGTTATTGGATGTGAAAAGGGAATGGTTCTTCCATAACATTGCACCAGGGATGGAAATTAGCACCCGCCACCAGCCAAATGCGGGTGATTTTGTGTTGTGGCGGGTAAACTCACTTCACCCACCGGCCACCATGGCGGGTAAATAAAAATAGCATACTGTTTCACCCGGACGGCGGACACTTTTAGAGGGGCAAACCATCAACACCCGCGCGCTTCTTCCGCCGAGGCTCGATGAGGAAAGAAAGCGTGGGAGCGCGAGAGGCTGTTTGCTGTCCAAAGGGAGAGCTAGCCGCGAGCGCATGGTGTATTTTTAGGGCGGGGTAGCTCTCGTGTAGCAAAGAGCTAGCCGCGCAAACATCTACCCGTGTGCTTCTTCGTCGAGGCAAGAGTGAGAGAGGTGGGAGCTAGCCGCGAACGCATGATGTAAATATGACAGAACAGGCATACTGTAAAACCACGTGAAACTGCGGAGTTCCGATCTTTTACTATCGTGTCAATTGATTTTGATTAATATGCGCGAGGGAGAGAGAGCAAGACAGCGCTCGTGTTGTTAAAAGACGTGAGAGTGCTCGCACACGGCCGGGGCGCTCTCTCTCGCTCTGCTCGTTTGCGCCCTGTCAAGTGCACCAGTCATTCTATTCTACATCACTCACCGATCAAAAAAGCGTTGGCGGCGCCAAAAAGCGGATGATCTGACGGGTTTTAGAAGATTAAATACAACCCAAAAATAAAAAAGGCTTTATTTACTCAAACCTGTCGCCACAGCAGGAGTGCAAAAGAGACAGGCGTCTATTTGGGACTTGACTATTAGCTATTTTAAGTTTTACAGTACTCTCGCAGAGAGAGCAACCTCCAGCAAAGAGTGCGGTTTAGCATCAGTTCAGTTTTTTTTTTAATCTGCCCCACTAATTTAACGAAATGTATATCAGTTCATGGTTTGTGCGTGTATAAGAGAGAAAGAGAAAATGTGAGTATTTCATTGAGACTTGAGATTAAATAAACTGGTTAAGTATTGTAGATCTTGTAGAATTAATTTTCACATGCAGTTACACATTGTCGGTTAAAAACAAGAAAGTAGCTGGTAAAAATATTGAGTGGCTGGTAGATTTTGAAATCTGCCAGCCACAGTGGAAAGTTAATTTCCATCCCTGCATTGCACTTTAGATGTGTGTGAATTTCCCACACCAGGAGTAATTTATATAGTTCTGTTTTATAGCAATTATCTGTTCAAAATGTTCGATGCAAAGAGAAGATTTCTTCTCTTTGCATCGTTCTATTAAAGAGAAGATAGAAAATACTGTTCTATTAAAGAGAAGATAGAAAATACATTTTTGTGAGTGCTGTAAAGTGGTTTGAAAAAATGAAATCGGAATCGGCTAAAATCGGTATCGGCAGGTCAAACAAAGAAAAAAATCGGAAATCGAGATCGGCCAAGAAAACTGTAATCGGTGCATCTCTAGTCAAATGTATCATGCGTAATGGTGTGCTTCCTGAACAACGGTCCGTGTGAAACAATGCGCGTCATAGGAATTTAACAAGACTTCGAGGCAGATTTTTTGCCTTGAGGAATTTTTGTAATCGAGTAACTCGAGGAATCGTTTCAGCCCTAGCACCCACATAGAAAAGTGATTTAAGGTCCGTACGTGAAATTAAAACGTCTTAAATAAACTTTTCACTTTTTAAGGTATGAAAATGTCTTTAAGACTTTAAGGACCCGCGGGGACCCTGAGACTCAAGGGAGCAGTGATGTTTTCGTCAGTGATGACGATAACGAAATGATTTCGTTAACGCAACGTTTTTTTATGACGATAACGCGACGATGACTAGCTAAAAATAGCTCTGAGGTGACTAAAACATGACGAGACGTTTTCGAGTTTTCGTTGACGAGACGAGACGGAACGAAAATTATTATAAGTCTGACGTTCACAGTGCATGTAATTTATGCCTGTTTTGCGTGAAGTCGGTCTGTATTGAGCTAAAAATAAGTATCAGCAACGCTGCCGTTAACTATCGCGTGCGCCCAGCACCGGCCGCCGCGCGCGCACCAGATTCCACACAACACGGGTTTAATGGTAGTTTGTACCAAGTCAAGTCAATAGAGTCGGACAAAAACTAGGATAAAACCTGTTGGAAAGCATATTTTGCAGCGATGTTTGTGTGAGCATATCAGTGAACATCCCTGACCACTTGGTGAGTTTGACGTCTTTGTAAACTAATGTTTAATGCGTTTTATGAATGATTCTGTGGGTGCTAACACACAAACCTAACAGCATTTGTCCAACTTTCAATCTTAACCGTTCTATTTCATCAGAAACGATCTTGAAACAGGGCTTTAAGTGTAAAATACCGAACTAACCAAGACCAAATACAGTGTTTATTCAGGGATTGTCTTATTCATTTTTATGTTCAACACACTCCAAGTGTCATGTTTGTTTCATACTTGTTATATTCAAGTATGCATTCCTAACCTTTGTTCAATGCACCTCAGTATTAGATATTTATTTTATTATTTTGTTTCAGAATGTTTGCAACTTTGCAGTTTGCAAAAGTTAAAGATAGATTGGGTTGTATAATGTTTGTGTTTACAAATAATATGCATCTTATTGTTGCATACTACGTTGTTCATTGCACTTTAGCAATTTCTCAAATAAAGCCACAATTGCCAAAGTAAGAATATTCTATTCTTATTCTATTCTATTCTCAAGAATATTTTATTCTTAGCTTTTTTTGGAGTAAAACAGTGATTCCACGGTTACCACTTTATCTGTGTGTAATGTTCTAGTAGTAGCTCAATGTTTTTGCTGTGATAACTGGTGAAAACAGCTTTTAATATTCAGGGGTAAAACTATAACTTGAAATATGGGGATGAAAGGTTTCTGCCCAATGTGACAATGAAGTACAGCTTGGCAATGGCAGCACTGCATCTCCATCAATGAGAAAGTCTAGTTTATTATTTAAAGTTTGTAAGGTTAGCTTGTTTTATGAATTGCAACACTTGCTAAATCTGTCAAACCTAAGCCCATTCCCAGTACTTTTTAAACTAAATTAATTTGTAGAGTACTTTTTTTTTTTTTTACTAAAAAATTGATTAAACTTGACTAAAACCTTTCGGTGTTTTCGTCGACTAAAACTTGACTAAAACCTTTTGTGTTTTCGTTGACTAAAACTATTAAGTTTATAAGTGACTAAAATGTGACTAAAACTTAAAAGCATTTTCGTCCAAAAGACTAAGACTAAGACTAAAACTAAAAGGGCTGCCAAAAACAACACTGCAAGGGAGTTGGAATAATTCATTCAACCGATTCGTTCAAACGCCTGATTCATTTGGGAAAGAAGAAATTGATCTGTTTAAAACGTGGATTTCAGTCAAGAAATCATCGCTGTCTGTGGCACTGAGACTCTACTAGTTTCATTTTGAACAAACAATATTGTGTCTAAAAAGTAACTTACAATGTTAACTTTAACTTTTGTATAACATAAATGTCAAATTGCAATTGTCCCTTGGCTAAGAAATTATTCTCTAATCAGTTGCATATTATGTCGTGGATATATCACTTGAATGGAATACTTACTTCAGTTCCTTTTTTCTTGCTCTATCAGATATTTCACATGTTCGCCAACAATTACTAATTATCTCATTGGAAATTAAATATTCTAATACAAGAACATAATATGATATATATATATATATATATATATATATATTAGGGCTGCACGATTAATCGCACGATGTTGTTATGCGCATCTAATCAATAAAGCCGGTTCCTTGATTAGTAGTAAATCACCTTCACCTGCTTTCAGATGGAGCGGCATTTACTACAACGAGCCGTAGATCACTGACAAGCTGAGCCAAATCACATTAAATATCGTTGCCGATTTGTCCTCGATTTTAACTCGATTTGGCTCAGCTTGTCAGTGATCTACGGCTCGTTGTAGTAAATGCCGCTCCATCTGAAAGCAGGTGAAGGTGATTTACTACTAATCAAGGAACCGGCTTTACTGATTAGATGCGCATAACAACATCGTGCGATTAATCGTGCAGCCCTAATATATATATATATATATATATATATATATATATATATATATATATATATATATATATATAATATATTACAAAAACTAATTTAGGGACATACCTATAACTGCACTGACACATCACACCGTGAAAGCATGATAGAGTAATCCGATGTCGGCAGCGCCTGGTACATCGTCAAAATAGGGCTGGGCGATATGGCTGAAAACTTTATCATGATATCAGTGTTTCATATCGGTCGATATCGATAATTATTGATTTTTTATGACCCATTTAAAGTAAGGACTAGGAGAAAAAATCTATTACAATTAAACATTTTTATTTTACACTTAACCTTCCTCTGATTAAAATACGAAGACAGAAATGTCAACGCAACCATGGAAAACTCAAATAATTAAAAACGAGGCTGAATCCAGCTTCTTATTTGCAGCTTCTTATTGGTGGAACGGATAGCGTCAATAAGAATCTGTGAATAAGAAGCTGGATTCAGCCTTGTAATGTACACAGAAGTCACGGTTCAGTTCAGACATCACAGTTCGGTACAATTTTGGTACAATGGAGTGAAAAGCAAAACAGAAATATAGAAGGCATTTTTATAAATGTCTTAAGCCTTGTATTTTTTAAACAAGTTTTATTAATAAAGACATAGAACCAGTTTATCTACAGGGGTTGGACAATGAAACTGAAACACTGGCCAATGTTGGAGGTTTCACATCTATATACCTGGTGGCCAATCTTCAGAGTGAAGCACGGGTGGATCAGTGATGGTTTGCACTGCAATATTATGACAATCCTGACTGTTTGATGGACACGAGTCAAAAATCATGATCTGGAGGATCAAGAGCACCTGATGCTCAAACCACGTATCTGCATGATCATGCACCAACACACACAAGACTTGTGACAGAAGGGTTTGATGAAGATGAAAGTGACGTTGAATCAACGTGGAAACGACGTCTCTCGTGACATCGAAACAACGTTGATCTGACATTGTTTTGCTCATCGAATTAACGTTGAACCAACGTCAGACGCGTCATTCTTTCAAAACAAACGGAAAATCACCTTGAAATCAATGTTGTTTCAACGTTATGAAAGCAAACCAATTTTCGATTTTCATTTAGCTTTGAAGAATGCCGCGTCCAATGTTGGTTCAACGTTAATTCGATGAGCAAAACAATGCCAGATCAACGTTGTTTCGATGTCATGAGAGACGTCGTTTCCACGTTGATTCAATGTCAGTTTGCTGTCTGGGATATTTGTGACTGTCCAAAAGATGGAATACGCAGACTGTTTTAAAAAAGGGTTGGATATAATTTTCTTTTAAAACAGTGTGTGTGTGCGTGTGTGACAGTTGTAGGTTACAGTTTGACAAGAAATACAGTATGACAAATGCACAATGTTGTGTTTTATTGCTAGTATAGGCCTACACAATTATAAGTAAACACTTTGCAGACTGAATGATGTCCTGTATTAACACTATGCAGACTAAATGATGTCCTGTATTAACAAAATGACAGCGTATGCTTTTATGTCTCCACTGTTTGATCGCACTCACGTCGCGTGTCTCTCTCTCTTACACAAACAGACACAAAGTTAGATCGCGCATGTGCTTACTCTCTCTCGCGTGTACACACACATACTCCAGCCGACTCCAGCATTACAATCTTGACATTGCAGCCTGTTTGTTCATTATGCTGTGTTCACATCAAACGCAAATAGAGCGAATTATCCAATAATGTTTCGCAATTCTAGCCTGCACGGCATGCAGATGAAGGGCACTCATTTTCTGTTTATCAATCGCTGGTTACTGAAGAGGAATCCAGCAGCACGAGACATAACAACGAAATGGCGCAATCAAACGGACAGCGTTACATGATTGCCTGTTAGGTGTCACTCCCTACGTCGCTAGGTTACGTGCGTGCCTTTGTTAATGCTGCTTCGCAATAAAGTTGCTTCGCAACTGTTCCGTAGAAGAAAAAAAAAATCGAACGTTATATCAAACACATTTTTTATTGATATTGATCACGTGTCTATCGCGATACATATCGTTATCGTTTTATCGCCCAGCCCTACGTCAAAACAGTGATTACAATATCATAATAGATGTACACATAGCACATCACTACGCACGCACATTGAATGGACTCACAACTGAACTGGCATTTACCAACTTTCTTATTCTCTGCTGCGAGTGTGATGCGAAGAATTGTCACGTGAACAAGCAAATCCACAAAGATAGAATAATAAAAAACACGTACGCTACGCTAATTAGATACACATTTAAATTAGGGCTGGGAATTGGCAAGAGCATCCCGATACGATACGTATCACGATACAAAACAATACGATACATATTGCGATATATTGCAATGTATATATATATTTTTAACCTCCTACGACCAGGTGTCCACATACGTAGACATCACATTTTTTGCTTGCGTGGAGCATAATAATTAAGTCTGTGTAACTGGAACATGTTTTTCACAAACGTGGACACTTACACTGCCATCTGGTGGTGTCAGGAGAGAAAATAAATATATTAAACAATAAAATAAAATAATAATAATGTCAAGCTGGCAGAGAACAAAGGGCGACAAGTCACGCAGCCACACCATACCAAAACATTGACAAGGTAAAAATTAAATAACATTTCATTGTTGATTCTTGTTAAAGGTGCATTGCGCAACATTTCATGTTAAAAATAGCCGTTTTCTAAACCATACATGCTTAAACAATCGCCTGATGGGCTGAATGAGCCCTTCTCTGATCACTGCGATCGCCTCTATAATCCTGTACAGTGAAATATATAAGAGGGATTCGGGCTCGAATCTGAGACTGGGCGTGACGTCATGCGCGTTCACGCTCGCCTGGCTATGTCTGGCAGGTTCGTGTAGCTATTCGCCGCCGTTCTCCGTATCAGAGAAGACAACTTGAGCGACACAACTCTAGTCAACTTTCCACAAAAGTAGACGATGGTTTCAAAGGGGCTGTTTACACCTGGTCACTTCATGAGTTTTTTGTGATCTGATAGCTATTCGATCGTGAAAAGACCAGGGTGTAAATGCCCTCCGAAACGCATTCGAGACGGATTTGAATCCGATCGCTCAAACCACTTGAGGACGTGGTCTGGGCCGCATTCCAGACGAAACTGGACAAGTGTAAATGCATCTGGTTGTTGAAACCAGGCTATATGTCATGTTATTTTAGTCATATATGACGACGTGCATCACCTCAGATGAGCAGTTGAGCTGAGCCCCTATTCATCAAGCCAGCACGCTGCAATCTATCGCAAATCAAAGTGACAGTAAGTCGCAGACGCTTAACACTACCATCTTCATTAAAAGTAAAGAAATGAAGTGATCTTACCAGGCCTGTTGCCGATCTCTCTTATTGCTGTCTTTGCTGATTTTGAAATTAGACGATGATTAATAAAATGCAGCTCATATCTGTTGCTTTCGGTGACGTGCACTTCATTAAATCTGTATATAGCGAGGAAAGAGACCGGCTTGTAGTTCGTTCCAAACCCCAACGCAAACTCCACGTGAGACAAAGAAAATAAAACTTCTGTCTGTCCAGTGCCAGGCGTCGGAATAAGATGAGAGTCAACATCGGGAAGGCATTCGACAAACGGAGAGATCTCCGGTCTGCTCTAGGGCTCAAACGGGTCCTATACAAAGTGATAACTAAACGTGTTTCCATAATAATTCAATAATAAGTGGATACAGTAAGCACATGGAGATAGATGGAAACAAAAACCGAAGTTTTCTACTTCCCCCGTTTCCCCCTCTCACACATAAGTTTGTAATTTACTCAAATGCCTTTCCTTTCTTATATTTTAAATGACTTGCAGATTTATTACTGTATTACCTCATTATGACTGTAACAAAAGATGTGTGCCGCACAGTGTGCGGCTGATGCTCCTTTAGTTATGAACAGCTTGTGTTCCTCCATGAACGCGCACAGCTCTGGTTGCAGTTTCACTTATCGCCAGAGGGGGCGTAGTTCTGAAAAAACTCAGATACTTGCGTTTTGCTCCTTTAAAGAGCAACATGCAGGTTGAATTTATTTCTGAATTAATAGTTTAAATTGTCTGCAGAGGTCTTTTAAAAATCCATATGTAAAAATTACTAATGAAATCTCATTTGATGTAGAGATTTTGATGAAAATGCTCTAGGCTCTGGAATACGCCTTTCCCGCTAGCAACGCGTCATATGACGTAGCCCGAGGCAAATAATAGAGCTCGCGGTCCGCTTTCTCATTGCTGGGTGTTGATGTAGTTAGAGCAGTAGCGAGAGACAGAAAATTTTAGATCGAGTTTTAGAGAAGCCATAATGGTAAATTATTGTGTTTGTGCTTGTTGCACGAATTCCAGCCAGTCAGGACATCATATCCATCATTTTCCTTCTAGGAAAAACAAGGCTTTTTGGTCTTGGGTGTGTTATGTGCAGGTGAAGAGAGCAGACTTCACTGCCGCGTCTGTTACCACACACACTCGGTCGTTTGTGGCGCACATTTCACTCGCTTTAAATGGTATCACTAACTACATTTGAAAAGCATTATTTATTTGTTGTTATGGCGTGGTCATTAGTCAATGTAGATAGTGCTAACCAGCTTGGATGGACTGCATCACTGTCAGCGTAGAATATGAGAAGACAAAATGTTGCTGGCTTAAATTAAGACAATCTAAATGGATGTTTAATCAAGAACAAAGTTGAATGTATGTTTGCTAAAGCAGATTTATTACAAAACACCAAGGTATAGCCATACAGTAGATGAACCAGCGTTAGCCGCGGTGCTAACTTACATGAACTCACTTGCCCTATTCGCCACTGGTTTTCTCGACACCACAAAGTAACTCTAATGTTACTTCTCTCCTCTGCCCATTATTCCTCCCCCGATCTCCCCCTGACTTCTATCTCGCCTAGAAGGCTCATAATTATTTGCCTGTGGGCCATCATAGGCATATTCGTCAACATCGGAGAACGCAGTTTCATCGTTCGCATCCATTGTAACCTGAGCCTGAACTTGAACAGACTCCCTCGGCGATCGTCACTTCGTGCTTCGTAGACGCGGGAGTTATTTTATCACATTTTTTTCTCAAAATATCGTTAATGGCTAAATATATATTACTCCAGTTCAGAAAATCTAGTTGTTTTATCGTCAATATACACTATGCAACATAGGGGTGTCCAACCTGCATGTTGCTCTTTAAGTTCTGGATTATAGGGTTGTATGATTAAAATGGCATGCACATTTGACAAACAGTAAAGTTGACAATGGGAATGACATTGGGACTGTACAAGTACGTTAGCAAAAAAATAAATTTGTAGCATCTTGACTAGGGATGTCCCGATCCGATACTCACGATCGGTATCGGCTCCAATCCAGCCATTTTTGCGGGATCGGGTATCGATCAGACGAGGCCGATCCAAATCCGATATTGTGCGTATACTATTATGTTATTGTTAAGCCCCACAGAAGGCACAAAAACATTCTAAAGTACCATAATGTTTTCGTGCACTCTATTGAAATTGAAATAGAAATTGATATTTAAGTCATTAAATTCAAGATCACGTAAACCTTTTCCCTCTCACGGCTGTCAGTCATTCTCCATTCAGCACTCAAACAGCACGTCGCGTTTGGTTACAGTAAATGATGAAACTATCTTCAAGATGATTCAATGTTAATACTATTATACTTTATCTGTAGATAAAGGTCTATGTTTTCGCATAAAACAACATTATCTTGCTGGACTTCATTGCTGTAACTTAATCGTGTTACTTTCTACCAGGTGTCGGACGCTGTCGGTTAGACCACAACACTAGAGTGAGCACTATTGTTCTTCACGCGCACAGTAACTGAAATTTAAAACTGTTTAAAGAAAAGGTTCAATAAACTATTGTATAGATAGATACTGTTTAATACACTGTCCATCAATATGTATTTCCTTTGTGCTTTGAAAGCGGACTCGACGCGCAGCGCATACCATAGGGTGCATACTCGGCTGCGTGCTGTAACTCCACGTGGTTTCAAGCGCATCATTCTGCGCTCAGAATGCGCATAAGCGCTTTGTGCCGCACTGTGTTGGATTCATTCATATCATAATGCAGTGACGCAATTAAAGCTTATTAACATTAATAATTATTAATGTTGCTGCCTCATTAAATAGCTGTGCTATACACTTAAAAACATGTCTCAATTTTTTTGTAGCCTTGGCTATATCTAAAATAATTATCTCTTTCATTTTTGTTATACTGTTTTTCATGAATGTATTTTACAACAATACAAAGAGCAATATGTATTATTCACTAATCTAGTTTATAATAGCATTTTTTGTCATAGATTATGATCATATATTTTGGGGATTTGTTGTTTATCTTTATAATGAAGCTGTCTGTATTAAGTAGATTGTGTTTAACACACACAAGAGTGATAATCAGTTTAACACACAGTTATAGAAATTCTACTTGCTTAAAAAAAACTGTACTGGTATTTAAAATGTAGAATACTGCTGTTTAAATTGTTTTAACTTTAAACCTGTTGGTAGCTAGCTAGCTAGCTTTAAGTACTGAAGTACCTGCATTTTCTTTTATATATATATATATATATATATATATTGTAGTGTTTAAATAAAGGGTGGGTTGTGAACTATATACTGGAGGTATATTTTAAGGGGCTAATTGAGAAAATTGCTATATTTTTTATTAGTTTAAAAATAAAATAAAAATATCGGATTAATATCGGTATCGGCAAAAGCCAAAGCTGCGGCATCGGTAGTGAAAAAGTGGTATCGGGACATCCCTAATCTTGACACACACCAGTTCACTCTCTTAAAGGGACACCAGGCAGAAATGCTGTTTTTGTCAAACTGCGACCCCTAGAGTAACTGTGTAGTACTTGTTTTTAACGTTAATGTCGTTAATACCACTCACGGAGAGCGTGATGTGTTACATAGTATACAGTAGTACATTGTGTTTAATTAGTCGTTTAATGACATCTAATATATGATGTTAGTAGTGAGAATTTTCACGTGATTAAATGCCCAGATCCGACAATTATCCCCATGAATTATATTGGTGTAGAGGCAGAACCTTTGCCATACTGTCAAAGGTTCAGGGTTCTAATCCCTACTAGTAGTATAGTCTACTTTCCTCATCAAAACAGATTGTTTATTAGTGGCTGTATTTCAAGCAGGGACATGTTTTTTGTGCATTGGGTTTTGTGATTTCAACGTAATGAGTGTCTTAGTCCCCGCAACAGATTGAAGCGTTCATTTGAAGACAGTGTGCGTCACAACAGAACACTTAATCCACTGAAACTGATCACAGCGGCAACGAGCACTTTGGTCACTTGATTTCAAAAACAACACATTTCAGATCGCCTCTTATTTAACACATGAACGAAATGAATGCTCTACTAGAGTTACCAGGGTTTTATTTATTTGTAATGGTACATCCATGCTGTGAGATGTTTCAATGGGGACATATCACACCCGCACATTACGCCTATGCTCGTGTCTGACTCCTCGCTCGCTGTTCCTCCGACAATGCTTTCCTAGCTTTCTGTATCTTATATGCCGGCTCAGCCATGACAATAGTGTGACAAACTCTCTCTGCCTTGTTCCTGGGTGGGGGTGTGTACTGTATGTGTGCAGTGCCGTAAAGGAATATGTTACGTAGCGAGAGCTGATATCACGCGATACTTCCTGACGCTGAGGCCGGCGGCTCGCCGCACTGAAACTGCAAGTGAGATTTTTCTGCTCACAGGCACCAGAGGGGGTCAAGACGCCCACCATTCAACCCGAAAGTCGTCATATAACCATTTCAATAAATCTGAAGCTGTTAAATTAAGCTAAAAAAAACTGCAAAGTATCCCTTTAAGTATACCACACACACACACTTGTCACTCACTCACTCACTCACTCACTCACTCACTCACTCACTCACTCACTCACTCACTCACTCACTCACTCACACACACACACACACACACACTCTTGCTAAATTTTAAAAATTGAATTTAAGACTTTTTAAGACTTTAAGGATCTGCGGGAACTCTGGAAAAACCATGTTAAATTGATTGATTAGTCAGTGGCTTGATTTGCTGGTGCATAAACAGTATTGAACAATATTTTGAGAGATAATCTGTCTGAATTGAATAACTACATCAGAAATCACTAATTACAGATCAGGCATTAGAATAAACATGACTACTTGCATGTTTCTAGGGGTTGCTGGCAGATCCATAGTGTAAGGGTTGCTGGCAGATCCATATTGTAAAAGTCTGTTTGCAAAGCCCGCACCCAAATGTAATAAATAATCCAAAGTGAAATACACCGAAAACTTAAAGAAACAAATAATGCACTGCTGAGACGTTCACATTGTTGGTAACCCCCACATTATACATATTCTATCTCACATTACATTATAGAATGGCTTCAGAACATTTATAATATACTTATATGAAAACTTTATGGTACTTTATAAATGTTTTTGTGCCTTTTGTGGGGCTTAACAATAACGCAATAGTATATGCAAAATATATTAATTGTATATTTCATATTTTTGTATATTTTACAGATAATTTAATCATTAAAAAAAACTGCCTGCAACCTTAGAAGATTTTGTCAGCTGTGGTTAGGGCTGGGCGATAAAACGATAATGATACTGTGTGTATCGCGATAGACACGTGATTGATATCAATAAAAATGTGTTCGACAAAACGTTCAATATTTTTTTCTTCATCGGAAGAAACCACAGGTTGCGAAGCAAGTTCAGTTGCATTAACGAAGGCACTCAGTCTCTAGTAACCTAGCAACATAGGGAATGACACGCTAACAGGCAATCATGTAACAGTGTCAGTTTGGTTGCGCCATTTCATTGTCTCGTGCTGCTGGATTCCTCTTCAGTAATTGTTAGCTGTCAGCAATTGATAAACAGAAAATGAGTGCCGTTCAACTGCATGCCATGCAAGATAGAATTGCGAAACATTATAGGATAATTCGCTCTATTTGCGTCTGATGTGAACACAGCATAATGAACAGGCTGCGATTTGTTTGTGAGAGATAGATATATAGATAGATGATAATATGTTGATGCCTTGGCAACATTGTGTTACACAGTCATGCTAATAAAGCTATATTGAATTGAAATTGAATTGAATAGAGAGAGAGAGAGAGAGAGAGAGAGAGAGAGAGAGAGAGAGAGAGAGAGAGAGAGAGAGAGAGAGAGAGAGAGAGAGAGAGAGAGAACATTAACTTGCATAGTCATGGGAGATCCCCATAAAAGAATAGTTCACTTAAAAATAAAAATGCTGTCATCATTTACTCAGTTCTTTCAAACCTGTAACACGCAGGCACAATCGAACATCGAACAGTGAAGACAAAAACATACTCCGTCATTTTGTTAATATAGGACATCATTCAGTCTGCAAAGTGTTTACTTTACTGGCTGTGGTATAGCCCAACAGAGATATACTGGAATAGGCTCTATGCATGATCGCTTCCATATTTGTCTCAGCACGCCCACTTACTTCCGGAGCTGCATCAGTCTATGGTCAGAAGGCGGTTTTGCGTTAGGTGGAGATAGTGTCAAATTACATTTGCTGTTTATAAAAATGTCCTCTGGTTAACGTGAATAATGTTAACAACACTGTGAGGCAGTTAGCTGTCACACAAGAGTAAAAAAGAGAAGTTATTTAAATTATATATTTCGAGCCAAATCAACAACTTCGAGTGTTAGTATTCTCTCATATCGTACGAAATTCGACTAGCGAATCAGCGTTTCTAAAATCGTTGTCTCCGTTTCTGAGAAAACGGATTTTATTACAGTTTTGCCGCTATACACTTGGCCAGCAGAACGCGCTTCCGGAAGTAAAGACGCTGACTGAGATTCGTTCGAACACACGTCACCAGGGTTCGCGCATAGAGCCAATATAGCAAATTTATTGTAATGCAGCAAATTGCCATTTTTTATTAAACCAAATGCTTGACCATAATAATTTACTGCCATTTCGAAGCATCACTAAGAACGGTAAAACATTAATTTTATTTACCATAATTAATGGTAAAACATTGTTGTCTGTAAATATCAGGCTGTAGTTACAATGTTTTTATTTAAAATGCCATAAAGAATAAAATAATTAAGGAATATTTAAGAATTAAAAATACACAGTAAAATGACAGATAATGAATAACACACAGGAAAGTGTTTGTATTTAGTAAATGTACATTTTCAGCATTTCTTATTTTGTTTATGACAAATATTAAATAATGTGGTCACAACATTGACAAAGCCTAACCTATAATTTCTGTAGTTTTTTTTTTTTTTTTTTGACTGCAAGGAGAACAGACTAACATATATAAAGAAATTATTGGAATGAAATATGGGTTATTAGTAGCCTGCTGTATTTTTAAGCACAGTCCATTAAAAAGCACAAACCAAACACAATTTCGCAAAAAACATATTCTGGTTGAGTACCATCTGAACACACAAAATCGTATTCCATAAAAGAACAGAAGACCACAAGGAACCACACTCACCAGCCTCTTGTATGCGAGAAGCAAGTTAATGACTGCCTCAAATTCTCGGAGCAAACACATATTGAGGAGAGACGAGAGCAGAGAATTGACTGTCTCCTGGTTGAAATTCCCGCTGGGAGAACATCTTGTGTAATATCCAATAAACACTTCCACTTCACATAGAAAAAGACAGACAGAAAAGCCATTTAGTCAACCAATGATTATTTATCTGTTTGACAGCATAATTCACCCATCAAAAAAGAAAAGTAGTACATAGGGCATGCACTGGTCTTGTCACTAGAGACGCACCGATAACAATTTTCTAGGCCGATTCTGATTTTTTCATTGAGTTTGACCTGCCAATACCAATTTTAACCGATTCCGATTTCATTTTTTCTAACCACTTTACAAGCACACAAATATTTTTTTTTTTATAAAAAACCATATAGCCTACATTTACCCAAACTGAATAATAAAAACAAGTTTAAATGGGTAACACATTTTTGAGTCTTTGAGTCTACATTTTCTCATCCGACATAGCCTACTCCAGTTCTTGTTAAAACCCACTAGACATGTAAATTCTGTGCATTTTGGGCGCATTTTGTGTGAAATCATATTTATTTTGTCCATCAAAAGTGTGCTTTCACTTTAATCCTTTCACATGTACGATCACACCGGTGTGATCAGTCTTGCCTGTTCCCAGGAGCGTACGATCACACCGGTGTGATTAGAACGGTCAACGCATCACGTCATCAACTGCTAAATTCAAACTTGCGTGTGTTGGCTGGCGCTGAGCCAGGGACGGACACACTCAGTGCTAGCGGTGGGCGATATGGCAAAAAATATATCACGATTTTTTAGGAAAATCACGATCGCGATTTATCACGATTCTTTTTCAAGTTGGTTTTACTATTTGGCAAGTGGCTGTTCATTACAGCCAAACTAATGTCCCTATGTTAAAAAACAAAGCCTTAGGTAACAAAATAAAAAAAGAAAGGCATACATTTAGGCCAGTGGCGAAGATAAAAATCTTTGTCATTATTTTCTTTGTTATTAAAAAAAGAAGACAAGATAAACATTACACAAATTAATATTCAAATTAAATAAACAGTGCTTTATTTTTTTCTAGAGATAGTAGGTGTATTTAGCAGAAGCATTGAAGAAAGTAATTAAATGAACAAATATGAAATTAAAACACTACATAGACTTCACTGTATAAATTATTGATTCTTATTAAAGCTACTATTAAAGTTCTCAGTCAGTGAGTGATTTTCTCCTGGTGTTTTTTGTTTGTTTGTTTGTTTTATTTACACTAAAGGGATAGTTCCCTCAAAAATGAAAATTGTCTTCATTTACTCTCTCAAGATGTTTTAAACCCGAATAAGCTTCTTTCTTCTGTTGAAAATAAAGGTTATTTTGAATGATGTGGGTAACCGAACAGTTGCTGGTCTCCCTAATTTCTCTCTCTCTCTCTCTCTCTCTCTCTCTCTCTCTCTCTCTCTCTCTCTCTCTCTCTCCTGGAAGTTAATGGGGACCAGCAACTGTTTGGTTACCCACATTCAAAAAAAAAAAAAAAAATCTTCTTTTGTGTTCAGCACAAGAAAGAAATTAATGCAGGTTTGGAACAACATTAGAGTGAGTAAATAATGACAGATTATTATTATTTTTTTTTTTTGTGAACTATCCCTTTAAGTACAAGCGACTACTGTCGCTTTTAGACCAGCACGCGACGAGTTTAATATAGACGCACATTACACCAGATTTTCTCTCAATTGTTTGCTTTCACTTTAGACATAGACAATTCTGTTTATGTAAACATTGTGTATATTTAACAGTATTCGCATAATAAGACTCAAAAGATAACTTAGTCTAGATATTCAGGCGCTGTTTGACGCTGTTTCTAGTTATTCAGGCGCTGTTTGCTTCTAGTGCCTGTGAGCGTCGGGGGTATGCACTCAGGAAAGCGCACGTTAGAACAGTGCATCAGCACGTGAATTAAATATTTAACCGGCAAGGCTTATGCAAATAATGAACTTTGGTGAATTGCAGTGTCCTGTACCTATTCATTAAAGTGTGTATGTCAGGTTAAAATTCTTTTTAGATTTATTAAGTAATGTTTATATGTCTGAGTGAAAATCTAATTATCATTAAAATTATTACTGTAATTGCCCTACATTAAGCTTTATAGCCATTTCTGTCAAGATCATATTTTTAAAACACAGTGGAGCTGCCTGTGACGTCAGAAGAGGGAGATGTGACAAAAAAGTTCTATTCAAGTATGGAGAGTTTTGAGTCTGAGGAGATCCAAAATCCCCCTCAAACCTACGATGGCCCACAGCCTTACAATTTTGAGCCTCCCAGGCGTGAGACAGATGAGGAACCAAACAGAAATTTAAATAATTCCTATCAAAGAAACATAAATATCTGGTGTGAAGAGAACCAGTGGAGAGTTGGTCAGGTGTCTTGGTATGTATAGGCATAACTTAGTGGAACGGTACATGTATTCGTATTGAACCGAAATGTACGGGCGTCACGGTTCGGTGCATGAATATACACGGAGAATACAGGGTTGAAATAAATAAAACTCGTGTGCAAATTAATTAATGCTGAACTACTGTTAGATACGCGGTAGAGATGCGTGGTAGCCTATCAGAATAGGTCAGTGTGAAGAGGTTCAGTGTGTGTGCGGAAAGAAGAAGACAGGGTCGCGTGACTAGGACTCGCGTTTATTCAGAAAAACAAAAAAGAAACAAGGCGGCGCACACTAGCGCATTCGCCACCATAAACAAAACACGCGATCCAACACTTGCTTCTCAGTCTCGGTTGCAGTAGCCGCGTGCGAAGTCCCAGTCCAACTCTTTCTCTCGCTCTCTCATTCGCCGGTTATATACGGTCTCTCCACAGAAAATTACTGCAATTGAACACAGGTGTTCATCATCTGCACTTGACCTATTACGCGGCTCCATCCTTTCTCTCCCGCAGCCGCTACAGACTTTGCAAAATCACGCCCCCTCGCCACAGCCAGGTTTGCCAAAGTGCGTTTAATTTATTTATTTTTTGTCCCTGCGTGCCGATCGGAGACGGAGTTCACTGCTGATATTCTGAGAGCTTTGTAGTCTCGTGTCTGTCATCAAAAAGTGGACTCTGTGACCAGTTTTAACTGTGTTTTTGAACCCAGCACAAAAGCAGTAATTCACCATCGTGATAATACGCCTGCAAATACATTTCTTCTTTTTCTTCTTCTTCTTCTTCAGGGTTTAATTGCGGTTGGCAAACCTGTTTCCTGATATACCTAACTAACTACCTAACTTAAATAACTAAATAAATGTCCTAATCAAATAATTCTCTCGCTCTATCATTTGTACAATTACGAACACAGCTCACTGACTCACTTTCTCAGCGACCTGGGGAGACGTCTCCCTCTTATGACGTCAAGCGATTCGTTTGGGGGGGAGGAGCAGTTTTAAGTGAGTACTGAAAATAACAAACTTTTTCATCTTATATTCTGCCTTTAGGTATTGAACAGAGTTTCCGCTAGAAAAAATGGTGCCGGTCAAAGTGACCGGCAGAGGTTTAGTTTAACGGACATTTTGATGATATGCCGGTCAAATATCGTCTCTTAATTAGTCAAATTGAGAAAAACTGGATGCAGGCTATGTAACTTAAAAAATGACATAATCAGGCTGTATAGAATGCAACATGTTTATTAGCATAACTTTCAAATAGACGGAAACCATGAAAACATGAACGTCCGATTGGCGTCAATCAGAGCATGTGAGCGGAGTGGAGCGGGAGCGAGCGGGAGCGAGCGGGGAGCGTGAGCGGGTGGGTCTGAGCCTGAGCGCAGAGCGGCATTTTAAAAGGACGGAGCATCGCTCTATTTCCCGCTCGCTCCGCTCACCACGAGTCTGAAGCATGCTCAGTCCATCCTGACCCAGAATCCATCTGTCTTTCACTGTCATCAACAGTCTATTTTCATTTAAAACTCGGCTCAATAATGGAGTTCCAAAAGTACTTCAAAAAAGTAAACGAGAAATCATACAGGTGTACTATTAAAAAACGAACTAACAGTGACAATGTGGTACAGGAAAACGAATGCGGAGACATCGTTTCAGTGAGTAAAGATTCCTTTTGGAATTTAAAAAGGCACATTTCCCGAAAGCATGAAAATGTGCTACGTGAACACGCTGGGAAGAAAGCCAAAGGTAACGAAGTGTAAATTAAATGTAGCTTGATATTTAAACAAATTCGTTTTGTCATTCAAGTACGGCAAAGGCATAATGGTTAGTTTTATTTGTGTCGTCCTTGAATTTGTATTTGATAGAGCGAGAGGAGGAGCAGCAGCAAAAAGAGAAAACGGTTGAGCAATTCCAAAGTTTCTTCACTGCACGCAAAGGGCCAACCATTACAAGGGAGAGAAAAAGAGAGTTGGATGTAGCATTTTTTAAAATGATTTACATGGACTATGAACCGCTGAGTAAAGGAGAACACGAAGGGATGCAACACTTCGCCAGCGCAGCTCAATCGGGCTACACACCCCCATGTTACAACACCGTACGGGACACGCTCATGCCACATGCTCTGGAAGAGATGGAAGCCAAACTGCGAGACCTTCTGCAAAATGGTGATGGGCTTGTTCTGTCAGCGGACATTTGGACCAGTAGAAGAGGGCACAGCTTCCTTGGCATCGTGGCCAGTTTCATTGATGGGACATTCCGGGGACACACGGTTTTGTTGGGCTGTGAGCACATACAAGGGCACCACACCGCAGATCGTATTTATCAAAAGTATGAAAGTGTACTGAAATATTGGAACGTGCAACGACGTGTGATTCGTGTCGTCACTGACAGTGGCAGCAACATGATCAAGGCGTTTAACCTCCTCCCTGGCACTGAAGAGGAGGAGGAGGCGGAGGGTGAGACCGCGGATGCCAGCAGCACCGCTGAAAATGAAGAGGAGGATGAGGAACCAGCCCCCTCGCAAGTCCATGTGGAAGAGATAACAACTAATGTAGAAACTATGATAAATCAGTACTTTACTGTGTCAAATTTACATCTGAGATGCCCCATTCACATGCTTCAGTTGGCGGTCAAAGATGCCGTTAACGAGCACGACAACATTAATAGGCTGTTAGTGAAAGTCGGCAAGCTGGTGAAAAGTGTACGCAAGAGCACCCTGAACACAGAGGAAACGGACCAATTAGGGGTCCGCCCCACAAATGCCTGTGCCACCCGATGGAGCAGCCAGCTTCGGATGATTCAGTCGGTCATCCGCTTGTTCCAAAAAGACCCCTTGGCAAAACAAACTCAAGTCTAATGTGGCTAACATCACCCTGAATCAAGTACGCCAGCTGACGCACCTCGCCAGTGTGCTGACACCTCTGGCAGACCTAACAGAAAAAATGCAGAAGGAGCTAGGGAACCTGGGGATGATTCTCCCTGCCGTCACAGAAATAAAATCCCTGCTCACCGATGACACTCACTCTGCACTTCCAATGGGCATCGCTGCTTTTGCAGAAACATTGGCAAACAATGTGTCAGCTCGCTATGGAATATATTATACTGATAAACATCTCATTTTAGCATCAATTTGAATGGAGCGCGAAGCAAAATGCGTTGAGCGCTGAGCGCCAATGAGCGGAGCGGCCTGATGAAGCTTTGAGCGGGGGAGCGGAGGGGTGAACAGTTCCGTGAGCGATGAGCTGATATTTTCACCGCTCCACTCCGCTCATATGCTCTGGCGTCAATCAACGCCAATTGTTTTTACTATGGTTTCACATTAGTTTAACAAACCAATCCCCCTTCCCCATATACAATATCTGAATAGTAGTTTTTACTCAAGCGAACTTAATTATATACACCCTCAGTAGCGTCTCATTTAACTGGTAACATTTAAATTGGCCACCGTGAAATGACTCCTTGTCAAATTAATATGAACAAACAAATGACTAGGCCTATAACACTGTCTCGCGTAATTTTAGGCTACTTTTTACGCTGTTTTGCAGTGCTGAAATGTGCAGCTGCCGACTTAAAATCAAAACTTCGCAGTGTCTCTCCACAACTTGCAATGCGCATAAGCCGCGTAACCTTGTTCTCTGCAAGGCGACTTCGCTGCTTTCATCTTGATCCGATTCTGCAGTGAGAACCCTCTCTCTGCAGGAACACTCGAGACAGGGATTACACAGGCTATCTTGGCGAGCTTGGTCCACTCTGGATAGATTTCGTTGAAATCGCATATGAGGACTTTCGCAGATTCGCAGCAGAGCATGTGAGCGGAGTGGAGCGAGCGGATCTTGGACAGAGCGCAGAGCGGCATTTTTAAAAGGCCGGAGCGTCGGCATATTTCCCGCTCCGCTCTGCTCACACCAAGAGAAAACTCCACGTGCCCGCCTGACTAAAGTTGCTTGCATTGTATTCAGCATCCCCAAGCGAGTCTGCGAGCGCAGAAAGAAACCACCGCATGTGTCTGAAGCCTCAGACATTGTCTAAACTCGTGTTCTTGAAGGTGAACTCAAAAGAACTATAGGCTAGACAAGGAAAGCAATTCTTTTTTCTTTTTTTTAAAGTTTGATACAATTTAAATTGTCATCCACGTGCTCTCTGCGCAAAAATTCAGTTAGATATAGGCGTCTGGTGGCCTAATAGTTAATTTACCTAAATGTATTTAATTTAACACGTTGATGTGGTGATTTTTATTTATATAATAAATAAGAAGTCGTTATTTAAAAATTCGCCCATTGATTCGTTTCATTTTACAGTTTTTTTTGTGTGTACAGATGATATAAGCCAATTTAAATTTTAATATTGCGCGCTGCGCAAAAATCAGTTAGGCTTATCAAAATCTGGCCTAACAATTAATTAGTCTACTTTTAAACATTTATGTAGGCCTACATATATATATATATATATATATATATATATATATATATATATATATATATATAATTTTGTTCATATTTTTAATTTAGTTATATTATTAGGCCCTTTTATTCGTTTAATTTTACAGCAGTTTGTGTGTACAATGGTCATAAGTCCATTTACATTTTTATCATGTGCGTTGGGCAAAAGTTCAGTTATCAAAATGCTGGCCTATAATTTACTTTTAAAACTTTGTGTATTTTTGTTTATATAATTTTTATTCATATTATTAGGCCCATTTATTCGTTTAATTTTACAGGACTTTTTGTGTAGGCTACCTGCTACATTTCTGTTCTTGCTAGTCCTAATTTGTAATTTGAAATGAAACATTTCTGTTTGGAAAATGTTGTTGGTCTTTAGTTCTTTGTAAGGTAAGGCTGTGGTCTAACCTAAAAGTGAAATAAAAATACATGCAGATTTTTTTCGTTTTTTGGAGCGAGCGGGGGTGATTTGAGTGGAGCGCGAAGCAAACTGCGTTGAGCGCTGAACTGGGAGCGCTTTATGAACATTCTGTGACTCAGCGCCGGGAACAGTGATTTGATTATTGATTATACGAGGTTAAACTGGCCGTGTGACAGAGAGGGCATAAGATGGACACGAGCACGAGTTAATAACGTGGAGCGTTATTAACCAATTGATCCATAAGGCGCTCCGTAATGTGCCGTCTTTAACAACATTCAAACGGTAGAGCCTGTTCCTTTATAACATAGCCAAATGTCGGTGTATTTTTGCTTAATACATTTAAGGCTTATTCTCTAATTCAGATTGTGGTAGGGGGCGGGATTATTAGTAGGGCTGGGTAATAAATATCGATTTCTCGATATTAATTGATTCTCATTTTTACGAACCGATATCGATTCTTAAGTCTCAAGAATCGATTAGTTATCCTGTTTCATTTGAATGAACGGAACATTGTATCGCGGCTGCGCGCATCCAAAAAAATCGCAATAATCTTTGTACTTTGTTACTATTGATATGAAACAAAGTCTCAATTTTCAAATTACGTCCATTTTCTTTAGAAATTCAAAAACATAAATGGCGCTGTGGCGTGAGATCGCTCTGGCGCAGCTCTAGAGAAGCAGCAGCGCTGATCTCTCTTCCGGCTTAATAATACCAGTCACAGCGCCAAATAAACATGAATGAGCATCTGAAAGTGTGTTAAAGATAGAGGACAACTTATCCAAATCCGGATCATGTCACATTGATTCGTTCAATCAGCGTTTCAACCGTGGAAAGATGTCAGTTAAACAGCTTGTAATCAATGTCATGTATCGTCATATTTACCTCAGAAAACCAACTCGTTATTCAGCTAGAAAAAATAACTCTAGAGAGGAGCATTTTGCTAAATATATACACCATATTACATATGCATTATAATATTAATGTTCTTCAATATTTAATGCATATTTGAATAAATCTGGCAAGTTTTTATGACAGCCACCATTTAAATGTTTATATTTCATATAATCTTCTTATTAAAAAAATAAATAAAAGTGTAATTTAAGTGATTCATTCATTATTACCTTCATATTAGGCTAATGAAGCCTAGTAGGCTACAACTAGACTCCCATAGTTTACAGCATTAGTTAAGAGATTTGATTCCCTTGAGAAAAATTGCCATTTATTGTAACTGATATCCAAAATAATCGATATTGAATCAAATCGAATCGTAATTGAAATCTAATCGAATTGCAAGCTTGTGAATCGAAATCGAATCGAATTGTGAAATTTGTCTCAATACCCAGACCTAATTATTAGGCAATTTTAATCGGACAATTTGACCGGAGAGATTTAATTTTGTCGGACATTTAATTTTTTTCCCGGCCAATGTCCGGTAATTACCAGACAACGGAAACCCTGGTATTGAAAAACATACAAAACAATACACCAACTTGACAAACGTGTTTTTCCCCTAACTATTTTGTGTTAATCATACTTACAAATTTAACCTGACATATACACTTTAATGTGTGATGTGTAGGCTACGTCGCGTTGTACAGTTGAGACAGAGGCACCAGAACTGAACTGAAAGAATGCACTGCAACACGATACTACGATATTTCTTCAAAAGCAGATCGTGGAGACATTTTAATCATCCACGATCAAAAATCGTGATATCGCACACTCAGTGCTGTCATATATCACAACTATTGAGTGTTTTCAACCACATAATGTTTGTTTTAGGTTTCAGACATTTAAATACACATAAGTACTAGCAAAACAATGATGTTGAGTTTGTAAACTACACACTGATGTCTATGGAAGCGGCAATAATAATCCTTTCAATTATAATAAGACGACACGTTTTATTCATATCAGATACACATTGTGTAAGTAGCTTAACATTTGACCCTATTCTTCTCCCAGTTCACCGGCCACTTACAAATGCAGTAAGTAGTAAACAAACTAGAACAAACCATATGCATGTAGTGGTTGGCCTTTTGCTGTAGAGATTTTCCATTTACTACATACAGTAGGCACTCTGATTCCATGTATGGGGCATATATTATTCATATGACACACAAACACAAGTAGACAAGACCTGTTTAGTTCACAAGATCACTCGCAAAAGCAAGGCACATATCACAAGTGAGATGATACGAGCAGTGCGTGCCGAGTATGCATATTGTCATTGTGACTCCCCACCCTGCCTTCACGTTACCCCCTACCTGTTCTATGAATACTTCGACCTCATCTATGATACCCAGTGATAACAAACAAAGTCTCCACCACAATACTGTCACCACGATTGCGGAGAGGCTCTGATAAATAGGCTCACTCTCACACTAGCTCCACTTTTGATCGCACTGATTCACTGCGCTCTAACTCTAACATTTTGTATAGAAACATGACATTTTTTGGAGTCGGGATGAAGTATGACATGTCTGCCATCCAGTGGAGGGGAGGTCAAATGAAATGACACCCAATTTGACAAAATCGGCAGTTTTATTCAGTGCCGCATCTTGAGTAAACTCAACCGTGGTGCCTAGAGGGTTAACTGAGCGACGCTACTGCTTGACTCACACACTGCTCCTGCTCACGGTGTCAATGCACAGCGAAAAAAAATATGTGCTGAAACAGCCAGGTTTCCTACATGTGCATTCCATGTGCACGTGTGATGCTGATGTTGCACGATGTTAATCATGCATTAGATAAAATGTAACCCAATGCATTTGACCAGCATAAAATCAGCATATGTCAGACAGATCACGTGAAAATCGGCCAATTCCGGTCACCAGCCGATCGATCGGTGCATCTCTAGTTGTCACAATACTGGAATACAACATTGATATGATACCGTGAAAAATTTAGATTTTCAATAACACAGGGAAAACTGCCATATATAAAGCCTTCGGAAAATTTGTTACCATCTAGGGCTGGCCGCGGTAGAAAACGTCAACCGTAACAGATTTTTTTATTACGTGTATACCGCGAAATGTAAATAAGTTGGCATGGTTAACTCCCGTGCAGCGCACGTGAGACTGAGACGCAGAGATTTGTCAAAGAAACATGGAGAAAGCAGATCAAGAGGATCCACAAAGGAATTACGTTTTCTAAAAAAGGGTTGTTGTTAACATGATATGTTCGAGGGGAAAGACAGCCGTCAACTTGAGCAGAGCAGCACCCAGGCTACAGTTAAGAGGAGTGCACGCTCGCAACGGGGAAAGCATGAAGTTACTTGATAACAACATTTCATAGGCTATATCAATATCATTACGAATAGAAATAACTAGGGCTGGGTGATTTTTTCCCTTAAAAAATCTGCGATTTTTTAAATAAAAAACTCGATTTACGATTCGATTTTTTTTATCAAGTACAATTTCTATAACTCTCTGTGTTGAACTGATAACTCTTTTGTGTGTTAACCCCCTGGGGACCAAGGTGTATTTGGGGTCCTTGAGAGGTTCTGACATGCCCTGACATCTGTGTTTTTTTTCAGCTGCTTATAAACATATTAATGGCAAAGGTGAAATTACACTATATTTAGCA
Source organism: Cyprinella venusta (assembly GCA_038021265.1). Lineage (NCBI taxonomy): Eukaryota > Metazoa > Chordata > Actinopteri > Cypriniformes > Leuciscidae > Cyprinella > Cyprinella venusta. Next base: position 20,671,582 of record CM075878.1, on the reverse strand, counting down.
GAAACAGGGCAACCATGACATATGGGCAACATGTTTGTACATGTTGGTATTTTTGAGAGAATATTGTTTATGCGTGGTTATTGTAAAAACTAGAAATGAAAGTTTCTGAAATAAGGCCACAAAACACATACTAAATATGCGTCCACAAGACTTGACTGATTGATGTTGTTGCCTAGGGTTTTTTCTTCACAATGATCTGAAAATCATCCCCCTAATCATTCACATAAAACTGTGAATTGGGTTATATTGTGAAAAACATTTTTTTGTTTGCTAAGGCAATATGCGAATGGGCGTGAACAGGCCAGCCCCATCATGTATAATTAGGTGATTCACACCTGAGAGACACAGACATGCATAATAATGAGCCTTTCATTCAGGTGAGTCAGACAAGAAAAAAATGAAAGGACAACATATATATATATATATATATATATATATATATATATATATATATATATATATATATATATATATATATATATATATATATATATATATATATATATATATATCAGAAGGTCAGATGCAAAAGCCTCTAAGTTCCATTTTAAATTCTTCTAGAATGATAATTTTTATCAAGCTTGTAAGCTTTAAGTTCAGTAATTTCACTTAAATGACAATTAATAGGTAGTCTTCATTGCCATTATGTGAAATTACTGAAGTTATATATACAAGCTTGATAAAAATGATCATTCTAGAAAAAATTCAAATGGCACTTAGAGGCTTTTGCATCTGAGCTCTTCATATATGTATGTATAAAATCAAAGTATAAATGAAAGTCAAAACCCATTTTTTGTCATACCTGGAAACAAATCCTGGTCAAATATTATATGGGCCATGTAGAATTGGCTCAGAGTTAAAGTTTAAAACATCAAGATGTTTTAAACTCTAACCAAAAGGTGTGTTTAAATATGATTCGGGTGTGTGGCTAAGAAAATAATATGAGCAGAACTCTAACAGTCTCTAACTAAATGAACGTTCGTTCGTACGTACGTCCACACACCCGAATCATATTTAAACACACTTTTTGGTTATAGATAAATGTTATCTTACTAATGTAAGGATGTCTCATGAGATTCTTGTTCCAATGAAAGCGAAAGTGAATTAACGCACAGCGCGCGCGTCTGTGAATTCGTCTATTCTTTCCTATCAGACGCGCATTTAATATTTACACAGCCGTGGTAGACACTACTCAATAACGCGATTCGAACAAAGCACTTATAATAAATGACTTACTGCATCAGCTGAATCCGTGCTCCTCAAAACGAAAGTATAAGGTAACTTTTTTTCCAGAATCTCCTCACTGCACAGCAAAACAAAATAATAGGACGAGGTTATCCCTCATAAACTGTATGTTTTTTATCCATGTGGGCGTTTTCATGGCTTGCCTCAACATTAGAATTTGAATAGCACGCGCTCCCAGTGGGCGCGGTCACATTAGCACCTCATTTGCTGTAATGAGGTGAAAGGGAAAATCCTGACATCTCTTTCTTTTCATACAGATTACATCAACTGAAAGTAGTTGCTTTTTATATAAATGACTTAAATTAAAAGAAGAAAATCTCAGCTTCATAAAGAGAGTGTGTCTTTCGTGTGTCTGTGACAAGTATTTAATGAGTTACAGCTCTTTTTTCGGACGCGTTTCAGAAAGATTTTTGCGGAGACAGAGTGAGCTGAAAGCGCACCCTGTTTAATTTATTTATTTTACAAAAACACAAGGTTTTGATATTACTAAGAGTGTACATAAAAAAAGAAGACCCTCAATAGTTTATAATCATGTATCGATTTTATTTATATGACCATCAATGACGGAGTATTTTAAGTCTATGTTGCAGCTCTGTGAAAAAAAACGATCAAAACGCGGGGGCGCGTTTTTGGTCCCCAGGGGGTTAAACACAATCTACTTAATACAACTTCATTATAAAGAAAAACAACAAAAAATATGATCATATTCTATGACGAAAATGCTATAATAAACTAGATTAATGGATAATTCAGCACTAAAATTTAGTCTAGAAAAATCACAAGTGCACAATATTGTATAAAATCTGAACATTTAGGGGAAAAAAAAACATTTAGGCCGTGTGTCCACCAAAGCGTTTTTCCACGCGCCTGGCGTATGTTTTCTATGGAAGGCCAAAAGGGTCAAATTTCGCCACTAACCAAACGCGTTTCATTCTCAAAACGCCGTTGTTTACGGCGTTTAAGACGAAAAGACGCCGCAAATTACGGCGTCCTGTGGTACATACGCCGCAAATTACGGCGTTTACAAAGCAAATTCGCCGTCATTTTCGGCGTTTTTTTTATCCAGCCAATGACGCCGTTTCTGACGCCGCAGGCCACCCACAGTGCGCCGTTATTTGCGGCGCTTCTGTCTGACAAAGACGGCGTAAAAAGCGGCGTTTTGTATAATATTATAAGCAGCCCCACCCTTTTCTTCAAAGTTCAGCCCATCTAATGGATGGAAAGACAGATATAGTAGATTGTCGATCTGAATAGCGATCCGTCTTTAAGGTTCTGTTTTTGGAATGTTATCCTGTCAAATTTTTATTTCTTCATTGGGCATGTGTAGGCTATCGCTTTTTTCCTTTGTCGTATGTAAATATATAGTATGATCCAAGCCTCTGTTTACATTCATGTCTGTGAAATACATTAGATTACCCAAATGCAGATAAGTCTTCAGTAGCGCAGTGGTATACGTGCATGACATAATAGTGTATCGTTTTGCTCTTAGAGACAGGGGTTCGACTCCCAGGTCCGATCGTATTTTATCGTTTCTTTGGTAGGCGTAGGCTATTGGTCTGTATGTCTTTTAAATTTCGGAAGACTACCCGATAGCTGACAACTGACTGAGTAAAAGACAGCAGCAACTGTTTTAGGCCCGCTTTATAAGCACTTTATTGCACAAGTTGAATTTTTGCACTTGATGGTGGTGTAATTTATTTATTTATTATTATACATTGGGTGCTAATGTGAATTCCTTACTTCGTTGCTGGTTGGTTTTTTTTTTTTTTTTTGAGTGCTGTATGTTAGCCTATGTGTTTTATGTTTTATGTTGAGCATTTGCTGCAAATTCAATTTCCCTTTTGGGACAATAAAGTACTTTGACTTGCTGTGGGTCCCTTATTGCTGATTATAGCCTAATGATGTAGATGGGCAGATGCTTCACGATATAGTCCATTTCGCTTTTTAAGATCGCAAGACTCTGGAGTTTTAGCAGTTCCCAGGATACACGAAAGGAGGTAGAGCCTTCCTAAACGATTCAACTATTAAAACAAGAGATGACGCTCCAGCCCAAGCGCGGACTACCGCTGCTATCAACAATCATACAAGACAGGCTATTTATTTTCACGCTGCCCTTGCCTTAAAATAAACATGCATATTTGCTAATGGTGAATAATAGGGTAATTTTGAACTAGGTCTACCATGTTCATTCTGTTGTGATATAGCCTATTATAACGATTATATGACGTTTTTATTTTTATTTTATTTTACTCTTTGCTGCCGCATACATATTATTTTCTCGTAGGCTAATAACGAGATCTTATTTCGTTAAACGATTTTCGTTTCGTTTTCGATTCTACGTTTTCTACATGTGTATTATGTATGTCAATATATATATATATATATATATATATATATACAATATTGTATACAATATTGTGTTCTTATTTTGTTAAACGAAATGTCAATCTTTGTCTTCACAACAGATCAATGCAATTCAATATAAATAATCTTCAAGATACAGCCTACAATCTTACATGTAAAGAATTGTCGCCTTATAAACAGTCATTTGTGTGGTGGAATAAGCAATGCTACCTACAAAGAAATTTATCTTAATTTAAACCTTATTTTATTAGTTCATATAAGTCAACTAGTTTAATGTAAAGAGCTGGAAATGTATTAATTAATGTCAAATATTAAATGTAGGATATTAAATTGTGCACCCCTTCTACAGACGTAGGCTTCATATTTGATTTGCTATTTGGTATGTATTGTTTTTTTATCATGTAATGGTGTTGTTAAAGAAAATGAAACGTTTTTGTTCCTCGTTTTTACGAAGTTCTGCAGGCTAAGTTTGCATGATGTACTAGGCTATACTTCTGTAATACGGGATCTTATTGTTTTGGTGAGAAGTCTGTTTCTGCAGGTTATGCAAAAAAAGAAAAGAAAAATAAGTTTGTGGTATTCACACCCACTCGAGCGATTTATTTGCTAAAAAGAAGCTATTGAGTATCGTCGAGAATTAGATTCGATTAAACTCGCCAATAGCGCGCAAGGTGGATAAGCCGGTTTGTGATTGGTTCCCGCAAATCTGTAAAGGAAGCAGATATAATTGTACAGGTTTCCAACCGGTCCCGAGACTGTGTTGGATTTATTTGATTTCGCGGCAGGGCGAAGTCAAATGGCCGGCAGATAAGGCTGGTTCAACCATTTTACCTTATTAAAAAGAATCATTAGCCTATTAATAAATTAAATTGGCTTCAAATCTATTTCTAAAGCCGTTTTCACAATTTTTGTATCATGGCAATTAGCATTCCAGAATCTATTTAGATACTGGTAGGTGGAATTAATTGTCAACAAAGCAAACTATTTGTGTAAAAGTGTGAACAGTGTACACTAATAACTGCTCGAACCCCTGTCTCTAAGAGCAAACGATACACTATTATGTCATGCACGTAGACCACTGCGCTACTGAAGACTTATCTGCATTTGGGTAATCTAATGTATTTCACAGACATGAATGTAAACAGAGGCTTATTGGATCATACTATATATTTACATACGATAAAGGAAAAAAGCGATAGCCTACACATGCCCAATGAAGAAATAAAAATTTGACAGGATAACATTCCAAAAACAGAACCTTAAAGACGGATCGCTATTCAGATCGACAATCTACTATATCTGTCTTTCCATCCATTAGATGGGCTGAACTTTGAAGAAAAGGGTGGGGCTGCTTATAATATTATACAAAACGCCGCTTTTTACGCCGTCTTTGTCAGACAGAAGCGCCGCAAATAACGGCGCACTGTGGGTGGCCTGCGGCGTCAGAAACGGCGTCATTGGCTGGATAAAAAAAACGCCGAAAATGACGGCGAATTTGCTTTGTAAACGCCGTAATTTGCGGCGTATGTACCACAGGACGCCATAATTTGCGGCGTCTTTTCGTCTTAAACGCCGTAAACAACGGCGTTTTGAGAATGAAACGCGTTTGGTTAGTGGCGAAATTTGACCCATTTGGCCTTCCATAGTTTTCAATTGTTTCCAATGGGAACGCGGCGTTTTTTAAACGCCATGAGCGTGACGAGGCGCTGAGCGTTTTTTTCACGCTGAAGCGCCGAGCGCCCGGCGTTTTTTACTGGTCGCCGAGAGTTGAAAAATGTTCAACTTTGGAAAAAATGCAGCGCTCATCACTGTCAGTTCTTGCCCAGCCGTCCAATCACAGTGGAGGAGGGGCGGGACTAAACCACACCGACCAACAGTCACAACCTTTAAACTGCTGCGGATATTCTGTATCATAGCAACGAAACGCCTCAACGGAAAAAACGCTGCGCTGCCAAAACGCTCTCAAGCGCCCAAAGCACGGCGTCTTCAGCAGAGCGTGTAGCGTTTTCAGCTGGCAAAAAACGCTTTGGTGGACACACGGCCTTAGTGGGGAATAAATACGAGACAACAAGTGTAACACTAAATCTGGTCAAACTTTACACATTGCTCTTTGTATTGTATGTTCATAAAAAACAAGATAACAAAAATCAAAAGGATCAATTATTATATAGTCTGGTCTACTATACAATTGAGACATTTTAAATGTATAGCACAGCTGTTTAATGAGACAGCAACAGATAGGACAGAACAAGAAAGGCTATTAATAATCTTTCATTGCGCAAAAGTATTATGATATGAAAGCCTCCAATACATCGCGGGCCGCGGCACAAAGCGCTTATGCGCATTCTGAGCGCTGAATGATGCGCTTGAAAGCCACATGGAGTCACAGCACGCAGCCCAGCGCGTCGAGTCCACAGTACGCACTGAACAGTTCAAAGCACAAAGGAAATACATATTGATGCGTAGTGTATAATATGCAGTATCTAGCTATGCAATCGTTTATTGAGCCTTTTCTTTTAACAGTTTTAAATTTCAATTACTGTGCGCATGAAGAACAATAGCTAGTGCTCTGACTAGTGTTTTGCTCTAACAGACACCTGGTAGAAAGTAACATCATGATTTAGTTACAGTAATAAAGTCCAGCAAGACAAAGTTTTTTTTATGCGAAACCATAGACGTTTATCTACAGATCAAGTATAATAATAGTAACATTGAATCATCTTTGAGAGAGTTTCATCGTATTGAACATCGTAACCGAACTGCTGAAATCCTGAAGGGAGATTTGATGAATGCAAAATGTAAGTTAGACCATTTCAAAAGATGTAAACAACACTGGTCCAGAAGCACTTCCTGTTTCAGTTTGTAACTGTTTTCTTTAATTCACATGTAAAGAAAACTTTTTAAAGATGTTTGTTTAACTTTTGATTCAGTTTTAAATGTTCTGTTGGTTGTATTTTATCCCAGCTTTTATGTAGTGTTAAAAAACTTAAACAGGAAGTGCTTCTGGGCCAGTGTTGTTTACATCTTTTGAAATGGTCTATACTGAAGGGGGAGAAAAAAAAATCTAAAAAAAATCGATTTTTTGAAAATATGAATCGATTTGACCTGCCAACTCGATTTTTATTTAAAATCGATTTTTTTCCCAGCCCTAGAAATAACCTTACATAATGTATAGTTATCCGCATCTTTCCTTCTCTTATGTATAGTTACTTTTTAAACATGAAAATCGCATTAAGCATGAATGCACATTCTGCTTGTTAAAACGAATGTATAGGCTAATCCTGTTTCTGTGGCAAAATTACTAAATAAGCTGCGCGAGTTATATATTTATTAACTACAAACAATTGGCCACTGAACCAGCTGATAAAATCTTCCTTTGATTCGATCCATGATTACAACTTGACACTCAAATTAATCGATCGCATTTTGTTGATGCAAAACACAGGTGCGTGCACATGCACCAAGAGGGACGTGGCGTTCACCGGGCTGTGGTCATATAATGACGCACTGTTATAAGGTGTGTATAATTTAAACTACTTAGTAAACACTAACAGTAGCTGCTGTTTGGTTTTCATATTGCTGCTCTCCTTCTACTCACTTCTGAACTTGATGAACTTGACACTTCCGAACTTCTCTTGATTAAAGCTCAGGGTGACGGGTTGCCAGATATCACAATAAGAGCAAAACAAGCCCCTTAAAAACGCAGTATAATAAGCACATGTGATAAAAATATATTATAAATATATTATATATATTATAATATAAACTGATTGATGAAGTAAAGCAATGCATGAGATTGAAAAATTATTTAAAGTTAAAATGCACCTATGCGTTGTATTTAATAACAATCTGTTGTGTGAAGTTCAACTAAAAGTTGATGAGTGTTTTTTGTTTACTATATTTTGCTATAAAATTAGTTTACCAAATAAATAATTTACCAAATAAAAATCAAACAAGGTGACATACTTTTCATTTCTAAAGTATTTGGGTTTATTTATTATACAAAGCCCTTTTGTCGATTTTTTGAGGATAACTATTGTTACGACCCCAGTCTGGGTCGTATTATGTCGTTTTGGTTGTTTTGTCATTTGAGTTGTAGGTTGGAGTTGGAGTAAGTGACGTCATGATGAATTGATGGTGTTCACCTGTGTTCAGAGCTGATGCCGGCAAATAAAAGCAGCTCCCTTCAGTCGTGACGTGCGCGTTCTCCCCTTGTGCCACTATTTTGTTGCTTTAGTTATTGTCTTGTTCTCGTTTTGATCTATTTTCTTATTTTTACTTTAATAAATGTTATTCCTTTTGCATTAAATCTTACGTGTCATTTCCTTCTTTGTCGCGGCTTGTGAGCCGGCCGTGACAAATGGTGGCTCGTCCGCTTGTTTGTTAAACCTTTGAAAATTCCTGTTATTTGTCGACCTGATTTGGAAAGCGTTTTTGTTGCGTTCAGTTATTTTGTAATGAACTTGGCACGTTCATTAACTGAATGTAAAAAACTGAAGAATGTTTGTTTGAACGCTATTGTTTGGGAGGTCGCATTCGTCGTTTGAAGGGAAATGCGCGTTGGATTTATTTGTTTTGACATATGTTGCTGTATCAGTTAGCTGTTCTATGCTGTTTCGAAGAGGTAAGTGATTTTACTAATCTTATTGTGGTGAGAATATTGTTAAAGTTCCCTTGGTTAGGTATAGCTGCTTGGTCCCTTTTGGAACAAGTGGGTAATGTAATTTTTTTTTATTTTTGTGTGGTGACTGTGAGTAGAGCAGTTGTCTCGGGAGCATGTCCGTGGTATGAGATAGTCGCCAGCGTGCTGGTTGCTTTTCTTATACCAGCGGTAGTTGGTGCTTAAATACCCCTCGCCAGTAACCACACGAAGATTAGGGGTGAGTTAGTTAGTTGTTTTTTCCTATAGATAGGGAAGGGGAACATTTTATTCTTACCACGTGAGGTTTGTGAATCACAGTATTAATTGTAACGTAAAGGAAGTATGTCTACTCTCGTAGAGGATTTTATTAGTTCTCCCTCTGTAGCATTACTTGAGTCGTTGTCAAAATAACAGTTTCTTGTTGAATCCGGTGTTGAATTAGATTTTGGAAGCTGTCTTTCGTAAAATGCGCAGCACAAAGAGCTAAATTACGGTCGTCACTTTCAGGAACATAATCAAACATATATTGTATCCATTATTGACGAAGTACAGCATCCGTGGGAAGCTCAAACACAGAAGACCTGACAGCTGACAAACATAAAGTGTATCCATTGTTGACAAAGAATAGCGTCCGTGGTAAGCTCAAACACAGAAGACCAAACACTCGACGAGCCGCATAAATATGCGCATGCCCTTTTCTGCATATTCCGGAGGGAGGGTTGATGCAAATGTATGGGTTAGTGACGTCTAAAACCCAGCTGTAGTCCCAATCGAGTCGTTTTTGTAGGCAATTATACTTCCTCATTTTTAAAAAACAATGGCCCTCATTTATCAAAAGTGCGTACACCAAATTTCCAGCGGACACCTTGCGTACACTCAAAACCACGGTGAGTTTGAGATTTATAAATATGGACGTGGGCGTACGGCACGCTCGAATCCTACACCAGCTCAGGAGGTGGTGTACGCACGTTTTGAGTTAGTGAGGAAATGCGCAGAAAAATTCCTAACACCACAAAACGCACTGACAAACTAAAAGATATGATATATTATGACCCACTGTAAAACAAACAAAAAAACAACATAGTAATTATAAACTTCAGTGTTTATTTTTGTGTAACGTGGACTTCAATGTTTAATTTGTGTGACTTTACCACAGCATTTGATTTGTAAACATATGTATTCCTTCAGTTGCGAGCCCGCACCCTGACGTTTCAGGATTATCCCCGGCAGGCAGGTGCGCACGGACTGGGTTCGGTAGCCTAATGAAAGGCTTTCAATGACCAAAAAATAATTCAGACTGACAAAATAATAAAAAATACAGTCTTCTTCTTTTAAATTATAATAATAATACAAATGATAATAACGACATCCTTCTTCTAAATAACAATAAGCATCATTAATACAAATCATAATAAGAAGAATACTATTACAAATTGTCATGCAATTATTAATGTGAATGAATGGTACTTCACATCACGTCGTCATCATCATCATCATCACTATTATACATGTGACGTGATTCGAAATTGAATGCTAATTTCAAAAGACGTGCTGTAAAATAATGCATTGTGATAGGTCATTTCGGCTGCACGTCGGAGAAGTTTCTCTTCTTTGCCATCTTCCATGTGTCCATGGCGTAAAATGAGGGCGTGGGGGGAGCGGAGACTTGAATATTTAGGGGCGTGTTACGATCGTTTTCGGCCGCGGGATTTATCAAGGGCAGGCATTGCGTATACCTGGATTTCAAAGGTACGCACATCTTCATAAATCAGGCGGTGAGTGTGATATAATCTGAGCAGTGAGCGGTGAGCATAATCTTACGCCAACATCCGTTTCTACGCAAGATTGATAAATGAGGGCCATTATCTCTGCTTACACTGAACTATCAGCGCTGCAACTTTACAAATACTCAGGCATGAAAACTGGTCAGGGGTAAAAAAGGTGAGAAGGATATTACCCCTCTAAGGGGGTCCGGGGGCATGCTCCCCCGTAAGAAAATTTAAAATATTCTATATTTTAAAGCATCAATCTGATGCATTTTGAGATGCATTTTTTGCCAACTTGGGGAGAGCAGGAGAAACTTAACTTCAGCCATGAGTCAAAAATATTATGGCCTCCGTAGCGTTAACTAATAATAATAGGCCTAATAATAAAAATAAAAAAAGACTGATACCTATCCGTTACCAACGCAGTTTTAAAAAAATCAAGTAGAATTTCTATAACTGTTGGTTGAACTGATAATCACTCTTTTGTGTGTTAGCGTGCGTTAGCAGGAAGCGTGGGAAAAGAGCCGGTCTACGCGTCCGAGTGAGAAGTGGTCTGGGTCCTGGCAATGATAACCAGAAATTCCGTCTAGAAGATGTCGGATTGGAGTTAAGGAGCCCCTATCTACAGTATGTCTGCCCTGTCTCGCATGTGCCGACGTTACGGATCGTCTTGGCTAGATCGCGGAGATGCGGCAGAGGAATTCGCGTCAACAACATACGGCATGTGGACACAACATCAGTGAAGGCCAGTACTCAACATGATGCTTCTAATATTATAGCGACAGTAGCATTGGTGAATGCTAGATCTATTACAAACAAAACTGCCACTCTGAATGATTTCTTTGTTTCACGAAATTTAGACTTTTTATTTATTACTGAAACATGGCTCAAAGAAGGGGACATAAGCCCTTTCTCCGAACTTTTACCGTTGAACTGCAACTTTTTTAATACTCCGAGAACTATAGGTAGAGGTGGAGGAATAGCGTCTATTTTTAAAAATGAGTGGAAATGTCGATTAATCCCTACTGAGAATTACCAGAGTTTTGAGATGCAGTCATGTTTAATTGCGCTGCCTAGCCCTGTATTATGTGTTCTTGTATATAGACCTCCTAGATATAATGCAGACTTTGTACAGGATTTTTCGGACTTTTTATCTGTGATTGTAACTTCTTTCGACAACATTGTAATCTTTGGTGATTTTAACATTCATGTTTGCTGTCAATCGAAGCCTTTAGTCACAGAGTTTTTAAACGTTATTGATTCATTTGATTTTTTACAATGTGTAATTGGCCCCACTCATCAGCATGGTCATACGCTTGATTTGGTCCTCTGTAAGGGTATTTCTGTGGGTAACATACAGATCTTAGATCATTATTTTTCTGACCATAAGTCTATTGTTTGTAATATTACCCTAAGATGTGGTCCCCCGGAAAAACAGCCTGTTACTTATTACTCCCGTGCGATTACATCCAATACAGTCAGTGAGTTTTCATCTGCATTTATAACTCATCCATTAATTGGCACTGTTGAATCTCCATCCGTTTCAGTGGATCCAGAAAAATTGATAAATTTGTTTAATGATACTTGTTCTGATATTCTTGACCAAGTTGCCCCTTACAAATTAAGGAGATATAAAACAAAAACCCTGCCATGGTTAAATGAAAATACTCGTTTACATAGACGGGAGTGTAGGAGAGCAGAACGGAGATGGCAGAAAGATAAGCTTCAGATTTCTTATGAGGTTTTTAAGAGAGTGTTTATGCAAATATGAAAAAGTGGTGAAAACGGCAAGAGCAGAATATTTTTCAACGAAAATTGCGCAAAATGCTCATAGTCCACGGATACTATTTAAAACTATAAATACTATTATTAAACCAGAATGTAGCACTGGCCCTGATCCATCACCAAATACTTGTGACATGTTCTTAAAGTTTTTTATTAAGAAAATTAAGGACATTAGACTTACGATTACACCATCCCAAGTTGATATAACTTCTATATCAACCTCTATTTCTCAAAAGTTATCTCAATTTGAGCCAATTTCACTTTCATGTATTAGAGATGTTGTTGCACATTTAAACCCCACTTCCTCGTTTAATGATGTGCTCCCTCCCAAGTTGTTCGTCAAGCTCATAGATACAATTGGACCAAGTATTCTCTCTATTATAAATTGCAGTCTGACCAATGGGTGTGTTCGTTCAAGCCTTAAGCATGCAGTTGTCCAACCTCTTCTTAAAAAGCCTGGCTTAGATCCTACAGATCCAAATAATTTTCGGCCAATATCGAAGCTACCTTTCTTATCCAAAATATTAGATAAAATAGTTTTTAATCAGCTTACATCATTTTTAACAAAAAATGTTTTTGATAAATTTCAATCTGGTTTTAGATCAGGTCATAGCACAGAATCAACTCTACTTAGGGTAGTTAATGACATTTTAGTAAAGACTGACTCTAGTAGCAATGTTGCTTTGATTTTGCTAGATCTTAGCTCAGCATTTGATACAGTTGATCATTTAATTTTGGTCGAACGTTTAAGACAATGGGTGGGAATCCAAGGAACTGCTTTAAGCTGGTTTGCCTCCTATCTTCGTAATAGGACCTTTTCTGTTAAAATTGGAAATTTTTCATCATCAACAGCCTCGATCACATGCGGGGTTCCTCAAGGTTCCATTCTAGGACCAGTACTATTTTCAATGTACATGCTTCCCCTTGGTTCCATTTTTAAGAAATATAACATTTCATATCATTTCTATGCTAATGACACCCAGATGTGTCTGCCCTTAAAGCATGGAGATGATAAATCTGTGGAAACACTTTTTGAGTGTCTAAAAGAGGTAAAATCTTGGATGAATAATAACTTTCTCCAGTTAAATAAGGATAAAACAGAAATAATTATATTTGGCCCTAACAGCAGTACAAATAATATAGCTGGAAAACTAGGACCTCTGTCATGAAATTTGAAGACACAGGTTAAGAATCTGGGTTTTATCTTTGACACAGAATTAAAGTTTGATAGACAGATCAATTCAGTGGTGAAGAATAGTTTCTTTCAACTGCGAAATATAGCTAAACTTAAATCTATCCTATCATTTAGTGACCTGGAGAAAGTAATTCATGCTTTTATTTCTTCACGTCTTGATTACTGTAATGTTCTGTATCTGGGTGTAAGTCAGTCCTCTCTGTCACGTCTTCAGCGGGTACAAAATGCAGCAGCAAGGTTGTTGACAAACACAAAGAAGAGGGATCATATAACCCCTATTTTGGCCTCGTTACACTGGCTACCAGTTCATTTTAGAATAAAATACAAGGTACTTTTATATACTTTTAAAGCTTTACATGGACTGGCACCAAAATATGTGTCTGAACTTATACAGTTTACTTGCCCACAGAGATCCCTAAGATCACAAAATCAGGTGCTCCTTGAAATTCCGCGGTCACGCTTAAAAACTAAAGGAGATCGTGCCTTCTCAGTTGCTGCTCCTAAATTGTGGAATGGGTTACCAATATTCATCAGATCCTCTACTTCTGTAACCATGTTTAAATCTCAACTTAAGACATATTTGTTTGATGAGGCCTTTGCTGACAGCTAGACTTTGATTTTACATTTATAGTATTTTATTACTTTTTTTATTTTTACATTGTATTCCTTCTTGTATTTTATTGTGTTTTATATAATGTGTTTGAAATTGTACAGCACTTTGGTACACTATGTGTTTTTTAAGGTGCTTTATAAATAAACTTTGATTTGATTTGATTTGAAACACAATCTATACTTAATACAGACAACTTCCTTATAAAGAAAAAAATGATCATAACCTATGACAAAAATTATATTATAAACTAGATTAGTGGGTAACTAATTTTAAATTTCATAATTGTATAAAATCAGAACATTTAGTAAAAAAAAAAAACAGTGGGGAATAAATAAGAGACAATAAGTGTAGCAATAAATCTGGTAAAACGTTACACATTGCTCTTTGTATTGTTGTAAAATACATTCATTTTACATACATTCAATTATTTTATAGTCTACTATAAAATTAACAAATTATTAGGGCTGTCAAACGATTAATCGCGATTAATCGCATTCAAAATAAAAGTTTGTGTTTACGTAATATATGTGGGGATAGTGTGTATAATTATTTTGTATATATAAATACACACACATGCATGTATATATTTAAGAAAAATCTGAAAGTATATACTTTATACATATTTATACATAATTAATATTATGTATAAATATAAATATTTGATATATTAAGAACACATTTTTCTTAAATATATACATGCATGTGTGTCTATTTATATATACAAAATAATTATACACACTACGCCCACATATATTATGTAAACACAAACTTTTATTTTGGATGCGATTAATCGCGATTAATCGTTTGACAGCCCTACATATATATATATATATATATATATATAGCGCAAATGTATAGCACAGCTGTTTAATGAGGCAGCAACATATGATAGATAGGATAGAACAGAACAAAAAATACTATTAATAATCTTTCATTTCGCAAAAGTATTATGATATGATTATGAAAGACCCCAATAGAGCAATAGAGTGCTGCATACAGCGCTTATGCGCATTCCGAACGCTGAATGATGCGCTTGAGGCAACATGAGTCACAACGCGCAGCTCTGTTTAGACTAAAGTTACCGAAAGTTACGCATTGAAAAGTTCAAAGCACAAAGGAAATACATATCGATGCATAGTGTATTATACAGTTATCTATCTATTAGATAATTATACATTATCTATCTATGCAATAGCTTATTGAGCCTTTTCTTTTAACAGTTTTACATTTCAGTTACTGTGCGCTTGAAGAACAATAGTGCTCTCCAATGTTGTGATAGACACGCGGTAAAGGAGCATGATTGAGGTACTACTGCAAGATAGTCAATTTATGCGAAATCAAAGAGCTTTATCTACAGATTAAGTATAATATTAACATTTAATCATCTTGGAGAGAGTTTCATCGTTGCCGAACGTGACGCGCTGTGCTGTTTGACTGTTGAATGACTGACGGCGCGCTGTTCTGTTTGCTGAATGGAGAATGACTGACGAGTCGACGCGCTGTTTGTTTGAATGCTGAATGGAGAATTACTGACAGCTGCAGCGGAGGGAAAAGTTTACGTGATCTTGAATTGAATGACTTAAATATTAATTTCTATCTCACATTATACTATAGTATGGCTTCATATTATACACCCCCCCCCCCCCCCCCCCAAACATTTTCTCATCGAATCTACACGATTCACGTAGGTCACCTATTTTGGTTTCAAAACGGCGAATTTCGCCGAAAGGTGAGTAGTTTTCATGTCTGAGATACTGTTCATGCACCAACAGCAACATTACACACTATTTAAAATCAAAAAAGTGAAATCCCAGTCAACCCCCACTCTTCCAAATAAAACATTCTTCCAAATATCTTCCTTTGTGTTCAGCAGAACAAATAAACCCATAGAGGTTTATTTCTTTAATAAGTTAAGTTCTGTTACCTGCTCGTAGAATAAGCCCACGTTTACCAACATGACAGAACTTCTTCACTATATCCATGCAGAACTGAAATAAAACAATGCAAACCATAAACACAAACTCAGATGATTCTCAAACAATATTTTTTTTTTTCAGAAGGGGGCAGTCATGTCAAAAAACACTGAACCAGAATTATATTACAACACAGACCTTTTCGTCTCCATCTCTTGGTGTGTGCAGGAACCAACATAAACTTCGCAGGCAGGTGCTATATTCACTAAAGTGGTACCAACAATACTGAAGACAGAGAGAAGTTTGGTACAAAATGTGCTACATGTGGATAATGCATAAAAATATAAATAATATAGGAAGGTAATGGTAAAATACATATAACACTAACTTTTTGTGTGCTCTTATCTATACGTGTCAAAGATTGAGTATACTCACACTGCTGTTTACATTCCTCAAAGCAGAAGTCTCTTTTGCAGTCACTTCAACCCCTTGGGCATAAAACATGTAACATTTATGGTTAGATTGCTTAATTTGACCGTATATTCCGACACAATACATATATTCATAAGCAAACTTGAACATTTCGGGCAGATTACTCTCAGATCTTAGGTTGATGTTGAGTTTGACCTACCATTACCGCATGTGTTCATTACAAGACTTGTTGCTCTTGTGTTTTTTACTGTAATAGCAGACAGATTGTTTGTTTCTCTCATCTCTTGGTTATTGCAGTCTGTGGCATACTGTAAGATGAGGACACAAAACATTAACCCTCTGTTCATCACAATTTATGTTCAGAACCAAACATCAAATAAGTGTTAAAAGTTTCATTTTTGGTCCACTAGCAGCAACAAACAGAATTGAAAGGATAAGAAGCAGGTTTCCCCCCAAAACAAGTGTCCCTTTTGCTTGAGGAGAAGCCACACAATTAGCATAACGGCACACTTTATAATAAAATCATCACAATATAATGTGCAAGTGTTTTGAAGCAATGTAAACTGACCTCTGACTTTAAAGTATTCATACACTGGGGAGGCTGAGCTATGTAACTCTGTGTCTCCTTTACTGTAGGTGAACAACAGAAAATGAGTCACTTTCTTATAAAAATAAGATAAGAAAAAGCTCTAATATTTGATCAACAACTAAAAGAAAATGAGACCTTCGCACACCTAAAGGGAAAAAAAATCTGTCATCATTTACTCGATCGAAAGTTATCCGAAACATGTATGAATTTATTTCTTCTGACGAACACTAAAGAATATATGAAGAGTTCAGATGCAAAATCCTCTAAATGTCATTTGAAATTTTCTTCTAAAATTACCATTTTTATCAAACTTGTATATTTAAGTTCAGTAATTTCACTTAAATGACATTTAATAGATAATCTTCATTGCCATTTAAGTGAAATTACTGAACATAAATATACAAGCTTGATAAAAATGATCATTATTAGACTGGCTATTTCATGATGGAAAATTTAAAAGACATTGGGGGGGGGGGGGGGGGGGATCACGCACAGCGGCACAAATAGCCTTCTTCAGGGTAGAAATAGAATATATTTTGTTATATTATTACAAAGGAATATATTTTGAAGAATATTGGTAACCAAACAGGCACATTAAATTATTATTCAAAATATTCTCTTTTGTGTTCAGCAGAAGAAAGAAATTCATACAAGCTTAACAACTTTTGACAAGGGTGGGTTAAATGACAATAGTCATTTTTAGGTGAACTATCCATTTAATTAAACTAATTAGGAAACAATAAATAAACTTAAAACTCAAATTAATTTTTACATTTATGCTTAAAATATTTATGTCAAACAATTCAAAGGTCACATACCCATCACAGTACCACCATCTTTCAAATCTTCCATCTTGGCGTCTACAGCAGTTGAGTGAGGTTCGCTGGTGCTTTAAAATAAATGATAGATTAAGAAACAGAACCATATTCAGTCAAAAAAAAAAGTCTTAAGTTAAATGCATCACCAAGAAAGAATAAATTCAATTAAATACAAACAGCAATCTTACAGTAGTAAGACTTTTAAAAAGACATTTAAAAAGATCCATTATTGTTTATTAATTCTTAAATGAATTACCGATCTGAGTTTAGATCCCAGACAATCTTGCAGGGATTTCCAGTTTGAAGTTTCGACTCTGATTTTTGCTGAGTCTTTTCATTCTCCTGTGTAGACGCATCTTTGTTACTCACAGTTTCAGTGACCACAGCCCCGAACAACTCTGGATCATCCTGTATCACATCCAGTATAAGGACATCTTCTTCATATGCTCGAGAAACATCCAGGAAGCTGTCAGCAATCACCGGAAATTGTGGAAGGGTGGAGCCTTGTTCTTTATCTTTAATCTGACATGTCCCATCATCATCAGACAACAAGCTCTCAGCTGCATGATGCTCCAATGACTCCTCTTCTGAAGACAGACTAGTGAAAATCTTGTTTTCATCTTCAGAGGAGGAGTCTGTGATTGAGGAGGTGTCAAATACTTGCGTTCTTTTCCCTTCTCCTGAAAAGTCAGGGTTCCTGTCGGGTGTATGCCCAACTGAATTTGGAGTAACACTTTTGGTCTCCTGGTCCACCGAGGAGGTGGTTGTCACTAAAGAAGAATGCTGAGCTTTTAGCATTTTTACTTTAAGACATATTTGCGAGAGTGACCCTGGGTTATAGAGAACGTCTCGGTTACAGATGTAACCCTCGTTCCCTGAGTAGGGAACGGAGACGTTACGTCAAGGAGTGACGGAGAATGGGGGTTTCGCATAGAAAGCCAATCCTCTTCGAGTATTTAACAACGAGCCAATGGCATGAAAATGCCATGGGTCTGCGGAATTTGCATAGCGTACTCCGCCCACCCATGTGGGTATAAAAGGAGGAAGCAAACGCACCGCAGTATGTCTTCGCTGAGGAGCCAAGACTGATCTCAGGCGTCACCCAGCGGTACAGCAGAAGTGGCAAGGAGACGTAACGTCTCCGTTCCCTACTCAGGGAACGAGGGTTACATCTGTAACCGAGACGTTCCCTTTCGTAGTCACTCCGAGTTACGTCAAGGAGTGACGGAGAATGGGGGTCTATGCCATCACGCCATCTTCCAGCTGTCTTCCAGTGCTCTGCGAAAGTCTAGACCTCTAACACAAAATTACACAAAGGTCCCACTTTGACACAGAATTACCAAGGTACACTGGGAAACATATCCCGGGAGGGACATGCTACCAGATGCCTACCGAAGGGAGGACTTACAAAAACACATATGGCCACTGGGGCTGCATATGGAGAATACTGGAGCGCCAACCGCAGGTGGCAATTAGCTCCAGGGGTGGCAGATGGCTTGCCAAGGGAAGACACATGCTCAGAGAGACTTACAGTGGATAATACACATGAGACAGTTACCAAAGGGGAACCGTGCACATGGAGGCACTTAGCCGGCACCAGAGCAAGCGCAGTGGTGCCCGCATCATAAGTGCTGGAGGACTCAGGGCTTCAACGAAGGACAACTGAGGAATATCGCACTTATCCAATCTGAGGAGTGGAGTGGCGAGCAAGCGAAGACACTCAAGCGGTTCCAGCACTAGCGGAGGCGAGTACGTGAGAGGAAACCGGCTCGATTCGCAAATTATAAAATCTTGCGAAGGTGTTAGGTGTCGCCCAGCCTGCAGCTCTGCAGATGTCTGTTAGCGAGGCGCCCTGCGCTAAAGCCCAAGAGGAAGCCACACTCCGAGTGGAGTGGGCTGTCACACCAAGGGGGCACGGTCGACCTTGCTGCTGGTAAGACAAAACAATGGCGTCCACTAACCAGTGAGACAGCCGCTGTTTTGAGAGAGCCCTTCCCTTCTGGCTCCCCCCATAACAAACAAAGAGCTGATCTGAGGTCCTGAAACACCGCGTTCTGTCAACGTAGGTGCGGAGTGCACGCACCGGACAGAGCAGTGCCAAGGCTGGGTCTGCCTCCTCCAGGGGCAGCGCTTGCAAGGTCACCACCTGATCCCGGAAGGGAGTTGTGGGAACCTTGGGCACGTAACCGGGCCGGGGTCTCAGAACAACGTGAGAGTAAGCCGGCCCGAACTCTAGGCACGCTTCGTCAACGGAGAATGCGTGCAGGTCCCCTACCCTCTTGATGGAGGCCAATGCAACCAGGAGAGCTGTCTTCAAAGACAGGAACTTAAACTCAACCGATTGCAAAGGCTCAAAGGGAGGCCTCTGCAGAGCATTTAACACTACCGAGAGGTCCCAAGAGGGCACGAGGGGAGGACGAGACGGATTTAGCCTCCTCGCTCCCCTCAGGAACCTGATGACCAGGTCGTGCTTCCCAACGGACTTACCTTCAACTGCATCATGAGAGGCGGAAATAGCCGCAACGTAAACTTTGAGGGTGGAGGGCGACAGCCTACGCTCCAACCCGTCCTGCAGGAAGGAAAGCACAACACCGATCGAGCATCTCCTGGGGTCTTCTCGACGAGAAGAGCACCAGTTGACGAAGAGGTTCCACTTCAACGCATACAGGTGTCTAGTAGACGACGCTCTGGCGGAAGTGATGGTTGCTGCCACCGCAGGTGGTAGCGAACTCAAACCTGCCTCGTGCCGTCCAGGAGCCACACATGTAGCCTCCATAGATCGGGACGAGGGTGCCACAGAGTGCCCCGTCTCTGAGTGAGCAGATCTTGTCTCAGAGGAATAGCCCAAGGAGGTGCTGTCGCGAGGAGCATGAGTTCGGAGAACCACGTCTTGGTGGGCCAATAAGGGGCTACCAGCAGGACCTGCTCCTCGTCCTCCTTGATCTTGCACAACACCCGTGCAAGGAGGCTCACTGGGGGAAACGCATACTTGCGTGGGCCCCGCGGCCAGCTGTGCGCCAGCGCATCTGTACCGAGCGTGCCCTCGGACAGGGAATAAAACTGGACGCAGTGGGACGAGTCCCGGGAGGCAAACAGATCTATCTGAGCTTCCCCGAACTGGTCCCAAATCAGCTGGACCGTCTGGGGATGGAGTCGCCATTCGCCGGAGACAGGGCGGATCCGTGACAGCTCGTCGGCTGCCAGGTTCCGGGCTCCAGGAATGTACACAGCACGAAGGGACCTCAGGTGCTTCTGACTCCATAATAGGAGGTGGCGAGCGAGCTGCGACATCCGACGTGAGCGTAGACCCCCCTGGTGGTTGATGTACGCTACTGCAGCGGTATTGTCTGAGCGGACAAGTACGTGTTGACCCCTGAGCAGTGCTCGAAAGCGGTGCAGGGCCAGGCGTACTGCCAGCAGCTCGAGGCAATTGATGTGCATGAGGCGCTGGGGACCTGTCCAGGAACCCGCGGCTGCATGCCCATTGCACATGGCACCCCAACCCGTGGTAGACGCATCCGTGGAGACAACGAGATGCCTGGAAACTCGCTGGAGAGGGACACCTGCCCGAAGAAAGCTGAGGTTCAACCACGGGAAGAAGGTTCGGCGGCACGCTGGAGTTACTGGAACCCGGAGCGAGCCACGATGCCATGCCCACCTCGGGACTCGATCGCGAAGCCAGAGCTGAAGCGGTCTCATATGAAGCAATCCGAGTGGCGTAGCCGCGGCTGCGGATGCCATATGCCCCAGGAGCCTCTGAAAGAGTTTCAGTGGAACCGCACTCTTGCCGTCGAACTGTCGAAGACAAGTCAGCAGTGAGTGTGCGCGCTCGCTCGTAAGCTGCGCGGACATGGCGACCGAGTCTATCTCCATGCCAAGAAAAGAGATCCTCTGCACGGGGCAAAGTTTGCTCTTCTCCCGGTTGACCCGAAGGCCCAGACGGGCTAAGTGCTGAAGCACTAGATCTCTGTGTTCGCAAACCTGTTCTCGAGAGTGAGCCAAAATTAGCCAATCGTCGAGATAGTTCAGGATGCGAACCCCGTGTTCGCGAAGGGGAACAAGGGCTGCCTCGGCGATCTTCGTGAAGACGCGAGGGGACAGAGCTAACCCGAATGGGAGAACCGCGTACTGATATGCCTGGCCTTCGAAAGCGAACCGAAGAAACGGTCTGTGTCGAGGCAATATGGAGACATGAAAGTACGCATCCTTCAGGTCGATCGCTGCAAACCAATCCTGATGACGAACACATTCGAAAATGCGTTTGGCCGTGAGCATTTTGAACGGCATTCGATGCAGAGTGCGGTTCAAAACGCGCAGGTCGAGGATCGGTCGTAACCCACCGGTCTTCTTGGGGACAATGAAGTAGGGGCTGTAAAAACCGGACTTCACCTCGGCTGGAGGGACCGTCTCGATCGCACCCTTCGCCAGCAGGGTCGCAATCTCCGCTCTCAAAACCGGGGCATTGCCACCGATTATAGTGGAGCGAACTCCCCTGAAACGGGGAGGAGAACGTGCGAACTGAATCGCGTAGCCGAATCTGATCGTTCTGATGACCCAGCGGGACAGACCGGGGAGCTCGAGCCAAGCTCCGAGGAACCGAACCAGCGGGGTCATACGAGCCACAGACGTCCCCCCGGAGGGGCAGCGGGGCGGAGTGACTGGCATGCGCACGGGAGATACCACATGCGGGTGCGTAGTCGAGCTCCGCTCCCCGACAGAAGAGACCAGGGAAGGACCAGCGTTCCACGGGGGTCTGTTCTGCCGGGGGTCTGACGACAGAGGGGGAGAGGAGCGGTGCGGTCCGGGGACGGCGCACGCTCCTCTCCGCGCCCTCAGAGACAGAGAGGAATGAGCGGGGCGACACTCCGGAGCATCGTGCGCGCTCATCCCAGTCTGTGTGCTCAGTGATAGTGTCAAGTCTTTCTTTAACCAACTCAGGGTGCTGCCCACCCGCGGGTGAGCAGCGGGGAGCGGAGAACAAAAGATTCTCCCCCGGCCCTCCACCGGGGGAAGGAGGGGGCCTGCTACCTCCTCCTGGGAAAAACTCGATGCCATCACTGAGCAGCCCGTCTCAGGAACGCCGCTTAGCCCGGCGTTTAGCGGGGGGCGGGGCCTGAGGGGGCTGTGACGTTCCTCTGCGACCGCCTCTACGGCGCGACCCGGGTGGAGGCTGCTGCTGGGGTCGCTCCGGAGGGAGGGGGGCCGCAGTGGAACGTCTTCGGCGGCGAGCAGGCTGAGGCGGCTGCGGCGACGGCTGGGTGGAGGCAGCAGCTGGCCGTCGGGGCAGGATATGTTTAATCGCCTCTGTCTGCTTCTGGGCGGTCGAGAACTGCTGGGCAAAGTCCTCAACCGCACCGCCGAAAAGGCCAGCCTGGGAAAGGGGGGCGTCGAGCAGACGGGTCCGCTCAGCGTCCCGCACTTCCGCCAGGTTGAGCCAAAGATGACGCTCCTGGACCACACTAGTGGCCATCACCTGACCAAGGGAACGAGCCGCCACTTTCGTCGCCCGGAGAGCGAGGTCAGTGGCCGCTCGCAGTTCATTGAACGACCCTTGATCAGTCCCGCCCTCGTGCATATCTCTGAGCAGTTTGGCTTGGAAAACCTGCAAAGTGCTCATCGCATGCAGAGCGGCGGCCGCCCGCCCCGCCGCGCTATAGGATCGCGCCACCATAGATGACGAGAACCTACAGGCTTTGGAGGGATGCTTGGGTGGTCCCCGGGAGGAGGCGCTCTGCGGACACAGTTGCATCGCAACAGAGCGCTCCACCGGAGGCACCCCAGCATACCCACGGGCAGCTGCGCCGTCGAGGGGAGGAAAGGCGGGGGAAGCTGACGGACGAACGCGGGAAGACAAAGGAGCCTGCCACGTCTTCGTCAGTTCCGCATGCAGCTCGGGAAAGAATGGTATTGGGGTCGGCTGTGGCTTTGCAGCGGCGGCTTTGCCCAAAAACCATTCGTCCATCCGCGAGTGATCGGGGTGGGCCGGAGGATTCCAATCCAACCCGATACTCACGGCGGCCCGAGACAGCATAGCCGTCATCTCGGGATCCGAGACGGGCGGCGCTGGCACTCCCGAGGGAGGCAGCGCCGCCACATCTTCAGACCCCGAAGAATCCAGCTCGCCTTGTGATGCCGCGATCGACATCGCATCCTCCTCTGGAGCGCCGAACGAAACAGACGGTACCTGCGAACAGGCAGACGTCTGCACCGTTTCGGCGCTCGCTGGCTGCAACACTGTTGCGGTGGGTGGGACCCGAGGAGCTAGCGTCGGGGGTTTGTTCCACACCGTCACCGTCAGATCACCCTGGCCGCGAGCCGAAGAGCTTCCCCGGGTAGAGGAAGCTGAACGGGTAGCGGGGACGGGGACTCTCACTGTAAGATCATTGAGTCTCGATCTAAGTGTTGAGATGGTCATGTTACCACAATGAGCACATGACTCATCCACGAACGCTGCTTTAGCATGACGAAGACCCAGACATACAAAGCAGCGATCGTGCCCATCAGAGGAGGACAGATATCGACCGCACCCAGAAGAACACGGGCGAACCATCTTTAAAAAGACGTGCCGCGTGCAGCTCTTTCAATGGAGAGGAGGAAATTCACTCTTTCAGCGCCGAGGCGACCAGGGAGAAGCGCAAAGTCTGGCAGACCACTGCACAGATCGCAGGCAATGCAGAATCTCGCTGGGTACCGCCGTCACACCAACACTGAAGAGGACGCTCGTCTCGAAGAGGCTTAGTGATATGGCTTGTGGAGAGAAGAATGCTCTTGGCTCCGAAGCGAAAACATACTGCGGTGCGTTTGCTTCCTCCTTTTATACCCACATGGGTGGGCGGAGTACGCTATGCAAATTCCGCAGACCCATGGCATTTTCATGCCATTGGCTCGTTGTTAAATACTCGAAGAGGATTGGCTTTCTATGCGAAACCCCCATTCTCCGTCACTCCTTGACGTAACTCGGAGTGACTACGAAAGGGAACTCGTCTACCACAATTTTCGACCCCATCCTGACTAACAGCTTTGGGATTTAACGAATCTTTGCGGAATTTTTTATCTTCGTCCCTGATGACAGGAACATCAGACTGATTGTTGGACCCACTTGAAAGCATTTCCTTATTAGACTTCTTAAGAAGGGAATGTTTTTTTAAAAGACCGTTCCCTTCTAATGATGCTGCATAGTCAAGACCATTAAGTTTGTAGTTGTTACCCTGTTCAGTCATTACAGGTGCAGAGTACTCAAGAACATCCTCAAAAGCTTTCTTCAGACTTTGGTTTGACTCAAGCTCTGCTGGTTTGGAAACATGACAGAATACGACTCTTGGACTGTCTACTAGACATTTCCAAGCCCTTTCTGGTGTGCAAGTGGGTGGCTTTTCACCAAACGCAAAGTAAGTGGTGTGTTCTGCAAGTTTCGAAATATGAAAAATATCTTGAGTCATTGTACCTCTGGGATTGAAAAGACTTTGTGCTGGATTTTTTGAAGTCTTTTCCAACACAGCTAACGTGTCAATGGGTGGCTTCTCACCTGGTGCAGAAGAAAGTAGTTGGCCCTCCAGTACTTCTCTTTCATCATCACTGCTCTTGCTTTGCTTTGTGGGTTTGTAAAGTTTGTTTTGAACATCCTTATCTGATAAGCATTCAGGTGCTACACCGTGAGAAGTCTGAACGGTGGCAGGAAATGGAGTGGTCACAATCCACCGGGGTCCAGTTAGATGCGATGGTCTGATTTCATTAGGAGGGCCCATTCTAGGAAAGGGCCAGATTTTGCATGTGCGAGCGCATGATGATTGAAGATGAAATATGTAGGCTTGCGTTCGCTGGCAGGAGAAACTCTCAGGTGAGTTCACTTCACAATCAGAATCTTCATTTCTTCTGTCCTCCTCCTCTTCATCCAGTGAAAGACCTCTGTTCTCATTGTCATGTCTGAAAACAAAACCACTGACTCGTCTGAGTATTAAAGGTGGTACACGACGCACTGGGCTGGAAGGACTTTCAGAGATGTTATTCATTGGACAGGCCTTGTCTTTCTCACAGAAACGCACAACAGGACTGCTGTCTTCACAACGTGGGAGTACTGAGGCAGTTCCTTCAATGTCGGTCTGTCTCATCCTCTCGCAGTCTGGATTCCTTACAAGGCAAGCATCCCATTTCTTTACAGATCCATCTGGAGTCTCTGCTGTGTCTGAAATGTATGTGCTGCCTGTAGCTCCAGATGGAGGATCACCTGATGAGAAAGAAGCACAGCTATGGGTTGGAGTGGAAACTTCCCAGGATTGGTTAGCAATCTTACTTCTTTGCTTCCTGATGCCATGAAGAGGAGGTTGCAAGAGAAAACTGAATTCTTTCATTGAGCACCTCACTCTTTTGCATTTCCTCTTTTGTCTTAGTACCGCTGGCAAGACACATGAGAAATCACGTGAGGCTATGTCAAACACTCGGGCTACATCACACAGTTTCACCGTGAGGTTTTTCTCAAAGCGTAAAATCGGTGTGGTCGGGGGCCGATGGGACTCTGAGTTATGACAGGCACCTTTCTGCAACGCAGTCAGGCTGGGGCGGCCAGCTCTCGATCTGTGATTGAGTATACGGGCCAGATTCTTACTAGGGGGAGGAGTGTATTTTACGTCACCACACAAAGCACAGCACGAATTTTTCACCAATCGTTTGCGGTCTTTCCTCGTGTCTGACCTAAGTCGTCGTCTCAGCTCAACTTTTGTACTGATATCTGCAATCAGAGACAAAGAATGTGAAAAGGGTGAGAGTAAAAATGCAATATGAATATAAAGAGCCTCCCTATAACTGCTTTCTCCCAAAACGCTGACAAATTTCTCCATTAAATCATATCAATCAAAATGCTTGGGATTCTCCACCCAGAAAAGGAAATTCTGTTCTCATTTACTCACCCTCGTGGAGTCCAAGATGTATAAGCTATGACTTTAGATGAACTCAAAGATGTTTTGAAAAATAGCCCATATAATGCAAGTGGATTGTAACCCAAAAGTTGACACACAAAAACCACACCAAGCGATGACAATACCCATATGGCCGTTCATTTCGTGAAGTACTAAATCAGCACACTGTTAGACGTAATTAAGTGCATTGTGAAGCTTGCACAAGAAGTAGCACAGAAGCACGGGACCTTCACAACAAGTGCTTAACAAAGCTCTTGACATTTACATCAACTCAAAAGATGCATATGAGAGTTTATAATTTACCAAGGAAGCTTATACAATAAACATCACTTAAGTCCAACTGTCACATGAAGCACTATGTTAGCACACTGTGAACATGAAGTGCCTTGTGAAACTCGCCCAAGAAGCAACACGGAAGCACAGACCTTCACAACACACTTAGCCTATATCATGCTTCACAACATGTTGACGTTTACATTTACTCAAACATGCATATGATTATAGCTTATAGTTTATAAGGAAGCAAAGGTTTTAAAAAAATGTATTACACATCTATCGTTTCGTTTCAGAATACATTGATTAATCCACTAGGATAAGGTGACCAGATTTCTGAAATGGAAACAAGGGACATTTACTATTTGAGTAGTCAACGTATCACTGAAATCACATTTGCTATTCTCTCTTATTATTACTACTCTTATTTGGGCTTGTTATTTAGCATTTTGGGCTTAGGCCTATTGTTAGCAGAATGTGTGTGTGTGTGTGTGTGTATTTTGCAAATGTAGGCTATTTGTTGCAAGTGTAATTGTTGCATTTTTGCCTGATGTTTTTTTTTTAATTACATATTGTTAAGTGTGGAAATTAATGCGTTGTGAGTGGAACTTTTCAGACTTTAAAATTGTGCAATAAATTCCTGTACCCTATTGTGGAGGCCCTGTTATAAAAGCAGTATTACTTTACATCATGGGTCACCAAACTAAGGCCCGCGGGCCGAATCAGGCCCGCCACACCCCTTTGACTGGCCCCCCAACCCCTCTGCCCCCCACTATTTGAACCGGCAATACCCAAAAGTCGTCATGCTTTGATGTTATTTGTATTCGAAAATAAATAAATGGAAAATCTGTGGTATTTCAAATTAAAACAAAGTGTGAAGACTCGATTACTACTTTTGCAAACAACTATTAATGATAAACAAATATGGCTGTGCCAGGCTAGTAATCTGTACTACACAATGAGGCCTGCTGGGGGTCAGTTTGGTCTTGGTCACACAATTCTATTTTATATAGCCCCGGCCCCCCATCACAGTCAGGAACGATAATGTGGCCCCCAGAGAAAAAAGTTTGGTGACCCCTGCTTTACATCAACAAGAAGTAACATTAGTATGTTACTACCCTGAAAGAAATAATTGGTTTCTTTGGTATTTGATGATTATGGTGCTCTGCTCTAGCCTAGGTCATGTCCTTCATGAAGTAGCAGAGCACGACCAAGTACAGTCACTCACAGCACCATTTGTTGGTGAAAATATTCAACATGATTGCTCCTATAACCAAGCAGGCAGCTGTATGTTGGTTTGGGCTTTTATGCAATGTATTTATGCGGGTTGTTCTGAATAAGCTGTAAACCGGGGACAATTCAGGGGACAAGTCCAGTAAGGAACGGAACACCAAAAACCGGGACTTGTCCCCAGAAAACCAGGACTTCTGGTCACCTCAAACTAGGATCATATGCATTACTACTGTGATGGCTTTGTGTGGTTTTTGCAGTGTTGACTTCTGGGTTATTATCAACTAGTATTTTATAGACTTACAGAGATGGATTATTTTTCTAAAAAAAAATCTTCACTTGTGTTCATCTAAAGAAACAGTCATACACAACAGGGACAGCCCGAGGGCAAGTAATTTATGTGAATTTTCATTTTTGTTTAAGATGGATATAAGTCAATGCACTTATAACAAACCTGTTGCTTATCTCTGCCTCTTGAAAGGATAGTTAAAGGAGCAGTCTACTTCACTTTTTAAAAAAACATTTGGAGATAATTTACTCACCAAGATCTCCATGTCTTTCTGGTCATCCAAGATGTCCATGTCTTTCTTTCTTCAGTCGAAAAGAAATTAAGGTTTTTAATGAAAACATTCCAGGATTTCTCATAGAGAGGCGTCAGGGCTCTTTAAGACCTTCCACCAGAGCCTCAGTTAGTGGGGATTGTGTGCTACCGAAGTTTAGAAAATCATTTAGTCAGTCTAGCTTCTCTCCTTCAGAAGGGCTACACTATGGAATTCTCTCCCAATTGGACTCAAACTGCAGAAGAATATTAACATCTTTACCAGAGACCTTAAACAGTGGCTGAAATCGGGCCAAAGTTGTTCCCATGTGTAAATGATCTTTGTCTTGTTTAATAATGTGTTTTTATCTGTACTAAAAGCCCCTATGGACAGGGGTTGAAAATTATCACATGCTATTACACTTTAAACAATGCACCTGGTTCATCCAATGTTATTGTTATGTCCATATTAAATAAATAAATAAATAATAAAAAAAATCTCCAGATAATGCACTTTAATGGGAACCAAATGGTTTAAGGTCCAAAAGACAGTTTGAGTGCAAACTGTTCAAAGGGCTTTAAACAATTCCAGACGATGAATAAGGCTCTTATCAAGCGAAACGATCAATCATTTAAAAAAAAAAAAAAGTTTGAATTTTATATGCTCAAACACTCGCCTTGCTCTGTTCTGTGATGCATGTTCGTGACTCTCCTGTTCGAACTCGTTCATCAAAATGAAAAAAAACTTTTTTTGAGTCATTTGGTTCATTCAAAGAACGAAATGAACAAATTGACTCGAAAAGATTAGTTAATTTTGATGAACGAGTTCAAACAGGAGAGTCACGAACGTGCATCACAGAACAGAGCAAGGCGAGGGTTTGAGCTTATAAAACTTTTTTTTTTTAAATGAGCGATTGTTTAGCTTGATAAGACCCCTATTCATCGTGTGGAATCGTTTAAAGCCCTTTGAACAGTTTGCACTCAAACTGTCTTTTGGACCTTGAACCGTTTGGTTCCCATTAAAGTGCATTATATGGAGAAAAATCCTGGAATGTTTTCAACTAAAACCTTAATTTCTTTTCGACTGAAGAAAGAAAGACATGGACATCTTGGATGACATGGGGGTGAGTAAATTATCAGCATTTTTTTTTTTTTTTTTAAGTGAACTACTCCTTTAACCCAATAGACTTTGCTGCCAGTGAAACATGAAGTCTGATAAAAAAAACTGGTTAACATGTTCCTCACTAAATTACCTCCATCTTTATTGGCATGTACAATGATGGTTTGACCCTTACTTGGTGTTCGTCCAGATATAGTGGGTCTGGCTTTACTTGCATGACCTCTCCGGACTTCCGTCTTGAAGGTAGTTTTCACCTGTCCATCAGACCCACCAAAATTATCAATAAAGAGTTTCCTCGGTTTCCTTCCCCGACGAGATTTTTGGTTTTCTTGACTGCCGGTTTTCTTTCCGTATTTTGGATCTAGTTGGGCAGGTGGAGTTTGATCCACTGATTCTCCACAGACGGTGGATTTAATAGAAGTATTATCTGACTCATGCGACCCTTTACTGTTTATATATGACAGTGTGCGACATGGCGTTCCCGCTGGCACATCTATCACGCGCTTCCCGCCACTTAGATGTTTTTTCCTGGCAAAGCACAAAGCTAAGCGCAAACGGTAGAAAATTTCTTTTTTGTGTTCGGGCAATTTTTTCAATACTTTTTCGGACGCTGACCGACTCCTTGTACATGTGACCTGCGCTTTAGTCATTCCACCTCCACAGTTACAAAAGCCACTGACTCTGGATGTGAAAGTACCTTGATTATAATGCCCCCGGCAATCGTCATGTTCAGCATGAGCGTCTTGTTTGGAGCTCGCTTGCCCGTCAAAATAGGATGGTGGTTGGGGATCGGCGGTAGCGCAGGTTTCGTGGGCGTTTAGTTCTGAAGAAACGACATCTTCTGCCTCCGGAACTGGATAGCTCTCTTGGCCTTGTACCTGTATGCCACTATCGGCAAGTGGATTTAAACCAGACACAGTTTTAGGCCCAGTCCATCGCCGTTTATTCAGCTCTAATTTGTTATATTCCTTAAACGAATCCCTCTTTAATTTGATCCTCGAAACGCCGTTGCATGGAATCATTACTACAGCAAACTGCGATTAACTAACTTTAACGAAAAACTTGTCAGTCATAAATGAACTCAAATCCTTTTCTCCTCAATGCATTTTAAAAATAAACATGTTACAATTTAAACTGAGCACAAATTGTCGATTTGCGCACAGAAACTGTTAAAGATAGCGTCGCATTAAATTAGCTGTTTCGAGCGAGACGTACATCAATCGCGATAAAGCTTATAGAGACTAAATGGCAAGCGGTAATATACAGATGCACGTCACAAACTATTTTTAAAGACAATATTAATGAAAAATATGTTCCTTATACCTGTCCGTGTCACTGTGCGACTATTACTAAAACAATAAAAACACCCTCCCACTTCCAATTTCGAGTTAAGACATGCGTAATTGATGGTAGAGTGTTCGATTAATATTTCCACCGCGTGGTTAGTCTTTTTTTTTTTTTTTCCAAAAAAGGAATAAAATATTTTATTGACCCGATAACAAAACATTATTAATTATAGAAAGTTAGCTTCAAATTTCTAATAAGGATTTTTCGTTTTTAATCTAATTTTTAATCTTTCACTGATTTTATGATTAACCTCTTTCAGTAAATAAATAATAATAATAATACAAAGCCAGGAGGATCTAGGAGCTATAGGCTATTGAAACATTAAACATTTTAACCTGTGAATGCAAGAATTAACTTAAATTGAGAAGTCACTTCTCCTGAATTTTCAATAAATTACATTTTAAAACAAAAGTAAATTATTTGTAAAAGTGCACTTTTACTAAGGGCATTTTCACACCTGAAAGTCTGCACCAAGGTACGAACCAAAGTTCGCGTTTTGATATATTTTATACTTACAGAATGTTTTGTTTTGGTCTCACACAGTCACACTGCAATTATGCAAGCGCACTAAAGAACCAGAGAAAGTAAAAGAACTTTACGTGACATACCTGTCGTCATAATCTATGTGGGTTGCATCTTGACATTGATTGGTTTTGTAAATGGACGTGCGTCTGACGCATAGGCCTGACATCAGCGCGTTGTCAATTGGGCAATTCAACTTTGACAACATGAATGAGCAGATGCATATCATTGCAACTATATTGTTATTTTTATGGCACAATTATACTAGTTCAAATTCGCCAAATGAACGTTCTCGTCTTGCAAACATTTTATCATCGCCGACGGGAAAGGAGGAGAAGACAAGCAAGTTGACCTCTTATTATGTCATCAGACCATACTTCAATTAAAATCTCCTCCTCTCCCCAAGTCTTTTTTTTTTTCGGCTATGCTGGAACCACCAGAACGTCCTGTAAAAGGTCTGAAAGTCTGAACCATACAGAAATGCTTTCACACTAGAAACCAACCAAACCTTTGTTCAGTTTGATCCTGACCGAGACTACATCTTTTCGTCTGACCAAATTTCATATGTTTGTTCCAGACCGTGGTCCAGGGGAGGTTTCACATCTGTAATTTTGATTCTGACCAAACTGAAAAGAAGGTACCAAATAAGGTAGGTGTGAAAGGGTCCTTAATTAAGGCAAGAAATTCCACACCAAATGTTTAGAGGGAATTGCTGGATAAAGGATGTCATACAGGCATAGTAATGTTCTTTAGATATCAGTCACCCTACTAAATCTGAATAAAAATCTAATTACTAAACAAAATCACCCTGTCAATCAAAAAACATTTTTCAAAGTCATACATCAAAATAAATTAAAATAGATATGAAGTTAGAAATTGCTCTTCATTTGAGGTTCCGGCAAGATGGCGGACTGAGGCCAGTCCACACTACTGCGTTTTTGTTTAAAAATGGAGACTTTTTGCTACGTTTGCACCTCCTGTCCAGACTAAAACGGGAAAAACGAAGACCTAAAACAGAGAAGTTTAGAAACGCTGCAGCTCCGTTTTGCGTTTTAAATCTCCGTAGGGCATTTTAGTGTAGACGACACAAAACGGAGGACTTCAGAAACGCTGACGCAGAGGCTGACGCTCGGCTCTATGATTGGGTGTTATCAGTCATGACGTGTCCTTCCCTGATTCGCCAACCACTGTTTACACTGGCACTTGCATGCCCAGAGTTGGTTAATTGTCACGTGATCCACATTTTCAGTCGTTTTAATGTGGACGGAGATCATTTCTAATACGCAGATAAAACACTGGTGTGGACGGAGATCGTATTTGTTTTAATTCTCCGTTTTTGAACGAAAACGCAGTAGTGTGGACGGCGCCTGAGTAGTCAAGTTGTTATGCTCTCGCTAAATTCCAGTAGCACCTCATTACAGTACACAAGATCCAGGGGGTGGAGTTGGATCCAAATCTAAGAGGTGGAGATGGGTAGAATTAGGGGTGGGGTTAGGGATCAGGGGGTGGAGATGGGTAGGATTAGCGATGAGGTTAGGGATCAGGGGGCGGGGATGGGTAGGTTTAAGTATATATAAGGTGGGAGGATTTTGTGTTCTGCAGTGAGGATCATCCAAGTTTGTTTAATTTCACAAGTTTTATTCCACCCCCACATGCTAATATACATACCTCAAGTTGTGGTATAGATATCGATATGGAAGACCCCTGTTATGAAATGGAAATAGCTGTAGGTTCGAGCAAAAGGGACAGAGGAGCTGATTCTGATCCACCCACACCGAGAAAAAAACCCAAAAGGGGAAAAAGTAAAAAAAAAAGAATGATAGTGAGGAAAATTAAGTGCCCAATTCGGCTATACTGGAAGCAATTAAAGCCCTTGGAACTGGGTAGATGTACAGCACGAAGAATTAAGCATGCAAATGAAGCAACAAAGTCCTATAATTGCAAGAGTTGCCAAGTCTGTCCAAATAAATGCACAGGAGTTACGATAATGCAAAGAGAAAATCAAAATGAAGGAAAAGCAAATTGAAAAACTGATCGAAGTCAAGAATGATCTAAAAGTTTGTGTGTTGGAAGAGGAAGAAGATGGTGTCTTCGCATAGAAGGTCTCAAGGAGAACTTAAATGAGCACATGAGAGAGGCTGTGATTCAAAATCTGGGCACGATAACACCTGAATTTGCTTTTACCATGGGGAGGCTGTAAATGCCGTGCATCGAGTGGGAAGGAAGGAGACCAGTCGTCTGAGACAGGTGATCATTCTCTTTACCTGCTGGCTGGTGCGTGATTAAGTATGGAAAAAAAACAAGACGTCTTCGGTGTGCAAAGACGCTAGCATCCGTTTTGCTGGCTTTAGAGGTCCATTTGCATATATTGAGGGTAAACGTCTGCTTCTCTTTTATAAATATGGTGAGGTGGAGTGATAAAGAAATAGGATTTTGTTTATCTAACCCACAAATTCTACACGTCTATAGTCTAGACATCTTTAATTTGGTTCCATTTGGGGTTTTTTTACATTCAATTTGAACTTCTATCTGTTTAATTGTTCATGTTCGCATTAAAATCTGACATCTCATTTTTTTTTTTCTTTAAATTGTTAGGGTTTGAATGGCTCTGTTAAGAGAAAGCCAATTTTCATATTTTTTTTTTCTACAAGAAACACATTCAGAGTCAGCAGATGCTAACTTTTGGAAAAAAGAAAAACAGTGGGGGAATGTTTTGTCATGGTTCAAATCAGTCTGCAGGGATCGCTATATGCATCAATAAATGCTCAGGCAAGATTATTATCTCTCAAGGCTGATGTAAATGAAACAAGGGATTATCATTTTGATACCAAAGCCAGGAAAAGATATGAGGATATTAGATAATTTACACCCCATAACACTAAATACAGATTAGAAACTGTTTACTAAAGCACTGGCTTCTAGATTAAAAACAGGAATATCACAAATTATTAGTGTGACCCAATCAGGGTTATTAAAGGATAGGTCAATTCATAATAATATCAGGTTAGTTTTTGATTTGATTGAATATGGTCATCTAATTGAAGAAGATGGTTTCATTTTAATTTTGGATTTCTATAAGGCCTTTGACATGGTGGAGCATTCTTTTATTTTTCAAACTTATAAACACTTTGGTTTTGATCCTAAATGTATTAGCATTGTTGGACTGCTTTATAAAGACATAAATGGTTCTGTAGCTCTTACCCAAGGACAAGGTACATGTCCAAGATTCGAGATTAGAAGAGGCATCAGGCTAGGTTGTGGATGTTCACCTGTATTATTTATTATGGTAGCAGAAATATGGTCTATTTTACTCAAAATGGTTATTAAACATAGAGTCTTTCATTATAACTACAAGTCCTCTTTTTGGTTTGATCAAGATTACCGATTATTTAATTAGTAATTGAACATTTGATATATTCAATGAAATAACTAAACTACAAGAACTTAATATAGAAAATGTAAGATTTGGTGATAGAAAATGTTATAACAAATTTTTGAGAGACTGTTTAGTACATTATTTCGTCATTATAAAAAAGAAGTGTGCAAAATTATGATTTATTTTATTTAATTTCCTGTTAATCCTGAATGTAAGGTGCAATTTAAAATTCTGAATCATAGCCTACACCTTGCAAAATAATTTTTAAGAATTATATTTCATGTTGGGGATACAAATTTATGCAAATTAGAGATAGAAATGGTTGAGCACTTGTTTTTTTTCAGTATATTTGGTAAACACATTCTGGAATGATGCGTTCAGCTAGTTGCAACAAAGAATACCTGCAAGGCTAACTGTTGTGGGAAATTGTTAAGTTTGGAGTGTCAAGGATAAAAAGGCATGAAATAAATAATGTGTTGCTTTTGTTGAAATTTTACATGCACAAATGTAAATTTTGCAAAGGAGGAGGAATTTTGAGTATTTGAGTATTTTTTGAGGAGGAATTTTGAGTATTTGCAGACACTGAGAGGGATGAAAAGCCTCAAA
Organism: Cyprinella venusta; assembly: GCA_038021265.1. Classification (NCBI taxonomy): domain Eukaryota; kingdom Metazoa; phylum Chordata; class Actinopteri; order Cypriniformes; family Leuciscidae; genus Cyprinella; species Cyprinella venusta. Next base: position 20,636,296 of record CM075878.1, on the reverse strand, counting down.
GCAGTACTCCTTATTGGGAAAATTTGGTTTATATTTAAAAAAAAAAAACTTCCTACTTTATTATTTATTTATGTCCAAAAAAAAAACAAAAACTACAACTTTATTCAGCATTGTATTTTCATCTGGTTCTGTTGTCAATCCGCGTTCACAAGTCCACAGTGGTGCTCATGACGTAAGACGCTGCTGACCTGTTTTCTGGTGTGTCTGTGTATTCGGGTTCAAATAAATATGGCTGGGCAAAAAAATGCAAGTCTTCCTCTGTGTCGAAATCCTTAGACATGTTTGCGAAATTTCTTTTGTTTACAGTGTGCGTCTCCCTCAGACTGTAAACAAAGCTCGGCGCACCAGATAACACGTCAGCAGCGTCTGATGTCAGCAGTTCAGAACCGTTTCTGAAACCGATAACAAGACCACTCTTTACAACAGTAACAGTCAAAGAAATTGTAAATAAATAATAATGTGTAAAAACTTTATAATTGATCTTATATCAATTAAATACTTGATGAATACAAAGTAATTCTAAACAACAAATAAAATATCAGCATGGTTAATAAAAATACATTTAAGATTACACTGTATTTTTTACCATCATTAATTAAAAAGTGTTATATCACTGTCATTAGGCACATAGAAGTCATATATCATTAAAGGGGGGGGGGTTGACTGCGATTTCACTTTTTTTCATATCAAATAGTGTGTAATATTGCTGTTGGTGCATGAACAGTATCTGCAAAGTTGCAACGCTGAAAGTTCAGTGTAAGCAGAGATAGTCTTTTAAAAATCAGGAAGTATATTGCCTACAAAAACGACTGGATTGGGACTACAGCTGGGTTATGGGGGGGGGGGTACCTTCAATACCTTCAACTATTGCGGCTGCTGATAAGTGGTGTTCTGTTCTCAGCAAAGTGATTTTGATGTTTGTTTACTTATTATTATTTTACTAGAACGACGTGAAGAGAGCATGCAAAGAGATGTTGTTTGTATTGCTGTCTGTAGGCTGTAGAAGTAACGTTAGCATTCTGTTTGAGGGAGAAAAGTTTCACAGGCGTGGAGGGGTGTTATTTGACTAAAAACTAAAATTTTTACTTTAAACTATTATTATTCTTACAGTATTTATTTTAAAAACGTGGAGTGCCACAAAATTTATTATCACAACTCTGGTAAGTTATCACACAGGCTTACCAGTTAGTATCTTATATTTTGTGTGCAGAAGCCTCTGTGAACATCTCCCCTACTAATGTTACTATTATATACTATTATTGTATTATTATACTATAGCAGCCTGGGCAGAATCTGTAGCTTTAGCAGGTCAGTGAACTAGTGAGCCAGTTCCAAACACTGTCAGCAATCTTTACATCTTGTCATTGTCACATAAAAATGGTTTAATCAGCTAATACCCTATATTTCTGTTTATTTTAATGTCTACAGTCTCAACAACAACATCAAGTCATCAACAGAAAAGGCTGCAAACTCATTATTAATTGCTGTTTCGGTTTGCTTTTTTTATTTTCATTGTATAAAATGTAACTCTTGTATTTTTGTAAATCAGTTTTTGCCAAGAAAATAGCCACAGATGCTGATATGCCATTAAATAAAACTATACTGTACTCCCCTCCTTGAACTGCCACCTTAACGTGGTGGAGGGGTTTGAGTACCCGAATGACCCTAGGAGCTATGTTGTCTGGGGCTATATGCCCCTGGCAGGGTCTCCCAAGGCAAACAGGTCCTAGGCGACGGGTCAGACTAAGAGCGGTTCAACACCCCTTATGAACAAGAAAATAACAAGGACCGTGACGTCGCCCGCTATGGCCCAGCCGGGGCCCCACCCTGGAGCCTGGGTTTGCTTATAGCCCCCCAGCTCAGCCGCCATGTGTTGGAGTTTACCCCGGTGAACGAGAGGGTCGTTTCTCTGCGGCTACGGGTCGGGGATAGGTCTCTCACTGTCGTCTGTGCCTACGGGCCAAACGGCAGTGCAGAGTACCCGGCCTTCTTGGGGTCTCTGGGAGGAGTGCTGGAAAGTGCTCCGACTGGGGACTCCGTCGTTCTACTGGGGGGCTTCAACGCTCACGTGGGCAACAACAGTGACACCTGGAGGGGCGTGATTGGGAGGAACGGCCCCCCCGACCTGAACCTGAGCGGTGTTCAGTTATTGGACTTCTGTGCTAGTTACAGTTTGTCCATAACGAACACCATGTTCAAGCATAAGGGTGTCCACCAGTGCACGTGGCACCAGGACACCCTAGGTCGTAGGTCGATGATCGACTTTGTGGTCGTTTCATCTGACCTGCGGCCGTATGTCTTGGACACTCGGGTGAAGAGAGGGGCGGAGCTGTCAACTGATCACCACCTGGTGGTGAGTTGGATCCGATGATGGGGGAAGAGGCTGGACAGACTCGGCAGACCCAAGCGTAATGTAAGGGTTTGCTGGGAACGTTTGGCCGAATCTCCTGTCAGAGAGATCTTCAACTCTCACCTCCGACAGAGCTACGACCAGATCCCGAGGGAGGCTGGAGATATTGAGTCTGAGTGGACCATGTTCTCCACCTCCATTGTCGAAGCGGCTGCTCGGAACTGTGGCCGTAAGGTCTCCGGTGCCTGTCGAGGCGGCAATCCCCGAACCCGGTGGTGGACACCGGAAGTAAAGGATGCCGTCAAGCTGAAGAAGGAGTCCTATCGGGCCTGGTTGGCCTGTGGGACTCCGGAGGCAGCTGACAGGTACCGGCAGGCCAAGCGGACTGCGGCCCAGGTGGTTGTCGAAGCAAAAACTCGGGCCTGGGAGGAGTTCGGTGAGGCCATGGAGAAGGACTATCGGCTGGCCTCGATGAGATTCTGGCAAACTGTCTGGCACCTCAGGAGGGGGAAACAGTCCCCTACCAATGCTGTTTACAGTAGGGGTGGGCGGCTGTTGACCTCAACTGGGGATGTCGTCGGACGGTGGAAGGAATACTTCGAGGATCTCCTCAATCCCACCGTCACGTCTTCCATTGAGGAAGCAGAGGCTGAGGGCTCAGAGGTGGACTCGTCCATCACCCTAGCTGAGGTCACCGAGGTAGTCAAGAAACTCCTCGGTGGCAAGGCACCGGGGGTGGATGAGATCTGCCCTGAATACCTCAAGTCTCTGGATGTTGTGGGGCTGTCTTGGTTGACACGCCTCTGCAGCATCGCGTGGCAGTCGGGGACAGTGCCTCTGGGATGGCAGACCAGGGTGGTGGTCCCTCTTTTTAAGAAGGGGGACCAGAGGGTGTGTTCCAACTACAGGGGGATCACACTTCTCAGCCTCCCTGGGAAAGTCTATGTCAGGGTACTGGAGAGGAGAATACGGCCGATAGTGGAACCTCGGATTCAGGAGGAACAGTGCGGTTTTCGTCCGGGCCGTGGAACACTGGACCAGCTCTATACTCTCTACAGGGTGCTGGAGGGTTCATGGGAGTTTGCCCAACCAGTCCACATGTGTTTTGTGGATTTGGAGAAGGCATTCGACTGTGTCCCCCGAGGCGGCCTGTGGAGGGTGCTCCGGGAGTACGGGGTCTGAGGCCCTTTGCTAAGGGCTGTCCGGTCCCTGTATGACCGAAGCATGAGCTTGGTTCGCATTGCCGGTAATAAGTCAGACTTCTTCCCAGTGCATGTCGGACTCCGGCAGGGCTGCCCTTTGTCGCCGGTTCTGTTCATAATTTTTATGGACAGAATTTCTAGGCGCAGCCAGGGGCCGGAGGGTGTCAGGTTTGGGGACCACACGATTTCGTCTCTGCTCTTTGCGGATGATGTTGTCGTGTTGGCCCCTTCACACCGGGACCTTCAGCATGCACTGGGAAGGTTTGCAGCCGAGTGTGAAGCGGCTGGGATGAGAATCAGCACCTCCAAGTCCGAGGCCATGGTCCTCAGTCGGAAAAGGGTGGCTTGCTCACTTCAGGTAGGTGGAGAAATCCTTCCTCAAGTGGAGGAGTTTAAGTATCTTGGGGTTTTGTTCACGAGTGAGGGAAGGACGGAACGGGAGATTGACAGACGGATCGGTGCAGCTTCTGCAGCAATGCGGTCGATGTACCGGTCTGTTGTGGTGAAGAAGGAGCTGAGCCGTAAGGCAAATCTCTCGATTTACCGGTCAATCTACGTTCCTACTCTCACCTATGGTCATGAGCTTTGGGTCATGACCGAAAGGACAAGATCCCGGATACAGGCGGCCGAAATGAGCTTTCTCCGCAGGGTGGCTGGGCGATCCCTTAGAGATACGGTGAGAAGCTCGGTCACTCGGGAGGAGCTCAGAGTAGAGCCGCTGCTCCTCCACATCGAGAGGGGTCAGCTGAGGTGGCTCGGGCATCTGTTCCGGATGCCTCCTGGACGCCTCCCCGGGGAGGTGTTCAGGGCACGTCCCACTGGGCGGAGGCCCCGGGGAAGACCTAGGACACGCTGGAGAGACTATGTCTCCCGGCTGGCCTGGGAACGCCTCGGTGTCCCCCCAGAAGAGCTAGAGGAAGTGTCTAGGGAGAGGGAAATCTGGGCATCTCTGCTTAGACTGCTGCCCCCGCTACCCGGCCCCGGATGAAGCGGAAGAAGATGGATGAATACTGCACGAAACATGGACCACATTGATTTTGTCCTACACAGTTCACTATAACAGCTGTTCTTTATTATTCTGTATAACAGAAGAAAAAGCCTTCAGGTTGGGACAACTTAAGATGCTTCAGCTTCTAATCCCAGAGTTATATATAGAACACATAAATTATTTTTTTAAATTTTAAACTTTAAATTTGTCTTTTCTGTTCTGTTTCTTTTTCAAAACGGCATCAATGTATTTGCTGCTGTATCGATGCAGAATCATCTGTATTGATATATTACTGTACTGATATTTTGAGCACAGCCCTATTTAAAGCCTTGTTTCCATGTGCCCCGTTTTATACTTTGAGCACCTGCCCCTCCAGAGGTCTCTGCACGGCCCTGCTGTACTTCGTCAACAATGGATACAGTTTATGTTTGATTATGTTCCTGAAAATGATGATCGTAATCTAGCTCTCTGTGCTGCACATTTTACGGAAGACACTTTCCAGAATCTCCACGAGTTCAACACCGGATTCAACAAGAAACTGTAAACATGAAGCAGTTCCGACTTTAAAACCAGAGGCAGCAGTTGTTGGGCCACAACCTGTAAGTAGGCTAAGACTTAACTATTTTAAATGTATTTGCATGTATAATTCCAGACGTAGCGTTCTGTTTTAGTTTTTTTCAAATGCCAGCGCTAGCTTTATTGCCACTAGGCTATTAGTTATGCTATTTTGTGTCTACGACAAACGCGTACGAACATGAATCTTGCATAAGTGCTAATGTTGTAAATGTATTTTTCATGTATATATGTTTTATGATGTTATTTTCGATTTGATCGAGAACGTAAACTTGCCACCGATGTTTGAGTATAACATTAGTAGCCAGTCAGTTGCTATTGTTGCCAGTCAGATGCTATTGTGTTAAACAAATGAGTATAAAGTTAAAAAATGTAGCAAATTATCATTCAGAAACGTTTATTAAGAGCCGTGTGTGGTGAGGTTCTGTTTGACTCTCTTCATCGCGGCTTTCTCGGTCTGATTCTGGGTCATACTGATACTGCAGTTCGACGCATATTTACATCTGGACCGGAGCTCATGACGTTCCCATTTCGCCCGTAAAGGTAATGGGCGTTAACTTTCCGGACAACGTAAGCGACAGTTTAGCCAATCACAACACACCGGACCAAGGTAACCAATCTGAGCCCACAACGTGTTTCTGAGGGAGTGGTTTCATAGACTCAGGAAGTCAACCTCTCGTTCGAGGACAGAGGAGAGCGAGGCTGACAATAAACGTGAAGTTTATGAAAAATAAGACTTTTTAAAAACGAAAAACCACGGATACATGTTATATTGCACCCCATAACACAATCATGCAAAGAAAAAATGTCCCCCCTTTAAAGTCCAAGATTAACCTGAACACCATGTTTTATTTTAATTAAACAACATACAATACCAATATTTATAATTAAATTATTCATTTTCTCTTAATTCATTAAAACACATAATACTGCATCATATTCATACATCCAGTTATAATAGACAGTCATTACAATTCAAATCTTATCATAACTTGTAAAACTTGAAAGCCAAAGAAAGAAAACATTTGTATTTTTTACTTTTTTTAGTTTAGACAATATACAATATCACTCAATATTGTTATTAAATACTGTGGTAATGCCGCAAATGAGTCATACCTTTTGCGACATTTCCTAGTTTTCTTATAAAATAACCTTTTTATCATTGTAAAATCTACATAGTTCCCAACAAAAGTATCGTTCAGCGTAAAACATGTTTAAGAATAATATATATATATATATATATATATATATATATATATGCCGCTGGCTTTGGCCCTTCATCGCTGCTCGCAACTATATGTATACTATATATATATACGCTCACCTAAAGGATTATTAGGAACACCTGTTCAATTTCTCATGAATGCAATTATCTAATCAACCAATCACATGGCAGTTGCTTCAATCTATTTAGGGGTGTGGTCCTGGTAAAGACAATCTTCTGATCTGCAAACTGAATGTCAGAATGCGAAAGAAAGGTGATTTAAGCAATTTTGAGCGTGGCATGGTTGTTGGTGCCAGACAGCCAGTCTGAGTATTTCACAATCTACTCAGTTACTGGGATTTTTACACGCAACCATTTCTAGGGTTTACAAAGTATGATGTGAAAAGGGAAAAGCATCCAGTATGCAGCAGTCATGTGGGCGAAAATGCCTAGTTGATGCTAGAGTTCAGAGGAGAATGGGCCGACTGATTCAAGCTTATAGAAGAGCAACTTTGACTGAAATAACCACTCGTTACAACCGAGGTATGCAGCAAAGCATTTGTGAAGCCACAACACGCACAACCTTGTGGAGGATGGGCTACAACAGCAGAAGACCCAACCCAGTACTCATTCTATACCGACCATTTTTCCTGTTGTTAAACCAGCAAAAGTGGATTCGGACACGCCCTAAGTGCACTTGTGTCGTGCATTTTAGACCATACGCTTAGATCATTAAAATAGGGCCCCTAATGTTAAATTTGTATGTATTTATGTGTAACGCTAGGAATCAGCTGGGTGCTTACCAACCATGGCCTTTGCAATTCGGAGGGCAGTTTTAGAACCAGTCAGAGGCCCCCTCAATAAAAAAATAGACAAACAAAAAGTGTGCATTTATTCTCACATGGACAGGTCAGAGGCATTTATATTTTCAAGAACACGTGCATATGTGAACATGATGAACATGCTCCTGAAAACTAAATGTTTATTTTATTTTTTGTCCCCCCCCTCCCCAAATTTTTAATTAAAGGGATACTCCACTTTTTTGGAAATACACTCATTTTACAACTCCCCCAGAGTTAAACTGTTGAGTTTTACCTTTTTTGAATCCATTCAGCCGATCTCCGGTTCTGGCGGTACCACTTTTAGCATAGCTAGGCATACATCATTGAAGTGCACAAATGGGAGAAATGCTAATGGTCTTGTGCACTTCAATGATGTATGCAAAGGACTTTACACAACTCTTTTCACAGTGCAAGGTCGCACTCAAATAAAGTTAACTCAGGATGTCAAAGGCAAAAATAAATAATAGGCGATAATACTCTTCCCACTGAACATAGCTTTGCCAAACACGATTGCAGTGAAAACTCACTGAATACAGCTTTCAAATGTCACGCGTTCAGTAAGAGGACTCCATAGAATACGTGCACGCGCTGCCAGTCTCTCTATCTCAAACTGTTGTCCGCACGGCCCGCTTATATGCGCTCTCCTCACGCCAATCACTGAAAACACAGACAGGTGTTTGTCATTTGAACTTGACCCACTTATTCACCGCTCGGCTCTGTCCCCACTCTCCCACTACAGACTTCGCTGAACCACGCCCCCCTCGCCACATGCATTAAGTATCCGGACAATGTGTACTACAGTTTAGCCAATCACAACCCACTGCCTGTTTCTGAGGGAGTGGTTTCATAGAATCAAGGAAGTCAACCCGTCGTTTATAGACAAATCCGGCGAAACGCGGAAGTAAAGCAGCACCGCCATTACTGCGGGCCTTGCTGCTGCGGAAGTAGCGTTGTTCTTGTAGGCGGCTATAGCAGATGTTAGATGTTTTTATTTAGTTATTTTGTGCGTATGTCCAGTGATGCCGGGAAGAGCGTGTTTTGTGGTTGTGGCCAACTTCAGAGAAAAATATGAGACAAGTGTTGTTCTTTACAGGAAAATAAGAGACACTCAAAATATCTGTACTGTATCAAACAGTATATGTCATTTCAGGTTAGTATGCGTTTACAATTTTCTTTTTTTAAAACACAAAAGTTTAAACATTTGTTTTGCATAACCTATTTATGTACAATTTAATTGTAAATCGGATTTTAAGACCACACAAAAAAGTCACATTACACAAATCAATCATACTTCAGCAAGGACGCATTAAAGTAATCAAAAAGTGAACGCAGATATTTATAATGTTACAAAGATGTTTTATTTCGGATAAATCTACTTTGATTCTTCTATTCATCAAGGAGTCCTGACTTTAGAAAAGAAAACATTAATAATAATCAGAAATGTTTCTTGGGCAGCAAATCACATCAGCATTTTATTACCTCATTAATATTTAATGTTTTCTTGCGTGGCTGGATGTTGAGTTTGTATGGTCTGATGCGCGTGTGGGCCGATGGATTATGACCGCTGTCGTGATCATTCTCAAATGTCGTGTTGCTGGTGTAAATTAGTCTGTGATTAGATCAGTAGCAGTCTATTCTGCCCTACCAAGGCAAAGCGCAGTAACTACACAATTGGTCAAAAATGAGTTAAGACTTGTAATGGGCTTTATGACGTGTTCTGTCTTGTGAAAAAAATATCTGGGTTAAATTATGTCCCGTTTCGGAGATGCATTACATAATCTATCCATAACATGTTTGACTAGCTGGTATAAAAACTTTAAAGGCCTTTTCTCCGTTTCTTTGTTTGCGTAGTTAGTGCATTTTGCCTTTGTACAGCAGTATTTAATCGGGACAGTTGGCATGTGAACATATGATATTAGCAACACATCTATGACAGCGTTCGGTTTTATTGTTGTCATAAATTAATACGTTTTAATTACATTACATTAGGCTGACGCATTTTTACATTAACACATGTTGTCAATAAATTACCTTTATCTGTAAGTTTTGGCCACTGCCTGACATCATCTACCGGGTACCCAATGTAAACCAGACATTTTATTTCATAAGTAGGATCCGCTTTCTTTGAAATATCATTAGAGCGCCGTCACCGTCACACTTCGCAGGCCCGCAGTAATGGCGGCAGGCAAGATGGCGGCGCCCATAGAGTTTGCGGCGGATTTGTCTATATGACAGAGGAGAATGCGGCTGACAATAAAGGTGAAATTTATGAAAAATAAGACTTTTAAAAAAAGAAAAACCACGAATACATGTTATATTGCACCCCTAAACACAACCATGCAAAGAAAAAAAAACAGTAAACCACCTCTTTAATTAGAAGTACTTGAGATTTTCCCCAAATAAAATAAAATAAAAAACACACTTTTTTGTTGCTGGCATAGCAGATGCATTAAAATAAAGTTCATGAGCACAAAATTATTAATGTATACATATTAATTTTTAAATGCACATTTATGGAAAGCCATAAATGATCATGCAATTTTTTCTCCTTCCTTTCCTTCATATTTTCTGGCCCCTTTTCCTCTTATGTACTTTTAAAGCATCTTTCTCTGCCTTGTCACCTTCATCTGATCCTCCTTTAACTCACACCTGACCTGACTCATGTTTTCTCTCGTTTATGCATTCATTATTGCATATCTTTAGCACAGCCTGGTTGAAGTCTTCTGATTGGTCTGCAAATACGTAGTGACCTGCACCCTGGATGACCTTGGAGGAATTAAAAAAAGAAAACTGTTACCATTGAGAGTTTGCGGGAAAATGGAATCATGGGTCAATGGAAAAAAACTCACTATGACATTTGTGTGCGAGTCAGGTCTCATTTCTTGAATGGCTTTTCCTGATTGGCCATCAATCCTAGAACGTGATCCGTAGATGAAAGTCATGGAAAGAGAGGGACTGATCATCTCCACGCGGTCCATCATGGGGTGCTGAGGCCATCCATATGGGATTGTCATGTTTTTAAATGCTGTCTCTCCACTGCCCAATCACAAGACAAATTTATAAACATTTTTATTTTATTTTACCTCTGTCTGTTAGGTCAAAAATAGTTTGTATTCTGCCCGGGTTCACAGTTTACCTGGCCGTTTGTGCATTCACATGGTATATGTAATCAGCCACAGTGTCGTCGGCAAATACAGAAGCGTATTTTTGTTTAAAATCTGATCGCAAAAGCTGCACCAACAAAGGACCTGCAAAAGAAATACATTTGTAAAGAAAGATCAAATACAATATTAGGTCTATGGGATTTCTTTATTTCTGGTGGTGATCTTACATCTCAAAAAAATTCTACATCGAGCTATATCTTAACTAGTGCTGTCAAAGTTAAAGTATTGGTAAAATATTAAAATATTGGTAACAATTTACAATAACAGCACATATAATAGCACACAATATGTACTAATACCTGAGTTAAAGCTACAATATGTAGTTTCTTTCGCCACCAGGGGTCGCTAACAATAACAAAGACGTAGGTTGATGCAGTGAATAAGCGGGATCATGGAATTTGTCGTCATGCCGATGGATCTAATTATGTTTATGGGAAATAATGTTTCTGGATGAGTGAATACATTAATATTTTTTAACATGACTGTGGTATGAATATATATATATATATATATATATATATATATATATATATTAGGGATGTCCCTATCAGGTTTTTTTGCCCTCGAGTCCGAGTCATTTGATTTTGAGTATTATTTTAATTTAATTCGCCTTATTTTAACATTTGACACAAACAGAGCACTTCTGTGAGGTAGCTTGAACAATCAGGTAATAAACATAAATTATTTACTTTTGGACTTTAGTGCAAAAGTATATATATATTAAAAAAAGTCTAATATAAAAACAAATAGTACTCATTGCGATCATTTGTGCTATCTTGGCTGTTATGTCCTGCGGCCCATCTCACAATCAAGGGGCATTTTTCTCTCCTCTTAAAACTCTTAAAACCGTATCAGGTTTGTTGTGTTAAATGTAGCCTTTTTCTTTCCATCTCTTGAGAGCTGATGGTAATGTTGTCATCAACTTTAAAATGTTAAGCATAAATATACTGATAAAGACACTGTCAGCAGTATTGACAGTAAAATAGACCACAGAATATTTCGTTCTGTATAGACAGATACTGAAAGGTATAGATCTGTATTGCAATATTTGAAAATTTGTATTTATTTATTTTTAAATTGTATTTATATCAGAATTTGTCAACCTAGACTTCAACAATCAACATTTAATTTATCAATATGTATTCGTGTACAAAATAACATTTAAACATATTTTCCTATTCTATTTTGCCTGGAAACACTTCCAACGCTTGTGTGTCGCATGAAAAATAGGCGTCGGTTGTATTTCTGGCATGCATGCGTTTTCCGTGCGGCTCATGTGCGCCTGATATGCGCGTCTCACTCAGGCAGTGTGCAAGCTCTAACCTGTTAACATGGGAGCCGAAATAAAAACGTACACACCGGACAGCAACAGCTGGCTGTTTTGAATGAGACGAACTGGTTACTGTGAACGGGGAGCACTTTATGAACATTCTGTGACGCGCAAGCAGCGCCGGGGACAGTGTGTCTCTTCGTGTGTCTGTTAAGAGTAAGCGCTCGTGAGTGGGAGACACACATAACCTGAGGGAGGATGAGGTTGAACTGGCCGTGTGACAGAGCGGGAATTAGATGGACATAAGCGCGAGTTCGCGGGTAAATTTAATAACGCGGACTAATTAACTAATTGATCCATATATAAGGCGCTCCGGATTATAAGGCGCACTGTCGTTTTGAAAAAATTCAAGTCTTTTAAGTGTGCCTTATAATATAGTGCGGAGTCTGAAACCACGTGATCAGGCCCGATTTCCGATCATGTGATCACATCCCTAATATATATATTTTTTTATATATACTTTTTTGGTTGCTTTCATAGCAAATGTGTTAAAATTAATTTATCATGTTTATGGATAATAATTAGGGATGCACCGAATATTCGGCCACCGAAAATTTTCGGCCGAAAATGGCCCAAAAGTGCATTTTCGGTTTTCGAAAGTCGAAAGACTTTTATCACCGAAACAATACAGCCGAAATGTTGTGATGACGCAAACAGAAACCGCGAGCCGCACGTGCTTGTCTGAAGCAACATGTCTGCGGTGTGGACGTATTTCAGTGAATCTGAACCCGCGAGGAGACGGAAGCCATGTTTATCCACCTATATCTGCTCTAAACAATGCGCGCCGCCATGACGACGACTCCGGATGGGAGCGGGTCAAGACGCGCGCTGTCTGTGGAGACGCGCGCTGCGGAGGCAGGCGAAAGTATCCGCGAGTCTCCACAGACAGCGCGTGCACGGCGCACCGCTCCAAATGGTCAAGGGGTTTATACTTGACCCGCTCGCCGTTGTACTATTTCTTGAAACGACAGAGGACGACTCGAGTAACTGTCCTCTAACCATTAGGAATCGGCGAGAAGAAGAAAGATAAACACATGACAATGTTTATTTTTTAGTATTCCACCACCAATACAAAAATAATCAGGTAAAACCCAGTAAACCCTGAAATTATTACTTGTGACATTACAAAAAAATATATATGGGAACGTGTATGTATAGAACTAAATTAATGCTCTCTTAAAGGGGTGGTTGATTCCAGTTTCACTTTTTTGATTTTAAATAGTGTGTTATGTTGCTGATGGTGCATTAACAGTATCTGCAAAGTTGCAGCGCTGAAAGTTCAATGTAAGCAGAGATATCGTCTTTTAAAAACCAGGAAGTGTAAACGCCTACAAAAACGACTCGATTGGGACTACAACGGGTTATGGTACGTCACTAACCCGCACATTTGCATCAACCACTCCCTTCGGAATATGCAGGAAATGGCATGTGCATATTTCTGCAGCACGTCGAGTGAGTTGTGTTCACGCAGCTGTCAGGTCTTCTGTGTTTCAAGCTTCCCACGGATGCTATACTTCATCAACAATGGATACAATTTATGTTTGATTATATTCCTGAAAGTGACGATCGTAAGCTCTCTGTGCTGCGCATTTTACGAAAGACAGCTTCCAGAATCTCCACGAGTTCAATGCAGCAAGAAACTGTTAATAAACAATGAAGCAGATCCAACTTTAAAACCAGAGGCAGCAGTTGTTGGACCACAACCTGTAAGTAGGCTAAGACTTAATCGTTTTAAATGTATTTGCATGTGTAATTCCAGACGTAACGTTAACCTGTGTTTTATTTATGTTTTATTTTTTCAAAATGCCAGCGCTGGCTTTATAGCCACTAGGCTACTAGTTATGCTAGTATTTTGTGTCTACGACAAACGCGTACAAACATTATGGACCTGAATTTTGTATAAGTACTAATGTTTTAAACGTATTTTTCATGTATATATGCTTTATGATGTTATTTTCGATTTGATCAAGAACGTAAACTTGCCAACGCTGTTTGTGCTTAACATTAGTAGCCAGTCAGTTGCTATCGTTGCCAGTCAGATGCTATTGTGTAAAACAAACGTGTATATGGTTAAAAAAATATGGCAAATTATCATTCAGAAACGTTTAGTAAGAGCCGTGTGTGGTGTAGTTCCGTTTGACTCGCTTCATCGCGGCTTTCTGGGTCTGATTCTGCCTCAAACTGATGCAGTTCGACACCATTATTTACATCTGGACCGGAGCTGGCGTTTCCCCGTTAAGGTAATAGGCGTTAACCTTCCGGACAACGTGAGCGACAGTTTAGCCAATCACAACACACCCGCCCAAACTAACCAATCTGAGCCCACGACGTGTTTCTGAGGGAGTGTTTTCATAGAATCAGGAAGTAAACCGCTCGTTCAGGGGACAGAGGAGAGCGCGGCTGATGATAAAGGTGAAGTTTATGAAAAATAAGACTTTTTAAAAAAGAAAAACCACGAATACATGTTATATTGCACCCCATAAACACAATCATGCAAAGAAAAAGAGGAGTAAACCACCCCTTTAAATATTTTCTACATTCACTAAACATGTTTCATTAAGTTTCATGTACATTTGTATTAAAAATGGACCTTTGTTCATTTAAAAAGGCTTTTTATGCTATTGTATGCTAAATTTTTAACATGTAACTATGTAAGAAACTAATTTAGACGTGCAAACTGGGTGCTGGTGTGATGAGAAGTTCGCGCTCTGCTTTGTTTTCATGAGAGAACATTTAATTTTAAAACCTTTCTGCAGGCCAGTAGATTATTATTGATGTACACATGAGTGGGGTCAAAAACATTTTAGTTTGATTTTTATTTTATACTGTGAATTGTGCTAAATAAATATTTGCATAATTTGTAATTGATTTATTCTTTGAAAATTTTATATTAATTTATTCAATTGCAATGCCTTGATTTTAGTAAAGTTTGTACACAGTCATAGCCATGAATGCAATGAAACTAATAATTGGCATAATTTCTTTCGGTGTTTCGGTTTTCGGCCTTGGTTTCCTCTTTTTCGGTTTTCGGTTTAGGCCAAGAATTTTCATTTCGGTGCATCCCTAATAATAATGTTTCTGTCACAGATCAGGAAGACACAGACGGGTAAGTTTTAAAGAGTTTATTGCAGTTGGTAAATAAGGGAAAAGGCAGGTGAGTATCTGGTAAGTTGAGAATTGCAGTTAACGTTGAACAGTCTTATAAACAGAGTCTCATATCTTATGCAGGCTGGGAGAGAATGGAAGGCAAACTGAAGACGGGGATCAGAAGGACCGGACCAGGATCAGAGTGCAGATGGGTGACAAACTGGAAGAGGATTACGAGGAAGGTAAGTAGCAGGTAGGTAGTCTTTTAAATGGCGGGAGTCTGAAGTCATTCATAGCGACGAGACCAGACAACTGAGGAGGTGAACGGGTGACTCTTTTATGGTGAGGGTGAATGAGACAGGGATTGCATGCAGGTGGTGGTGACAGGTGATGATGATTAGAAGTCCGGGGAAGCAGAACAAGTTGGCGGAGTGAAGGTGTCTGGCGCTGAGGCTGGTGTATTCGTGACAGTACCCCCCCCCCCCTCCACGGCCAGTTCCAGCTGTTGTAATGGACCGACGACGGGGACGACCACGGCCTCTAGGTGCTGGACGAGTCGGGTGAGCGGAGTGGAAGTCTTGAAGGAGAGTGGGGTCCAGAATGTCCTCACGAGGAACCCAGCATGTTTACTTGGCACCGAAGCCCTCCCAGTCCACGAGGTATTCCAACCGGCCTCGGGGTCCACAAGAGGAGGAGGTACATCTTCAGCACCAGACCCTGGGGAAGGAGGAAGGAGAGGATTAGTGTGGGGCTTGAGCAATGAAACATGGAACGAGGGTGAGATTCGGTAGTGAGCCGGGAGTGATAACCGGTAGGTGACCTCATTGATCTGCCTCTGTATGGCAAATGGACCTATATATCTGGGACTCAGCTTACGACAGGGCTGCCAGAGACGGATGTCCCGGGTAGAGAGCCAGACCAACTGCCCAACTACCAACAGTCTGCTGGAGGTGTACTTGGGCTGAGTCCCAGACCCTCTCGCTCATCTGGAACCAGAGATGGACGGCCGGATTGTTGGAGGGTTCTCCATTCCATGGGAATAGTGGTGGTTGGAAGCCGAGTATGCACTGGAAGGGGGTGAGTCCGGTAGTAGATTGACTAAGGGAATTCTGTGCATACTCTGCCCAGGGAAGATAACGGCTCCAGCAGTCCTGGTGGTTGTGGCAATATGACCGCAGGTATCTCCCGATCTCCTGTATCTTCCGCTCAGTCTGGCCGTTGGACTGGAGATGGTATCTGGAAGTTAAGCTGACTGATACCCCTAGCAGGTTGAAGATTGCCCTCCACACACAAGAGATGAACTGGGGTCCACGGTCAGACACTATGTCTTCAGGGATGCCGAAGTGATGGAAGATTTGATGAAAGAGTGTTTCAGCAGTTTCAAAGGCGGTAGGCAGACCGGCCAAGGGGATGAGCTTACAGGCTTTTGAAAAACGATCTACCACCACCAGGATGCAGGTATGAGAATCAGACGCGGGTAGGTCGGTGACGAAGGATGGTGTCAGGAACAGACGGGCAGGAATCCGGGTGGAATTGACGAGACAGGGCATCCACCTTGACGTTCTTTGGACCTGGGCGATAGAAGGTGACCTTAAAGTTGAAGCGGGTGAAGAAGAGCGCCCAGCGAGCCTGACGAGTGTTAAGTCTTCTGGCTTCACGTGAGTATCCTAGGTTGCAGTGATTGGTGATGACGATAAACGGATGTTTGGCTCCCTCCAGCCAGTGCCTCCACTCCTCCAAGGCGAGTTTGATGGCTAGCAGTTCCCGATTGCCGATATCATAATTCTGCTCCGCCGGGGACAGTTTCTTGGAGAAGAAGGCGCATGGATGGAGTCGGAGTGGGTTCCCCCGCCACTGTGAGAGGACTGCTCCTACCCTGGTGGTGGATGCATCGACTTCTACGAGGAATGGGAGCTCTGGATCAGGAAGAACGAGGGTAGGAGCAGAACTGAAGGATCTCTTTAACTCCTCGAAGGCGCTGGTGGCCTGGGTGGTCCAGGACAGAGACTTGGCCCCGCTTTTGAGGAGAGAGGTGATAGGAGCGCTGATTTGACTGAAACCTTTGATGAAACAACGGTAGAAGTTGGCGAAGCCCAGGAAACGTTGTAGTTCCTTGATGTTGGTAGGGCGCGGCCAACTGGTGACGGAGTCCACCTTCCTCTGGTCCATGGTGACACCTTGAGGGGAGATGACATAACCCAGGAACTTGATGGTTTTCTGATGGAACTCACATTTCTCCAGCTTTAGATATAGGTGATCTCTCAGGCGTTGAAGGACAAACTGAAGGTGGCGGATGTGTTCGGGCAGGTTGGCAGAGTAGATGAGGATGTCGTCGATATAGATGATGGCGAATCGATTCAGTACATCACGGAATATCTCGTTCATGAAGCCCTGGAACACGGAAGGTGAGTTGGACAGACCGAAGGGCATCACAAGATATTCATAGTGGCCTGCTGGAGTGATGAACGCGGTCTTCCACTCGTCTCCCTTGCGAATCCGAATCAGGTTATAGGCACTACGAAGGTCTAGCTTGGAGAATAGGTGAGCACCTTGAAGTTACTCTAACGCAGCTGGGACCAGAGGAAGGGGATAACGGAACTTGACAGTGGATTGATTGAGAGTCCGGTAAGACAGTCCTCGACAGAAGTGGAAGCAAGGGGAACCGTGGATGCAGGAACAGGAGAGGGGTGTGAGGATTTCTTGACTGAGAGAAGACAATGGCTGAAACAGTACTTTCCCCACTGAAAAATCTCACCGGAGGACCACTGGATGTTGGGGCAGTGTTTTTTCAACCACAGGCGCCCCAGGATGATCTCAGCAGTAGAGCCTTCCAGCACCAGAAATGATATTTCCTCCAAATGAAGATGGCCGATCTGTAACACCATATCCGGGCTGCGGTGTCCGATTTGTCCTTGGCCCAGCGGTTTCCCCAGGATGGACTGTACGTGAAGAGTGTGAGGAATAGCTCTCTGACGAGTCTGGAATCGTTGAAGTGTGGACAGAGTGATGAAGTTGCCTGCAATACCGGAGTCAATCAATGCTTGTACTGAGAGATCGATGTTTGTAAGTAATGGTCACTGGTGTGTACTTCATTGAAGAGATGGGTACTGGGAGACGGACTGTACTCACCGCTGGCCGAGGAGGATAGATGGGACAGGTTAGAAGTTGATGGCCAGTGGCTCCACAATACAGAGTATGAGATGCAGAGATGATTTGAGATTCGGCGTTGTCGCTCTGATGGGGACAGATGGTTGGACCCAATATCCATGGGTTCTGGTGCTGGAAGGCTGGCGCCTGATGGTGAGCGAGGAGGAGGTTGTGCAGGGCAATCGGGCTGACAGGCTGTGCGGCGTTGATCCACACGGATGGAGCACTGAATGATGTTCTTGAGACCCACGACGTTGTCATAGACAGCTAATTGTAAACGGATCTCAGGATTTAACCCGTGACGATACGCCGTGATAAGCGCTGATTCATTCCACCCGCATGTGGCTGCGAGAGTGCGAAACTGCAAGGCATAACATGAAACTGAGGATTTACCTTGTTTTAGCCGAAACATTTGATCTTGCACTGATATGGCATTAGAGGATTGAGAAAAAACTTCTAGGAAATGAGCTGAGAAGGCGGAGAACGTCTGTGTTACTGGACCACGATCCTTCCATAGGGCATGTGCCCAGCGAAGAGCTCGTCCGCTGAGGAGAGAGATGACGAACGCCACTTTTGCTCGTTCGGTGGGAAATTTTCCGGGATTCATCTCCATGTACAGTTCGCACAGCAAAATAAACCCATTGCACTCCCCCTCCTCGCCTGAGAAGGGCGCTGGCTGGGCCATGGGACATACAGAGGCAGAAGACGAAGAAGCAGGCGTGGAGGATGTAGCGAGAGGAGATGAACTGATCCGTGGAATGGGGGGGGGCTGGCGGAGAAATTGCCGCTGCTGTGGTGACGGGAGTTGGTTGCAGCATGTGGGTCTGGTCTTCTGTCACAGATCAGGAAGACACAGACGGGTAAGTTTTAAAGAGTTTATTGCAGTTGGTAAATAAGGGAAAAGGCAGGTGAGTATCTGGTAAGTTGAGAATTGCAGGTAACGTTGAACAGTCTTATAAACAGAGTCTCTTATCTTATGCAGGCTGGGCGAGAATGGAAGGCAAACTGAAGACGGGGATCAGAAGGACCGGACCAGGATCAGAGTGCAGATGGGTGACGGACTGGTAGAGGATCACGAGGAAGGTAAGTAGCAGGTAGGTAGTCTTTTAAATGGCGGGAGTCAGAAGTCGTTTGTAGCGACGAGACCAGACAACTAAGGAGGTGAACGGGTGACTCTTTTATGGTGAGGGTGAATGAGACGGGGATTGCATGCAGGTGGTGGTGAAAGGTGATGATGATTAGAAGTCTGGGGAAGCAGAACGAGTTGACGGAGTGAAGGTGTCTGGGGCTGAGGCTGGTGTATCCGTGACAGTTTCTGGATGAGTGAATACATTCATATTTTTTAACATGACTGTGGTATGAAGCAGGTCGTGATTCCTAATGAGAGATAGATATCAGCGCCACACGCATGTCCCGTGGTTCTACCGAACTACCCACAAGTGCTGAATTAATACTCAATTTTTATCAATTTTCACGTTTATGTAACAGATTAAAATTGTGAGGTAACGCAGCACTTTTTCACTTGTTCTTGGTCCTTAACTACGACAGGAGTCATAAGGATTTATACATGAATAACAGCAGCCTTAACTACATGTTAGTACATGTTTCATAATTAATGCATTAATTAATATTTATGGGTTAACACCGGCTCCTTATAAGAATAAATAAGAAGTACTTTGAATTTGGGTTAAACGTGATTTAATACTGTCATAATATTAAACTGTAATATCATAATTTTACATCTGCAGCTTTGCAACAAATAATAGAAATGGCACATGATTATTTGGCCATTAATTACATTGATACATCCAATCACATGTGGAAAATAGACTAATAACTACAACTAAAAAATTTAATTTGATCTAAACCGTTTTTCTTTTCACTGTTCATTTATGTTTAGTCATAGCTACATTTCTTCCCAAAACTACAGTATGTAGGGTTTGTTTCTGGTGGAACACTCATTAGTGGTACCTTATGTGCTCTCCAGGGGTGCTGAGACCAAAGACAGTATAAGAAGCGGACAGAGCCATCTCATTGGAACTCCATTGAGACGAGTGAAGCACGCAATTTTTTAGCACTTCCGTCCCTGACGCGCAGACTCAAACAGAGCTTGACAACGTAGATGTGACGAGAGCAACCCGTCTGTCTTCTAGTGGCTGTGGCTTGAGAAATCTGAATCATTCCCTTCCGAAAATGCAGAGGCAGAGAGTGTGAATGGGAGCTGTCCAGGAGCGAGGAGGAGAAACTTTTGTTAGATATTCTGATTAATTATTTTGTCATTTTGCCTCCACGTGTCCCCGATTGCCCGCGAGCTTCTCCTCCTGTCCATACGGTAATCTCTCTACTGTGCGACAGAGAGTCGCTAGGGTATGACACAATCGTTTAGCCTACTTTTACAAAAAAAACTGCTTCTATGGGGCCATAACATAAGCTACAAGGTAATGGAGCATTTTATACATTGTCGTGTTTCTTTAGAAATAAATAAAGGACAAATGGGGTCTTCAAACGCCTCAGATGTAAAGTTATTCGCTGTCAAAGTGAATGGGAGTCAATGGAAATGCTAACGCAGGTGAAGTTCTGCTACAAGATGGCAGCTCCCGCGAGGCTTCAACTTCCGGTCGATGGATTACCCCCTTGGCTGAGACACAAGGAAATGCACAAATTAGAAATGAGAAGCACCCTAGGCATGCTAGTTGTGTTCCTACTTCCAACGGTAATGTTGGCATTCCATTCTAATAAATATTGACTGCTTTGGTAAACTGAATTAATATTTAAAGAAATGTTTTCATGTATGCTGTATTGGGATTTTTTTAGAAGGTTATATACAGTAATTAACTGTATTTTATGTTGTTTAAATGTATATGGATTAATGGCTTATGGACGCGCCCTATTTTACTTGTAAACGTGCGTTATGTGTGTCTCTACATGTATGTTTGGGCTTTCTTTTAAGTCCAAATATGTTTAATAATATAAATAAAAAGACTGAATCCCCCTCGCCACCTTTTTCTCTGTCCTGGCAACTCCTTGCAGTTATACGTGGACAGAACACAAAGCTTTAGGACGTCAGACCAGATCTGTGTCTGTTACAGAGGCCAGCAGAAGGGAAAGGCTGTCTCCAAGCAGAGGTTAGCCCACTAGATACTGGATGCTATTGTCTTGGTGTACCAGTCCCAAGACATGCCTTGCCCATTCAGGTTGCGAGCACACTCAACTTGAAGTGTTGCTTCCTCCTGGGCGCTGGCTCAAGGTGCCTCGCTGACAGATAAATGTAGAGCTGCTAGCTGGGTGACACCCAACACGTTCGCTACATTCTATAGCCTTAATGTAGAGCCAGTATCTTCCCATGCAGTCGCCCCCAGTGGCCAGTAGTGCGGACCCGTTCTTAGTGTCAGCTTGCAATGCCACTCCCACCTGCTGGGCCGGATACATGCGTCTATTTGCTCCAGTATTGTTCCTCAGAAATGGCTAACCCTGTCGAGTTCCTCCATTACCCCTGCGGCAGTCAGATTTTGCGGAGTGTCTGACGCCAGGTCTACACTCATATGCATTGTGGAACCTGTACTAGGCTGGGTGTAGATATGTAGTAGTCCCTGTGGTGAACCCATATGTCTTCCACGATCAGCTCCTCTGCGGACTAGCCCGTGTCTTGCCTCTGCTGGTGTTTATGTTATATAAACTTTTTGTCTCACCAGGTGACAACGTAGCGTCAAATCAACCATTCAACAGACTCATGCCAGCAGCACTGGTAAATAGACCATATTCGCAAATACCGGAAGTAGCTAACCGCGGCCATATTGTTGACATGACATCTGTCCTGCTGCCCTTAGCAACGCGCAGATTTGAGTTGAGGGGGAGCTTCATCTCGTCGGTATCAAGAGAAGATAAGCTTGATTGGTATGTGGACCCACATCAAAATTAAATAATAGCATTAAGTAAAGATCCATCCTTATTGCCAGCCGTAACCTATCCGGATATTTATAACGATCTCGATCGTATCCATATAACGTACAAACTACAATTTACCTCAACAAGGCAACATGAACGACACTCGTCTCATTCATGGAGGTGGAAAAACAAGTCCTTTGTGACATGCAAGATTTGTTTTATTAAAATGTAAGTGTAAAAGAAAAGGCATGAGAGTCGGTTGTTTTTGTCAATTTTAAGTTTTCATTTAAAATGTTTGTGATTTTAGTATAAGTACATTGTTACATATTTGACCACTTGCTTGAGCAACCTAATATATAGAAGTAATGCATGGAATAATTGGCTTACGTTGTTGAAATAATGAGCATGTGTTAAAATAAAAATAGTGAGTACCGGGGTGTTTGTGGTACAGCCACGGATCAGTTATGCACTGCAAAGTTTGCATATTATACAAGCGCAGCATATTTAAATCACTTGCGTCCTGCTTCTGTGCCGTATACACACCGCACACGCATTGCACATGGATTATGTGTGAAACCTGTGGTAAAATGATAGGAACAGACTTTTCTGTGGGTAGTTGGCTGAAAGTTTAGCCTATATATCCTAGCTAGCCTCTCCTGCGCTGTCTTAACCCTGTCGCCTTCCCTTCATATGTTCTGACAGTCGTTATCTTATCGCATAAAAACTAACTCTGATGTTCTTATTGCTGTTGTTAGAATAGCTGTGTATTACACAACACCATCACGCTGTTAAAAAAAAAAACTGTGATATCATGGATAATCCCGACGCTACCTCGCTTGTCCATTGACAGACTGACAGTTTCCGTGGTTTCTTTGTCAACAAAATGGCCGTCGCAAAGACTGATGAAGCAGATCGAATGATGCCTCATTATATTTATGACGTACTGATACGAAGAAGAAATGCATTGTAAGGATCGCTTTGCCGGGCCCAGGGTAAGCTGTTGCGACGTGAGCAACGGCCGTGTCCGGTGTATATTCTGCCTATAAAGTTACGTTTTAGACAAAAAACATATCTCTTTGACCTAGCATACATATAACACATTATAGACTTCTATAAGTAGTCTATATAGACTTATAACAATACCTAATTGTAGGGAAGTCTGATAGAAAACCAATAATAAACAAAAGTGTTTGTTGTTTCCTTTAACAACTGATTGACTGATTGACTAACTATTAATTACTGATATATGATTTATGATTACTGATTTACTAAATATGTGTAAACATGTAAGTATTTAAACAGTTGACAAAAAAAATTGCCCTGTTTAAAATCAGTTCTATTTATTTAGCTTTTCATAAATTAACATTTTAATTAGTACCTAGTGATGTATGTGTTATGATACAACCAGACGTAGGTAGATCCAAACTCAGCGTAAGTTTATTACAGGGTAGTCAGACAGGCAAGGGTCACAGACAGCAAACACAGCATAGGAGACAATACTCAAGATAAGAAAACAGGCGAGATGACAGGAGTACACAACAGTGAAACAAGACTTTGCAAATGGGTGAATGGGTGTGAGTGGGGTTTTAATGTGTGTGGAGCTGCGTGTGGAACTAGAAGCAGGTGAGAGAGTGATCAATGGAAATGTGAGAGAGAAATTGGTCCGGGGTGTGTACATGATCAGTCCCAGGGAAGGCAGTGCAGGGGTGGAGCAATCCAGCAAAACATTGAGTTACATTGAGTTAGCGGTGCTTCAGAGACTGCTACTGATGGAGATAATTCAGGAGAGGTCTGTACACCTTTACTGATCAGAGAGCGTGCTGACACAGAGTAAAGCCTTGTTTATACTCGACGCGTCCGCACGAGTGCGAAGGTGCGCAGCAAAAATTACGCGTTCGGTGCGCAAGAATGACTTGTTTATGTGCACGGCTTTTTTGTAGCGGTGCTGCGTCCGAGGATGAACGACTTCAAGCCAAATCTGCCCAAGCATGTACGTCTCACCCATAGACTGTAAGGTCTCACCATACTGGCACGCAGTTTGCGTGTCTAATTTGCAAAGTTCATTGCAAAGTTTTTTTTTTGTTTAGGTTTTGGTTACTGTGTGTGATTTATATAATGAAAAGCACATTCACTTAAATGTACAATATGTAATTTTTTTTGGCCACCAGGGGTCACTCATTTCACATAATAACAAAGACGTACTTTGATGACGTCAGGAAAGAGCGTGGGCTCACGGGAGTTGTTGTCGCTGTCAATGACAACCAGCTCAGCTCATGACATGACATGATCGTTTTTACAAAATATACGGATATACGGCATCTCTCTTCAATGAATGACCTATTTTAGAACATTTTTCAGGCACACCGGATTTTATAAGCACGTAAGATACTGCAGTCAAACGTTTGACTGGGTTTGCGTTATGCATCCACTATGTGCTAAAGGCTATAGGGAATGTAGTGAGAGCTTGCGCCGCAGGTGAGGCATTTATTTAGTAAGCATGAGCGCGCTAAAGCGGGCACGTACATTCGCAACCTGACTCATATGAGTATTCAATGTGCGCGGCTCGCTAACAGCAACAGTTGGCTGATTTGAATGAGACGACCGGTTACTGTGAACGGGGAGCGCTATATGCGCGAGCAGCACCGGGGGACAGTGCATCTCGTCTGAGTGAGCGCTCGTGAGCGGGCACGTGATTTACACGCATAAAAATACGTCTTACTTTTTTTTCTTCGTCATTTTCTATGCTTTCTTGGCGGTAGTCCAGTGTTCCCCTTTGTGTTTGGTGGTTTCGCCGGGTTCCGCAAGGAAGTTAGAGAAAATAGAGGAGTGAAAGGTTATATGACACCATAGACGGACGACGAAACGGAAATAAAGAAACGTCCCGTTTCTTCGAATTAAACTATAAATTTCTCCGTATTTTTAAGTTGGTGGAAACTGTCAGGGTAATGTAAGTACACATCTAATAGAAATATATAACATAGATACAGTTATTTTTGCTATTTTTAAAGCCGAAAAAGTACAGATTGTGGCTTTAAAGTGCCTCAAAAATAATGTGTGCTACAAATAATGTTTTTTTTTTATGTCATGTAGAAATACAGGTCCTTCTCAAATAATTTGCATATTGTGATAAAGTTCATTATTTTCCATAATGTAATGATAAAAATTTAACTTTCATATAGACCATTTCAAAAGATGTAAACAACACTGGTCCAGAAGCACTTCCTGTTTCAGTTTGTAACTGTTTTCTTTATTTCACATGTAAAGAAAACTTCTTAAAGATGTTTGTTTAACTTTTTGATTCAGTTTTAAATGTTCTGTTGGTTGTATTTTATCCCAGCTTTTATGTAGTGTTAAAAAACTGAAACAGGAAGTGCTTCTGGGCCAGTGTTGTTTACATCTTTTGAAATGGTCTATAGTTTAGATTCATTGCACACCAACTGAAATATTTCAGGTCTTTTATTGTTTTAATACTGATGATTTTGGCATACACCTCATGAAAACCCAAAACTCCTCTCAAAAAATTAGCATATCATGAAAAGGTTCTCTAAACGAGCTATTAACCTAATCATCTGAATCAACTAATTAACTCTAAACACCTGCAAAAGATTCCTGAGACTTTTTAAGGGGGCTTTTACACTGGGCTCGTTTGCTGCGGTCCGAGCCCTAACGCGTTTGTTTCCAGTGCCCCCCGCAGCGTTGGTCTGGTTTCACACTCAACTTGATTCTATCGAACCCTGGTGCATTTGCGTGCATCTTACGTCATCGCGAACATGCGCGTCGCATGATAGAAAGCAGGACGTGGGTAAATATTGTTTTTTTATTAATGTGCTGCTATTATGAGCAGTTGAGTGAACAATACAGGTTTACTGTGCGTGTGTCACATAAGGTGGACTTCTGCTGCTTGCAAACGGACTCCTTCTGAGGAGACAGTGGATTTCCAAATGTGTTGCTCTGATTCCATGCGCAATGCACGAATAAACTGCAGGCTCACTCTCGTTCGTATCCAAGGTAAATCATCAACACTATCATCCCGTACAAGTGTTTTATTTAACTGAATACATCACAATAAGCTAAAACGCAGGATACTTTACTTCCTGAACAAGTGCGCACCCGAATCCGTGTTGCTTTCACATTCACGCGAACCGCGGCACGGTTCGGAAGCAACCAAACTCAGACCACCTCCTCCAGGTAGTCTCGGGTTCGGTACCCCAGTGCGCACCCGGGTCCCATGACAGCATTCACATTAGCGATTTTTCATGCGAACCGTGCTCCGTTCCGAACTAAACTGCCAGTGTGAAAGCCCCCAAAAACTCCCAGCCTGTTTCAGTACTCAAAACTTCAATCATGGGTAAGATTGCCGACCTGACTGCTGTCCAGAAGGCCATCATTGACACCCTCAAGCAAGAGGGTAAGACACAGAAAGAAATTTCTGAACAAACAAGCTGTTCCCAGAGTGTTGTATCAAGGCACCTCAGTGGGAAGTCTGTGGGAAGGAAAAAGTGTGGCAAAAAACGCTGCACAATGAGAAGAGGTGACCGGACCCTGAGGAAGATTGTGAAGAAGGACCGATTCCATACCTTGGGGGACCTACAGAAGCAGTGGACTGAGTCTGGAAATGGACTGAGTCCAGAGCCACTGTGCACAGGCGTGTGCAGGAAATGGGCTACAAGTGCGGCATTCCCGAGGTCAAGACACTTTTGAACCAGAAACAGCGGCAGAAGCGCCTGACCTGGGCTACAGAGAAGCAGCACTGGACTTTTGCTCAGTGGTCCAAAGTACTTTTTTCGGATGAAAGCCAATTTTGCATGTCATTCGGAAATCAAGGTGCCAGAGTCTGGAGGAAGACTGGGGAGAAGGAAATGCCAAAATGCCTGAAGTCCAGTGCCAAGTACCCACAGTCAGATGGTCTGGGGTGGCATGTCAGCTGCTTTAAAAGTGGCTTGACCTGGGGAATGCGGCACCTGTAGCCCGTTTCCTGCACACGCCTGTGCACAGTGGCTCTGGATGTTTCTACTCCAGACTCAGTCCACTGCTTCCGGGGTGCAGGAAGAGTCGGCAGCCAAGGTGGAGCAGGATGAACCAACGGCCATGGCGTGGCAGGAAGAGTCGGCATCCAAGGTGGAGCTTCCTCAGGCTTCTTGGGATGTGAACCCTCTCGTGCAGCCACAGCAGAGAAGACCCCTCAGGAGACCATGGTAGCACGACCTTTATGGTCCCTTCATGGAGCTTACTGCATTTCAGATTGAATACTTGGGGGAACCTATGGGGACATTCGTAGTGAAGTCTAGCTTTTTCCAGTTAAGGCAGCTGGCAAAAATAAAACCAGTTCTTCAGAGACAGCACTTTGAGACAGTAATTCATGCTTTTGTGACAACTCGGCTGGATTACTGCGATGCACTTTATTCGGGTGTGAGCGGGTCCTCCATTGCCCGTCTACAACTGGTTCAAAATGCTGCTGCTCGTCTCTTAACTGGCACGAGAAAGTGTGAGCACATTACACCTATCCTAGCTTCACTACACTGGCTTCCTGGTCATTTTAGGATTCATTTTAAACTCCTTTTATTTGATTTAAATACTTAAATGGCCTTGCCCCACCATACCTCGCTGAGTTACTGCACCACTACACTCCCAGCCGCTCTCTCAGGTCTGCTGATCAGTTGCTCCTGATAGTGCCTAAAACTAGGCTAAAACTTAGAGGAGAACGAGCCTTTGCTGTTGCAGCTCCAAAACTGTGGAATGCTTTGCCACTGCACATTAGGCAAGCCTCCTCTCTGTCTCATTTTAAATCTCTGCCTAAATCTTTTTACTCTGGCTTTTAACACTGGGTAATTGTGATTGAGGATTTAAATGTGTTGTGCGGCAGTACATTTTATTTTATTTATTTATTTGATTTGATTTAATGTTGTTATTGTTGTCTTATTTTATCATTTCTATTGTGCTTACTGTATTTTATTATTATTATTATTATTATTTTTAATTTGTTTTTCTATTGTTGTGGTTGTACAGCACTTTGGAAACCTTGTGTTTGTTTAAATTGTGCTATATAAATAAAGGATTGGATTGGATTGGACATGGGCTGGAACAGGAAGTGACTATAGCTCAGGAAGTGACTATGGCTCTGGAAGTAACAATGGCTCTGGAAGTAACTGTTTGGTGGACGAGTGACGAATAGTCTCTTGTGCAGGGGACAGGACCAGAAGTGCTGGCTCGACAGGACTGGCGTGAGGAGTAGGCTCATCAGGACTGGCCTGAGGTGTTGGTTCATCGAGGCTCACGTGAACCACTGGCTCGTCAGGGCTCACATGGTGCGCAGACTCGTTGGGGCTGAAGTGAAGCATGGGCTAGTTAGGGCTCACGTGTAGCGCGAGCTCGGCTGGGCAGACGTGAAACAACAGTTTGTCATGGCTGATGTGAAGCTCTGGCTCGTCAAGGCTTTTGCTGATAATTTACTCCCCCATGTCATCCAAGATGTCCATGTCATTCTTTCTTCAGTCAAAAAGAAATTAAGGTTTTTGGATGAAAACATTCTAGGATTTTTCTCCATATAGTGGACTTCAATGGGAACCAAACTGTTCAAGGTCCAAAAGACAGTTTCATTGCAAACTGTTCAAAGGCT
Source organism: Cyprinella venusta (assembly GCA_038021265.1). NCBI lineage: Eukaryota > Metazoa > Chordata > Actinopteri > Cypriniformes > Leuciscidae > Cyprinella > Cyprinella venusta. The sequence continues at coordinate 20,607,908 of CM075878.1, read as the reverse complement.
TTACACGATTCCAGTGAACGGAGCGGTTCAGATAACCCTCAGTGGAAAAAGATCATTAAACATTCGTGCTCATTATTGTGAAACGTGCCAGTTCAACAAACTCCTCGACATAGCACTCAATCGATCGATCCTTTTGATGTAGTTGCATAATCTCAGCTCCTGTATCCGTGTTCGGCCTCGCTGCATAAGCTCGTCGTGATACCTTGCTGTCTAATTTTACTGGGAGAGCTTGGTGTGGAACTGAGATCGGCTCAGGGCTGACAACTGTGGAGACGGGTTGAGTCTGCGATGGTCCCGGTGAGGAAACATGAAGACCATGAACCATCTTGGCCAACCTCTTCTACGACGAGGTGAGTTGGTCTAGCTGATCCCGGTGTACTGCGCTACGGTCTGCATTAGTTGATTGGGAGGCGAAATGGAATCCAGGAAATAGGCAATGGGTAAAAAGGCAGGCAGCAGACAATCGAGGAACAGGTTCATCAAGGGTCGAATACACAGACTAGACTAGGATAACTGACTCGGAAAACTAGGAAACGCACGGAGATGTACACTGCACAACAAGACTTTGCAAATGGGTGTTAGTGTGAGTAGGGTATTAATGTGTGTGGAGCTGCGTATGGAACTAGATGCAGGTAAGAGAGTGAATCAGTCCAGGGTGTGTGCGTGATCAGTCCCAGGGAAGGCAGTGCAGGAGTGGAGTGCCCTCTAGTGACACTCGAGGGCAATCCAGCTGAACATCGTCACAGTATGCTTCAACTTATAGGCTACTTATTTATTTCATTTTTTGGCTAAGGCAAAACTTCTCTGTTCTTTTTTAGTTTACATTTTTTAATTTAATATTTATAATTTTATTTTATTTTAGCTTCATTTGAGTTTGAAAACTATTTTTAATGATATTTTAACACAATAGTAAAACAATTAGTAAACAATAACATCAGTTTCATACCCAGTGGTCCGGCCAGCCTAAGCGGACCAAGAGGATTGAATGGATTCATAGCTGTCCCCAAGGCTTTAATCCAAATGGGAACCCAGTGCTCCTGAACATTTGGCCTTGCTGCAAAACCCCATGGCTCCACCAACACCAAGTGCTTCAATCTGTGTAAATTAATTTAGACAAAATTCTTTATAGCAGACATTGAAAGCATCATTGACTGATTCAATATTGGTAAAATATTATTTTATTTTATGCCATCATCCATCTGAATGCTCAATTTTGATTTGCTGGAAAGTGGGCAATACAATTGTTTAAAGTCCCTGTAAAGTCAATTCTACAAAAAAGTTCTAAACACATTATAAATGTTACATATGTATTGCTAAAACATATTACAAAGTCTGTGAACTGTGAAGTAGGCTACTGAAATGTGGAGTTAGACCGTTAAACAGTTTTTCACCATTGCAATTTTACGGATTTATTGGGCGGGTCTAAAACAGGGTTCCGTGATGCACTGGAACCCATGAGCTGCTGGACACCCCCCTATTTGATGACGCACAGAGTCTGATCTCCCCCTCTCCGCACACACTCCCCAAGCACATTCGCATTCACTGCTCAATCGCTAATGACTGTCAGTACTATTAGTTACTACAGCTGCATGGGCTACTACCTGGATGCGATCATGTACAAAACAGATCAGTATCTTCAAATTCCCTTAAAAACGATCACATCAAGTAGAGGTTTTTAGAGAGCCTATACCTTGATGAAGAGCTGAGGATCACCGCCAACACCCGCCTCTGTAGTGATCGTTTTACACTGGATCGTTTTATAAACTTTCCTCAGAGGCAACTTGGATTCACTGATAATTCACTGATAATCCGCTGTTACTGGTGAACGGGGCCGAAACGACGATCTCCCGCCTCAGTGTTCATCCTCCCATCTCCAAAAGCTAATCAGCTAATATCACTGTCAACAGCTTTCCCGTGAGTGGGCGTGGTTTCACCGCAGCCAGCGGACACGCCCCCAGCGTTTGAGAGCAGAGAATCTGCTCATTTTTTCATGATTTTGATAGCTTATTTCATGTACTTCCCGGCTTTTTTTATCATTCAGCTGGGTGGCTAATTACACATTTTTCTGTGGTGTGACAAACTCAGAACACATACTTAATTTTGACTTTACAGGGACTGCACAGGTAGTTCCAAGTTAGTTTAATCACAGTTCTTTATTAATGTGCTGCTTTTGAGCGACACACACACGTCACTTACACAAAGATATCAGAGATTGCGCTTGCACATTCCTGTACACAGGTACAGAAATGTGTCAACATTGCCCCACTACTTTTATTAATAAAAATTAACTTCACAACTGAATCACTACATTATATTACTCAGCAAGGAAGATGTAACATTCCTGTTTTTTAAGTATTAAAATCTTAGCATTGATAGTAGAGAGACGCTGCACAGAGGTAACACACACACACACACACACACACACACATCTCTCTCTCTCTCTCTCTCTTGAAAGGCTAATTCATTCAAATAAACTGTCCCAATTCGGAGGCTGCATCCTTTGAAGTACTCAGACTTCAGAAAATGCATTTTTCGAAGGCTGCAAAGGTCAAATGAACAACCCTACTGAGTATTGTACTTGTCTCTATAGCAACTGTGACAGCTGCTTAAGTAGCATTAACGTTTGCATTGAACTTTTTTTAAAATAATGTTAAACTGTGTGAAAACAAAACAGGGTTCATAAACTGCACTTTTAACCCAAATAAATTGGCAAAACTTTGAGGTTTTAAGTTAAAGGAACACTCCACCGTTTTTTGAAATGTGGTTTATTCACATTCTTTCCTACATTTAGATATGTGTGCAAATGCATTTTTTTCTCAGTGCATGCATTGTTTTAGTTTGACAGGGTCGGCGCTAGCTTAGCTTAGCACAATGAATGGATTCCTTTGTTGCCAGCTAGCATGTCCTGAGTAAAAGTGATTAAAAAAATAAACAAAACCACATAATTACTTCTGGTGGCCTGCGTATTCACAACGAGTACAAATAGCGATGCAGATTAACACTAGGCAAATTCCTAGGCAGATATTGACTTGCTACTATATTAGGGGGAAGCACGGAGGAAGCACAGGCGAAGCACTGCTACTTGGGCACACAGACGTCACGCAACACATGAAATCCCACGACTTCCGTAAACATACCGGCTAGAATAGTAGCTACCTGACTATTTTCCTTACAGTACATGACTGGCGATGAACATGGCTGATTTTGTAAGAGACGAAGAGGGTGATTTCTCAGACAGTCAAGAGCCAGAGCCATAACGTTACCTATTTGAACCAGAGTTTTCAGAAGAGGAGCTGTGTGCTTTAGAAATAGACTGAGAGGAGGAGGATGTTGCGATCGCTCAATAGCCTGAGGAAGTGAAGATGAGGGCAAACACGAAGTCACGAACTGGTGGTGTGAATGTGGGGGAATATGCCAACCTATGCCAACTGAAATAGAGTGTCTGTGATGTGGCGAGTGGGACCGATGGCCAGGGTCAAAGCGTCAGATCAAGATGAGTGCGCTCACAGTTGTGTCACAGCTAACGTTACTGAGGATTTCACGGCACTGATCCATCCTGCAGTACTTGTTTTTTTTTTCCGGTGTGATAAGGTGAACTGGGAAAAACGCCCCCCGCCGAATGGACCAAATGGATATAGGTAAGTTATAACGTTAACAGGTTGTTCATGCTAAACAGGTAGAATTCAACATGACGTTCATAGTCTAGATAACGTTACAGTTTCTCAGCATCGATCTTACAACAGAATAAAGACACAGATAAACATAAGGAAGAGAGTAATAAAAGACAACTTACTTTGTTCTGCCTGCGCTTTGAAAATAGATGCGACGGCCGTATCTTTTAGACATAGTACCGTCTTTCTGGGCACATATTTTATCAAGGGTACATATTTTATCAAGGGTAAAATTAGTCCTCTGGTGCAAAATGCTCTTCGCAAACACAAAACTGTTTTTATTTTGTAGAGTGTTCAAATGTACAGATCTCCAGAGCAGCTAGCCATTTATTTATCAGTTCCACATTCGATGTAATTCTGTGAAACATTACATTCGTGTAGTTCTTTGCTTGTTCCCACAACCTTTTGCTACGCAGGTAATTACTATGTTTACTGTAACTTCTCAAAATAAATACTCCTAAAGCGAAGACACTTGTTGCAGGCCGCGCCTGTATGTTCCTCTTCTTCTGTTTTTTTTTTTTTTTTTTTGACGCACCGAATGCCGGTATGTTTATGGAAGTCGTGGGATTTCATGTGTTGCATGACATCTGTGCGCCCAAGTAGCAGTGCTTCGCCTAAGCAGCAGTGCTTCGCCTGTGCTTCCCCCTAATATAGTCCCAAGTCAATATCGGCCTATGAAATCGCCTAGTGCAATCTGCATCGCTATTTGTACTCATTGTGAATACGCAGGCCACAAGAAGTAATTACGTGGGTTTGTTTATTTTTTTAATCACTTTTACTCAGGACATGCTAGCTGGCAACAAAGGAATCCATTCATTGTGCTAAGCTAAGCTAGCGCTGACCCTGTCAAACTAAAACAATGCATGCACTGAGACAAAAATGCATTTGCACATATATTTAAATGTAGGAAAGAATGAGAATGAGCCATTTTTCAAAAAACGGTGGAGTATTCCTTTAAGAAATCCAGTTTAAGGCTGAATCCCAATTCTCTGTCTTACCCCTCCCCTTACCCCTTCCCCTTCGTCTTACCCCAGCCCTTGTCCCTCGAAACCGAGTGGTAAGCGCTAGTGCAAACATAGTCTCGCGTAGCCAGACATTCAGACTGACGGCTGAAGGTCTGGAATTCATAGCAGCTTTCTTTGGCCAAGGCCCGCCCATAAGGCCGTTTGACCGACATGTCAAACAACCAATTACAGTTTGTTTCGTTCAGCGTCACGTTTCGGTGCGCGGAAATGTCCCCACAACAACAGACCGGCGTGCAACAAGTCAGCAGCAGTCACCGGAGTGCCTTATATGGATCAATTGGTTAACAACGCTCTGCGTTATTAATTTCGCCCACGAACTCACGCTTATGTCCATCTTATGCCCGCTTTGTCACACAGCCAGTTCAACCACGTATAAATCACGTTATGTGTGTAAATCACGTGCCCGCTCACGAGTGCTCACTCTTAACAGACACACAGCGTTGCTCGCGCGTCACAAAATGTTCATAAAGCGCTCCCCATTAACCGGGTCGTCTCATTCAAATCAGCCAGCTGTTGCTGTGAGTGAGCCGCCGCACATTGAATACTCACATGAGTCAGGCTGCGAATGTAAATTATGTCACACGTCTGCGCTTTGTTTCCCGGCGGACTGAAAATAAATGCGACACTGATGCCCCCCGGAAATCCGATAAAATTCAACCAATCAGATGATGACTTCGACATTCCTGAAGTGTTTCCAGTTAAGTGTACCATATGCATCAGACGTTTAGCCAACGTTCCGTGGGCGTGACGTCTGAGGCTGAGACTAGTGCAAACATAACCCTATGAAATGAGACACCACTCGGTTACATCATCTTGCATCATCTTTAACTGGCGTCTGTGTCACCCGGGGCAACAAGTATTGATCACAATCTTCTCGAAACTTTCAAGATGCCGTCAAAATGTCCGGGATTGGGCTTTTGCTTTCCGTCTTCACTATTCATTATGTTTACATGCACAAGGTGTTGTTTCAATCGGACTGAATTCATTCATTTAAATCGGTGAATCTGAATGTATTGTTGATCTAATATTCCCGTGTTTTCGTCTCAGTCGGGATCCGTTTGAAGCTGAATGCATCATCTGAGAAGCTGATCACGTACGTGTCTGTGTCAAATAATGTACACATAACGAATGGTGACTGTAGAAAGCAAAAGCTGAATCCCGGACATTTTGGGTGATCTTGAAATGTAGGACTGATTGTGCAAATCAGCAATGTAATGTTAGCATAGCATAGCCTAGCGTAGCAAAGTAGCGATTTTTAAAAAACTTTAAAAACGTTTAAATAAACAACATAGTTGCAAATATATATGTACATAATTGTGTAGAGCACAAAACAAGACGGTCATATTTTTTTATCAATCATTTAAGCGAAAAACAACTTGCATTTCTTACCCCTTGGTTTCAAGTAAGCTCGCGAAAATTCTTGGTCTTAAGGGGTATATACCTTACCCCTACCCCTAGATCAAAATGAGAATTGGGATAGCCCTTCCTCTTACGTGAACGCGCAAAACTAAGGGGAAGGGATAAGGGGAAGGGGTAAGACAGAGAATTGGGATTCAGTCAAAGTAGCCAGAACTTGCAGATTTTAATTTTGTAGTTATTTTGTACACAGTTGCTGTTTTTCAAATTGGTTACACAATGCTTTGACAGCATTAAGCATAGTAATTGCGGAATGAGTACAATAATATAGAATATTTAATATACCTGTACTCGAACCAAGCTCATGCTCCAATTTTCACCCCAAAAAACCCAACATAACAGAACTCTTTTAAAATTTAAACACTAACAAATCTCACATGGGATTTGGAAACAATGGGAACCAAACTGTTCAAGGTTCAAATGAGAGTCAAGGGGCTTTAAACGACACCAGACAATGAATAAGGGTCTTATCTAGCTAAACGATTGGTCATTTAAAAAATAGATAAAAAAGTTTAAGTTTTATAAGCACAAATGCTCGCCTAGCTCTGTTCTGTGATGAGCGTTTGTGACTCTCCTGTTTAAACTCGTTCATCAAACTTTTTTCCTAGATAATACCCTTAATTATCGTCTGGTGTCGTTTAAAGCCCTTTGAAGCTGCACTGAAACTCTCATTTGGACCTTGAACCGTTTGGTTCCCAATGAAGTCCATTATATGGAGAAAATCCTGGAATGTTTTCATCAAAAACCTCAAAGGTCCCCTGACATGGGTTTTTTGTATTATTTTATTATGTTTCCTGGGTTGCCTTTATAATGTTAGTATGTTTTTTAGATCAAAAATAGTCATAATTTAGAAATAAAAGGCATTTTTCCTTGCCTTATTTTAGCCTCTGCTTAGAATGCTCTGTTAGAAGGGGCATGTCTGCTGTGGGGTTCAATGTAACCGCCCACTGCTGTGATTGGCTGACATGCTTGCATATGAAATAGCTACATACTACATGTGAAACTCTCTTGAATACGTTTTACTACAGCTATTAGTTTTTACTATTACAGATATCGAGATAACTGATTTGTGAGAAGTTTTTGAAGTATTTAGATTCTCATCATATAAAATGTTGCTGTGATATTGTAATGCAGTTTCTGCACTCTCTAAAGCCCGGAACTCGTCCGCTCTCGTCGAGGTAAAAAGCTGCACTTGAATTCACCAAGAGAGTCAACTGTCAGCTATAGCCTAATGTGCGTTCTGCGCCTGCATTTAATGAGCCAAATGTCTATTTCTGCAGATATATTAGACTATATTCGTCATTCAAAAAGGAAAACCGACGCTGCCGGCTGCAGATACACATTATGTAAACAAAGCAGCGCGTGCTTACCGTTCTGAATATCAATCCTGCTAAACACTTTCTTTAAACGTACAATATGTAATTTTTTTTGGCCACCAGGGGTCACTCATTTCACATAATAACAAAGACGTACTTTGATGACGTCAGGAAAGAGCGTGGGCTCACGGGAATTGTTGTCGCTGTCAATGACAACCAGCTCAGCTCATGACATGACATGATCGTTTTTACAAAATATACGGATATACGGCATCTCTCTGTAGATTTAGCTTGTCAAGAAGCTTTAAATGCAACTCCAATGTTTACCTGTGTCATGCTTCTCCTGCGCGGCTCGCTAACAGCAACAGTTGGCTGATTTGAATGAGACGACCGCGCAAGCAGCACCGGGGGACAGTGCATCTCGTCTGAGTGAGCGCTCGTGAGCGGGCACGTGATTTACACGCATAAAAATACGTCTTCCTTTTTTTTCTTCGTCATTTTCTATGCTTTCTTGGCGGTAGTCCAGTGTTCCCCTTTGTGTTTGGTGGTTTCGCCGGGTTCCGCAAGGAAGTTAGAGAAAATAGAGGAGTCAAAGGTTATATGACGCCATAGACGGACGACGAAACGGAAATAAAGAAACGTCCCGTGTCTTCGAATTAAACTATAAATTTCTCCGTATTTGAAAGTTGGTGGAAACTGTCGGGATAATGTAAGTACACATCTAATAGAAATATATAACATAGATACAGTTATTTTTGCTATTTTTAAAGCCGAAAAAGTACAGACTGTGGCTTTAAATAAGATTATTTTCATCCTACTCAAAGAAACAATGTGAAGATGATAATAGTCCGGCTTGACTTACTGATGCATAAACAGTAGGCTATCGAACGATTTTGAGAGAAAGATTTACTAACCTGTCTCGTGCCTGATGGACCATACAAAACTTTGGGAGTTGAGTCGGCGCATTTCCAGAGAAAATAAAATTAACCCATTGTTTCTTCAGAGGCGCGGATGAAGGAACTCATATTAATGTTAAAAAAACCTCAGAAAATGAAAATTTCATGTCAGGGGACCTTTAATTTCTTTTCGACTGAGGAAAGAAAGACGTGGACATCTTGGATGACATAGGGGTGCGTAAATTATCAGCAAAAGTTTTTTTGTTTTTTTTTTAAAACTGTTAAAACTGTTTTTCTCAATACTGATCATATTTCATATCTTGGTGAGTTTACATTTTTAAATGAATATAACTGATAAATATAGCTGTGAGCAGCGATGGCGGGCCCAAGCCGGTGGCACTGCAACCCCGGTTCCTTTAGTTACCTATAGGCACCGGGGTGGCGGTGCCGCATGCTTTGGCCCTTTCATGATTAAATGATTAAATGTTAAAACGGCTTGCCATACTCTATCTGTCGTTTCGACTAGTCACAAATATGTTATAGATATCTTAAATGATAATACAAACTATCCAAAATGTAATTATGACTAGTCAGAAAGACGTTGTTGGTATCTGCAAAGTTAATTCCGGATAGGCAAACTTAGCTTTTAAATGTTAAAAGGGCTTGCCATACAGGGACGTAGGCTCAGAGAGAGGCTCACCATATTCAAACCAAAATATCTGACTTCCTCTTGGTCCGAGCTAATGACTATGAATTAGAAAGTTGTCCAGCTTGAGGAGTACAATGTATATACCTATTTTTGTAACTGTAGATAAAACCAACAACCCCACTTTTGTCAAAAGGTGGCGCTATTTAGTCCCTGCACCACGCCCGTTTCTGAAACTTTGCACATGTCTACTGGCCAATAAATGTTATGTGTCTATTGAGTTTCATGCAATTTCAAGCATGCTAAGTGTCTCAAAAGCAGCCTAAAAGAATTTTAAAGTTTGATGTGTTGCCACGGCAACATATCAAAGATATCAAGAATCCATTCACAGGTCTTCATCTGGCGTGTGTTTACATTATACAGATGAAGTTTGAAGCAAATCGGGTAAAAATAAGAGGGTGATTTCAAAGCATTTTGAAAGTGACACACTTCCTGCTGCCAGTTGGTGGCGCTATAATTTTTACTCACAATAGTCACATCCATGTGATCGTCCTCTTACAGCGAACACACTGATGAAGTTTCATCAAGATCAGTTAATGTATGCTGAAGTTATAACACACTTCCTGTTTCACGTTTCTCACTATAATTTCATTTCCTCGCCACGGCCAAACCGATCGAGATATCAAAAATTCCGTTGCAAACTTTCATCCTCAATGTTTTGACTTCATGCTGACCGAGTTTCATGCCATGTGTTTGAATTCTCTAGGAGGAGTATTTCAAATTCCATTGCATGTGTTTTACAAACAACCCTAAATAGCCGACTTCCTGTTGGGCTGGGGTAAAAAGTAATAGTATGAAGTATATATGAAACGATGAGATCTACATGTGTACCGAGTTTCATATTATTAAATCCAAGCATGTTTGATTTATGGACCAAGTTTTCGGACCCCGTTCCAGGGGGCGCTGTCAACCCCCCCCTGCCACGCCCGGGTACCATCTTCAGCCTATGTTCTGACCTATGTGCAAAGTTTCAAGAGTTTTTGAGCACGTTAAGGGCCCCAAAAGTGCCAGAATATTCGTATAAATAATAATAATAATAATAATCCTAAGGAAAACAATAGGGCCTTCGCCCTTTCAGGGCTTGAGCCCTAAAAAGGATTGCTGCACACGTTTGTGCTCTTTTTCCAGTCTTTTAAAATAGTTGAATGAATGATTGCATGGCACATGCTTTAAATAAATAACAATGTTAAATATTTAATTAAACTTAAACCGTGAATGCACACAGCGTAGAGGGGAATGACAGCGCTACTATGAATATTAGCAAGAATTTTGACATAATCATGTACATCACATACAGTGAAATGATTGATTGAAAAATAACAGAATAACGAATAAAATATTTAATACAAATAAACAGGTTCGTACTGATCTTATTTATCGGATTTCACACTTTGACGAAGCTCAGTGCAAGTAATCCATTCAATAGGATATGTAACCTTAACTTTATTTCTGTATCTGATTTAAATTGGACAGAATAAATTGGACAGAATGCTAAACAAGTGGTCACTGACAAAAATAACCAACTTGTTAACCCTTACAGTTCAATTTAGCGCTGCAAACATCAATGACAGTTTTAACTTGTCAATACTGGCAAATGACCATGGTCTAAGTGGGATAATCCACAGCTCACTGTGAATTAAACAATTTGAATGCACTCCATGGAGGCAACTGTCCAACACATTGTGCATTAAAATAGTTTAATCGACAGATAGCTGTGGATTATCCCTTAATTAAAAAGCACACATATTTACCTATGAGGATATTTCAGGGCATAGGCAGTAGACACATATCCTCCCAAATCATGGCCCAGGAGAATCATATGTTCCAAACCTTCTGCCTTTCTCCAGTCCTCCAAGGATTCTACAAACTGGTCCTCTGCATCCTTGGCATTCTTGCTAAAGGTTGGTCGACTGCTGCGTCCAAAACCCAGCATGTCCAGTGCATACACGGGCCTTGCTTCCCCTGCAAGGGCAGACAGGTTTTTCACCCAGAGACCGACTCCACCCCCAAAACCATGTAGTAGCACTAAAGGAACCTGAAGGTGTTGAACCCCAGAGGCTGAGAGGTCAGATGAGCTCTCTGTTTCATTAAAGCCCAGTGTCCAAATGTAGTTGCCATAGGAAATTGGAACATGTCCTTGAGTAAACTTCACTTTGATGGCTGAAAATACAGTATGTTGAATAGTTTGTATGGAGATCAGAATCTTTCTAGGAGTTACACTCTTACACATATACTTACGCTTCAGGATTCTGTCTTCTGATTTCATAAGATAGGAGAGTGAGGTGGGACACCAGGACGGCAGCCAACTGGAGATACAACTCGATCTATAATGTACAGTGAACATGCCCATTTGACAAGAAGACATAATGAAGCCAAGAACTATTCCTCTGATACTCTTATATCAGAACATTTTCTGTCCAACAGGCACAACTAAGACATCTCCTTCTGGTATTTCACAATGGTTTTTACATGATCCCTATTTTTATTTATTTGCATTTTACAAATGTCGTGATGACAATCCTGAACCTAAATGTTGAAGGATCTAAGGATTCTCAGTAACAACCTGTGTCTGTCTTTTAAGAGAGCCACCATCTGAGTTGTGTTTTATTTTCTTTGTTTTATTTGGTTTAATTTATAATCATTTATGAATTAGTCAGTTATGTTGTCATTTGATTCATCATTTAATAATTTTATTCACATTTTTATTCGTATCATTATTTTTTAATATATTATTTAGTTATGTAATTTTATGTTTTTAAATTTTATATTATTATTTTACTTGATCTTGCAATGTTTTTGCTGTTTAATCCTATGATTGTCTTGTAATCTTATGAATGTGCAGTAAACAAGCAGTAATTCTTCACTATTTTTGCTGTGGTAACGCTTGTTAGATTTGTGCGTGCAAGCGAGGTCTGAGTATTGAAACTTCCAGACAAAGTCTGAGCATTGAGACATTGAGTCAAAGTCTGAACATTGAAACAACCAGACAGAGTCTGAGCAATGAAACACATGCAACTAAGTTTATTCAATAAATTCTGCTCTTTTTATCTGATCTATCTCATATTTCTGATGTGGAGATCTATCCAATCTAACAATTTTACACTTTCTGTCTAAAAACTAAAATCTAAATTCTTAAAATGATTAAATAAATAAATAAATAAATAGGCTATATAAATGTAAAAAAAAGAATAATAATAATAATGGAAAAGGTACTTTAAAATGTTAAATAATTTAAGAAAAGATGTATTATATTTATAAAGAAATAATATTTTGGATGCACAAAAAGCATCGACTACTACTACTTCTAACTACTACTACTTCTACAGTTAGTTCTACTTAGTGTATCCATTTATTTCATAAACATACACATAGTTGTTTACATGCACTGCTTACCTCCTATCTGTAATTACAAATTCCTCTGGATTTTTTCTCATTGTTCCTCTTTCATCACTGATATTTTTGTGAGAATGTGATCTTGCTACATAGGCATTGCAGATAAGGAAGTGGGCAAAGAATATCCCAAAGGGCCAAAAAGAACCTTTCACCCACTCTTGATTAAAGCACATATTCATTTTCATTTATAGAGGATAGAGGTCATATCTCTGTAGGGCCACAAATGCCATTTGCCACTATGTATTTGCTATTATTACATTTTTTTTTTGTATGACTTGTGTCTGCCAAGACCAATGTTTTTGAAAGTCTATGTTTATCATAAATTATCCATTTTTCACCCCCTCTATTTTATATAAAGTTGATCACAATGTTCCCGGTTAAAATCCCACTATTGCCAGAAGTTAAAGTTGTTATTTTATGCTGTGAATTATGTTTTAAAGGGATACTCCACCGGCTTTTCATATTAAACTATGTTATTCCTTAACTAAGACGAGTTGATGCATACCTCTCTCATCTCAGTGCGTGCACTCTATCGCTCTGTATTGCCGCAAAACTATGTTAGCATTTAGCTTAGCCCAGTTCATTAAATATGGGCCAAAAAGAGAAGCGACCAAACACTTCCTCGTTTTCCCTATTTAAACATAGTTACTCGATTAGTGTAACTCGACCTAGGCTGGTGACACAAAATAAAACGTTGTGTTTTTCTAAGCGTTTAAAATTTATGACTATATTGTATGGCGGAATACCATAAAAAGTGCTTTAGAGCACTTCGACTTGGCGCAATAATACTTTCACTCGTGAAAAGTCCTCTTACCGGCTCCCGCTTGTCGCATGTCACGTTGGTTGTATTGACCATAGATATGTATATAAAGGCTAGATGTGTCGTCAGCACTGCTGGCCAATGGAGGTCGTCGTCTGCACCTGGCGGCTTGTCACAGGCAGCTTGCTCACTTGTAACATTGTGGTAATGGTACATGTACTATTTAAATGACCATAACTTGCTCAATTTTCTACCGATTTTCAAAAGGTTTGGTTTGTTATAAACATCAGAGATGTAGCTATGACACTGCATACTTATGAATAATAAGTGTATAAATAAATAATCATCCAGATAATTATACCCACATTAATAATGTTTGTAAGAAACCAAACCGTTTGTAAATCCGTCAAGATTTCAACGAGATAAGAGTATTTGTGTTCATGCTGACCACTCATCTTACATCAGCTTGTCTGTGACAAGATGGCCGCCGGTGATGACGATAGAAACTCCGCCGTAACACATCTAGCCTTTATATACATATCTATGGTCAATACAACCAACGTGACATGCGACAAGCGGGAGCCGGTAAGAGGACTTTTCACGAGTGAAGGTATTATTGCGCCAATTCGAAGTGCTCTAAAGCACTTTCTATGGTATTCCGCCATACAATATAGTCATCAATTTTAAACGCTTAGAAAAACACAACGTTTTATTTTGTGTCACCAGCCTAGGTCGAGTTACACTAATCGAGTAACTATGTTTAAATAGGGAAAACGAGGAAGTGTTTGGTCGCTTCTCTTTTTGGCCCATATTTAATGCACTGGGCTAAGCTGAATGCTTTTGCAGCAATACAGAGCGATAGAGTGCACGCACTGAGACGAGAGAGGTATGCATCAACTCGTCTTAGTTAAGGGAATAACATAGTTTAATATGAAAACCCGGTGGAGTATCCCTTTAATCATAAAAATCACATAACTGGTTTTCACAATACCGTAATTAATTATGTTTTGGCATATTACAATATAAATTAACAATGAATTAATGATATATCACTGATTCTAGATATCTTATATACAGTTCTGAGTTCAAGCACTTTTATTTTTTTTTAGTATATTTCTGCTCCAGTTATTTTCTAAAAACTATTGTAAAAAATAGTCTATACGTTTATTTTTGAAAACATCCTCATATCGTGTTTTTTATTTACAAGTCCCTATTACTTTTGCACTCACACACTTTAGCAAAGCAAACCACACACACACAAGAAAAAAAAAGATTAGAGAGAGAAGCATTTTATTATTTTCTATCAGACATATTGAAATAATTGTATGTTCAATCAGACAGTCTTTTATTTTCAATAAACTCTCCATTGTCCAAGGTTAGACACACACGGACACACCGAGACACACACACACACTCATTCACTCACTCCAGTGAGTATCAAGTTACAAGACTTTGGAATGTCGCAAAACCTTTTTGAGCAAAGAGGTTGGCATTCCTTTTCATGTTTTGAAGCTATTTAACGAAATATTTTCAATGTGTTTCTATGTATGTGTGTTTCCCATGTCACAGTGAAATAACTTGTTTGTTCACAGCATAAATAGAAATGAGAAATGCCTTTGATATGCATTTTACACCTAAGTGTATACTCCGTTAATGTAACATAATGGTCCTTGATATGTCTAGAATGCTTATTGAATGAAACACTCGAATATGCATAGAGATGTAAAGTAAAGTGTATTTTTAATATGTTTTACTGACAATGAAGATCAAACAGTTTTTAGTATAACCTCCTGGAACACACAAATTAAAAAATTAAATTCGCGAAATGCAAATTAAATTCGCGAAATGCATGTTCTCTTCTGCATACAATGAAATAAGTGTAACATTTAATTAAAACATTTATGAATGATAAGCCTATAGCCTAACACTAAGATTTTCAAAATGTTTTTAAAAGTATCTTCTGCTCACAAAGGCTGCATTTATTTGATAAAAAACAGTAATATTGTGAAATATTATGCCAATGTAACATTCAAGAAACATTCATTATGATTATCAGTGTTGAAAACCGTTGTGTAGGCCTACATTTTTTTTTTCAAAATTCTTTGAAGAGAGAACAGCAAAAGAACAAAAGAATCTTTCAAAAGTACATCATGTATCTGAAATCTAAAGCTTTTGTAACATTAAACACTACCGTTCAAAAGTTTGGGGTCAGTAAGAATTTTTATTTTATATTTGGGGGGAAATAAATAAAATAAATCAGAACATTTATTCATCAAGGATGAGTTAAACTGATCAAAAGTTACAGTAAAGACATTTATAATGTTAGAAAATAATTTATTTTAAATAAATGCTGTTCTTTTTAACTTTCTATTCATCGAAGATTTTGGAAAAAAAAATGTACACTGTAAACTGTTTTCAACATTGATAATAATAATGAATGTTTCTTGAGCATTAAATCATCATATTATAGTATTTCTGAAGGATCATCATGTGACACTGGAGTATGCTGAAAATGTAGCTTTAATCACAGGAATACATTACACTTTACAACATTAGAAAAAATCTTAGTGATATATATATATATATATATATATATATATATATATATATGCTCTAATTAAATGTTACACTTATTACGTTGTATGCAGAAGAGAACATGCATTTCGCGAGTTTAATTTGCACGTTTAAAATGTTAGATGACATAATATGTTCAAACTATTGTAAAGTAAAGCGTTCTTTGGTTCTTTCGAGCTATGAACCGCGTGTACACGTGACGTCACAAGGGGCGGGGCAATGCGAACCTCCAAACTCCATCTGAGTCCGTTTCGCCTGATGCCTTTTTGTCTGAGGCTGTTTTGCCTGATGCCTTTTTGTCTGAGGCTGTTTTGCCTGATGCCAATTTAGTCCGAGGCTGTTTTGCCTGATGCCTTTTTGTCTGAGGCTGTTTTGTCTGATGCCTAATTGTACGAGACCTGACACCTGACATTGTTTTTCCTGAGACCTGAAGCTTTTCAGTCTGAGGCATGATGCCTTGTCTTCATATGCCTGAGGTCTGAGGATGTCCTAAAATGTACACCGTAGTAGTGACTCTCCGCGGAACAAAGGAGCCACGCGCACGCAACCAAACATGCACGCGCCGGGACGGGCCGGGCAAAACGCATCGGGCGCCCTTCGTGCACCAGCGCGTCCTTGTCTACCTTCAAAATGTAGTCCGTGTTTCGGCCCACGTGATCCGATCCCGGATACTTTCTTTATCTTCTAGTCTAAAGTATGCCTTTGTATTCAACTCGTTTTACTTCCACAAAGTGAAATGAACTGAGTCGAACTATTCCTTTGGTAATTCACCGAAAAGACTCCCAACCGCTGTTTCACAGACTCGCGCCTCGCACGTGACTCCCCACGGAACAAAAGAGCAGTGCACGCGCGCATCTAAACCATGCGAGCCTCACGCTCACGGAGGACAAAGGATCAGCCGCTTAAAACGCGGCTAGACCACGCAGGACGCCCAAGGAAGCAACACATGAGGCCCCTTTTTCACGTGCAAGTAAATTAGGGTTACCCTATTTCAGAGCATTGAGAATGTGTTTTCGTGTGTCTCAGAAAGTTGGACTGTCTTAGGTGAATATAACCCTCTCTCTCTCTCTCTCCATGCTCTCTCACTCTCTATGGGTCAAACTCATCATCTAAACATGTTCTCATTGTCTAAACGCCCCGCTTTCGTCTTAGTTTGTGTTTTAATGTTTGTAAATACATGTATCATTGTAACGTAGTAAATGCTTAAGTAGTTGCCTTATTGAATATATATATTAAATGCAATTATACTAATTTCTGACTGATTTACTGTCTGCTCATAATATAAGTCCCTGAAGTGCCGATCGAACGCTGCAAGCTTTGCAGAACTATATACCAAAGGGTATGTCTTTGTAGAGCAGGAAAGCAAATTCTTGTGGCCACAGAATTTGTTTTCACGACTCTATAAATTAATTGAGCTAACTAATTTTACTTGTCTTGTAAAACGTGGTCCGGGTAATTGATTACAACTAACTTGTGATAAATTGCAGAGACACACATGTATGCATACAAGTAAAGTTAACAGGAACCCCTCATTAAGGGATTTATTAACATGTAGGACTGGTCTGATCCAAATCTGTATGAATAATTATTAATTATCAATTATTAATTATGATATGCAAATTCCCCCTTCGATCAGACCGCCTAGTTTCCTTACAGATATAATGTGATTGAACAAATGGTGAACACCAAGAAAATAATGCAGCCAATCACAAGTGAATTCCAGAGAACAGCCAGTACTAGTTCCGCCACAGAAACAGTTCAAGCTTTCATCAATCAAATCCTGGCTAAAACACCATGTGAATATACGTACAGCCTGGTCTCATTGTTAATACGTAGGTATTTTACGTTTTTGCAAAGATAGAAAACGTACTTTTTAGTACGTTTTCAT
This sequence comes from Cyprinella venusta, assembly GCA_038021265.1. Lineage (NCBI taxonomy): Eukaryota > Metazoa > Chordata > Actinopteri > Cypriniformes > Leuciscidae > Cyprinella > Cyprinella venusta. The sequence continues at coordinate 20,590,263 of CM075878.1, read as the reverse complement.
AGATGCTGAAACGTATAATATCGACGTATCTGCAACATTTAAACGTAACGTAATTTTAACGTTACAGCAAAAAAACGTAAACTATTTACGTATATTCTATATCATACAGATATCTGTATAATTTCCCTTTTTACCATTTTATAGATAAATGTAAGATCCCGTAACCCAAACCTAAACATAACCATTTTATACATAATATAAAAAATGATAAAACGGTGTTGGAAAAGGGCAGTTTTATTAACAATAACGTTAGCATTAAAATCTATTTTGAGCCACCAATCCTACTCCTACCCCTAACAATTCCTTAAAACTATGCAACAAACTGTTATGAAGAAAAACAACTAACAGACAAGTATAATCACAATAATTTATTTATTGCGAAAATGTCAAAACCGATACCAAAAGCCGTTCACATAATGAAGCGTTGCAGTGCAGTCGCAGTCCTCTTTAGCAGTATTGTAATAGTTTTGTATGAAGTACAGAGCAGAAATTAAATTACTAATAATTTAATTACTAAAAGAAATTAAATTAAATTACTTCTCCATTTCAAATGAACTAAACTAACCAACCGTCACAGTCCTTCATGTCGCAAACTGTGACGAAGCAGGGAAGAACCAATGAACGTTTGATATCACTGCCATAAAACATGACGTATCGCTTCTCAAGGGCGCAATATTTGAATTTGAATTCATCACCAGGTTTGACATGTACGGTCGCTGCCTAGAATGGGGAAGGTTCCACAACTGGATAAGAGGCTGAATTAGGAGTTGTTTCTTGCATACACTATGGATTCTAAAGATTTGGATTACATCAAACTAATAAAATTGATATCTTTTGTGAATTTTGTTGTAAACGCTTTATGTGTCTCAATGTAAATAAACTATTACAAAACGGTTAAACGAGTAACGTTAAAGAATGTATTTTTAAGGTTTTATATTGTATTGTTTAACACCATGCAGGCGAAACGAGCAAAATGTTAATATTTATGAGTATTATATCGATAAATGCGACTGAAAACTTAATTAATAAGACAGTGGAATGCAATAGAGTCAAAACATAATGCTACGATATTAAAATGCTTAAATTGTGATACGTACAAATGTGTACGTCGGTGGATTTGTTCATACGTAAATAAAAGACGTTTTTGTGCTGTCAATATGTAAATATTTTACGTTTTAGTACTGTAAATACGTCTGTTTTATATGTTTCTGCGCATATAAAACGTAATTATATATACGTATGCTAGAACGACACTTTACGTACGTATTCTCATGAGATCACGTTGGAATATACTGTCAAAACAACCAAGGAAAGTGTTCATGTGCCCAAACATACATCGGTACAAGTGGAATGTAGAGTGCAGACATACAGACCAAAACAAGAGACTTTGCTCATTTTTGAGCCTGATGTTAACCCACAGTGGGCAGAGGGGTTGGAGTTCTGTGAGACAATTGTAACCTTACAGCCACATACATCTCCACACATCGTGGTTAGTGTTCAGAACCCTACAAATCATGACCTACTGTTAGCAGGCAAGATGGTAATAGGCACCGTGCAACCTGTGCAGGCCGTTTATCCAACTGCACCTTTTGAGAAACCTGGTTCAACTTCTGTGATGGTCAATCAAATCAAAGATGAACCCAGCCATAACTCCAACATTGCAACACTGAGATGGCTCAAGTTCACTGGCGGGACCCCTGCAATTTGCAGGGGTCCCGCCAGTGAACTTGAGCCATCTCAGTGAGTCTGAAAAACAAATAGTTCAGCAAATGTTAAAAGAGGAAGCAGCTTCATTTTCTGAATCTGACAATGACATAGGTTGCATTGAGAAACTACAACTTGCCAACTTGGTCAGTGCCTAAACCCCTCTATAACGAGATGAAAAACTACCTGCATGATCTAATTGCGCAAGGATGGGTGCAGAAATCAAACTCACCATATGCCTCACCTGTCGTATGCGTCCGGAAAAAAGATGGCAGCTTACGCCTGTGTATGGATTTCAGAGAACTGAACCTGAAAACGCATCCTGACAGACAGCCCATACCCCGTGTACAAGACATAATGGACAGTTTGGGAGGGAACTCCTGGTTTTCAGTTCTTGATCAGGGGAAGGCATACCATCAGGGCTTCATGGCCAAGGAGAGCAGACCTTTAACAGCCTTTGTGACTTATATGAATGGATTAGGATACCTTTCGGCCTGATGAATGCTCCTTCAGCTTTTCAACGCTGCATGGAGGAGTGTCTGGGCGAGCTAAGAGACAACATCTGTGTTCCTTATCTGGATGACACGTTAGTTTTCAGTAAAACCTTTGAAGACCACATGGATGATGTAAGGAAAGTCCTGCGAAGATTGAGACAGTATGGAATAAAACTAAAACCTGGCAAATGTGAACTATTCAAATGTGAGGTGAGATACCTTGGAAGAATTGTCTCGGCGGAAGGGAGTAAGATGGACCCGGCTGATACAGCTGCCGTGAGAAGTCTTTAAGACAAAAGACCAAGCACAGTTGGACAGTTGAGAGCAGTCATGGGTCTGTTGAGCTACTATCGACAGTATATAAAAGATTTCTCCAGGGTTGCGAGTCTGCTGTATGATCTGCTGAAAGAAACCGAGACAGAGAAGGAAGAAGGCAAGGAGACATGTAACCGACAGGCTACAGGAAAGAAAAGGGGAGTGCCTTTTCACAGGCCGATTGTATGGACGGACAAGCACCAAGAGATAGTGGAGGGACTGATCGATTGTTTAGTTGAGCCACCAATACTTGCGTTCCCGGACTTCTCACAGCCATTCATACTTCATACTGACGCATCGAATCAGGGTCTGGGGGCAGTTCTATGCCAAAAACAAACCGGAAAGCTTCGAGTTATCGCTTATGGGTCCCGAACCCTGACAGTCGCAGAAAAGAAGTATCACCTCCACTCAGGGAAATTGGAGTTCCTTGCCCTGAAGTGGGCTGTCACAGAGAAATTCAAGGATTATTTGTACTATGCCCCCACATTCACTGTTTATAGTGATAATAATCCACTTACCTATGTTTTAAACAGTGCAAAGCTGAATGCAACAGGATGTAGATGTGTGGCGGAACTTGCAGATTTCCATTTTAACATCAAGTATCCATCCAGTCTGTTGAGGGACCACACGCCAGCATCTCCTGGACTGCAATGATTTCTCTTGACGACACAATGGCATCTGAGCATGTATGTGAGCCATTATCTGTGGAGGAGATCAGACAAGCACAGAGAAATGATGACCACATTGGACCTGTTCTACATTATTGTTTCATTCACAGTAACTGCCTTTCATAAAGCTCTTACTATCAAACTTTTGATTTCTATTTTTGTTCAGTTTAATACTTTTGTCTATTATTTAATCCAACAGATTTTACAGGGGTTTTTTATTCGCTTTGGTACTATTTTCACAAATAAGGTGTACATTTTCAAAACTCTTTGTACAAAAATCCAAACTGATCACACTTGTAACGCAGCTAGTTATTCTTTCAAAACCTGATGTAATGCTTTCAGTCAGTTGCACATGTTTTCAGTCCACATAATCATTATTTCAAACACAAGATTATTGTAATATGTAATGAGAACATTTGGTTTAATCACTGAAACACAGCAATATGATCTTCTTTCAGTTTAGTACTTTTAACAATCAGTTCATCCAACAGCAAACAATGCAAGATACATGTTTCAAATCGGCCTTAGAAGTGCTGAAATGAATATGCTACAGTACTATAAAAGACAGATTACACAGTTTTACTGTAACATTAGGCAATACACCTACAGTACCCAACATTTACATAATCTATAATTTCCAAATATCTATCATATATGTAATCAAGTGAAGGATCAATGAAGACATCCTCTACAATCATTTAGGCAAATTATGTATAGTTTTTATTTTTCAGATATAATTGTAACATATACTTTCTATAATGAAATGTAACTAAATGAGGACAAAACATAACATTTAGTGCACACATTCCAGTAAATTACTGTAATTTGGATCAAGCCTGTCCTGAGCATTTGACCATAGATTCTCATCCAAATCAAAATGAATGTTACAGTATATCGTGGCCAATTGTGGTTACCACTATGTGAAATCAATTAGCTATAACGAGTATTCATCATGTGTGGTAATTTACTGTAAATATTCATACAAACACACATTTTATTTCTGTAGTTCTCAAAATCCATATACTGTATATTGCTGAAATGAAAATCTATAGGTTTAGCAAATGATTAATTGATTAACCATTAAGATATGTTGGAATTAAATAATAGACAAAAATATTAAACTGAACAAAAAAAGATGCAAATCAAAAGTTTGATAGTAAGAGCTTTATGAAAGGCAGTTACTGTGAATGAAACAATAATGTAGATGAAACACTTATTTTGTGTTGTGAAAAGGATACTTTGTGATTGTGTGAATTGTACTAACAGTTGAAAACATGATGAAATGTTTGAAAAAAGTGCACTTTTGATGTACACCTTAAAAATGTACACCTTACTTGTGAAAATAGTACCAAAGTAAATAAAAAAAAAACTGTAAATGAGAACAAACCTTAAAGGAGACATATCATGAAAAATCCACTTTTTTAGCCCTTAAATGCATTTTGTTGTATATTTGGAGTGTTTATAAGTACAGAAAAGATTAAATTATTCTCTTCGGGTGCTTCGTTTATATCTTTATATTCTGTTTTGGTCATATTTTTCAACCTGTTCGGATTTTCCTGTTTTTTTTTTTTTTTTTTTTTATTACTCAAATGAAAACAACAGTATACAAAGTATACAAAACATACAACATTAATATTACCCTTGCCAGGGGGTATCATATACATTCAAACAAATTGTAAGTAATACAAATATTTCTCGTTTTCATAGCCTTTTTGTTCAAAGAACCACTAATTAATTTTATATATGACAACATGTCACAATAAAAATGTTTAAAGGCCGGTTTTTGTTTTATATATTTGCATTTGTGGATATAGAATTTAGCTTGCACAATTAATAAATTTATAATAAAAAACAAATCTTCTTTACTTTGTTTTCTAAAAAAACAAAACACAACATTTTCCCACTTCAGAGTAAAGTCCTTGTGAAGTTCTTTCATAATGAAGCTGCAGAAGTCCTTCCAGAAGGTTGTGGAGTGTGTGCAGTTCCAAAAAAGGTGCTGGGTGGTCTCAGGGTGATTTCCGCAAAAAGAACAGTTCACATCAATGTCCCTTTTGAATTTCGTCATATAATGGTTAGCAGGGTAGTACTTATGGATAATTTTGAAAGATATTTCCTTGACTTTGTTAGTAATAAAAAACTTATTGGGAATTGTCCATACTTTTTTCCAGTTAATATCATTGACAAAAGAATTCCAGTATGAAACAACATATGGGATAGATATCACTTCTTTCTGAAACAAAGATCGTACATATTTATTGTTATTTCTAGAAGAGGTCAGACAGATTTTACCTATATCTGAATCGATTGGATTATAGAAAGGAACAGAAGAGATTTTAAAATCAACACTTCTAAATAGCATTTTAACACCAGAAGGTATAGCATCAAATACTATTGCATATTCTTTCGGTGTGACTGGAAACTTATAGGTGTTTAGAAATTCTGTGTAAGACATAAGTTGTCCGTCACTATTGAACAGTTGAAACACTAAAATAATCTGTTTCTCAATCCAATTAGGAAAAAATAATGACTTACTCTTATATAGAATATCCCGGTTGTTCCATATAATATATTTATGGGGAGAAAAGTTGTGCTTATATATAAGGAACCATGCTAATAAAACTTGTTTGTGAAATAAAGAGAGCTTTTCCGGTATTTTGTCTACATTGTAATTGCAGCCTAATATGAAGCCCAAACCACCAAATCTAGAAAATATAAAGTTAGGAATAAAATTCCAAATGGAAACAGGATTTTTAAGAAATTGTTTGGCCCAATTGATTTTAAAAGTATTGTTTAGAGTATTAAAATCTAACACATTTAGCCCACCACGTTCATAGCTATTCATTATGACACTTTTCCTGATGTAGTGTGTTCTATTCTTCCAAAGAAAATTAAATAGCATACAATCAATATCCTTACAAGTTTTGTTGTCTACATGAACAGAAAGAGCAGCATATGTGAGTCGAGACAAGCCTTCTGCTTTTGAGAGTAAGACTCTTCCTCTCACTGTTAGGTCTCTCTGCAACCACTGATTTAATTTGGTTTGTGTTTTTTTAATAAGCGGTGGAAAGTTTAATAAAATTCTTCTCTTTTCATCTTTACAAATGATTAAGCCTAAATAATTTGCTTCCTTTCGGCTGGGAATCATACAAATATTCTGATCCTTACAATCTTTGACAGGTAATAATTGACATTTGCTCAAATTTAAGGTCAAGCCAGAAGCTGTGGAAAATTCTTCAATAATCTTTAAGGCAATAGGCACCTGACTGGCATTCTTAAGAAAAATTGTCGTATCATCAGCTAGTTGGCTGACGCGTATTTCTTTATCTGCTATGTTAATACCTTTCATAATGCTATTAGAGATATGAGAGGCAAGAATTTGCATACAAAGTAAAAACAAATAAGGGCTGATTGGGCATCCTTGTCGGATCCCACGTTTAAGGTTAAATCTTGACGTTGTACCATTTTTCATTCTAATGGAGCTATTGGCATTTGAATATAGGGCAAAGACAGCATTACAGAACATATCACCAAAGCCAAATTTTTTAAGAGAGAGAAATATGAATTCATGCTCAATAGAATCAAAGGCTTTGTAGAAGTCTAAAAGGAGGATAAATGAGTCATCCTGTATCAGATCGGAGTAATCCAAAATGTCAAAAACAAGTCTGAGATTATTAGATATGTGCCTATTCTTCATAAAACCAGACTGCGTTTCATCTATAATACCATCTAATACATCTTTTATTCTTCTGGCCAACACTAAAGCCATAACTTTATAGTCATTGTTTAAAAGACATATTGGTCTCCAATTGTCAATAAAAAGCGGATCCTTATTAGGTTTTGGGATTAGAGTGATGAGGCCTTGCGTGAGACTCGAAGGAAGAGTACTCCTTTCAATACTTTCGACAAATACTTTTAACATGAAAGGTGCTAGTAGATCTGAAAATGACTTGTAGAATTCTGATACAAGACCATCGTTGCCAGGTGATTTATTATTTTTAAGAAGAGCAATAGCTCCAATAACCTCTTCTTTTGTAATTGGACTGTCACAGTAACCCCTATCAGTGTGTTCTATCATTTTTACATTATTTATAGAATTGATAAATTTAGTCGCTATATCTGCATTGTATTTAGACTCATATAGCTTTGAATAAAAGCCATAACAAAATTGGGAGATGCTTTTGGCATCATCAGTGACAGTGCCGTTTATATTTAACTGATGAATAGTATTTGTCTTGGATCTATGCTTTTCTAAGCGGAAGAAATAAGCGGAGTTTTGTTCGCCTTCCTCTATCCATCTTCTTCTTGACCTAACAAAAGCTCCTTCAGCTTTTCCACGATATAATTCATCGAGTTGACATTGAAGTTCTCTCAGATGTAATTTATCCTCCTCCGATACTCCATCTGATGGTAGTTGATATATTGAAGAGATTTGAACAATTAGTTTTTCTTCGGCTGCTGCCTTAAGTTTGGCCATTTTAGCTCCATATTGCCTTAAAAATTTGCCTGCTTCAAATTTAAAAAGTTCCCAATTAGCCGAATACAGGTTATTTTCCCTAGCCTTATCCCAATATAACTTTATTAATCGCTTAATTTCTAATTTTACTGCACTATGTCCTAAGAGTGAGCTGTTCAATTTCCAGTATGATGATCTATTGTTATTATGAGCAGAGAGTTGGAGCTTAATATAAATTGCCTGATGATCAGTAAGTGGTGTTGTAAGGATATTGACTGTTACACTGTCTTTCGGTATATTATTAGAAATTAAGTAAAAATCTATTCGAGATTTCCTTGAACCTGAACTGTTGCTCCAAGTATAGGATATATTATTAGGAAACTTCTCTCGCCAAATGTCAACTAAATTAAATTTTTCCATAAAAGTTTTCATTTTTAAATTATCTCTGGACTTTGAAACGTGGGGCCACCTATCAATTGAATCATTTAACGTAATATTAAAATCACCTCCAATTAAGATAAATGAACTAGGGTATTTGGAGAGCCAACAAGTTAACCTTGCATCTATAGAATCAATTAATTTATCATTTTCAGGCTTGGAATTATAACCGTAAATATTAATAGCAATAAAGATATTGTGGTTATGATCAATTACTAGACAAATATAGTGGCCTAAAGAATCACAATCTGAATGTAGAATAGTACCATTAAAGGAACCTTTCAAAGTTGTGACCCCAGCTGACCTCTCTGACCCATGCGAATACCATGCATCATTACCCCATTGGGACTTCCAGAAGTTTACATCAGCAGCTACTGAGTGGCTTTCTTGAAAGAAAGAGAAATCAGATTTAAATTTTTTTGCATACAGAAATAAGGCTTTACGTTTACAAATTTGTCTCAACCCCCTGGCATTTTCGGATTTTCCTGTTGTCTATTACGTTTTTTGAACAATTACGTCACAGTATTTGCAGCGGAACTGACAAATAAGGACATTGACTACCAGTCCAACACTTCGAGCAATCCGCCATTATTATTTCTCGCTCCGATTTTGTAGTCCAAGCTCAATGATGCAGAAGTTACGGGAGGACTAGTCAAAATGTTCGGTTGTTGGATGTAGTGACCTGAAGCACTTCAAGGATCCCCAATCCAACAACCTCCGCCAGTATACAGAAGGGTTTGCCGATCGACTTCGTCTGAATGAGGGGTAAATTCCTTCTATCATTAGCTGCTGTGTTTTCTGACGCGTTCTAAACGCAAGTTATCATATTATTATCATACAGATTTTTAGTGGTAAGATCAGACCGCAGTCATTTATCTTGTCAGAGTGCTTGTTTTAACAAGAGAAATAGTCGACTTTCACTAATAACACAACATAGTTAACTTAACGTTACATACCACTGCATCCATATGAAGACGTTGTTCTGCAGGTTTGTCGTCGTCTTTTTCAAATCGCTCGCTCTGGCTCGAATATGTAACGCTTGATGGACAAGTCTTCCGTTGTTGACATTTTGTTAACGTGTGAATAAAAATGTTCTTTGAAACTATAGTAATCGTATATCTCTTATCAAACTACAATAATGGCTGAACGCGGGGAGTTGAACCGACCGTGAACTCAGCGACCTGGAGAGTGGGCGGGGAAAGACGCAACTCCTTTTTATTTAAAGGAGACGCTTCGAAACGGGTTGCTCAAAGAAGCACATCAGAAAAGGGGTAGAAAAGGGGCCTGTTGAGCTATAATAATGAGGAATTCAGACCCAAGCATTGCAGTTATGCTTTATATAGACCACAAATGTATGATTTATAAGTAAAAATGAATGATTTAAAAGCACGATATGTACCCTTTAACATTTAGTGCAAACATTACAGTAAATTAATTTAGATCAAGCCTGTCCTGAGCATTTGGCCATAGATTCTCGTCCACATCACAATGAATGTTACAGTATATAGTGGCCAATTGTGGTTACCACTATGTGAAATCAATTAGCTATAACGAGTATTCATCATGTGTGGTTACATGTAATTTAAATATTCATACAAACACACATTTTATTTCTGTAGTTCTCAAAATCCATATGTATATTGCTGAAATGAAAATCTATAGGTTTACCAAATGATTAAAGGGGGGGGTTGACTGCGATTTCACTTTTTTCATTTTAAATAGTGTGTAATGTTGCTAATGGTGCATGAACAGTATCTGCAAAGTTGCAGCACTGAAAGTTCAATGTAAGCAGAGATATCGTCTGTTAAAAACCAGGAAGTGTAAACGCCTACAAAAACGACTCGATTGGGACTACAGCTGGGTTATGGTACGTCACTAACCCGCACATTTGCATCAACCACTCCCTTCGGAATATGCAGGAAAGGGCATGCGCATATTTCTGCAGCACGTTGAGTGAGTTGTGTTCACCCAGCTGACAGGTCTTCTGTGTTCGAGCTTCCCACGGATGTTACTTCGTCAACAATGGATACAATTTATGTTTGATTATATTCCTGAACAACCCGATCACACTAAATGCGTCTTTATAGCACGCATGTGTATTGTCGTGTAATATATACGCTAAAGTGAGTTTTTACGTGCATATAATATGCATTGGTTGGTTAGGTTAAGTTTAGGTGTGGGGTAGGGTGCGTGTGTATTGTACGATTAGTGGTGTGGGGTGCGTGTGTATTATATGCAAATGAACTGCGTATCAATTGCACGCGACAAACTGCGTCTCATATGCACGTAAAAACTCATTTTCGCGTATAAATTACACGATAAAACACGATGCGTGTTATAGAGACGCATTTACGTGAGAACAGGCTGTCCTGAAAGTGACGATCGTAATCTAGCTCTCTGTGCTGCGCATTTTACGGAAGACAGCTTTCAGAATCTCCACGAGTTCAATGCAGGATTCAAGAAAAAACTGTTAATAAACCATGAAGCTGATCCAACTTTAAAACCAGAGGCAGAAGTTGTTGGGCCACAACCTGTAAGTAGGCTAAGACTTACAGTTTTTCTCAATTGCTAAAACACAATTTCTGAAACATTGCTCCATTTTCTGAAAACATTAAACACAAAACCTTATCTTCAAGCACTATTTACAAAACCTCTTATTCCTCTTGCAAAATGAAACTTTTGCATCAAAACAGTTTTACCTGTGTTCAAAATCAAACACTGCTCTCAAATCATAAACAAAGTGATCAAAATGCTATACACTATCAAGCAGTCAGTAAACAATACACCAAACAATTTAAAACACATTGTTCAAAACATATAGTTCTCAGGGAGAACTATATGTCAAAACAAATGAATTTCATAAAAAAAATCATATTTTTTCATTGTACAGTCTACAGCAGTGCACTGTACTAACAGTATATGATATATACGAAATAAGGGACACAAATGAAAGGAGTAAACATTTGATCAATGTGTTTCTTGTCTTTGGCCTGGGTCATGCCAGAGCACTTCGTCGACTTCACAAGCAATATTGTCCCTTGCCCCCCTCCTCTTCCTCTTTCTTGCCCCCCTCCTCCTCCTCCTCCTCCTCTTCCTCCTCCTCTTTTTTGCCCTCCTCTTCCTCCTCTTTCTCTTTCTTGCCCTCCTCCTCCTCTTCCTCTTTCTTGCCCTCCTCAGCCTCGTCGCCCACCTCGCATCCTCGTCTTCTCACATTGTTTTTTCTATCCATTATGAGACTTTCTCCTTTCCCACTTCAACAACCTCTCAGTTCAGTTTGAACTGGCTAATATTGGTTGTGTCACATGATTTGAAACAGGTTGAATCAGTTTTGAGTGGTTGTGTTCAATCAAATGATATGTGTTCTCTATTTGTATTTGATTGTTGCCACTTGTGTTTACCAGTATGGATGACGTGTGCATTAGAGTGCAGAATGTGTTTTGAGAATGAGAATGTGTTCAGAGTTTTGCTGAAAAGTCTAAGTGAGATCTGCAAATTGTGTTTTACCATGAGAAATTGTTTACGGTATTGACAACAGACTTCACAATTAGCTAAATGAGTTCTGGCAACTGAGAATTTTGTTCAGCCAATGGATTTTAGTGTTTTAGCAATTGAGAAAAACTGTAATCATTTTAAATGTATTTGCATGTATAATTCCAGACGTAACGTTAGCCTGTGTTTTATTTTATTTTTCAAATGCCAGCGCTGGCTTTATAGCCACTAGGCTACTAGTTATGCTAGTATTTTGTGTCTACGACAAACGCGTACAAACATTATGGACCTGAATTTTGTATAAGTACTTAATGTTGTAAATGTATTTTTCATGTGTATATGCTTTACGACGTTATTTGCGATTTGATCAAGAACGTAAACTTGCCAACGCTGTTTGCGTTTAACATTAGTAGCCAGTCAGTTGCTATCATTACTAGTCAGATGCTATTGTGTAAAACAAACGTGAATAAAGTTAAAAAATGTGGCAAATTTTCATTCAGAAACGTTTAGTAAGAACCGTGTATGGTGTGGTTCTGCTTGACTTTCTTCATCGTGGCTTTCTCGGTCTGATTCTGCCTCACTGATACTGCAGTCTCGACATCATTATTTACGTGTATCCACCGTCTATCTATGTCTATGGTATCCACCTTTGGCATGCCCGTTTCGCCGGTAAAGGTTATGGGCGTTAACCTTCCGGACAACGTGAGCGACAGTTTAGCCAATCACAACACACCCGCCCAAACGAACCAATCTTAGCCCACTACGTGTTTCGGAGGGAGTGGTTTCATAGACTCAGGAAGTCAACCGCTCGTTCAGGGGACAGAGGAGAGCGCGGCTGACAATAAAGGTGAAGTTTATGAAAAATAAGACTTTTTAAAAAAGAAAAACCACGAATACATGTTATATTGCACCCCATAAACACAATCATGCAAAGAAAAAAAGCAGTCAACCCCCCCTTTACAGTAATTGATTAACCATTAAGATCTGTTGGTTTAAATAATAGACAAAAATATTAAACTGAACAAAAAGAGATGCAAATCAAAAGTTTGATAGTAAGAGTTTTATGAAAGGCAGTTACTGTGAATGAAACAATAATGTAGATGAAACACTTATTTTGTGTTGTGAAAAGGATACTTTGTGATTGTGTGAATTGTACTAACACAGTTGAAAACATGATGAAATGTTTGAAAAAAGTGCACTTTTGATGATCTGTTGTGATATTAGCACTAAGAGTTTTGAAAATGTACACCTTACTTGTGAAAATAGTACCAAAGTGAATAAAAAACTGTAATGGTTAATCAATTAATCATTTGCTAAACCTATAGATTTTCATTTCAGCAATATACAGTATATGGATTTTGAGAACTACAGAAATAAAATGTGTGTTTGTATGAATATTTAAATTACCACACATGATGAATACTCGTTATAGCTAATTGATTTCACATAGTGGTAACCACAATTGGCCACGATATACTGTAACATTCATTGTGATGTGGATGAGAACCTATGGTCAAATGCTCAGAATATGCTTGGTCCAAATTACAGTAATTTACTGTAATGTGTGCACTAAATGTTATGTTTTGACCTCGCTTAGTTACATTTCATTATAGAAAGTATATGTTACAATTATATCTGAAAAATAAAAACAATAATTTGCCTAAATGATTGTAGAGGATGTCTTCATTGATCCTTCACTTGATTACATATATGATGGATATTTGGAAATTATAGATTATGTAAATGTTGGGTACTGTAAGTGTTGCCTAATGTTACAGTAAAACTGTGTAATCTGTCTTTTATAGTACTGTAGCATATTCATTTCAGCACTTCTAAGGCTGATTTGAAACATGTATCTTGCATTGTTTGCTGTTGGATGAACTGATTGTTAAAAGTACTAAACTGAAAGAAGATCATATTGCTGTGTTTCAGTGATTAAACCAAATGTTCTCATTACATATTACAATAATCTTGTGTTTGAAATAATGATTATGTGGACTGAAAACATGTGCAACTGACTGAAAGCATTACAACAGGTTTTGAAAGAATAACTAGCTGCGTTACAAGTGTGATCAGTTTGGATTTTTGTACTAAGAGTTTTGAAAATGTACACCTTACTTGTGAAAATAGTATCAAAGAGAATAAAAAAAACTGTAATACTTTTTTTTACACAAGCAACATACACATCTCTGCTACAAATGACCAGTTAAAGTTTTTTTTCTAGCTTAAAATAAAAATTTAAAGGGTTTATTGCATTAATAACAGGCCATATTTTTAATAAATAAACAAGTTATCATTTATAGTACACAACATTTTAAACATTTTAAATTCCAACATTGTTTGTGAAAGTCTAACAAAGTTAAATGTATACTCAAACCTGAAAAGTTGTGTGGCTCCGTTTTCATTTGATTATCATTGTACACTTGGCGGCTTAGTTGAAACACTCTGTTTCCCAATTAACCCCGCTGTGTATTACATATTTTAAGCCTAGCTAACAGTTGCTAGGAATTGCTGACTTGTTTCAAAACGGTACTATGTTTGAGCCAACAAGACAGTGTATATAATATATAACAATATAAAGTTAGTTTTGGAAACGTATACACCCAATTCAGAAACCGAAAAAAAAAACCTATGATAAGAAAAATACTTTCATGGTGTCAAAACAGTCTTTGTCCAGTATCTTCACAAAATATAATCAAAACTTCCGCAAATTCGCGGGAGATCGTCTTCTGGCAGCAAGAGAAAAATAGAGGAAAGACAACCTGCTTGATCCCGACAGACTATGTAAACGGTCCGTGTTACATTTAACCCCACGTTAGGTTGTGCCCCGCACTCCCCTACATATACTATGATAAAAATTAAATTTATGGGCTTTTCTAACTAGATTACTAGAAAAGTCAAAATAATTTTAAATGATTTGAAATGATAATAATTTTAAATGATTTGAAATTTAAAATGATTTTAATTTAGACCGCGTGCCATGTGGTAATTAATACTTACTTTATGCCATTGAATTGTAATGACACTTAAATGTCAGGGCAAATATACTGTGTAATTAAAACATTTTTTTTTCAATGTTTTGTTGTTTTTTTGTTGTTTTGTTTTCTTGATATCTGTACCTTTCTCTGTAATTACAGTGCAAATAATGTTGTTTTGTATTGCTACATAGTAAGTAGCGTTTGTTACCCCCTTGTTCTATGTAGTTACAGGGTAAGTGTAACTCCTGCGGGCTGTAAATTAAAGTGGCACTTGTTACCCCCTTGTCCTGTGTAGTTACAGGGTAGGCTAAGTGTAACTCCTGCGGGCTGTAAATTAAAGTGGCACTTGTTACCCCCTTGTCCTATGTAGTTACAGGGTAGGCTAAGTGTAACTCCTGCGGGCTGTAAATTAAAGTGGCACTTGTTACCCCCTTGTCCTGTGTAGTTACAGGGTAGGCTAAGTGTAACTCCTGCGGGCTGTAAATTAAAGTGGCGCTTGTTACCCCCTTGTCCTGTGTAGTTACAGGGTAGGCTAAGTGTAACTCCTGCGGGCTGTAAATTAAAGTGGCGCTTGTTACCCCCTTGTTCTGTGTAGTGACAGGGTAAGTGTAACTCTTGCAGGCTGTAAATTAAAGTGGTGCTTGTTACCCCCTTATTCTGTGTAGTTACAGGGTAAGTGTAACTCCTGCAGGCTGTAAATTAAAGTGGTGCTTGTTACCCCTTTATTACCCCAAACTTAACATATTGTTCCCTTATACTTACACGGAAGTACACTATAATTACAGAAAAGTACACCGTAATTTTGGTGTAGCTACTTAAACAGTTGTTTGCGGGTCGTAAAACAAAGTGTTACCAAGTATTTTTGTGATAACCACATACTCATAAGCTTTGGAATAGGTTAACTTTTACTTGACTTTTTTTCCCTATCCTGCGTGTGTTGTATTTTCATTTGTGTGAAAACTGTGTGCATTTCATTTGTGTTCTATTATGTAAAGCATTTGTTATGTTATTAACAAGCGCATTATGTTATTATTATTCGTATTATACCTATAAAAACTAATATATATATATATATATTATTTTTATGCTATTTTTTAATGATAGTTCAGTTAAAATTATCTCATCTGCATGTTTATGGAGGTTTACATATGCTTTTACACATTTATATAATTACTTGGGCTACAATGATACTTTGTATACTGATACTGATCAGTCAATAAAAACATCACCACTTCTGTAATCATATCATATCCATTTTTGCAATGCTTCTTGTTTGTCACTCAGTTGTCTTATGACATATAGCGTGAAACAGGAAGAGAACAGAAAAACAAAATCCTTGTATCATTTCTGCTTTTTATTTCATCATAGATAAATGTTGAAACAGTCAGTTGAGGAATCTCACATCATCAAACATAAAAGTAAGAGTTCTGTTTTTTTAGATAGATCGGTCTGGGTAAGTCTGTGGCATTTTATTGCACATTCCACACTTTATTTTTCAGCTGGTGAACATTTTTATACTGGTTACTTAAAATAATAGCACTATTCTTAGCAAGCTGCATGACATTTAAAGGTAATTAAATCAGGTTAAAACAGTCATTGCTGTTCTCTTAGGTTAATGTAATACAGATCAGTCTCCTGTGTCTGAGTGTGGTCTGTAGTGTGAGCTCTTTGCTTTACATTGACATAAAAGTATAAAGTTTGCACTGCAGCCGCAGTAGCAAAGAGAAACATCAGAGCTGCCAGTCCAACACCCCCAAACATCAACACTTGCTCCCACAAATTCACATGGACAGCACCTGAAGATGAAAAAAAACCCCAAAACATTTAAATGTAATTCTCACCATCAAAGATATTCTGGCCTACAATAGCAACTCTACTTTTTATAATCAGTGAATGGTGTCCATCTTGAATCTTCAGTGAATCAAACTGGAATTGTATTTAAGAATGCTCCTTAGTGCATTTCTTGAAAAATTCTTAAATTCTAAAAGTAAAGTATATGAGATGATTCTTTTAACGTAAACAATTTAGCCTTGAGGGGAAAAGAAGTCAGGGAGGGTGAGGAGAACGGAAGGTTTCTTTCTCTTAATAAATTGTAGTATTTCCATCAGAAACACAAATGTCCAATAAGCCTAAAAGTATGCTAGATTATAAAAGTAAAAATATCACAGTACTAATGTCTTAGATATTTAGATAGAATAGAATCTTAGCATTATACTTAGATAGAATCTCTTAGCATAATAATGTTTAATGCTTAGTATTTGAAACAACTCAATGAATCCAACATCTTACTTTTTTTTTTTTTTAAAAATACATTTTTCTTAGATTTTTCATTGGTTCTTTTCTTAAGAACATAAGAGCATTCTTAAGATCTTTGATAAGGCTAAAATATGGTAATACAATGGTAATACAATGTAATAATAGAATTTTTAAATTTTTATAATTTTTTTAAATTTCTAAATATCTAAATATGTTTACATCTTCAAAGTGAAAGGTAAAACTTCCGAAATCTCTGTGTAAACAATGAGTGATGTAGGCTCATCGCGCAAGCGATCACTTCCGGCGCATGCACAGACCGAAGCGCCTGTGCCTTCAGATCAGTTGGATATGGCTGTGGTTACACGAGGTAAAAACAATATAAATACTGTTTGTTCCCTTTCGTAGTCACTCCGAGTTACGTCAAGGAGTGACGGAGAATGGGGGTTTCGCATAGAAAGCCAATCCTCTTCGAGTATTTAACAACGAGCCAATGGCATGAAAATGCCTTGGGGCAGCGGAATTTGCATAGCGTACTCCGCCCCACCGCGTGGGTATAAAAGGAGGAAGTGAACGCAACCGCAGTATGTTTTCGCTTCGGAGCCAAGAGCATTCTTCACTCCACAAGCCATTTATCACTGATCAAGCCTCTTCGAGACGAGCGTCCTCTCCAGCGTAACGGTGTGACGGCGGTACCCAGCGAGATTCTGCATTGCCTGCGATCTGTGCAGTGGTCTGCCAGACTTTGCGCTTCTCCCTGGTCGCCTCAGCGCTGAAAGAGTGAATTTCCTCCTCTCATTTGAAAGAGCATCGGAATTTGCATAGCGTACTCCGCCCCACCGCGTGGGTATAAAAGGAGGAAGTGAACGCAACCGCAGTATGTTTTCGCTTCGGAGCCAAGAGCATTCTTCACTCCACAAGCCATTTATCACTGATCAAGCCTCTTCGAGACGAGCGTCCTCTCCAGCGTTGGTGTGACGGCGGTACCCAGCGAGATTCTGCATTGCCTGCGATCTGTGCAGACTGCCAGTGGTCTGCCAGACTTTGCGCTTTGTGCGGTCCCTCCAGCCGAGGTGAGGTCCGGGTTTTACAGCCCCTACTTCATTGTCCCCAAGAAGACCGGTGGGTTTCGACCGATCCTGGATCTGCACATTTTGAACCGTACTCTCCATCGACTGCCGTTCAAAATGCTCACAGCCAGATGCATTTTCGAATGCATTCGGCCTCAGGATTGGTTTGCAGCGATCGACCTGAAGGACGCGTACTTTCATGTCTCCATTTTTGCCTCGACACAGACCGTTTCTTCGGTTTGCTTTCGAAGGCCAGGCATATCAGTACACGGTTCTCCCATTCGGGTTAGCTCTGTCCCCTCGCGTCTTCACGAAAATTGTCGAGGCAGCCCTTGTTCCCCTTCGCAAACACGGGGTTCGCATCCTGAACTATCTCGACGATTGGCTGATACTGGCACACTCTCGAGAACAGGTTTGCGAACACAGAGACCTGGTGCTCCGGCACCTAGCCCGTCTGGGCCTTCGGGTCAACCGGGAGAAGAGCAAACTTTTCCCCGTGCAGAGGATCACTTTTCTCGGCATGGAGATAGACTCGGTCGCCATGTCTGCACAGCTCATGAACGAACGCGCACACTCACTGCTGACTTGTCTTCGACAGTTCGAGGGCAAGAGTGCGGTTCCACTGAAACTTTTTCAGAGGCTCCTGGGGCATATGGCATCCGCAGCCGCGGCGACGCCACTCGGATTGCTTCATATGAGGCCGCTTCAGCTGTGGCTTCGCGATCGAGTCCCGAGGTGGGCATGGCATCGCAGCTCGCTCCGAGTCCCAGTGACTCCAGCGTGCCGCCGAACCTTCTTCCCATGGTCGAACCTCAGCTTTTTACGGGCAGGTGTCCCTCTTCAGCGAGTTTCCAGGCATCTCGGTGTCTCCACGGATGCATCTACCACGGGTTGGGGTGCCATGTGCAATGGGCATGCAGCCGCGGGTTCCTGGACAGGACCCCAGCGCCTCATGCACATCAATTGCCTCGAGCTGCTGGCAGTATGCCTGGCCCTACACCGCTTCCGAGCACCGCTTCCGAGCACTGCTCAGGGGTCAACACGTACTTGTCCGTTCAGACAATACCGCTACGGTAGCGTACATCAACCACCAGGGTGGTCTACGCTCACGTCGGATGTCGCAGCTCGCTCGCCACCTCCTGCTATGGAGTCAGAAGCAACTGAGGTCCCTTTGTGCTGTGTACATTCCAGGAGACCGGAACCTGGCGGCCGACGAGCTATCACGGGTCCGCCCTATCTCGGCGAATGGCGACTCCATCCCGAGACGGTCCAGCTGATTTGGGACCAGTTCGGGGAGGCACAGATAGACCTGTTCGCCTCCCGGGACTCATCCCACTGCGCCTAGTTTTATTCCCTATCCGACGGCACGCTCGGCACAGATGCGCTGGCGCACAGCTGGCCGCGGGGCCCACGCAAGTATGCGTTTCCCCCAGTGAGCCTCCTTGCACGGGTGTTATGCAAGATCAACGAGGATGAGGAGCAGGTCCTACTGGTAGCCCCTTATTGGCCCACCAAGACGTGGTTCTCCGAACTCATGCTCCTCGCGACAGCACCTCCTTGGCCTATTCCTCTGAGACAAGATCTGCTCACTCAGAGACGAGGCACTCTGTGGCACCCTCGTCCCGATCTCTGGAGGCTACATGTGTGGCTCCTGGATGGGACGAGGCAGATTTGAGTTCGCTGCCACCTGTGGTGGCGGCGACCATCACTTCCGCTAGAGCGTCGTCCACGAGACACCTTTACGCGTTGAAGTGGAACCTCTTCGTCAGCTGGTGCTCTTCTCGCGGAGAAGACCCCCGGAGATGTTCGATCGGTGTCGTGCTTTCTTTCCTGCAAGAAGGGTTGGAGCGTAGGCTGTCGCCCTCCACCCTTAAGGTTTACGTCGCGGCCATTTCCGCGTCACAGGATGCAGTGGAAGGTAAGTCCGTTGGGAAGCACGACCTGGTCATCAGGTTCCTGAGGGGAGCGAGGAGGCTAAATCCGCCTCGTCCTCCCCTCGTGCCCTTTTGGGACCTCTCAGTAGTTCAAAGTGCTCTGCAGATGCCTCCCTTTGAGCCTTTGCAATCGGTAGAGTTAAAGTTTCTGTCTATGAAGACAGCACTCCTGGTTGCATTGGCCTCCATCAAGAGGGTAGGGGACCTGCACGCATTCTCCGTTGATGAAGCGTGCCTCGAGTTCGGGCCGGCTTACTCTCACGTGATCTTGAGACCCCGGCCTGGATACGTGCCCAAGGTTCCCACCACTCCCTTCCGGGATCAGGTGGTGACCCTGCAAGTGCTGCCCCTGGAGGAGGCAGACCCAGCCTTGGCACTGCTCTGTCCAGTACGTGCACTCCGCACCTACGTTGACAGAACGCGGTGTTTCAGGACCTCAGAACAGCTCTTTGTCTGTCATGGGGGGAGCCAGAAGGGAAGGGCTCTCTCAAACCAACGGCTGTCTCACTGGATAGTGGACGCCATTGCTTTGTCTTACCAGCAGCAAGGTCGACCATGCCCCCTTGGTGTGACGGCCCGCTCCACTCGGAGTATGGCTTCCTCTTGGGCTCTAGCGCATGGTGCCTCGCTAACAGACATTTGCAGAGCTGCAGGCTGGGTGACACCTAACACCTTCACAAGATTTTATAATCTGCGAATTGAGCCGGTGTCCTCCCACGTATTCGCTTCCGCTAGTACTGGACCCGCTTAGTGTCTTCGTTTGCTCGCCATTCCACTCCTCGGACTGGATAAGTGCGATATTTCCTCAGTTGAGCCTTCTATTGAAGCCCTGAGTCCTCCAGCACTCATGATGCGGGCACCACTGCGCTTGCTCTGGTGCCGGCTAGGTGCCTCCGTGTGCACGGTTCCCCTATGGTAACTGTCTCACGTGTATTACTCCACTGTAAGCCTCTCTGAGCATGCGTCTTCCCTCGGCAAGCCATCTGCCACCCCTGGAGCTAAGTTCTAGCCACCTGCGGTTGGCGCTCCAGTGATCTCCATATGTAGCTCTATTGGCCATATGTGTTTCCGTAAGTCCTCCTTCAGTAGGCATCTGGTAGCATGTCCCTCCCGGGATATGTTTCCCAGTGTACCTTGGTATTTCTGTGTCAATGTAGGATCCCCTGGTTATGGGTTCAGAGGTCTTGACTTTCGCAGAGCACTGGAAGACAGCTGTAAGATGGCGTGATGGCATAGACCCCCATTCTCCGTCACTCCTTGACGTAACTCGGAGTGACTACGAAAGGGAACGTCTCGGTTATGGATGTAACCCTCGTTCCCTGAGTAGGGAACGGAGACGTTACATCTCCTTGCCACTTCTGCTGTACCGCTGGGTGACGCCTGAGTTCAGTCTTGGCTCCTCAGCGAAGACATACTGCGGTTGCGTTCACTTCCTCCTTTTATACCCACGCGGTGGGGCGGAGTATGCTATGCAAATTCCGCAGCCCCAAGGCATTTTCATGCCATTGGCTCGTTGTTAAATAGTCAAAGAGGATTGGCTTTCTATGCGAAACCCCCATTCTCCGTCACTCCTTGACATAACGTCTCCGTTCCCTACTCAGGGAACGAGGGTTACATCCGTAACCGAGACGTTTTCTCACACAAACCGCTCGTTTTGTGTCTTAGGCCATCAGTGTGTACTTACATTTACGAGTCATTAAATCATGTTTAATTTTGACTTCTCTGTGCATGCTCTTTGACGTGGACCCCCATATCTGCATTATGATAGACAACAACAGTTTAACCGAAAAATAACAAAATTGAAAATACTGTGGAAACAAAGACACCAACATCTTGGATGCCCCTTGAGGTACGCTAAAACATATCAAAAATTAATTTCAAAGTGAACAATCCCTTTAATTTCTTACTGACCTTTGAGACATTCAGTCAGATCTGTCCTCTTCTGTCCAGCTGCTGTGCACATTGTAAACAGAACATATTAAGCCTAAGTAGATTTTAGAGACCATTGTGATATTATTGATGTTCTACCATCTTGTTTGTCCCCGTTATACACATTATGTTAGGCAAAATTTCATTAGCAATTAATTCAATTCTAAAACTTCAAAATATATGACAAATAGCTACATCCTTTCAACACCCTAGAACATAGATTTAACTGAGAGGATTTCATATTATGCAGTTTTTTTAATCAGTCATTACTTTGCAATTACAAAATTTTTATTAGCAAAATAGCTACATTTAAAAAATGTTTGGTACCAATTCCACCATGTTATTCCACAACATTTAATATATTACATATATGAAATGTTTACTACGTAAAATATGTTTACCATATAAAAATATTCAAAACTGTAGGTTTTTAAACAAGGTTTTGGTTTCTTACCTGTTTTCACTGTTAGACATGCCACAGGTGTCCCGTTGCAATAATATAAGCCTTCATCCGAAATTGAGACAAACCAGATAATCAGAGACAGGTCTGACAATAAGTTGTGATTGTTATTATTCATGTGTCTGATTATCTCTCCATTATCAGTGCTGAGGATGGACACTTGATGTCCTTTCATATCTCTGCTCCAAGTCACTTTCCCGACCTTCAGGTCACCACAGGGAAGAATAGCCATGCCATTGGGTCGGACTCGCTGGTGCTGGAGAGCTGACACAACACAGCATGACAATTCAACTCATTGAAGACAAGAGGATTATTAATGGTAAAATCCAGACATACCATGTGTTGTCAGAATGAACCCATAAAACGAAAGATGGAGTAAACCAATGACACTCATAGTCTCATAGAAACATGACCTCAATCTCTTTTTTTACTATTACGCCATGAAACATTTATATGGTGCTGTAAGTCACGTGGTCGTTCTGAACAGTCATCGTCTTTTTTTTTTTTTTTTTTTTTTTTTGCTTTTTATTCATAATAACCTAGAAGTATCAATTTGGGATTTAGAAAGAATATTAAACATGTTGAGTTGGTTACTTGTTTTTTTTAAGCAGAGTTTCAGCATTAGTTGTTCATATAACATAATGATAATCTTAAAGATAATCTTCTTAATCTTAAAGCATTTTTCTGAAGTACTATTGCAGATTATCCAAACAAACAAACTGAAGCAGTGTGATCCAGGAAGATAAGCAATGATTATGTCAGAGATAAAAGTTTTGAATAAAGAATAACAAACTGTATTAAATAAAACTTTAAATTATAAAGCCTACAAATGAATAAAGTAAAAATCGTAAATATTGAAAAAAAGTAAATATTAAAGTCTCAAGTTAAATTTATAAAACAAATCTCATCAATAGATTATTAACATCCAAAGTATTGTATCTAACATGAAATTTGTGAGCATCAGCGTATAGAGAAGTAAGATGTCCACAGAATGCAAGAAAAGGAAAAGAGTCTTCTGAAACTGAACATGCGGTGCAAACATCACTGGGAGACAAGGGGAAGTACCCATTAAAAATCTTAAAACTTCTCTTGGAACCATTTAAAGATTCACTCCAGACAAAATGTACCCTAGCATGTCTTGTTAGCTCACCATGTTCACGGAAGGCACACAGAGTAACTTAACCATATGTTCGCAGCTGCAGCATTCATAAATACAAAATAACTCCAGTGCACGGCACGCACGCATTGAGTAAAACAAGTCTCACATTGGGTGTCTCTGCTGACCTCTTGTGGAAAATCAAATTTATTTCATGACTCTTGCCACTGGTTGGCCTATATATGGATCAAATTAACTGTTCCCTGGGTCCTAAAATCAGTTTTTCTTCAGTCTATTACTTCAGGTATATATTTAGATATTATAAAAATATTTTTCTTATCAATCTCTGGGCAAATTTTTTTAACAAATTTTTTATGTTGTCATAAAATCACATTTTTAATGTGTGCAAATCTAACCACTTATTTTGTCTCCTGATTGATTTTTATTTGAAGAAATCGAAGGGAAAAAATGCCCATTAAATGGCCCACCCGTTCATTTTAATCCAACAATGCGTAGCTATACATCCAACGCACATGGCACCCCCTTTTTTAATGGTGCCTTAAACCAGTTTGTCTGCTTCCTGACCTGAGCCCCAGATTGTCATCTTATATTACTAGAGAGAGGAGCAGGAGGGATGAATCTCTTTTCAAGGTCAGAAAACAAAACTTTTCCAATTGTCTATGAATTCTATGTTATTTTGTGGACACCACTTAGACAACCAGCCTATCTAAGCCTATCTATCACTCTTGCGAACAGGATGGGCGCCAGAGCAAATTACAGTGCCTCACATCATACCTGCGAGTTCACACACCTCTTTAACATTAATTTTAGTGATCTCTGACTTGCGAAGTAGAACATCATTTGTGTCGACGTGAATAATAATATAGTAGTAATTAAACACAAAGGTCCGTATATCTTTTAATCATTTGATTTCCTGTTTGGTTTGGAATGGAATGATGAGAAACAAATACCAGCTGGTTTATTCGTTTTTTTGTTTAGTTTAAAAAACGAAAAATTAGATTTTGGCTCGATTTTTCATTTTTCGTTTGTGGTTTACAAATCAGTTTATGGATTCGATATTTCATTTGCAAACGTGGGCGGCGCTGAAACACCCCTTTCATCTGATTGGTCAAACCGCTCCGCTTTCATAGACCTTTCTCACAACTTCCGTATTTGTGAGCGGAAATACGCAATTGTCGTGGTATTTTTTTTTTTTTTTTATTGAACATAGAAGCACAGGGGATACATCAAGCACAAAAATAAATAAAATAACATAAAAACAAGAAAAAGCACAAAAACCAGTGTATACAAAAATAAAGTAAGCAAGGCAGTAAATAAGGGACAGTTGAATAGTCAACAAATAACATGCACATAAAAATAGGATGTGATTTACAATGAAATCATAATTTCTTTGAGCAACAAAGTAGTTTTAGCAGCTTTCGTATTAGCTGATAAACAAAGAGAATTATAAAACAATTTTAAATCAACACAAAAAAGTTTAAAGCTGGGCTTAGATTCAGTTACTTTACATTTATGAAGATGAAATTCACCACATAAAGTAAGCAGTTTTAATCTGTCGTCCATCTCCTTTGACCCGGAGTCCCATGATAAAAACAACACATTAACAACCTCAAAAGTAAAGAGTTTGTAATAAGCAGAAAAAATAAGCCAGGCTACTCTTTTCCAAAACTCCTTTACATAATTACATTAAAAAAACAAATGTGGTATTGTTTCAAGGTTAGAATTACAGAATGTGCAGTGTGAAGAGACGTCCAACTTAAATTTAGAAAGAAGAGCATTACAAGGATAGTAATTTTGTAGAATTTTAAAGTGAAGCTCTTTCCACTTGTTAGGTAACAGAAACCTATTAATGCCAGTCCATGTTTTAATGGTAGAAAGAGAAGGATAATTTAATTTCCATTTGAAAAAGGCTTTGGGATGACAGCTGATCTTCCTAATAATAAATCTTCTAATCCAAAAATTGTTACATTTGCCATTGGAAATCTCCAAACCCCCAATAGACAACTGGGGCATTTCACAGATAGATGCTCTGTAGCTACAGTATGACCTAATCATGTGCAAAAGTTTAGGAGAAATAGAATTAATAACCCCGTTATAAATTGCAGGTGAGGAATTCACTCCAAAAAGATTGATAAATTCATTGTAGGAATAAAAGCTGCCATCCTTCTTAAGCAAATCCAGAACAAAAATAACACCTTTCTCAACCCAATCCTTAATAAAGATAGATTTTTTTCCACGCAGCACATACTGACTATTCCATAGAATACTCCTATGAGGGGAAAAATTGTGGCAAAAGGCAAGCTTACAGGCCTCCAAGGCTTGCTTATGAAAATTAGCAAGCTTGAACGGAAGTTTGTTACATTTAAAATTGCAAGACAATAGAAAATGTAACCCCCCACATTTTTCAAAGATAAATTTAGGTATGTGAAACCATAACAAACTAGAATCAGCATTCAGGCAACGTTTAATCCAGCCGATCTTGAAAACCTGATTGAGAGTACTGAAGTCCAAAGCATTCACACCTCCCTCCAAAGTATTTCTTATCAGAGTCTTCCTTTTAACATATTCAGTTTTATTTTTCCACAAAAATTTAAAAAGTATAGAATCAATGAGCAAGTTTTCGGATCGACATATAGGGACAAAGCTGGGTAAACAATCCTAGAAATGCCTTCAGCTTTAGATATCAAGACACGACCATAAATAGTTAAATTTCTTTGTAGCCAGCAGTTGAAGACATTCTTTAGTTTTTTTGTCCGTTGTGAAAAGTTATCTAAAATTCTATCTTTGGGAGATTTACTTATTAAAATACCTAAATATCTAACAGAACTTTTAACCTCAATACCTTCTATATGATCTTTTTCAATACTGTGAATAGGCATGATTTCACTTTTGTTTCGGTTCACAGTGAGACCAGGGGCTCGTTCTTCGTACGTCGCTAACTCAGTTAGCTGGATTTGATTGTTGGCGATTTGCCATGATCTTGGATCGTTTGGTTCTTCGAAGCTCATCCTGGACTTGCTGTCATAGCAACAGGTCCGTCAGCTTGAACCTGCTCGTGAGCAGGCTTATTTCACGTAAACAGGATTAGATCGCCACTGACAAGGGGAAGTCCTTTAGCGCAGCGCGATAGTGTAGCCTAATTTCTGAGATTTATTTATTTATTTCTCGGGAAACGACGTTGTGATTATTATTTTGTTGTATATGCAAATTGATATTGGATTCGATGTCGGGCTCTTAGTTTTTAATTTATTTTTATTATTTTTTTTGCCAACTTATAATTTTTAATGAAGATAATGCAATCATGATGACCATGCCGATTATGATTTACAATCCCTCAGGCTTAATTTACGTGATTGGTGCTATACACTGTAGACTACACACATGTTCCCATCTGAATGAAGGGATTTTGTGAGCAGAAGGGGGACTTACAATGTAAATGTGCAGCCAAGTTCCTATTACAATTTTTTAATATTCCAGATTAGTAATATTATGTCAATTTCTTTTAAAGGCAGTTGACTGAGTAAAATCTCTTAGATGGTGTGTGTGACCATGTTCCAAATCACAAACCAGTGTGTAGCCTAATCAAAATGGCCAGGATCTGTGCATGACTCAAGAATTTTAAGAGATTCACATTTATAAACATTATTTGAACATGGTAAGGAATTATAAATATCAAACTCACGGTATTACATACACTTATGCTGAGAACTGCATTTTTCCATTATACAGGTGATTACAACAGGATCCTGCATGGAGACAGGTGTTTTATGACCCCATTCCCTGACCCAAACCCCAGACCAGTTACAATGCAGCTCTAGGACAAGGGCACACAATGACATGAGCTTTGGCCAGCTAAAGGGAAGATTTCAGGGTCTGAGAAGCCTGAGGGTTGCACCTGACAGGGCCTTTGACATTGCATGTGCCATATTACACTGCCAACATCAGAAAAAGACAAAAATGTTTAATTAAACCTAAAATAAAAGAAGACAAATTTGCTAAACTGTATTTGCTTAGAGTTTTATTTCAATAGTTCTTTGTAAAGAAAAGCCAGTTATTCAGTCATCTTTTTAAAAGAGATATTAGGCTATGCAAGGTCAACAATAGTACTCTGTGTGAAATAGTGTATTTTACTCTGAAGTTTATTTTGAAACAACTCTTTTTCTAGTGCAATTTTTTCTTAGTCAAGTTCTATTTCTCCCCCTGATTTTTGTTTTTTCTAAACACTCTATTTTCTGTTGAAGACTCATATAGGGAACTAATTTCACCCAGTGTCGTTGTGTCACACATACCTCATGCAACAAATAAAAAGGAAACGTTGTCTCTACACTGCCCACCCCTGCATCACTGCTGTGTGCAGACTCTTCTGTAGGCCTCTCTGTACATGTGGACTCCTGTCAGAAATAATAGGCATAGGCAAAGTATAAATCAATTAAATTAAAGTTCTTCCTCTAAAGGACAGTCATCTCAGAAGTTTTCTTCACTCTCCAGTGCAATGTGTTTAATAACTCATGGCAAAATATTTTTACATTAACATAAGTTTATCAGTTTTTACTTTCACAAGACAAAGCAATGTATCATATTTAAGATTTAACAATTGAAATGACTAAACCAGCCAATTTGGATTATAGGTCTATGGTCTACTTAATTTAATGCAGTAACACATTATTTCACAGTGTACAAAGATAATTTAAATCTCATTTCCCAGTGATGAAGGTGTTGCTGCTACTGGTCCCTGATGTGGGTCTGGAAGAGCTGAACCCAGGGATGTCCTTCACAACAGGGCAATTCACATTCAACCCAAGGGTCAGCTCTTCTGCCAGGGTCAGGAGCATCATTATTATTTTTTTCTCAGCCTTTTTCCTGGTTGCTTTTATAAACAGACAATCATTTATTTAACAGTACCTTTTTAAAAGAGACTATAGGCCTATAAGGTAAAATTACCATTAGTAGAATATTTTTGTACTTCATTTTCACCATGTCCATTATTATAGTGTGGTGACGACATTACAATGAACAAAGTAATTATGAAATTATGAAAATAAAAATAAAATAATAAAAATAAGTAAATAAAACATCTAACATGGCCACCACAAACGCATTTAATCTGTCTTCTACTTTTGCTAGCACTCTCTCCTGGCTTTTTTGAGGTGTTCCTGGCGTTTTAATTAAAAACTGAAATTCTGCATAACCTTGCATTAAAAGCCCTTTCTCTGCTTGGGAGAAAAACTGGGCGTGTTCTTTGGCCATGTTGAACAGCCAATAGCAGCGCTGCTGATCACTGGTTCTGCTATCGATACATGTCCCCTTTTAAACCAACGCGAGAACGCGCAGTTATCTCAGATAACTCAATCCAGCGATACTAATCATAAACAACAGGTGTGTTCGAAGAACCCAATTAGCCGGATCATGATTAGCACGATGATATCATCTTAGATCTCTCATTTGATCTCGGATGTTTTAAGCAACGTACGAAGAACGAGCCCCTGAAGCATTAGAAAATGTTTTTAAAGCTTCCAAGATAATAGGAACCTGTTTCTCATCTTTTAAAAAAAGACAGGTGTCATCCGCTAGTTGACTGATTAGAAAAGTATGATCAGCTACGACAATACCCTGAACATCTACACAGCGAGTAATAAAAATATTGAAGCAACCGTTACCCTTGGATATTCACGATGGTAAAATTAATGATTTTAATGAATGTAATGCATATCTACACAAAACAAATGACCCTCAATACATCTAAAATAAAAACACAGTAGATTTTATTGAGCTAATCAATATAAATATTGATTTAATAATTATAAAATATTTTTTTCTGCTATAGTTAATTATAACCAATATTTTACAAGAAGAGCGTTTACAGAAAAACGTTAAAGAGTTAAAATATTTGTAATTCTAGCCTCGCGCTCATAGTTTGTATTAGAATACATCACATCCGGTTGCCCGGTCGCATACGGTTTAGCCGCAGAAGTTCAGATATTTCAACGGATCCAAAGCTCAAATCGGATCCGAATTTTCCGCAGACGCATATGATCGGAACTCCCCGCAGCTCCCGTACGACTCTCCATTAGAAATGAATGACTTCCGGTACGACGGCGGTCGTTTGTCGTGTGCAGTGGAAAGGCGGCTGCGTACCAATCTTTTTTGTTATTCCCAAAAGCAGCCATATTTGTCATTTTCATTCCTTCCCTCGTTAGTTCCCTGTCGATGAAGTTCGACGGAAATGGATTCAATCTGGCGGGATGTTGATCCTGTGATCTTCTGTACTTATCATGTCACCATTCACTAACAGTTGTCACCGTCATTGTTTATGTTTATTTTTTATGTTTTATGATTTGTGTATTTTGAGGTAACGTTAGTTCATGTTCAACTTTATTAAGATATTTGTATCCAGCGTAATGAAGACATAAAATATACCTCACAATATAAAACAAGATAAATAATAACACACAACAGTGGGCTACATATAAATTTAAAATATTATCATATATACCATTCTGAGTATTTAACAATCTGACTGTACAAGGGATAAATTAATATTTGTATAAATTGTTCTTCATCTTTGATCGTTCTATAGCAAGAGCAGTGCAAAAAAATCACTAACGTTACCTAAGAGGATAATTGTTGAATAAAACTGACAGACTTCTTTCTGGTATTCACATCAAAATGCAGTTAATTGTAAATAATAGTCCCTAAATATTAATAACTTTCCACACACTTCACCTTCTTACCTTTAATGAACGTAGCTATATTGGGAAGAATGAGCTTCAGTTCTGAAATCAATAGTCATATCTACGGTCTTAGATACATCAGCTGCAGACAAGCATCACCACAGCATTTTACAAAGTCATCAACAACTGGACCAGGACAAGTTTACAATTTCTCGCAGTTTTGAAGACTCTCTGATCCATTTTCTCTTCCATGGGTAGGTTTTTCTAATGTGTTGACAGTTGACGGGAACTCCGCTTCCACGACGATTACGTATTTCCGGTTAGGCTGCCATCTTGTGGCGACGCCATTACTGAGCTGTCACACCGGCATAGACATATGCACCGGTATGTAAACAAACCTCGGAGATAAGGTGATAACGCACCCTAGATGACAGCTACAGCCAGGCAGACTTGTTGGGTTGATGATGTTGGACATTAGCCTCCAGTCACAGATGAAGGTACAAACGATCTTACAGATTATTTATGAAAATAGCTTGGCAAGCTAGCTAGGCTAACGTTTGCTACCGAATAAACTAAAAAAAGATCTGTACATTTGGCAACAATAAATAAATAAATAAATTAAATCAAATAAAAAAAACCATGTTTTTCATTTGTGTTCATTATTTATCTCATTTTTACATTGCAACGGGCATGAGTAAGGTAACGTTACAGCTAGAAAGTATACACAATATCGACCAACTAGTGTTTTTAAACCATGGAAAGAGGTCAATATAACAGCAGGAGAACAATTAATTCACATAACGTTACATTTAGCTCAGGAAAGCCATTTATGACCATAGCATGTTAATTAAATAGAAAAAATAGCAAGAGAGGAGATGTTGCTGATCACTATATCACACATTTATTATATTTTTTTTACTTATGTCATTAAATAATTATCATACGCGAATGTCCGCGTCTTGTACTCGCCCAGGAAATCTTTATAAACCGTACGGCACCTGACAGGGGCAGTCGACCCGGGGTATTCACAATGTTTTCTCTTCAAAATTGAAATTTTACTGCCACCATTGAAACAATTTATAACAGAAACTGTTTACCCACTCGACATTATACAAGGGGTAACGTTGTAACGTTAGTGACCGTCGTAAATCGCGGGCTGTTTATTCCTGTGGACGCAAGTTGCAAATAAAACAATAGAAGGCAATGGAGCAACGCTACCCAGTAACATCTCAGTAATGGCGCCCGCTTACTTCCGGTTTTTTCGCCGGATTCGTCTATAGTGTACCTTTTGAGAGATATCAAATTTCTCATGACTCATGAGGATGGCGTTTCCATCATTAATTTGTTGGAAACGCATAAATGTTCGACTCAGAAACGGGTTTTAACATGATTAGTAAGATTATATCAAACAAAGGCTAGGTACGTGACAAAAAAAATCAATACGAGAAAATTCAAATATAATCGGCACCATATGATAGATAATAAAACTACCTAAAAAATGCTTTTTAAATGATTAAAATCGGATAATATTTAAGAAAGTTATGGAATTTTTTAATTCGGAAATTAGGGGTCATTTTTGTACCTAATTAAAACAATAAAACAATGAAAAACCTCTTCTGCTTGAACAAACACTTCAAAATATCATAACTTCCTCATTTCTTGGTCTATTTGTATAATTCAAACACCATATTGTAGATAATTAAAAGCCCAACAAGATTAAGATGACCTCTTTTTAAAAGGAATAGATGCACATTTATTATTTCTATTAACCACTTCCTCTGATGAAACCGAGAGCATCAATCCACACATATCTTTCCAGACAATTGGCATTGACACATGAATTTCATTGTTTCATTAGTAGGCCGTTTCTTGACTAAATGCTGGCAAGCAATTTAAATGGTAAAATATTATTAATCATTTTAATCTACAAAGCAATTTTACTTCTGCTTACATATGTTAGATAGAGATTAATTTACATCACTAGATCTAAAAACATCACTTACATCACTAGAGTTTTCATCCAAAAATACAAACTTTTATTGTAATTCTAGCTAAAAATCAGACAATTCTATCAACAAAACGATTACTAAAATAGTTGACGATTATGTTAAAAACTGGGAGAAGTTTTGGAAGCCGATTTGATCAAATGGCTGATTCTGCTTTTGACAACGTCACTTGCGGATCGTAAAAAAACACATGCGAATGTTACAATCAATCCCAAACTTCACCTAATTCAAGTTAAATGTATAATCTTTCAAAAGTATTGGGTTTGAAACGAAAAAATACTCCCTTTCATAGAGGATTTTGATGCCAAACACGAGAGAAATGTTGCTTTGCTTATAACTTTCTTCTTACTACAGCTATCTTGGAAATTTGAACGTCAGAATCAACGTGATGATGTAATTTATTTACGTCACTAGTATATACATTTTAGAGGTATTCACAAAGCAAAGATACGACAGACTTCCTTAGTCGACAACGCGTATTGCGCTGAATACCTGCTGGGAACACAGCCGCGGGAACAAAGCGCTCGCGCGTATATGGTCAGTTTGTCACGTACCTACAAAGGCAGTTGACTGACTAATAGATGGTGTGTGACTATGTTCCATATCACATATGTCCAGCGTATGCAAGATTCAAGAATTTTCAGAGATTTATTCACATTATTTGAACGTGGTTAGGAAAAATATATCAAGCTCACTGTATTACATACACTTATGCGGTAACACTTTACAATAACAGTACATGAATAATCATGTACTAATACCTGAATTAATAATTACTTTACTATGAACTAATGATGAGTTAAGACATGTACTAATGAAGAATTAACCTTAACTACGACATGAGTCATATGAATTCCTGCATGAATATACCATCGTAACTACACGTTAGTACATGCTTGTTAATTAATGTATAAATTAACACTATGAGTATGAGGTAAACTAAACTAAACATGCTCTAGATTAGACGATAAGATGTATTAAAAGGGCACACAATGTAAAATTGTTCATAAATTTGTAACCAGCAACGGTCACAAACATCAGTGAATGTCTTGCAATGCTTACATTTAACCTTTCTCATTAAACACACAAAAATGCATCAATAAAAATCTCATTCCGTTTTAAGTGATGCCACTTCTGCCATCAAGAGTGAAAAGCCTACACTAATATATCCATTAAACAGTTGCAATTTTCAGAATTAAAATCAGTGGTAGCACAGATGATGGTTATTTGTGTGGTTATTTTGTGGATTTGTTTACTGTCTTTATATCATATTACAGTCGGATGTTGGTCTTCTTTTCTTTTCCCCTCAAAATGTGTCCACTTTCCTCCTACCGTACAGTTCCTTCTCCATCCAAATTCGGGCACAGCACCTCTGCTCTTCCACTTCTTTACAATCCACCAAAAAGTAGCAAATTATATCTGATTTAGAAGAGCTGAATATGTATAGCACATGTGTAATTGATCATTTTTAAAATATGTTCTCTTGAAGGGCCAAGACAAGAAATGACATCGATACATTAACAAGTCATGAATTCATGTTACTTATTAAGTAATTAATGATGAGTTAATAATGATGTGCCTCCTCAAGTAAAGTCACGACATAATGATGCATTAACAAGCCATTAGTTGATGGTATGGTTAGTTAATAATGAATTAATGATGATGTGCCTCCTCAAGTAAAGTCATGACACAATGATGTACCAAATCATGAACTAATATATTAATA
Source organism: Cyprinella venusta (assembly GCA_038021265.1). NCBI lineage: Eukaryota > Metazoa > Chordata > Actinopteri > Cypriniformes > Leuciscidae > Cyprinella > Cyprinella venusta. The sequence goes on along the minus strand of CM075878.1, from coordinate 20,556,558 downwards.
AACATATACGATAAGAGTGCCATCCTTATTCCTTTACACCCTTGGTAAAAGATAAAATAAAAATTATGTATTGTTCATTTAATTTTATTGCAATTAAACATAAATGGACTTAAAAAAGTCCAAACATTCCTGTAAAGACACACATAAGACACGATTACATGTAAAATAGGGAATAAGCTACAAGTTAATGCTAATTGAAGCATATTTAAACAAAAAAATACAGTTAATTAACCATAACCTCCTGAAACCTCATAAATACAACATACATGCAAACATGTCTTTAATTATTAATTCTGTTTACAATAGAAGTCATCAATTATGAGATTAAAATGCCAGCATTACCATAAGAACACAACCACACAACCAACGTATCGAACAAGCACCGAGTGTGCCACTAATGAGTGTCCCACCGGAAACAAACCCTACATACTGTAGTTCCAGGAAGAAAGATTAGACAGATTAATTGACAAATTAATTAATTAATTAAATTATTTGTCACAATGCTTGCTGCAGATAACAGATTATGATGTTACAGTTTAAATTATGGCAGTATGAAATCAAATGTTTAATTCAAATTTAGATGACTTCTTATTTATTCATACAGATAGAGACTGATTTAGTTTACCCCTAAACGTTAATTAATGCATTAACTATCAAACATGTACTAACATGTTTAAGGCTGCTGTTATGCATGCATGAATCAGGATGACTCCTGTTGTAATTAAGGGTTGCTCTTCATTTGTTCATTATTAGTTCATATATTCACTAATCATGAGTAAATTAATTTTTCCATTATACAGGTGATTACAGCTAGCCTGACTACGTCAGACTTCCTACTTCCGCTAATTTCATTTCACTCCTGTAGTCCGTCTGAGATAGCGGCCTAGTCCATGGGCCAAGCAAGAATTTGGTACCGCCAAAGGTGGCAAAATCTCTTTGGTACCAGATTGTTTGTAGAGTCCATATAAGTACTTTGAAACTTGATAACCTTTTCAAATGAGTAGCTTTACTAATATTTTGGGAGAATCATTATTATTGCCATTGTCGTCCTACAGTATCTGCCCCACAAGTTTGAATGAAGTCTATTATAAGAGGTAACCATACATGCTATATGTTTATTTTTTCAGGACAGTCAGGGCTATCCAGATCTGCCATAATGTGACATGATATATGTGGTATACGTTTTATATTAGCATTCATGTTAAAGAAAACTATTTTTTTGCATGTACTAAATTGTATATTTGTAAGTCTATCTCAAAAGATATTGATGTTAAGGGGGTATCTTTTCAGATATGGATAGACAATACTGTCTGTAATCTGGTGATCTCAGAACCATGATGGTGGGGCAATCCATGATCTAGCAATTTGAAAGAATATGTATGTGCTGTATATGAAATATTACGCAACAACGACTGGTGCTAGTTTCATATTACTCCTCCATACCTCGTTGTACAGATAAGCCACTATGTTCATCTGAAAAGGTGAGTCTTGCAGTTTATTTTGATATATGTTATCCTTGGAGGCTACAGGCACTTCTCGACTTATTCAGCTATGACTCAGCTGTGAGAAAATGAGCGAAATTACAGATTATTGCAACTTTGTTTTATTTTAATTAGATTTTTCAAATCAAGATTACTCAGACCATTTTTGTTCTACAAGCAATCTAATTGTCACAGTCCGTCTGCACCAGTCTGTCTTGTCATCAGCACTACACTTCCCAGGATCCTCAGGATCCCACAGCTGAACTCACTCCCTCATCAGCCTCCTGTTCATCGTCTTGTTCATCTGTATCACCTGTTTTCACCTCATTATGTTTGATTCCTGCTTGTATTTAGTTCTCCCTCATTCAGTCAGTCTTGGTTGGTCGTTGTTGAATGTTACCCTGAGTTTGTGAGTGTTCCTGCCCGTCTTCGTATACCTGTACCTGTTTTGAGTGTTCAGTAAAGTAATTGAATTGGAGCATTTGCCTCTTCTGTCTTCTTCTGCCTGCACTCCAAAACAAACCGTGACAGAACGACCGACTAAAAGTAGTGGCAGCTTGGGACTTCTCCTCACCCCAGCTCTCATGCTCTTCAACATTTTCCAAGATGGTCAGGAAATAGAGGAGTATGTCGCCAAATTCCTGGAACTCTCTGCTGGGGTAAGCTGGTCAGATGATATCTCCAAGACTGTCTTTTGGTTGGGCCTGGATGATCAGCTGTACCAGCAAGCCCCAGCAGCAGTGTTTCCAGGAACCCTCGTCGGTTACCTGGACCATGTGTTGTGGTTGTGTGGGTCAGCCTTCACCGTTGGTGAGAGACCGTCCAGCCTGAGCCCGAGACCATGATCCCACCCAGCCTCCCTCTCCCGTCTCCTCTCATCAGTCTTCAGCCCTCCTCATCTCCTCTGCCTCCTGTCAGCCCCGTCACTCACCCTACAGAATTCTGTGGATTAGTGGGCTCGCTGTGGGGCTTCCAGTCCCCAGCATCATCCTGGACTGTGGATTCCTGGGTTCTGCCTACAGCTGCTTCGTCCAGGATTCCACATCGGCCCATCACTCCACTATCTCACCCTTGGCTCTTACCTCCCTTAGCTCCACCGTGGTCCTTCAGTTCACCAGTTGCGCCAGGCTTCTTCGTCCCCCGGCTCTCTTGGACTCCTCTCTCCCTTCTGCTCATCCTTTGTCCTCAGTCCCTCTGTCTCCACCGCGCCCTTCAGTAACCCCATCTACACTTTGGTCGCCTGAGCCTGCGGATCCCCCCTGTCAATCTGAACCCTCCGCTCCACAGTGTCCTAGCAAACTTCCGTCTTCTCCCTGTCATTCCCTGTCATCAGTTCCGCCTCTCTCTGTCATTGCCACCAAACCCCTTGCCCTTCAGCCTCCGTGGCTCCTCCCTCCATCGGCTCCACCATTGCCACGCCCTCAGCCTGCTCCATCCTGGCCACGCCCCGGTCAACCTTCAGGTCATCCTCCCTCCCTCCTCTGTTCTACGGCGTGAGACCACGCCTTCCGGGAGGGGGGAGTTCTGTCACAGTCCGTCTGCACCAGTCTGTATTGTCATCAGCACTACACTTCCCAGGATCCTCTTGTCGCCACACCTGAACTCACTCCCTCATCAGCCTCCTGTTCATCATCTTGTTCATCTGTATCACCTGTTTTAACCTCATTATGTTTGATTCCTGCTTGTATTTAGTTCTCCCTCATTCAGTCAGTCTTGGTCGGTCGTTGTTGAATGTTACCCTGTTAAATCGTTGTTAAATCTTATCCCACTGAGATGAAGGGAACCTATTTGTTATTACTGTAAGTAAAAGTTGATTGGGGTCATATAGACCCCATTATTCGATTGAGGGCTATGACGGCTGAAGTTTCATGTGATTTCAAAACCAGATTACTTCACAATTCTTTCTATTTTTGGCACCACAAATTTAGATGTTCATTGTTCTTGATATACCAGTATTTCTGTTGTTTTCAAAGCAAGGTACATCACAAAATAGAGAAGTATGGCAAGCAAGTGTTTAATACACTGTTCAGATGATGACTCTAACCTTGTGGCACCTACCCTTGAGGGGACCCTCGAGCAAGATTCATGCCAACGCATTCTGACACGATTCAATGAGTTCCTCAGCTACCATGATGATGATGAATAAACAGAAACATTTTGCAATGGCCAAATAAGTTTGTGAATAAGGTATAATTATTTTGTTTTTCTTCTGTATGGCATGTTCTGTTCAAATAGTTAAAAGATTTTTTTCATTCTCTGGCTCAACGGTTTGTGTCATTGAAGGCTAATTTCTGTGACATAGCTACCACTTACAAAAGGTTATCATGTTGAAATATCATCTAGAGAATATGGACTAAAAAAAAAATCAAACTAGAATTTGCCACCTTGGGTGGTACCGATTAGTGAAAATTGTGGCCTGGGCTGGACTATATTTTTCAGTTTTCCACCGTCCTGAAAACAGCCGGCCAATCAACGAACAGAGGGCGGGCTGAGAGCCGTGACGTAGACGCTAAGCGCCGAGTTTTAATTTGTAGGTTAGAGAAATCGAAAACCGAAACGACCGCAGATTTGGGAAACAAGACACGGGATGCAATTCGCTCTGTTATGGAGAACATTCCGGGGTTTTTCAAACTGAAGCAAAAGACGTTTACAGCCATGTTCACATCGGTATTTCACTCGCATCATCAAGTGTTTACAGCCAGGACCGGCGCGTGCACTTCTGCCGCTCTAGGCAAAAAACAATTTTGCTGCCCCTCTATTTGCAACGTATAACTTACCAGCAAAATCCAGCACGCTTGGCTATTAACTTATGTAGCTTGCACAACGCACATACACTTTCATTTTCTCATCAACATAGATGCAGCCGTTTTTATTTTTTGTTAATCATTATAACAAGGAAAAATATTAACACTTCAAGATTAGTATTTAGGCTACCCAATTTTTTTCAGGCTAATTGTAGTAATGACGGATCAGACCTGTTTGGCCATAACTATATGCATAACTATAAGGACATAACTTACCCCCATTCAACGTCACTTCTGTCTTTTACGGCCATGACAATAACGTCGGTCTCCTCGGCTGTGAACGCTCCTGGCGCGCTCTTATTATCATATTATTATTATCATAATAATAACAACAATCCACCATATTTCGTTTCGACATCCTGCTGCATTAGTCCCAGATATGTGATTCATGAACAATCTGTTCATTACGTATGTCATGTGACAAATGAACGTAAGACTCGGAAGGTAAAGTGATTATTTATGTTCTCTGTAAATCATTTTTCACTGCATTATGATTTCTTAATTCAGAATATGATCAACATTGCGTAGGTGGATGTGATCGGGGAATTTGGCTGTTAAAATTATAACATTAAGCCACTTAAATAAACGAAATGACTCAGAGAATCAGTAAAATGAACTTCCTATTCATGACTCGCGAGAGCAGGGCTCGCCCTCGCGGCGCTGCGGACGCTAAATCAGTCATGGCTCGGCAACTCAGTAAATCATATAAATAACCTAGTTTGTGAATTGTTCATTCCCGGTTGGCACACATTTTGCAGCCTTTACAAAAGCGCCGCTCCCTATTTACAGTGGAAGTTCGATCATAGATTTGAGTTCGATGTATAATGTCTCGATGCGGCTGTGTCGGCGCATAAAATACGTCATAAATAAACTTATCTGATTGGCTTACGGGTAACCAATGATTTTAAACTTCAGAGAAGCGCCCCCTTGCGAGAGAGAAAACACTTCTCTATTATGCTATTCCAGACTGTCTACGAAGCAAATTGAAGTAGCAGAATCTGGTATTACCAGGCTAGATTACAGCCGGATCCTGCCTGGAGACAGGTGTTTATTCCCTGACCAGTTACAATGCCGCTCTAGCCAGGACAAGCTGGGCACACAATGAAGTGAACATTAGCCAACTAAAGTGTCTGAAAAGTCTGAGGGTTGCACCTGAAAGGGCCTGTAACATTGCATGGGCCATAATTACACAACATTGCACCATCAGAAAAAAATATAAAACATTTCATTAATGTTTAATATAAGACAAGACAAATATGCTAATAGTTCTTTGAGTTTTATTTTAATTATTCTTGTAAAGAAAAGCCAGTGATCAAGTCATCTTTTGTCTGCAAATAATATTGTACTCTGTGTGAAATAATATATTAGCACTTATTCTGAAGTCCCTATGATGAAGCAAATCTATCTCTAGTGACAGGTTTTTTTTTTCTTTAAGCTAGTTGTCAAGTATTTTCAAAATACTCTGTTTTCTGTCAACATATGGCTTATGCATCAAAAATTAAGTTAAGTACAACACTGCCCACCACCTCTGCATCACTGCTTTGTGCAGACTCTTCTGTAGTGGACTCCTGCAACTCACATTGCATTCAGAAATAATAGGTATTCAAGTGTAAATTAAGTAAAGCTATTTATGCACTTAAAGATACCTGAGAGGGTTTCTTCACTGTCCTGTGCAGTGGGGAAAAATTGGCAATACAAAGTGTTGAACTTTCTTCCCTTTTGATGTAACATTAGAAAAAGTCCACTTACTGCACATGCTTCAGCCACGCTTGGGAACACATAAAAGTGTTAGTGTATTGAAGTGATACAATGAAGTACACTGGGGGGAAATGTGATCAATAACTCATGGCAACATATATATATATATATATATATATATATATATATATATATATATATATATATTACATTAAGTTATGTAATGCTGGGTTATTTAATCAACCCAACCGCTGGGTTATGAAATGTTTTACCCATTATGGGTTATTTATATGGATTTTGACTCAACACATGAGCTGGAAAAAATAACCCAAATTACATCTACCCAACATACACCAGTTGACCCAGCACGTGGGTTGTTTGTGCTTTGAGCGATCTTCAAACAAAGAGAACCTCACTGTTGTTCATCGAGCGAGGCAAATAAACTAAGGTAGAGTACTCTACATGTTATTTCTAATATACAATGCATATATTTTAACAACTATAAGCTGGGTTGGTCGGAAGCGAAAGAGGGTGAGGCAAATGATGACACGTATAGCTAGATGCAATGTGTGACGATCACCAGTTGGAGTGCCCCAGAGAATCACAAGAGGGCACTCCACATCAGAACTGATCACTCCCACCAGAACTACATTTCCCATAATGCTCATTCCTGGGACTGATTGCTCACACACCTGCACCTCATTCAGACTCACTATATAAGCCACACTCAAACACTGACCCGGTGCGAAGTATTGCATTGCCACGGCTTGTAATCTCTGAGCGTATTATCCTGTTTCTTGTTTCTCTGGTTTTGATCCTGGTTTGTTTCCTGACTTCTGCCTGTTTGCTGCCTGCCCTGAACTTTTGCCTGTGACCTGACTACTCTCTGTGCTGATCCTCTGAATACCCTGTTTTGATGTTGCCTGACCCTTGCCTGTTTGACGTTCCTTCAATAAAGCTGCAAATGGATTCCCTTGAGTCTTCCCCGTTCGTAACAGAATACTTCGCCACACAAGGATCCAGCGGCTTTTCCTGTGGATATCGGCCAGGTATGGACAACGCACGGATGTTATTAAAGCTCGAGCAGGGTTCGCGATCGCTTGAGGATTATATACAGGAATATTTGGATCTCGCATATTTTTCTGATATGCCGGACTGTGTGCTCATAGATTTCTTTTGTGAGGGCATTAATCAACCACTAAAATCACGTTTAATCCGCGAGGGTCCTCGTTCATCTCTCAGTCAGTTTATGGACTATGCCTTGTTTATTGTTGGTTCACCGTTTACTGTGGGTGTCACAAAGGAACAAGACTCCGCACTCACTCGGGTAATGCCAGTTGTACCAGAGCACGCTCACAAGATGGTGGATGAAGAACCCCGTGAATCCAAAGTACCCCCTGAGCCTAAGTTCCTTCATGTTGGTCCTGCTGAAATCGACCTGCCGGAGCTTATACCTGCTGAGCCTGCGCTCACCGCCAGCCCTGACGAGACTGCGCTCACCGCCAGCCCTGATGAGCCTGCGCTCACCGCCAGCCCTGACGAGACTGCGCTCACCGCCAGCCCTGACGAGACTGCGCTCACCGCCAGCCCTGACGAGCCTGCGCTCACCGCCAGGCCTGACGAGCCTGCGCTCACCGCCAGCCCTGACGAGACTGCGCTCACCGCCAGGCCTGACGAGCCTGCGCTCACCGCCAGGCCTGACGAGACTGCGCTCACCGCCAGCCCTGACGAGCCTGCGCTCACCGCCAGCCCTGACGAGCCTGCGCTCACCGCCAGCCCTGACGAGCCTGCGCTCACCGCCAGCCCTGACGAGACTGCGCTCACCGCCAGCCCTGACGAGCATGCACTTCCCTCAAGCCTCACGAGTTATGAATCTCCAGTTCATGTGATTGAATCTTCAGTTCAAGTGAAACGCCGCCGCAGGAGGAGAAGGAGGGCTCGTTCGGTTCGCCAGGCTTCGGTGAGCAGACCAGGACTTCTCGCCCTGCCAGCCCCGCCTCTGCGCCTCGCCCTGCCGGCCCCGCCTCTGCGCCTCGCCCTGCCGGCCCCGCCTCTGCGCCTCGCCCTGCCGGCCCCGCCTCTGCGCCTCGCCCTGCCGGTCCTGCCTCTGCGCCTCGCCCTGCCGGCCCCGCCTCTGCGCCTCACCCTGCCTGTGACCCTCAAGCTCTGTTCAAGCAGTACCCTTCAAATCCCTGTGGATCTCCCCAAGTATTTTTTTGGGGGGGGCAGTAGGTACCTTGTGAGGGCCATGGAGGCGATGCAGACATGGCCTTCATCTCATCCTGCTCCGCCGTTGCCGCCTGAGGGGTCGTCACCGCCATGTCCTCCTGAAAGGTCTTCACCGCCGTGGCCGTCTGAGGGGTCGTCACCGCCGTGGTCTCCTGAAAGGTCTTCACTGCCGTGGTCGCCTGAGGGGTCTTCATCGCCGTTGCCGCCTGAGGGGTCTTCACCGCCGTGGAAGCCCGAGGGTCCCACAGCTCTGCCCTGGCCACGCCCACAGTCTGCTTCGCCTTGGACGCCCGAGGGTCCGACAGCTCCGCCCTGGCCTTCGCCTCGTCCAGCTCCGCCCTGGCCTTCGCCTGCTCAGCCTACTCCGCCCTGGTTGTCTGCACAGCCTGTCCTGCCCTGGCCATACCCACAGTCTGCTTCGCCTTGGACGCCCGAGGGTCCGACAGCTCCGCCCTGGCCTTCGCCGCGTCCAGCTCCGCCCTGGCCTTCGCCTGCTCAGCCTACTCCGCCCTGGTCGTCTGCACAGCCTGCTCCACCCAGGTCCTCTGCACAGTCTGCTCCGCCCAGGTCGCCTGCTCCTCTTCTGCTTCACGGACCTGGCCCTCCATCCCACCCCCAGATCCGCCTCCGCTCCACCACCCACCTGGACAGTTCTGTTTCTTTGTTTGATTTGAGCGTCTGGAAGCCGCTCTTTGGGGTGGGGCTATGTGACGATCACCAGTTGGAGTGCCCCAGAGAATCACAAGAGGGCACTCCACATCAGAACTGATCACTCCCACCAGAACTACATTTCCCATAATGCTCATTCCTGGGACTGATTGCTCACACACCTGCACCTCATTCAGACTCACTATATAAGCCACACTCAAACACTGACCCGGTGCGAAGTATTGCATTGCCACGGCTTGTAATCTCTGAGCGTATTATCCTGTTTCTTGTTTTGATCCTGGTTTGTTTCCTGACTTCTGCCTGTTTGCTGCCTGCCCTGAACTTTTGCCTGTGACCTGACTACTCTCTGTGCTGATCCTCTGAATACCCTGTTTTGATGTTGCCTGACCCTTGCCTGTTTGACGTTCCTTCAATAAAGCTGCAAATGGATTCCCTTGAGTCTTCCCCGTTCGTAACACAATGGCCGTGAAGTGTTTATTTATAGAATTTACGGGAAACGGTCTAGTGTCCGGAATACAGTGAGTCTACTTTAACGTTACCTTCTAAGGCTAGTTGGTTGATTTGTCTAACAACGTAGCTAACATTAGCCATTGAGCCGTTATCATTGAAGCACTGGCTATTTTGAGCGCGCTATTTTTTCCCTCGAGCATTTAATGTGACATGCGAAGGCATAACACAGTGTTATTAGACTGATTAAAGTATGTATAAACAGTGAGATAACCTGATATGCCAGACTAAATGCATATCGTGCAGTATGTGCATTTATTTAAGTAATATGGTGACCCGTGATAGATAAGAAAACATTTCTTATTAAAATGGCGGCCTGGCTAACTAAGCTAGCTAACTTACATTATTTTAACTAGATATAAATTAGCACGCTTTTTTGCCCTAAAAGCTTTTAATGTGAAATACGAAGGTATAACACAGTGTTAGACTGATTAAAGTATGTAAAAAACATTGAAATAACATAAAATGTCTGAATGTAAAATACATGTAATTTGTCATGAATTGTAAAGGGAGAGAGGGTCTCTCTATATTTTGGCTTTTATCTTCACATTGGATTACATTCTGCTGCTAGTCTGCGCTGCATTTGCATGGTGACATCTTTAATACAATTGTATATTTCCTTAACCTCTTTTTGTGTCTGTTTCAGATCAATGGTCAGCTTTGTCACTGACACAACAGAGTGGCAGCTGACAGACCTTGTTGAAAGATTTCAAGGTAAGAAATATTTGTTTTCACATCCACAGCATATCAAGTCTGCATTGCTACTCATTAATTCCTATGAAATATAATTTTCCCTTTTTTTCAATAGCTTCCATGAAATGTGTCAAAGTGACTCCAATAGATGAATAGGGCGCATGTCTTTTGTAGACTTTCAGTGATTTATTCTATTTTGTAATAACAAATGGTGGAATATGCATGTTTATCTTCCATTTAATTACCTATATATTTTAGTTTTGTACTCCTCAGTTGTAAAAACAGATGTCTTTGTGTTTTGTATTTTTGTCTTTTAGAGGAGGGGATTTGAGGCTACCATCAACCAGTTGATCCCAAGAGCTGGCCATAGGCTGAAGTTCTTCAAAAAATTAGAGAACTTGTAAGATCAACATGAGAGGCACACACAGTTATTATTTCTAAATATTTAAAGGGATAGTTTACTTTGAAATTGATTTTTGATATGTTTTAGCTTACCTCAAGGGCATCCAAGATGTAGGTGTCTTTGTTTCCACAGTATTTTCAATTTTGTTATTTTTCGGTCAAACCGTTGTTGTCAGTCATACACTGCAGGTTTAGGGGGTCCTCCCTCGGTTCACCTCAAAGAGCATGCACAGAGAAGTCCAAATTAAACAAGATTTAATGACTCGTAAATGTAAGTACACATCGATGGCCTAAGACAATAAACGAGTGGTTTGTGTGAGAAAACGAACAGTATTTATATAGTTTTTTACCTTGTGTAAATCAGCCATTGGCTACTGATCTGACGGCAGGGGCGCTTCAGTCTGTGTATGCGCCGCAAGTGATTGCTTGCGCGTGTACGTCACTCATTGTTTACACAGAGATTTCGGAAGTTTTACCAAACATATTTATATATATATACAGGAAATCACAATGGAAGAAGATTTCGATATATCTAAATATGTTTAGTGAAAGGTTAAACTTCCGAAATCTCTGTATAAACAATGAGTGATGTACACGCGCAAGCGATCACTTCTGGAGCATGCACAGATTAAAGCGCCCCTGCCGTCAGATCAGTTGCCAATGGCTGAGTTACACAAGGTAAAAACTATATAAATACTGTTCGTTTTCTCAGACAAACCGCTCGTTTCGTCTCTTAGGCCTACACTGTGTACTTACATTTATGAGTCATTCAATCGCGTTTAATTTTGACTTCTCTGTGCATGCTCTTTGACGTGAACCAAGGGAGGACCCCCTAAACCTCCATTATATGACTGACTGACAACAATGGTTTGACTGAAAAATATCAAAATTGAAAATACTGTGGAAACAAAGACACCTACATCTTGGATGCCCTTGAGGTAAGCTAAAACATATCAAAAATTAATTTCAAAGTGAACTATCCCTTTAATAGTTTCTTTGGGAAGATGGCAGAATACTTGCTTGCAAGTAGAGCTAATGGCTCCCGTTGATTATTGGCCTGTTAAATGTTCAGCCAGTTCATTCATAATCAAATGTTTTCCTACTTCAGTGATATTAACTGCAGTTCCACTAATATTATTAATATTAAAGTAATAAAATAATTTTTCAAAGATTCCATTGTTGTTTTGTTCTTGAATTGTTTAAGTGTTTATTAATCTATGCATACATCTAGAATGTATTCTGTTCTAGGTTTGTAGTTTAACAGTTTTATAGCTATGAGTAGTCTATAACCAACCCGGTCTCACCCCAAGACGTCATATAACTGACGTTTTGGGACGTCTTTTGACCATACGTCAATATTCGCCTTTTTAGGACCCCCTTAAACGTCGGTAGATGAGGTTATGGGATCCTAACTCTACCCCATACCTAAACCTAACCCTAAACCTAACCCGTCACCTAACTGACGTTAAAGGTAAAGCGTCAGTTGTATGACGGCCCGGGATCGCCATCTAGCGACGTTTAAGGGGGCCCTAAAAAGGCTAATATTGACGTATGGTCAAAAGACGCCCCAAAACGTCAGTTATATGACTTTTTGGGATGAGACTGTGTTACTATAACCATTTATTTTCTTCAATTGTACTGTAATGTGCTAGAATTAATCTGGCATATGGGTTAATTTGACCCAGCATTTGGGTACACAATATAACAAATATGTGGTTGAATCAACCCAGAATTGTAATTCATTTGACCCAGCATTTGGGTATGCTATTTAACAAATTTGTAGTTGAATCAACCCAGAATTTTATTTAATTTGACCCAGCATTTGAGTAGAAATGACCAACTCATCTGTTGGGTTAAAAATGACCAACCCATCTTGCTGGGTCAAATTAACTACTGTTGGTCTGGTGCAATAATGATAATATAAAACAACCCAAGTTGGGTTATTTTTAACCCATCATTTTGTAGTTTCACAGTCACACATGTAGACTTTCACAATTCAAAGCAATTCATCAAGGTTTAACAGCTGATATGACTGGACAGCCATTTGGATTATAGGCCTACTTAATTTAATGCAGCAACAAATTATTTTATATTAGGATCACTTAAAGTTAATTTACCAGCAGTGAAGGTGCTGTGTGTGTGAGGAAAAGCTGAGCACAAGGATGCCCTCCACAAGGTTCACATTTAACCCAAGGGCCAGGGGCTCTCTCTCTCCTGGCTTTTGCACACTTTAAAGGACAAGTTCGGTACAATTAAAGCCCTGTTTTAAGATCGTCCCTGATGAAATAGAATAGTTATGATTGTTTTTGAGACAAATGCTCCTGTCACGAGGATTTTTGGATTCTGTGTTAGTACCCCCCCACCTTTACAATGAAAGCATAGGTGCACTCGAACAATCATTCATAAAAACGCATAAAACTTTTGTTTACAAAGACATGAAACTCACCGAGTGGTCTGGGGTGTTCACTGATATGCTCACACAAAAATCGCTGCAAAATATGCTTTCCAACAGGTTTTATCGTAGTTTTTGTCCAAGTCCATTTTACTTCCTATTTTCGGTTGAAGTCCACAGTAGTCAATTGTCGAGTTTGCGTGCGCGATCCTTAGTTATCAAGTTACCAATGATCGCCCACGTGAACTCGACAATTGACTACTGTGGACTTCAACCGAAAATAGGAAGTAAAATTGACTTGGACAAAAACTAAGATTTTACGACTTCCAAAAACTGTGGAAGTCAGCAGCCTAAGGTTTTTCTAGTTGGACGTTGAAGTCCTCAAGCACAACCGGAGGAGTACCATTCTCCGGGAAGGATGAGGGTAACACATTCACACCACAAAATGGATTTTAATATGACAGGTGACTGTAATTGTGTGCGATTCAAAGGAGCTATTGTCAAACTAAGATGTTAAAGGATTAAATTTCCACTCATTGGAGAGGAGCAGATCAGTACCACCTCTACCAGTGAGGAGAGGGCTGTGTGAAAAGGTTAAACTAGTGGAGAGGGCTGGTGTGGTAGTATCCTCTGGTCTGATCCAGGTCTGGCACTGTTATGAGGTTGAGACCTGAGTAATAGATGTAATAAAGTCTACTTTATTTACAACATACTGGAAATTCCAGAGATAGGAATAGGAAAAGAGAGCAATGAACTAAAGGGCATAGGGAAAGTGCACAGGTTAGAATTAAGCCGCTTTCATCATGCGACATGCATGATCAGTAGGGGTTCAATCTTCAACTGGCTGGCATGTTACGTGACCTGTCAGTGGCTGGCTATACTTGTCTGTCAGTCTGCCTTTGGCAAGTTTCAGAAACTATTGATTTTTGACAGTTTTTGTGTTTTGTGTTCCTCCCTTTATAGCTCATTTATTATGAATCTGTTATGAATAACGTTCTTTATTTATGATTGCTATTTTGTGGACTGTTATTCCAATTTAACCAGTCAATTGGCTTTATGCACAGCTCCACTACTTCCTGAATTTCAGCCAGCTCCTTGTTTCCTGTCTGCCATTATTGGACACATTGATTAATTCAGGTGTGCTTGACCTCAGTAGTCACGGCAACAATAATCAGACACACCTGAATTAATCAATTTTGCCCAATAATGGCAGACAGGAAACAAGGAGCTGGCTGAAGTTCAGGAAGTAGTGCAGCTGTGCATAAAGCCCATTGGCCATGATCAGACTGGCAGCTTACATCAGTCAGCCGAGGCTGATACTGCGAGTCTAACGTGTCGCCTGACACTCACTACAAGGAAATAAATTGTTTTCTTATTATGAATATAATGCCATGCCTTTATTCTTGTGTATGATTGGGGACTGTTGTCACGATTAAACCAGTCAAATGTGCCGTGAGCAAAGCGTCTGTAAGCTGCCAGTCTGATCACGGCCATTTAAATGGTTTAATCGGGATAAACGGCCCCAAAATACCAATCATACACAAGAATAAAGGCATGACATTATATTCATAATAAGAAAACAATTTATTTCCTTTTAGCGAGAGTGTTAGGCGACGCGTTAGACTCGCAGTCTCAGCCTTGGCTGACTGGATGAGCGTCTGCAAGCTGCCAGTCTGATCACGGCCATTTGACTGGTTTAATCCGGATAACAGAGCCCAAAACACCAATCATATACAAGAATAAATGCATGACGTTATATTCATAATAAAAAAATAATTTATTTCCTTGTAGCGAGAGTGTCAGGCAGCGCGTTATATTCGCTGATCATCACCCGCGGCTGACTGGATGAGCGTCCAGCAAGCGTCTGTAAGCTGCCAGTCTGATCACGGCCATTTGACTAGTTAAATTGGGATCCTACTACTAAATAACAATCATTTCAACAGATGCATAATAAATGAGATATAAAGGGAGGAACACAAAACACAAAAACTGTCAAAAATCAATGGTTTCTGAAACTTGCCAAAGGCAGACTGCCAGTCAGTGACCTGCCAGTGGCAGCTCCTGCCAGCCAGTTGAAGATTGAAACCCCACTCACATGCTTTGTGAGTGTTAGTATTAATATTATATTAGTTGGGATTTGGAAGCACAGTGAAAACGGGTCACAAAAACAAACAGATGAGAACAAGCTGTAGAAAGAGGAAGCAGAGAAAGCAACAGTGATTTCAGTAAAATAAACTAAAACAATTTTTAACAACTAAATAACCTAAACAATGTTTCCAAGCATCGACAACCACGCTAAAATCAAATGAGAAAAACAAACTCTTGTGTTCCTTGACTGCTTCACCTGTTCGAGGGTTTGAACCAGTTTAACAGTTTTGAAGCTGCACATGATGAAAATGGTAGTGCTATTGATTGCTGGCCTCATGATTCATAATCCTTCATCAGGAAGCCTTTTCCTATGAGAAGTAGCTTTTACAATTATTATTATGCTGTTAATTATTATTATTTCACAATTATGCTGTACTAAGGCAAAATAGAGACTAGAGATGCTACCACAAACAATTGTTTTATTTAACTGAAATTGAACAAAACATTACCTCCATTTCTAAATAATAATAATCCCCATAGAAGTATATGCTTGTTTTACAAAGAATGAAAAGGGTTTACACCAAACAAATTGGGAAGAAATGGTTAAAACAACTGCGTGAAGGTTACAGATAATAATAATAAAAAAACCACCAACAACTAAAATTCAAAAAGTACTGTCCACAGTTTGCCTCTTATGAAGAACCATCACCAATGATAATGTGAAACTACAGATTACTCTGTGATATGTATGCATTTAATTTTGGAGAGCCACAGTTACTTTCATTGGCAACACTACACAGTTACTATTACTGAGTAACAACTAGCTGAAATGGCTGACTATTTCACCAGAGGAAATCAAAGAAACTGCAAAGCAAAGAGAAAGCGCACATTGCTTTTAAAAGAATCACAAAGCTTTATTGTGTGAACAGCAGTCAAATGACAATGATAACTAACACTAACACAACCAATATTTATTTAAAAGCAATCTACTGATGAGCATTTGCTTCAGTGACATGAGACAATACATCTTGGGATCATAATGATCAATGCCAAAGAGTCCCCACATTTCGATCCCCGACCATCTATCAGTATAATGAACCGAACATGATTTTCTAGCTGTTGGTCCCTGGGAAGGTTGGTTCATGTGCCTAAAACGACTTAAGTGATCCATTCATGTTGGTCTCTGGGTAAATTAGTGCAGTTCTATATTTTCTTTCACTCTCTCCCCTTCATTTTACTTTTCTTTTTTTGAGGACTATGTCAACATTCATCTCAAAACACTAATTTCAAAGTCTTTAGTCTCTAAAGGTTTTGGTGACCATGCATTGGTTTCTCCACTCCAATTTCTTCTTTCAAACATCACTTCCTCTCTCACTCGTACTCAGCGATAAGCACCATCATTCCCACCCCAAACAGCAGAGCTAGGATCTCCAGCATTGATTGCCATAAACTAGACCGTCCAACCAGCAGCTCTGGGAGAACCGTGACAGTTGCAATATAAACAAAGCCTCCGGCAGTGAATGGGAGGATCCAGGCTGTGGCTGCAGCACCCACTCCTTCAGCCAATAACGAGCAGGCAGTTCCAGCTAACGCACCAATGGCGGTGAGAAGCTGAAGACACATGGCCTAATGAAAACAAGAACAGTTAAGAATAATTGTAAAGTAAAAACAGTGATGTTTAATGAAATCAACATGAAACTTTTTTGTAACCAATTTTACTTTTGCTATATTCTCTGAAGTGACTTTATAAGCACAGTTTTTCCTCCATGTTTCATCCCAAAAAAGTTCAACACATTAAGGAAGACAGGACCTATCAAAGAGCTTGCCCCTCTCTCTCTCTTTTTAAATAGTCAATAGCATAGTTTATTTCACAAAGCAGCAAAGCCACCACATCTGACAGCTTGTGACAGCCAGATTCTTACGAAAAGATTTATTATGAAACTATAAAATTTCTTTAATACCAGTTACTGCAGTAAAACGGTGATAATGTTTATTAATTTGGGGGCAGTTGTGGCCTAATGGTAAGAGAGTCGGACTTGTAACCCGAAGGTCAAAAGTTTGATTCTCAACACCGGCAGGAAACGAATTGTGTGCCCTTTAGCAAGGCACCTAACCCCAATAGCTCCTCAGTGAATGGCTGCCCACTGCTATGCATGTGTTTCCACGGTTTGCAGTGTGAGTTCACTACTAATTGCTACTAATGTGTGTGCACTGGATGAATGAAAGTACAATTTCTGAGAATAGGTTACCAAACTTGGCCTTCACGCCACTTCACTTCAAATAATGGTGATGTAGTTTGAAAAAAATACAGCTGTGTCCTGTTCTCTTTTTCAGTGTTTATAATACCAAGGCTATCAAGCCAATGTCTTTTTGTGATTAATGGTCAAAAACATGTCTTAATTGAACGTAAACAACAGACAAATACACCTCAAGGCATTAAAAAAAGAAAACCATCTCTGCTATTGACTAAATACATTTTGTAACAACCTTATTTAAATCAGAAAGAAGTGAACAAGCAACCAATTTTAAATTAAGTTTTAGTTTTTTTGCAGGCATTTTTCTGATGTGTCTCAGGCTCAGGCTGTGATGTCATAATCTGCCTCTGTTTAGTCAGAAGGACTCTGTTTAGTCAGGACTGCAACCAGAAAAACCTTAATGTTGATTTTGTGGGGTCTATTAAGACAATTTAAGTTCATATTACATAAGCAATTTATAATCTTTATAGATATTAACCACACTGATAACTGGACGATGAAAACCTTAATAATGAAAAAAAATAAGTTCTGTTTGCTTGTTTGTTTTACTCGCCCTTATGTCATTCCAAACCCGTTTGACATTCTTCAGCAGAAAAGATATTTTGTAGAATGTTTTTGAAGAACAGTTTTGCTTACCACTGACTTCCATTGTATGGAGAGAGAAAAATAGCACTGATATGTCGCAAAAAAAAAAAAAAAAAAAAAAATTGTTCTACGAAAAAAAAAAAAAAAAAAGTCATACAGGTTTGGACACGAGGGTGAGTAAATTATGATAGAATTGATTTGGGCGAACAACCCCTTTAAACTTTATGTAAATTTGCCCCAAACCCAAGTCCACTCTCTTGAGATATATACCTTCTTCTTTGTGCATCCTGATTGAACAAGAATTGCAAAGTCTCCAATCTCGTGAGGTACTTCATGTAAGAGGATGGTGATGGTGGTAACAGTACCAACTGCAGGACCAACAAGGAATGACGCTCCAATCGCAAGACCATCCGTGAAATTGTGGGTGAAATCAGCAGCCAGGTTCAGATAACCAGACACTTTAATATCTGTAGAGACAAAGAGAAGTTGAAATATTCTGCCAGCAAGACAACAGCACTGACAGACAGAAATAAAAACTCAAATACATTTTTAGACTTGAGTTTCCATACCAGAACTTGTCTCTACAGGTTTCTTATTGGAGACTTTTTTCTCTTTTTCTCCCTTCTCTCTTTTCTTGTCATCCTCTTCATCACTATCTTTTGCCTTCGGAGCAGCTGAAAACAAGACAAGAAAAGATTTTTATTGTATTTGGAAACCAGTCAAGAATGTCCAGATCACTCTGAATAAATACATAAAAATAAAAAATATATATATTTTTATATAATTTTAGCACAAGCAACATTGTTAGTAATACAAAATTATTTTCTTAGCCTTAATGATGCTTCACTGTGTGACTGAGAACAGCTGCTTCATTTTGAGCGTTGATAAAAGCAGTGTGTCGAAATTTTAGCTATTATTGGCCTTTACCTAACTTGCACACTTACAGTGCAAAAAAAAATATATAAAAAATTTAAAAAATAAAAATAAAAAAAGACAAAAAAGTTTTTTTGGCTAGTCTTTATTCAGTGTGGAAACAGATTTTCAGTGCTGAAATTTAATTTTCAGAGAAGCTCTGTAGATACAACAGCCTAAAGAGACAAACACACATTCTCAGAGTTATGGTGCACTTGTTCTTATTTCAAAAAGAAAATTTGTTTGGTCGGTCAAAATTCTGAAAATTTGTTTGATCCTCTGCCATTCTTAATTGTTGAGCTTTCCGAAAGGAGAAGCAATTTAAATAAAAAATAGCCATCTGGTAACACAACCCTGATTAAAAAAGTTGTTACAATTGCAGGGATGCAGCATTAAGAATGTATGTTAAGTGTTTTTAATGCACAAATAATTTGATTAATTCAAGACTTACCATGAGAGTGAGAGTGTGAGTGTCCTCCTTTCAAAAGACGAACAAATTTCTCAACAACTAGAAATGCAACAATGCCACCCAGCACCCACAGACCAACTGACATCATGTGACCATGGGCATCACCTGTGACAAATAAGCATTTATTGACACTGCACAAAAAAAAAATCTTTTAGTAAATTCTATTCTTATATTTAATTTGACCAGACTATAAACAGACTATAAAAGAAAAAAAAGTAGAAGTAATAAAACACCAATTTCAATAACTGAATAATGACCCACCATGAGAGTGACCATGTGACTCCTCACTACCATGTGAATGAACATGTGACTCCTCACTGCTGTGTGGTTGACCGTGATGAGAATGAGGTTCTGTGTTGAGATAAAATCAAAAGGTGAAGGTCAGGCTGGTTAGCATGGGCCAGTTACTCAGATGGTAACTAGGCCTACATTTAGCCAAAAGATCAAAAGTAACTGTGACTTCTGACAGGATCATAATTGTTGTTATAATAGACCAGTGTTTCTCAACCAGTTGGTTGAGACTGGTTGAGAGCTGGTTGCAATAACACTGAGCGGGTCGTGGAGCGTGCAAGAAAAACATAATTCTTATAGACAGACTTATTTTTTTTACTTATTTTTAATTTTGCAACTTGTTATGGAATAATACATCTCTCCTCAGAAAAAAAAATACTTTTCTGTCCTGTCAGACATCATACTGTGCTCCAAAACTTCACTATATATAAAGAGCAGATGAAATTACAAGCATGCAGCGTCGTTAATTTGTAAGTCTGCATGAAACTGCCAAAGAGTACTAAAAAATTACTTAAAGTATGTTGTGTGTTAGCTGAGGAGGATTTACATGCAGGTATGACATTGATTTAATTCATCAGGATCAGTGTCTGTCCATATGTTTTAATAACAGTTCATGCTAGTATTTTTATGTTACAATAGTAAAACACTTCATGCTAGTAATGTTCCATCTCCCCAATATACCACTGGCTCATACTAAAATATATAGCTTATGTACGTAAGAGGCAATGGAACATCTAAAGCTGGGCGCACACACTACGATATATTCAGGGTAATTTTGAGACGATTTCTCCCCTTCCGACAATCATAGTTAGTTTAAAATATCTTGATGGTTCTACAAATTGTCTTATCATATTTCCCGTGGTGCGAGATGTATTAAGAGGGACTGAATCTGCTTGGAAGAAAGTCAAAGCTGCCCCGATTTCGAGTCGTAAATATTCAACATGTTCAAATCATGTTGTGTGGGGGGAACCCCGAGGAAAAACGCGCACACACTCTGGAGATTATTAAGTGAAACGAAACAATACCCAATCATAAAACGAGCTGTCTAAAGACTCACTCCAGCTTGTGCTGTAACTTGTTCGATGTTCACACATTCTCCATGACTTCATTGAAACATTTTTCAACCCGCCATGTGTGATGCAAGAGATTTCACAAGATTTGTTTGTGAATGGAATCTGTTTGCGTGTCATGTGTGTTTTCCTGGTCACATCGCGGCACTCAAAACACTAGATGAACAAAGCGGTAAAATACATGATTGCTTATTTTTGTGGTCAGTCACATTTTGAAAATCTTATACGATTTAAACATTTTTTTTAGTGTGGCTCCAGCTTCGGTTTGAAGCAGAATTCTGAAGCTACACCAAAAGATGATTGTTTTAGAACTGCCTAAATGTTTCATTCTAGTTGTATAGTTAAAATACTCAAACTTATTTGTATTAATGTTGTCTTTGTAAAATCCACTTTATAAGCACAGATTTAACTAAATCCTCAACACCAATGCTATTGGAACGGCTTTATTCATTGAGATAATCATGCTGTTTCACATAATATTGTGATTTCCCCCTCCCAAAATAATCAAGTTTATTCAAATCACGCAATATAGCCAATATAGAACTTTGTTCTCAAAATATTACGACTTCAGTTCAGTATTGCTACACTTTATTCTTGTAATCTTAGATTTATTTATTTTTACGTTACGGTTCAGGGCTTCCGTATGACAGCACGGGGGAGGATGTGCAATAACATTGTTTAAAATAATGGATTAAAACAAATTTATCAATATTTTTAATGTATAATAATTTGTATATCTTTTATCCGATTAATCAAAAAAATAATTGACAGATTCATATCTCTCTCATATACAAACACAATCTACCATATTTATACATATTCTTTTCTATCTACAATAGCAACACTAGGAATGATTTTTAAACACCTCAAAATACACAATGTAATATGCTAATAGATTTATATAGCAAGAGTAAAAGGATACTCTGTGGAGTATGTGGATCAGTTTATGTGACAGAGTGTTACAGTTACATGACCTCAAATTGTGCTAACTCACCCAGCGCATGAGGAATGAGATGAAGGAATGCATCTCCAAGCAAACCACCAGATGCGAAACTCAAGAGCACTTTGAGTAGTTTCTGGTGCTGGTCTGTGTTTGACTGTACTGGAATGAGGAAAAGGATGAGGAAGGGCGCAGCACTGATGAGTAGGGTGGCTCCAATTGCCTAAAACCAGTAAAAAGAAAAAGTCTTAAAGCCATTGTTGTTTTCCAGGCTACACTACCTGGAGGTTAAAAATGTACTGCAGAAGCAGGTCTGTAGACTGCCAGATAATGCAAAAAATCATGTTTAAACAAATGCTAAAGATTGTATTGCAATCAGCTGCATTGACACCAGTGTATAAGAACTGAAGTGAGCTGGACGATGACATCACCGTTTTCTCTAGAGCTGCTGAATAGAATTAAATTAACAACTAATTGACCCTTCGCTAAGCCACGCCCAAAAACCGCCACTGGCCAATCATGTCTTAGCAACCGTAACTATGCGCGGGAGGTCTGTCAAGCTTTCGAACGAGGGAACATGCTGAAGCATTGTGCGTATGGATTGTGCAAATCTGATACCGGTATATACTAAAAGTTTGGACGGGGGAGAGGAATTGTTTTCCTTCCAGAAAATCTAAAAGCCAAGGGGAGAAATGATTGGCGTGATCTAGCATATGTGTGCGAGACCCATTCTGGTAAATGTCGACATGCTTAACAAAAACACCTATTGCTTGGAAATATTGACGGTTCTTTGGTCATAATGATATAACGTAAAATAAGACGATTAAAGAGACAAGACAAAGGCTCACTGACATACTTTAAAATATATTTCAGCATTTTGTTAATCGACGTCCTACTAACGTTAGGCTACCCCTTAACTTAACCCAATCCGATCGCGGCTCTCCCGGTATTAGTGTTATTCCACAAGATTTATTGATAAGCTGTTTGATTTATAATTATTAAGATTATTTTCTCATACCCTGCAGTGTATGAACATAGCTGTTCCTCAATTTGTGTTTTCCATTTGAACGGTCAGCGTATGAGGCGCTGCTGCTTGCGTTTAGGAATAACGTTAGGCTTTAAACTTCAATTTTTAAGAAATTATTCTCTAATCGGTTGCATATAATGTCGTGAATGTATCCCTCGAATGCATACTGTAGTCCCTTTTGTCTTGCTCTCTCAGATATTTCACTTGTTCGCCGAAAATTACTAATTATTTCATTGGGAATGTCTGACACCGGATGCATCCACACTATAATAGATGGGCCAGTCGCGAAAGCTTGACAGGCGTAGCAACAGTAACTAGGGAGGGCGGGGCTTAGCGAAGGGTCAATTATATTCGGGGGCGCTAGAGAGCACCACATGGAGTGGACGTAAATTTAGGGAGCTCCCTCAACAAGCCTCCGTTAACTAGTAATTTTTGATTATTTTCATCGCGAAAGTTTGCTCAACAATATCTAATAATAAGATGAAGAAGACTAAACCAAAAAAGGGGATTCACCATCCAGCGCAGTCGAAAAACCGGCCGAGAATCCTATCGAGCACGATCGTGATCACGACACTGCCACGGACTCGACTACTATCCTGTCAGCCATTCAAACCATGAATAACTGTATGAACGACAGGTTTAATTCGCTAGAAGCAACTCTATCTCAATTGCAAACAGCGCTGTCTGAAACCACCTCGCGGATCGCTGAACTTGAGAGCGTTAAAGCCGACCACGAAAGCCGTATTTCTGACCTGGAGGCCTCCTGTCAGGAAATAATATCGGCAAACAAGGTCCTACGGGCTAAACTGGATGATCTCGAGGGCCGTTCCCGACGACAGAATATTATTGTCGGCCTACCCGAGAACGTGGAGGCTGGTCGCCCCACTGAGTTTGTGGAAAAACTTATTCCGAACCTCCTGGGAGCCGAGAACTTTCCTGCTGGGATTAAAGTTGACCGCGCACATCGCACCGGGCCTTTACCGCCGAAAGGAGGACGCCCCCGTATTCTGATCGCGAGGATACATCATTACCCGGTCAAGGAGATGATCTTGCGGCTTGCGCGGCAACACTCGCCTCTGAAATATGACTGCGTTCACATCTCTGTTTTCCCGGATTTCACGGCTGAGGTTCTCTCGCAGCGAAGGGCGTTTGACGGAGTTTAAAGGAAATTGAAGGATGCTGGAATTCGATTCGGAATGTTGTTCCCCGCACGTCTTCTTGTCACCCATGGCACTAACAAGAAAATCTTTGGCTCAGTTTCGGATGCTGAATTATTCGTTAACAACATCACTGCCGAAGACCCTACTTGATCTGCTGCGTAGGACTGTTTTTCAATGCTGTTTCCATGGCTGAATGACTTAAATCAACTTTTCTGCTGCTTATCGGCGGCCTTTAGTACGAGTTTGTGAGTATTTTCAAGCAAAAAAAAAAAAAAACCTTTGAGAGAGACATTGTACAGTCTGCTTGCGATTATGTCATTCGTCAGATTGTTCTCGTTATTAGTGGCTTATCTGCAAGTACATGTTTATACTTTGTTTCATATAATTGATATAGTCTAGAAAAAAAACAACTTCTGTCTTGAAAGGGATGTGTGCTACACACTAGTTCAGGCTTATAGAGCAATTCTTTTGTTGTTGGCTTAGTTTCGCGGAGGTTGAATGGGAGTCCCCTGGTTTTTCTTTTTTAGGTTATTAGTTTTTCCTCTTACTCCTTATGCCTTGTTCACACTACATGATTTTAAAACGTCGGGCTGAACTGTGTGGTTCACACTACATGACTTGCTCTCTGTGAAATCAGGAGTGTTCAAGTTGTTTAGCTGTTCACACCACACAACACAACGTGATTGATCCACAACAGGAGGTAACTCACTACACGAGTTGACAACGCACTACAAAGAGATACAACCACGATCGGATGATAAGAGCAAATCATTTGTGACTCAGTGAGAGCTGTTTCAGTACTATGTTACTGTCTAAATCCTGAAAATAATCAAATAAATAACGAGTGGACAACAACTCTGTCAGCAAACGATTCTATCTTGTCTACAAACCACGTTTTGTCACGAAAAAACACGCAATAAATAAATAAATAATTATTGCGCCCCAGCAAAGAAGAGAACACAACACGTGAATATGGACGTCAGACAGAAACTGCTGCACACTGTTTGCGCGACGATCTGCTCTGAGGGAAAAAATGCAAAAAAGAAGAAAAACTAAGATTTACCTGGTGTCCTCAACCCATGCGTTGCTATGATTGGCTGTCCTCATGACATCACTGAGTTTGAGTCGCGCGACGGCTCTGGATATCTAGCAGGCTAGATATTTTTCTGGGCTCGGCGACGCGTCTGCGAGGCGTTTGCGAGTGTTTTCGCTGCGTTGTTGGCTCTTTCATACTAACAGATTGGTGAGCGTTCATCGTCCGCTAATCGCCCGCGATTTGCACGCGATAACACCCTGACTTGTCGGCGACTCAACGATTTGCAAATCGGGCTTAAATCAGGCTTAAAATCATGTAGTGTGAACTAGGCATTATGCTGCCCGGCAGCTCCGCTGTTCATATGTTTTTTTTTTTCCTGGCTTCATTTGGGGAAGCTAATGGAAGGGTGGGGGTGGGTGGCTTTGTCTTTTTTGTTTGTTTGTTGTCTCGTGTTTAGTTGATGTACATCTCCTTCAATGGTTGTTATCTCTTCAAATTCATTTTGCAGCTGCCATTATTATAGATATTATATTATATGATGTGTAGTAGGGGGTCTTCTCTTAAAGGTGGCAATGTTACTCTTGCTAGTTGGAATGTCTGGGGATTAAATAACCAGGTTAAGAGAGCTAAAGTTTTTTCTTATTTGAAGTCCATCCCCGCTGACATAATATTCTTACAAGAGACACATATTAGGCATTTTGAACAAAGGCGACTGAGATGCAATTGGATCTCCCAAGTATTTCAATCTACCTTCTCATCCAGGGCCAGAGGAGTAGCTATTCTGTTTCGTAAGTCAGTTCCTTTTAAACACATATCCACTATCAGCGACCCTAACGGCCGCTATTTAATTGTATCTGGTCTACTTTCCTCAATCCATGTCACTCTGCTTAATGTGTACGGACCTAATTTTGATGACCCTGCTTTTTTTCGCAGAGTCTTCAATCTTTTACCAAACACTCTGAATTCGCACCTGATAATAGGTGGTGATTTTAACTTGGTGTTGGACCCTACTCTAGATAGATTTCCTTCTCGCGTTGGAATACCCATGGCCAACTCCACCTCTGTTCTTAACAATCTGATTACTTCTTTTGACCTTGTTGATATCTGGAGACTAAAACACCCAACGGACATGCAGTATACTTTTTTTTCGCAAGTTCATAAATCATACTCCAGGATAGATTTCTTTTTAGTAGACTCAAAAATTATTCCATGTGTAAAATCGATGGAGCATCACAATAGAATCATTTCTGACCACTCAACAGTGACAATCTCTCTAGATCTTGTAGAAATTAAGTCCAGCTATCACTGGCGTTTTAACCCTACTCTGCTCTCGGATGTAACATTTTGTGAACAATTAACAGAGCTGCTAGCGGAGTTTCTCAAATTTAATGACACGGGTGAGGTTTCTGACTCGACACTATGGGAAAGCCTAAAGGCTGTCTTGAGAGGACATATTTCATACGAGTCCAGTCTAAAAAAGCAAAGGGTAAAACGCCTTACAGAAATTGATAATCGTCTTACTCGGCTGGAAGACACTTACAGAGATTAAGCAGACTCAGAAGTACTTAACGAAATTACAGCACTTAAATTGGAATATAACTCGATTCTTTCGAACCAAGTTAATAATATGTTGCTTAAAGTCAAGCAAAAACAATTTGAAATTGGGGACAAACCAGACAAATTACTTTCTCGTCAGCTGAGGGGGCTACAAGCCTCTAGAGCAATTAATAAAATCAAGAACAAAAATGGTGTCGTTCTAACAACTCCCGGTGAAATCAATGATACGTTTAAACAATTTTATGAAAAATTATACAAATCTAGGGGTTGTTCTGACCCCTCAGCTTTTTCTGATTTCCTTCATTCATTACATTTTCCAAAGTTGGATTGCTCTGAGCAGGCAGTTTTGAATGCTGATATAACAGTGGAGGAAATACTAGCTGCGATTAAATCTTTCCCCAGCGGCAAGGCACCTGGACCAGATGGTTTCGGGATCGAATTTTATAAAAAATTTGCGCAGGTGCTCTCTCCTTTGCTGTTGAGGATGCTTAATCATTCTTTTAACATACATAAGCTTCCCCAGTCCTTGTATGACGCAAATATATCTCTAATTCTTAAAAAAGGTAAAGAAGAAACTGACCCAGCATCTTATCGACCCATATCTCTTTTGAACTCTGACCTTAAAATTTTCACTAAAATCCTGGCTAATAGATTAAACATCTGTATTGGGAAAATTATCCACCCCGACCAAACTGGTTTTATTCCAGGCCGTTTTTCTTTTTTCAATGTCAGGCATTTAATGAATATCTTATACACCAGATTCGATTCTAAAGCTAGCGTTGCAATTCTCGCCTTAGATGCAGAAAAGGCATTTGACCAAATTGAATGGGATTATATTTTAGCTGTGATTAGAGAATTTGATATGGGCAATACATTTGCCTCTTGGGTGAAGCTTTTATACCTCCTCCCTTCGGCTTCAGTTCTTACCAATTTTAACAAGTCGTCGCAATTCCAATTACACAGAGGCACTCGTCACGGCTGCCCTCTCTCGCCTTTGCTTTTCGCAATAGCGATTGAACCCCTCGCTCTTGCGATTAAAAATAATCCATTAATTTCGCCCCTGGATTTAGGCCATCATATTAACCATAATTAACCATCATATCTCCCTCTACGCAGATGACATTATTCTGTATCTAAGCAACCCTGAACAGTCTACTCCACCCTTATTAAACCTGTTGGAAACATTTGGTAAACTCTCCGGTTATTCAGTAAATTGGCAAAAAAGTGAATTCTTAGCTGTGACTAACAACATTGATCCAATTTTTATACGTAGTCTACCTTTTAAAATAGCTATAAACAGTTTTAAATATCTTGGAGTTAATATACCTAGAAACCCAGAAGATATTTATAAGCTTAATTATTTGACAATGGTTGAAAACCTAAAGGACAATATTAAATTCTGGAGGACCTTACCACTATCAATGATAGGGCGTGTGAATGCTATTAAGATGGTGACGTTACCCAGATTCCTGTATCTTTTTCAGAATTTGCCGATTTATCTACCCCAAAAGTTCTTCAAAACTTTAGATTCTATTGTGATGCCTTTTGTCTGGGGCTTCAAAGCACATAGAATAGCTAAAATACACGTGTGTAAGCCTAGGTCGCTGGGGGGTCTGGGTTTGCCAAACTTTCAACATTATTACTGGGCTGCCAATTGTAGAGCCTTAACTTACTGGCAGGACCCGCACCCCGATAGTCCCTCAACTGAGATCCCTTCATGGCTTATGATTAAGCAAGGTGCCTCAAATTCGTCACTCTGCTCATTACTTTTTGCTGTCCCGACGACATTTAAAGCCACAGTAGGATCCCATTTTATGATTAATAATTTTCTTAGGGTATGGCTTCAGATTAGTAAGGCATTTAAATTGCCAAATACCTCTCTTCTTGCTCCTGTCTGTCGTAACCATGCCTTTAAACCTTCACTATTAGACCCAGTGTTCACAGGTTGGGCTAGAAAAGGAATCCTTACCTTGAGAGATTTATATATTGATAATAATTTTGCCACATTTACTCACCTAACAGAGAAATATGACCTTCCTGCTTCACATTTCTTTAGATACCTACAAATTAGAAATTATGTTTGTTCTGCTGTGCCAAATTTTGAAATATTATCAGCCGACAGTGAACTATATAAATTGTTTACTTCCGCTCCCAACACCCCAAAGTTAGTTACAAAATTTGTTGACTTCTTCACTAGTCAGTTAGATTTTTCCACTATTCACCAGAAAAGTCTTTGGGAAGAGGAACTAGATGTTCAGCTCTCAGAAGAGGACTGGGAAAAAATGTCTTAAAAATATATACACCTGCTCTATTAATGCCAAGCACCAACTTATTCAGTATAAGGTGTTGCACAGATTACATTACTCAAGAGTTAAACTTAACTCTTTCTATCCTACTATCTCCCCTCTTTGCAATAAGTGTGAGTCTGCTGAGGGCTCTCTTGGTCATCTTTTCTGGGGATGCCCAAAATTGGGTGAATTTTGGTCAGAAGTTTTTCAGTTTCTTTCTGAAGTTTATGCTTGTGAGCTTCCCTTGGATACTGCGACTGCCATTCTTAGCTGGTCGGCCTCTTTGTTGTGCCTTAATAATGCTACACGACTGCCCATACAGTATGGTTTGATGATTGCCAAAAAATCTATACTGTGCATGTGGAAGAAAAATTCGAAGCCTCTATTCAAGTTTTGGTTGTCAGAACTTTCCTCCACTTTGCACGTGGAAAGACTCAGATATACTATTTCCGGAAATATAGAGAAATTTGAAGCCTCTTGGAGGCCTCTTTTCAATCACTTGTTAAAAATCAGCAATGACAAAGCTTATGTTTTTGTGTTCATTTTTATTTTATTTTATTAGGATTTCATTGTTATTTCTGTCGACCTCTGTCTTCAACGTAAAGATTTCTATGTATATCTCATGTGGTCAAGTTGTACAATTTCACCTGGTTTATAATGTCTCACTAGGCAAACATCTGTTTTGACCTTCCTTGCCTGTGCCCAGTGATGTGGTCTTCTGCCCATTTGAATCTAACTGAAGGAGTTTTTTTTTTTTTTTTTTTTGTATGTGTGTTTGGTTCTGTCCTGTGATTGTATTGTCTGTTTGTCTGAAAAATTGAAAATGTACAATAAATATAATAATTAAAAAAAAAAAAAAAAACAAACAACTAATTATATTTACAACCGAAATGAATCAACATTGAACTTAGGCTACTTAAGCTGGACAATGACACTGTTTTTTTATAGAGCTGCTAAACAGCCGGAAAAACAAAAACAAAAAACAAACAAACAAAAAAACAAACAAACAAAAAAAAACTGTTGCGTTATTTTCCTGTTATCACGTTATTTTCCTGTTATCACTCCTATGAAACAATCTGTATTGTAAAAAGTGCTAGGCCTATACAAATAAAGGTGACTTGACTATTAAATTTAGGCAAAACAAAAACACAAATCTACTTCACAAGCCATCACGTATATGAGAGCTTGCGCTGCAGTGTCTTAAGTGAGAACGGGAGGTTTAAAGCTTACAGGCTGTAGCATTTTCTGGAATTTCTAATGGTTCGATTCTATCAAGTCTGCATTCGATTCATCCTCGATATCAAGAAAACCTCCAGATACTTTCATGCATCCTCTGAACTTGCATTTTTAAGTATTGGGACTGAACTTCAATAGTTGTTGATGACGTAAGCTGCATCCCAATTCAGAGGCTGCACTCTTCAAAGGACTTCAAAGGCCACAAAGTCGGACCGAGCGTTTGTTAAATGACATTTTATTTGTTCAATTTGAAAATCACATCTGTCAACATAAATCAACATTTGAACCACTTTGTAGTAGTACGAAGGACACATTGCTGTAACATGCGAGGTGCATTTGTTGTGCAGAAGACAGTTCAGTAAAATTTCAAATCTATACCATGCATTTCAGTGCCTTTAAAGAGTACCTATTATGGATTTTTGAAAATTGCCCTTCATATAGTGTTTAACATAGATCTAAGTGAACGAAAACATCCTGCAAAGTTTTAAACATGAAAGTTCATCGTATACAAAGTTATTGTCTTTCAAAAGTAAGAGTCGACTCTGAGTCGCTGATATGAATCGTTCGAAGAACGATGCTTTTCCTTTGTCTAGTTGACGTCAACTTGACAAGTTATTTGAATAAGAAACGCCCACTTATTGCACTCGGAGACGCCGAAACCGGAGCTCCAGGGGTGGCGGGCAAATCTGAAACTGGCCCAGGACGGGCCACCCTGCCTGGGCTGGCCAGGGAGGTCTGAGAGCATGGAGGTTTGGACCCACCGCACCTTTTTGGACTCTGACGTTTTTCGAGATCTGGGCTTCGGAAAACAATCATGTCGACGAGACGCAAACTGACGTGAAACTTTTTTCACCTGCCAAGTGAAGAGTATTTGAAGACTAAGTGGCTGCAGTTCATATATACAAGTACTGCTATACCACACAAGTATAGCCCAAACCTTGTTCTGTGTTCGCGTCATTTTGAAGATGATTGCTTCACAAACCTAAACGCTATAAAGTATGGATTCGCGAGTCGGCTCTATCCTAACGAGCTGAGGATCTGAGGTGTGTTAAATAAGGGAGACATACACAATATGCAGAGCAGTGGTCGCGAGGACTGGAGTTGAGAACCCATTTAAGGTAATAAGAGTTCCGTTTTTCTGCACAGAGAATACCAATCACAACTGACTAGGTCATCTGACCAATCACCGCAGATTAGCGTCACGCAAAGGCGGGTTTTGGAAAAGGACTCGCTAAAACGATTCATATGGGAGTCGGTGGGCAAATCAGGTAAAAATAAATGCATATAAGACAACAAAAGTGTTTTTTGTCATTGCATGCTTGTAAAACTGTTGTTGAGGACTCCCAGAACAATATTAGGAACATTTTAAATGCCATAATAGGTACTCTTTAACAATTTGTTAGAACATCACACTGGCGACGAGGATTAAAATCTATGTGCAGGAACAATAGGACAACATTGATGCTGACAAGCACAAACAGTAAGACGTAACATGGCAATTGCCCTGCACACATTCCCAGTGTTTGCAAGAGAGTGAACCATACTCTGTTGAACTTCATTGGATGAAATGGGTGAAAAAACATTTGACAACTGTTATGGCAATGAACATTAGTGGCGAAATGAGACTCAAGGCCTTTCTGCTGCATCTGTCTGGAGAAAATGTACACAACATATGACACGCTTGCTGAAGCAGCAGATAAATACGCAGATGTAAAGACTAAGCTCCCCAACCATTTTGAACCAAAGAAAAACATGCAATATGAAGTGTATGTATTCATAAATGCACTGCAACAGCCAGGAGAAAATCCAGACACATTCCACACGCCAATCTCATCGTAGTGAAAAAACAAAACATAAAAAGGTAATGGCCCCACACCATGGGTATCACCCATTATCACACCCCCAAAACCAAAAAACCCAGACAAAGTGAGATTGTGTGTCAACATGTGGCAAGCTAGCATGGCCATCATCCATGAACGCCAACTCACACCCACAATGGATGACATACTATATAGGTTTGCTGCGATAGTACTGGGTTAAATCACTTGCCCACCGTGGCCACCCTTGTTTATTTTTATTTTTTTATTGAAATAAAAAAAAAATAATTTAATTCAGTTAGATAACAGTTAATAAAAGTTAGTCAAATTAAAGTTAATTAAAAAATAAACGTATTCGCTCACTTCAGTGTGAGCTGAGCTCTGTGTGTGCGGGTTGTGGGAGAATAAAAGGATTCGCGGGACTGCCTAGTCTGGGTTTCCCCATGCTGCCTTCCCGCAGCACGATTTTATTCATGCTGAAAGGCAGTATGGATACCATGGTCCAGATTTTCGCCTCATTTAGGGAACCAATCACAGAACGGGGAGGGAGCAGCAAGACGATGACGACATCTATGCGTCTTTTTCAAAGCCCTCGGGATTTTCGATGGTGTAGGCTCGCGTGGCCTTTTGGCTATGTTCTGTCTGTGATTCGGAAGTCTTCTTCCCATTGCCTGAATGTAGGCAAGTCTCTTTCCAGCCTGGGTTTGAGCAACGCTGGCAGGATCTTCGTCATTCCCCTGATTTCAGTGCGACTGTCACCCCTAATAATGCTAACCACTCGGATAAACTTGGCGAGTTTTTTTTTTTGGTCTGTGGAGTGTCCATATATACCTTTGCATAGATATCATATAGAGACTAGATGCCCTATTGGCTGCTGGGCACTGAGAAATTAGGCCACCATCTTAAACTGGTCATATTCCTATTGTGTTGCAAAGCAGCAGTAGATGATTGTAGTGGTAAATTGCACTTCACAATATTGATTTGATCATTGGCTTGTAGTGGTTGTGCCTGTGTGTGCGCCTGTGTGTGTGTGAATGCATGTGATCGTGGGCACCAGATTCCAGAGCACGGGCGGTGAGCATCACGCGTGTCCCAGACAGGTAATCTGCCTTGAATAAGTATTTTCTAGTTAAATTGTTTATCACATTGCCTCATTTAAACGGACAATATGTAATTTTTTTGGCCACCAGGGGTCGCTCATTTCACATAATAACAAAGACGTACTTTGATGACGTCAGGAAAGAGCGTGGGCTCACGGGAGTTGTTGTCGCTGTCAATGACAACCAGCTCAGCTCATGACATGGACATGATCGTTTTTACAAAATAAACGGATATACGGCATCTCTCTGTAGATTTAGCTTGTCCAGAAGCTTTAAATGCAACCCCAATGTTTACCTGTGTCATGCTTCTCCTGCGCGGCTCGCTAACAGCAACAGTTGGCTGATTTGAATGATACGACCGGAACGGGCAGCGCTATATGCGCGAGCAGCACCGGGGACAGTGCATCTCGCCTGAGTGAGCGCTCGTGAGCGGGCACGTGATTTACACGCATAAAAATACGTCTTACTTTTTTTTCTTCGTCATTTTCTATGCTTTCTTGGCGGTAGTCCAGTGTTCCCCTTTGTGTTTGGTGGTTTCACCGGGTTCCGCAAGGAAGTTAGAGAAAATAGAGGAGTCTAAGGTTATATGACGCCATAGACGGACGACGAAACGGAAATAAAGAAACGTCCCGTGTCTTCGAATTAAACTATAAATTTCTCCGTATTTGAAAGTTGGTGGAAACTGTCGGGATAATGTAAGTACACATCTAATAGAAATATATAACATAGATACAGTTATTTTTGCTATTTTTAAAGCCAAAAAAGTACAGATTGTGGCTTTAACAGCCAATACTAGGTCTAGTCTTTCATTCTAGTGCTGTGTCTCTAGTATGACGGTGTGTCTCTTTTAATCATAACATGGAATAATAAAATTATTGTTCTTTTTTTCTACTGAAAGCACATCTCTGTTTATTTCTTCCTTAGTGTATTTCTACGAACCTGCTTGCCTTAGATTAGGTTTGTAGCAGTTAAGGTACTAAGTATATCCTGGTGTGAGAGACACCAGGTGGCGTAATCCAGAACCTTTAATCCATAGCTCTGGTCACATTTGCAGCAAAAAAACCCATGTGAAAATCAGTTCGGTATTCAATGAGATATGATTCATTAAAGGAGAACTCCGACGAACAATGAACCTTTGGTCTAATAAAAGATTGGTACCTAGTCAATCGTTCTCTGAGGTTTGTTTTCATGATAATCGAATGTAAAGAGTTTTATCTCTAAAAACTGTTTAGCGTATAATGCTAGTACTGGGGGCATTGACTAAGTAAAAAGAAATCACTAGTTTATACCACTAACAAGGCTCAAAAGAGCCCCACACTAACACAGTAACATAACAAGGCTCCATACATGCAAAACGAAGCATTGAGAACTTTGTAAGTGTACAGACCGTTTAATAAGAATATAAGTTTATAAAGCCAGTTCACTTCGTGTATACATACAGAAGCCATCTTAGGAAATAGTCTCGATAAGTCGATCCCTGAACGCCGTTCATACAGTTCAGAAGTTCATTGAACTTCATACAGTTCAGCTCACTCAGCACGACGTTCGTGGTTTGACTTATCGAGACTATTTCCTAAGATGGCTTCTGTATGTATACACGAAGTGAACGGGCTTTATAACTTATCTTCTTATTAAACGGTCTGTTCACTTACAAAGTTGTCAATGCTTCGTTTTGCATGTATGGAGCCTCATTATGTTACTCCGTTAGTGTGGGGCTATTTTGAGCCTTGTTAGTGGTATAAACTAGCGACTTCTTTTTACTTAGTCAATGCCCCCAGTACTAGCATTATACGCTAAACAGTTTTTAGAGATAAAACTCTTTACATTCGATTATCATGAAAACAAATCTCAGAGAACGATTGACTAGGTACCGATGATTTATTAGACCTAAGGTTCATTGTTCGCCGGAGTTCTCCTTTAAATGTGCTGACAGCTCATATCACCTGCCAAACAGATTAGACTGAGCGGAGCGGGTGACCGGTTTAAGATGGCGGCTCCATGGCTCGTCCTTGCCAATAGGCTGTAGCGGTCGATAGAGCGTCTACCTATCCACCTTTTTCTGACTTGACGGTTTTCTACTTCCTGGCTGCTGTCCTTTTTTCACTAATTGCATCTTAATTTCAATCAATGTTTCATCAACCAATTGCCTGGTTTTAATAAATAAGAAGTATATAGTAAACAGATGATCATGACGGAGGCGACGGCGCACAAACTGGACTTTGGTCTCATGAATGAAACTCGGCGTAACGTTATTATGCCTAACCTCACAGGCCAGAGTGAGAAATATAGACTATGCATCTTTGAAAGCAGAGGTCGCAGGAGTCAAGGGGCTAACCAGCCTAACCTTTTGGAACTGTTAATCTGCTGCAGTCAGGGTGATAGACTGTCAGATGTTTGCTGGAGATCGTCGTGCAGTCATGCATCAGCTATGATCTATCCTTTCGAAGTTATGAAGCAAAGAAAAACGTTCATTTTGTTTTTATCTGTGATTTAATAAAAAAATAACGTGATCAGATCACATTTGATGAATTTTTTTTTTTTTTCGATTTAGTTTAGCGATGTGGGGATGACAATCTAAAACACATGGCAAAAAAGCACAGACCAGACTCGAACTGGAAGTTGACTACAGGCATTGTCGTCATGGCAGCGCACATTGTTTAGAGCAGAAAAAGGTGGATATGATGTCTATGTACCTTCGACCCTCATGTTTATCTTGCACAAACAGCAATAGTCGATGAACGTCATTGTTTACACAAAAATATCTTACCCATCGTCGTCTTTCTTGTCTAATTCTGTCGCTCTACATCCATCTGGTCTACATCTGGTATAATTAGGCTTGTTTGAGATGCGCCTTGCCTCACCTGAAATGTATGCACGAGAATAGGTGGCTGCAGTGAGGGGAGGAGTGAAAAAAGCGCAAGCAAGCCTCTCGGTTCTCGCAGTGGATCAGACACCTGTGAGATCAAAGTCTGATATCGCGGGATTCACGCTTGTGCGTGGTGTTGCTAATAAACTGGATGTAATTTAAATTATGTTGCTTTTATATGAAAATAAATATAATGAACAAGACACCCGAAGTACTTGTAATTTAATTACATTCCAAATATGTGTTTATAAATAATTTTTTCTTTAATAGGCTAGAGACATGTGTTTTTATGTGTTTTAATAAAAATGACATCACATAATAACACATATCGCACTGTCACAGTGTTTATTCACCCATAACATATGTAACATACACTTAAAACATGCTATCAGAGTTTTAAAATCTAACATTTTAAAAGGGAACAATACATCACGTTTGTTTAATTAAATGAGCATTAAGCTGTGTCGCCAGCAAGTCGTTTCCCATCGTGCTTTTGATTAGCGCAGTCGGTGGAGAGCAACTGCGCGTGACTGCAGAATCCGACATGTGCGATTTGACGCGACATCAGAGCAAGGTGGACCGCTCTCGGACACATTTCTAACCGGCTCTTTTACCGTCTATGGCTTGCATCTCACGCTGATCACCGGTGATCGGTTCTGCGCAGATTTTGCTCATCTCAAACAAGCCTATTGAAACGATTGGCTATGAGCTACGTACAGGCGCATTTGATAGACACTCTTAGCACCCAATAAACGGCGCCAGGCATTCGTAAACCACACCTCAAATACGAGAAAATGTACATGTGGTTCCCAGACCCAAGTCTCAACGAGAAATGGGCTATATGCACGCATAAGTTCCGCATTTGACGCAAGGATGCTCGTACATTTCCGGTTGTGGAGATTAAAGCGGAGGAAAACCAAGGAAAACAGGATTATGGCAGAGTCTTCAAAATTTACTGTCCTCCCGTCTTTGAAACGAAACTTATGTTTAGATGTAATTTTATATATAGTTTTGTTTATTTAATTTAATTTTAAAAAGAAGCATAAACACAACGAGGGGTGTCTGTTTTATCTGTTTTTGTGACTAACGTTTCTTTAGTATAACCATGGAGTATAAAATTCAATATAAATTCTCGGTATTGCATTGGACTCTACGATCGGCGGAAGTTATCGAGCATCCTTACATCTTCACCGGAAATACCGCCGTGCATAGAGCCCATTGGGTCTGGCATTAGCCAGGCTAGGGACTCCCACAAACAATCTATGAATAAAACTTTAAAAACTAATAGATTTTTATTCATCTGTTGCAGAAAAGCAACAAGAACAACTAAACAAAATAGATTTACAGGCCAGAGTTTCTATTTATAACATGTTTGCAGCATTGAGCGATGTAGCCAATCACAGATATGTGTTGATTTCTTGAACGCAATGTCCAATCAGAAGCATTTAAGATAGACTCCCCTAACCACTCAAAACAGACTTTTTGTTCAGTGCTGAATTCTGTATGCTGGCAAATCCTCTAATTAGAACAAACAAAGTGTGAATATTATTAAATAATTAGGTAACACTTTATAATAACTGCACGCTATTAATCATTAGTTAAGCATGAGTAAACAGTTAATTCATCATTTATAAAACATTAATAAACATTAATAAGCAGTTTATAAATATATCTATAAATGCTTTCTTCTTGATTTATGCGCATATCTATAATGCGTTTAATAATTGTATTTTCATACTTTGTTAATGATCAATTAATAATTTCTAAATGAAATATAGCATTATTTACAAACCAGTTGTTTAAGAGTTGTCAAGTCATTCATAAGATCACTTAGAAAGTGTAAGTAAATGTAGTAAATACATGTAGTTATAAAGCATTTAGTAGTGGTTAGTTAACTATTTTTGTGAGCTAATCTAAAGTGAGGACTATTCATGCTTTGTAAAGCATTTATAAAGGAGATTTAAAGACTCGTAAATCTTCTAAACAGTAAAATGTAACAACGCAGTGATACAGAACATAGAAATATTTAACAGCCTTAAAAAATGCTTTACAAGGCATGAATAGTCCTCACTTTAGATGAGCTCACGAACATAGTTAACTGACCACTACTAAATGCTTTATAACTACCCAAATTAACCCTGAATTACAGCATTAATACATGTTAATAAAGCATTTATTAACACACTAAGTAACCATCGGAAGTAACTTACTTCCGGGTACTTCCGGCGCTGCACTGTGGCGACGAGTGCCTACAGCGCGTCTGAAATCTTTTGTTTGTTTGTTTTTATGTTTTACTTGTTAAGTGGGGCTGCTAAGTCAGAAGTGAGCAGTTAAAGTCAAGATGCGGTTTGTCATGCAGTTTGTATCTATTGTTCTGGCGATCCACCTGTTGTTGTCGAGAGTCCTCTCACTGAGCCCGGGAGGCCATGCATCGGCCGCCGCTACAACATATGGGATTTTACGTTACACCCGGGACCAACTCTGGCAATTAAGGGATCTGCACAGCGGAAACTTCCCAGTCGATCTGCCTGAGGAGTGTACACGGACATCCACAGCACAGAGGAAAAGAGGCCGGCGTGGGGGCGTTCGGCGTAGAGTTCGTGCACGGGGGTGCAAGCCACCTCTACCTACGGTCATTCTGGCTAACACCCGCTCCTTGGTGAAGCAACTTACGGAGCTACGGAACGCTGTGAGGTACCTCTCAGAGTATCGGGAAAGTTGTCTGCTGTGCTTTACGGAGACATGGCTTAAAGACACGACTGATAACTCAACACTCAGGATCACAGGGTTTAGCGACCCGATTAGACTGGATCGTGATGCACAGGTAACCGGCAAAAGCATGGGTGGAGGAGTATGTGTTTATATTAATGAGCGATGGTGTGGAAATTATACCGTCAGAGACTCTCATTGCTCGGAGGACATTGAGCTATTGTCGCTCTCGGTAAGACCTTACTATCTACCCAGGGAATTTGGTCAGGTGTTTGTCACTGTGGTATATATTCATCCCCGCGCTAATACTAAGGTTGCGGCAAATAGGATATACGACACAATGGCTAAATTAGAAGATATGGCACCTGATGCGCCGAAGTTTGTTCTCGGAGATTTCAATGGATGCTCAATTAAAAGCGTGTTGCCCAATTATTATCAATACGTCAAGTGCCCGACAAGGAGGGAAATGACACTCGATCTATGCTTTGGGAACATTAAAGACGCTTATGTGGGCTATGCAAAACCGCCCCTTGGAGACTCAGATCACAATGCAATCCAGCTCGTCCCACAATATAAACAAAAGCTCAAAACCAGCAAACCCGAGATAAGGACAGTCAAACAGTGGACTGATGAGTCTGTTGAACGCCTTAGAGGCTCTTTTGACTGTACTGTGTGGGACATTTTCACGAACACCTGTAAGAACCAAGCGTGCCGCACCAGCCCTCAAAAGTGAAGCCAAAACGTCTCGATCGCCCCCCTGTGACTGGACCTAGTATAGCTCATAATCCCCGCCTCCCCATGTTATTCAATGGGACGCGAGACCAACTAAACAATTAAATTACACTTCACATATCCTTTTTCCAAAGATAGTTTCTGTCATTTACTGTAGTTTCCATCACGTTTATGTAATTTCAAGTGTTCGTTTTTAAAATAAGTTTTTTTTAGTTAGTTATGTGATGATAAAATAACGGTGCTCTGACATCATGATTGACAGGTTCTCTGTGCGAGGTAGTCACTGAAGCACCAGCGGACGTTTTTTAATAATGTTGATTATGTGGTTAGTAGTTGTATTTACCTTATTTTAACAAGGTTCTGCAATCGGCAGACATCATTGGACAGGAACGAAGCAGACAGAGGTAACTTAATGAAAGTGCGGGGCGTGTGCTTGCGTTTGATTCAGCGAGAATGAGGGCGCGGCTTTGATTTCGCGGCTTTACTTCCTGCTCACGACTGCGCATGACTGGTCCCGAAACACGCAAGTGCGCAGACTCAAGTTCGAGATGTCAGCGCCATATCGAGACACTGGCGGCCTCAGTTCTCTCTGATGGAAAAGAGCGAGGGGGCGTCGTCCATCTTTTTTTACAGTCTATGGTAAGAACTTGGAAGAGTTGACTTCAGTGGTGACTGATTATATTCGTTTTTGTGTGTGAACTGTACAATCCCAGAAAAAACTTTGAGTTTTTCCAAATGACAAACCTTGGGTAAACAAAGAATTAAAAGTCGCACTGCAAAGGAAAAGAGTAGCTTTTGAACAGGGAGACAGGCTAAAAATGAAAGCAATTCAGAAGGAGATTAGACAAATAACAACTAGTTGTAAACAGAAATATAAACTGCAGATTGAGGCGAGAATGAGGGGGAATAACCTGAAACATGTATGGCAAGGAATGTATACAATGATAGGGAAGGCAGAGAAGAATAGGCACATAGATACGAATGGAGATGATCGAGCATTTGCAGATGAATTGAATGATTTTATGCATGATTCGAAACATCAGACTTTCTCTTGGAGCGTGATACCATTAGACAGCAGTGACAGTTTGGTACCCCCCTGACTATTACAGCACAGGAGGTACGTAGAGTTTTTAACAAAATTGATTCTAAAAAAGCTCCAGGCCCTGACCAAATAAGTGGAAGGGTTTTGCAGAAGTGTAGTAAACAACTTAGCTTAATCTTCTGCCAGCTTTTTCAAGAGTCATTAGACACACACTACATTCCTAAAGCCTGGAAGTCCTCACTCATTGTACCAGTACCTAAGGTAGCAAGACCAGCTGATTTAAATGATTATCGTCCTGTTGCCCTTACATCAATAGTGATGAAGAGCCTTGAAAAAATTGTTCTGAGACATATTCTAAATGATGTGCAATGTAATATCGACCCTTTACAGTTTGCCTATACGAATAAGCGTAGTACGGATGACGCACTTATATGCTCCATAATGTCTATTGCCATCTGAATAAGCCCAAACGATATGCCCGGGTTCTCTTTATTGACTTTTCCTCTGCCTTTAATACCATCAGACCTCACATTATGATGGAGAGGCTGGGGCAGTTAGGGGTAAATCCTAATATAAATCACGTGGGTTGAGTCCTTTCTGACGGAGAGAACACAATGTGTCAGGGTAAATGAAGTTGTGTCCTCTCAGATTATGACCAACACAGGATCCCCACAAGGCAGTGTCCTCTCACCAGTATTGTTCACTCTCTACACCAACGAGTGTAGAAGTAATACATCTGAGCATCTCACAATAAAATTTGCAGACGATACTGCAATAGTGGGGTTAATACAGAATTGTGATGAGACCAATTATAGGGCCTGGGTGTATTCATTTGCAGACTGGTGTAGGGCCAGCTGTCTTTTTCTAAACATAAAGAAAACAAAGGAAATTATAATAGACTATAGAACTGGGAGCCAGCCACACCAGTGCTTGGTTATAGATGGAGAGGATGTGGCTATTGTTGCAGAGCACAAGTACTTAGGCACAATAATAGATAATAAGTTGCAGTGGAATAGTAATACTGACACCATCTATAAAGTATAGTCTGCAGAGACTATACTTTATGCGGAGACTGAGACAGTTTAGGGTGGACAGAGATATGATGTTACTTTTTTATCACTCATCTGTGGAGAGCATGCTACTTTACTGTTGTGTTGCATGGTATTTCTCCTTGTCAGTGACCAACAAAAATAGGTTGAGCAAGATAGTTAACCTGGCCAGTAAGATCGCGGGGCACAAACTAGGCAGTATGGCTATTACCTGTGAAAGAAGAGTGTTGAAGAAAGGTATAGCTATTAATAAAGATACGTCACATCCCTTACACCGGGCATACGAGCTGTTGCCATCAGGGAGAAGGTTTAGGTTACCTTATTTCCAGACAAATCGAGCCAGTAAATCATTTATTCCAACTAGCATCATTTTGATGAACAAGAAGTTACCTGTAGGACTGCACTTTACATAGCACTATTTAGCACTTCGAATAGCACTAATAGCACTTTAATTAGGTTTCTTTGAGTCTTTTGTCCTGATGCTGTGTATGTGTAGGGGTGTGGTGGGGATGAGGGAGGGGGGTGAAGGAATGTTGTATTGTGTATGTAAAATTGTCTTTGTATAAATGTCTCAGACGTACTGTAGGTGCAGAATAATTTTCCGCAAGGATGAATAAACTTAATCAATCACTATATGTTTGAATGATAAGCTGTATGAATGTACATTTAAATAGTTT
Source organism: Cyprinella venusta (assembly GCA_038021265.1). Classification (NCBI taxonomy): domain Eukaryota; kingdom Metazoa; phylum Chordata; class Actinopteri; order Cypriniformes; family Leuciscidae; genus Cyprinella; species Cyprinella venusta. The sequence goes on along the minus strand of CM075878.1, from coordinate 20,514,777 downwards.
AGCAATCATTTACTTACACGCTCTAAGTAATCTTACGAACCATTGACAACTCTCAAATAACTGGTTCATAAAAAATGCAATTCTTCATTTAGAAATGATACATTGATCATTAATAAAGGATGAAAATACAATTATTTAACAAGTTATAGATATGCTTTTAAATCAAGAAGAAAGTATTCATAGCTGTATTTATAAACTGCTTATTAATGTCTATTAATGCTTTATGAATGATGAATTAATGGTTTACTCATACTTAACTAATTATTATTAGCGTGTAGTTATTATAAAGTGTTACCAATAATTATTGTGCAGTCAGCTTCATTGATAAGAACAGAGATATGTGAGATCACAATGAACTGTCAACTATTTAGGAATTATTAAGGGAGCACAGTTTGTGCACATTCAGTCATGCCAAACCACGCACGCAGAAGCAACATAGTATGTTAAATTAAAAGTAGTCTGTGCTTTATTAACAAATAATTAATCATAGGGTAGGGTCGGGTTTTGCGTACATCCATTTTATTTATTGTTTTTGGGATTTTCTCAAGTACATTTTTTGTTAACATTGCTTTTATTTATTTTTTTGGTAGTTTTGTTCATTTATTGTGGATATTTAAAAGTTTTCCATTTTCAGTGTTAAATAGTCTTTAGAATTAAAAGTTCATTGATATTTGAAAAAATTTACCAGCATTATTATGGCATTATCATTATTTTAGTTGTAAATGGTCTCAGAACGACAATATTATCGTTTATCGCAATAATTTCTTGGACAAATTATTGTCCAGCAAAATTTGTTATGTGAAAGGCCTAGGCATCAAATGAATCTACTAATCTATCATCATGTTTTACCTGCATCCAGAGCTCCATCATGTTCCGTCTCCCTGCTTCTTCATGGCTTTTCAATTGCTCTGCTCCATGATCATGAGTGTACCCGTGGTCGTGTGCGTGCCCGTGGTCGTGTGCGTGCCCGTGGTCGTGTGCGTGCCCGTGGTCGTGCCCATGGTGCTCCTCTTTGTCATGGGGCAGGTTAGCTTCAGCACTCCATTTGCTTGCCCCATGATGCATCTTCCCCCCACCATGCGAGTGACCGTGGCAACCCCCGTCTCCATGGGAGTGTCCGTGATGATGGTGGGAGTGAGCGAGTGTCTGCTGGGATATTACGATCCCAGTGGTGAATAGCAATAGAGATTTGCTGAAGGTCCACATTACTCCTGAAAAGAAAGGAAACATTGTTTTTAAACTCACACAAACATATTCTGAATCATCAGTGCCATAATATGAGTGCATTCAGTATCTGGATAGTTGATGCATGGCACGTCTTTTTAAAAGATACTTTCACTGTTAAATTAAAACTGCAGTTGGTGGCAGCAAGGTGGTCAATGAGGGAGTAGGGCTGTCAAAACTGAAGTTTGAACATTCCCTCTAAAAAAAATAGAACATTTTTTTCAATGACAGGACAAATTAATACAAAGATACATAACTACTTGTATATGAAGTTTATTTAAGTTTAAACATTTGACAATTGCGAGAAATGTGACAACAAAGAACTTTTACCCTGAGGTTCATAAAAAATAAAGTGCGATTAAAAACGAAAAAGGCAACTTGCATTCTTGGTGCTTGTATTAATAAAAGGGGGGAAAAATTGCAATTTATTCCATTGTCTTTTTAGTGCACTGTCAATGTCGTGTCTTAGGCCTGAAAGCTTACAGGTTATTTGCCAAAAACACAAGTCAGTCCACATGAGAGGATTTTGTTGAGCAGGTATTGGAGACTGTTGTTCATACATAGACATCTCTTTTTGAAGCAGCAGACTCATGTCCTGGTCTGGACAGTCTGTGAAATATGTCTCAGAAGAGACACCCCATAGCAGATAATGCAGTTTTCTCAGGGGGCCAGTCTAGCAGTGGCCTCACTGGCTGTGCCTCCTTCTGTCATATTCACTTGTTTCACCTCATCCAGCATAGCCACCTGCAACTGCTGTTTCTGCTCCTCTTTCAAATGAACAAAGTGATGAAAGCGTGGATCCAGGTAACTTGCTTTAAACAGCATAAATGCGCCCTTTTCCTCTCTATAATGCTTCTCCAGATCTATGACGATCTTTGCCTTCATCTCTGACAATGCAGGTGGTTCGGGTTCACCTGGCGTTCGCTTGTTCAGTTGAGCGAGCAGAACATGTATTAATGGTAGTACAGCCGACACTGTTGGTTTTTTGTCAGTTAAAAGTGCTTCTGTTGCTACTTCAAAGGGTTTAAGGACCACTTGCACCTGCAATAAATAAGTAAATATAATGCATTGATAGTATGATAGGTTTACTTTGCATTTGTCCAGCTTAATGCCTCGTTATTTTATATTATTTTATTATCAGACACATTATAGCCTATAAATCACATAAATCCCCTTTCTGTAGGCTGTGGTTACGGCTCTTCTCATTCAGCACTGCGGGGAAAATATCATTTCCAGGTTCTAATTTAACCTCAGAAAACCAGTAAAATAATATATTTTTTTCATATTAATTTGTCAAATATTATAAATGTTTAAAGGGGCAAAAAAAAACTAACAAATATCTGAAAATTCGTCGTGTAGCCTATATATTTTTGCGCAGCGATTGGCATAGGCCTAGAGTTCAAATGAACATTTTGGTGTTCAACTTTGCGTTTTACAAAATACAATAACCATTCATTTTTTCATTTTGCAATTAGGCCTAGGCCAACGGATTAAATAAGGGGAAACGAATGAACACAAAAGTAGACTGTTTGGACATAATACGAGGCAGAGTTCTTTCTTAAAATTCATAAAAGATACAAGGAATAGCCAACTAGACAAAAAGAAATGCCACAATCAAGAACTCGGAGCAGAAATGAGGGAGAACTCTGTCTATTTCTTTCCCTGCCATTAATGCTTAGATAACACGCACGTCCATAAATAATAGGCCTAATAATATCCAGTGCGGTGGCTGTGATAGACTACCAACGTCCATTTTTTGGAATGACTTATCGCGAAAGAAAAAAAAAGATGTTTTAGTCACATAACATCGTTAATGGAAACGCTGTAATTTCACAATATTTTTTTATTGACATTCAGAAAAAAAACGCAAAAGTTTTGTGCAAATATGTATTGACGCCACTTAACCGAGCAAAAAGGTTTCACTCGGTTATGCAATTTTAAATGGTTAATCGGTTAAACATGGACACATCTAAGTGAAATGTGCATCTTGCTTCAGATCATAACGTTCCATAACACCGATAAACTCCGCCTTTTACCTTGAGCACGCCTCTAGCACGAGCTGGCCCGCTCTGGCCCAAGGTATTCGACGGGCCAGAAATCCTGGCCGTTGGCCCCGAGTAAGCCCCGATCAAGCCCCGGAAGTGACAGTGGAAACGCGACTGGCCCTGGCAGGCACTAGCACGGCCCGGCCCTGGCCCGGCAGTGGAAACGCGGCTAATCTTGACATCGCAGCCTGTTCATTATGCTGTGTTCACATCAAACGCAAATAGAGCAAATTATCCATTATCCAATAATGTTTCGCAATTGGGTCAAAGACGTGACGCTTGCTTTTTCTGTCCAACTGAACTTTTTACCAATTAATAAACATTAAAATTATAACATGTATGTCTACCACCTCCCTTATACATATGCCCACTCTTATTTCTTTAAAAATAATTGGTTTATTGGCATTTTCTGCCACCTGAAGTGTGAAAACATAATGTAGGGCGACCATCCGGCCTTGACTTCTGTTTGGACAACTGGTTTTAAATCAAACTAAAATAATTTAAATATAATCCTTACCCTATTTGGCATAATTTTAAATTTGTTTTCCATTGATTGACAAAGTTATGAAGCTTTTGTACACACATTTCAATCATAATAAACAAACAAATCTTGTCCGAAGATGTTCATTGTCTGAAATATCATTTGGGGCGACCATCAAGAAAATGCAAATAAGGGACTTATATTTTGATAATCATCTCAAAGAGGATGTTGCATCAGCCAGCCTTATGATGAGAGTCCCACAGAGACAACTAGCAGGTGAGTAGTCACTCTCATTTTTACAAACAAATCCTCTTTAAAACTGCTGCAGTGTATACGTCACATTTTGATATCATGTGGGGCGGCCAACCTAAAACTGTAAATTATAAGTTTTATATGCAAATCTTTATTTTTAAATTTGTAAATTTGTCAGTGATATGTGGTGAGAAGACGCTAGCTTGGTTTCTATAGCTAAGCATTAGCCTGTTATACTTGATTAAACTTGAAAACATCATCTGGGGCGACCGAGCATCATGTGGGGCGACCGCCACCGATTGCTTAAATGATAGAAAACACTTATCATGTATTTGCAGTTTCTGTATGCAAATGTATTCATTCATTATATGCATTTAGTTGTTTTAAATAACTTTCTACATTTCACCACATAATTTTTCTAAATTTCAATAATTTCCATCCTACTTCAGAGAGGACTAAGCTCACTTCTTTTTGATAATTATGTTTTTTATCAGAGAAACGTGTGAATATTAAGCATTCATTCTACTTTTTCGAATTCCTTTTCTAACTCTGTGTATGTTTAAAAATACTTTTTTTCTAGATGGCCCCACTAACAAGCAAAGAAAAGACTGCTCGCTACAGGCAGTGGAAAATGCTGTTCAATGTGTCAGCAGAATGTTGCTATGTTCAAATGTTAAATGAAAATAGTAATGAAAAGGCAAACATTGTATGTTTAAGTGATTAATGAAATGAAAATGAAAAGGGAAAATGCTGTTCAATGTTATGTCCAAGCGTTTAATGCATTAGTAATGAAATTTTTAATATGATGGTTATGTGTCAAATGAAATAGTGAGGAAACTGTTAATGTTATGAAATGTGTCAAATGAAATGGATATGCTGATTTTATTATGATTCATAAAATTTCATTAAATATGCTGATTCTTCATAAAATTTCATTAAATGTGTTTTAACTATCAAAATCATTGAATAGTCTTAATTGCCTGCTGTTTTTCATCATGTGGGGTGACCACTTGTCATGTGGGGTAACCACTATATTCAATTCTGCAGTAAATTCAAAAAATAATCACGGAACTCACGGAACCTCCGTGTCCTAAAATCCCACAATGCCTTGCGTTACTGGGGTCCGCTGACGTCATGTTCCCATTCTCTATAGACCTTATGCACCAGAGAAACGTAGGCGCCGTGATCTTTAGAATATTGTCTTTGAACTTCCGGTTCTGTATATTTCTATGGCATCGCTGTTAGCTGGTGAAGTGGATTTACTTATTGTAGAGTTAACAAAAGTTATCATGAGCATTGTAATGTTTATCTAAACATTCTATGTATATAATGTTTATCTAAGCATTCTAAAGCAGATGTCTTAAAAGTCGAACGGGAATTTTTTTACGAGCAGTTCATTCATACCTATGCAAGATCGCTGTGGAAATACAGACCAGAAGTCAAAAGACAACGAGCGCAAAGCTGAAAGGGGGCGGGGCTACATAAGGTCTATACGTCATTGACCCAACTACATCTTGGTTGCCCTTGAGGTAATCTAAAACATATCAAAATTTAATTTCAAAGTGAACTATCCCTTTAATCCAAAAGGAACCAGTGTGATGCTAACTGCTTATTGGCCGATTGGGCTACAAAGTGACGTCATAACTGACATATCAGAATGATATTCTCCTCCAAGTGGACCAGCCAGGAAGATCACAAAAACAATGACATTTCAGGAGGGCAGTTATTATTAGATAATACTTATTAAATAGCAATGGCCATCCAAATAAATATGTTCAGACTCAAGCATAACGAGAAAAACATGACTATGACTTGCTAAAATTGATTTATCTTACACCGTGGGAAACCTGGAGTCAACAGAAAGACAATTACTTAACCAAGCCTCATCTTAAAATAAATATTCAGAGTATAAAAGACAGTTTTTAACCACGATAAAGAGTGTTAAATAAATAAAAAAAACATCTGTTGATAGATACATCAACAGGTCTCAACACCATGATCCTGTGTATTTAAAAAACGATTATAACTCATCTGCACTATCAACAAACAACAATAGAGTGAACAGAACAGTGATAAGAATAGTAAACACACGACCAGTCTAACAAAGTGCAATGATCAACGTGTAAATACCTGCTGCTGATGAAAACGCCTTGAAGACCGCACACTGTCACAATTAGCAGTCTACTAGCCGTGCACGCGTCAAGTAATGTTATAATTTGCAAAGACTCCGATTATTTTCACTGTCGATGGAGTAGAGATCATGAGATGCTACTGCTGCTCACACTCAAACCGACGTGGCATTTTGTCAACGCAGTAAAGTGCCGCGAGACTTTAGAGTTGTGTGTTCAAAAAGACATAAAACAATGAAATAACGCGATATTACAGCCACGCGTCAAGCCGGATCATAGAGCCGGATGCGAATGGTGTACGTTAAATACTACTGAAACTGTTTATCACCAAAGAATGTCTAATTGAAGAGAATTGGCACTGGCTGGTTACTTCCGCTTTCTGGACTGGCTGCAGTAACACGTCTCTGTCCATGCGGGGGCGCTCGCGGTCGAGTGCAGAATGAATGGGAGTCATGGGGTTTCACCCCCAGAAATCCACTTTTCTCAGGATGTAATTTTTTGTCAAGTAATTTTAAAGTTGCATTCAAAGAGGTTCAAAGAGGTTTTTAAGTTCACTTATCTGTTCTAAAAATCCGTTCAAAACTGTGATGACGTCACACAATAGCAGAATGCTAGCGTGTTCCGGCCAACAATGGCCTAACCTGTAAGAAATCAAAAGGACATAAGTACTCGTTCATTCGACTTTTGGCCTATAATCTATATTGAACTTGCGGAATCAACAATAAAATCTATGTTGATTTAACGACAAGCAGGTGAAAGAGACACATTTAGCCGTTTAGCCCCATAGACTCCCATTCATTCTGCACTCGCCCGCGATCACCTCCAGTGGAATTATAATGGAACTGCAACCAAAATGATACACAATGGCTATATGGGGCTAATATGAAGTGCCAAGGCTCTCCGTTAGACGGGCTCTGTTATCACCAATATTATTTTAAAGGTATATTTCTGTAGTTGTACACGAGGAGAAGGGCGAATCAGAGAAAGTTTATATTCTAAGAAAATTACTTCAATATTGGGTTCAAGTGTTGTTCGCGGTTTGCTCCAATGAGACTTATTACTCCACCACCAGGGGGCGCGCGGGGACTTTCAGATGCATTAAACGAAATTCAAATTGTGTGACCTGTTGTTCCTTTGGAGGAATTTGCAATCTAATAAGTATAATCATTCAAATTTACTAATTCAAAGAAGATTAATGTTTTTTTTCCCCATCAGTAAAGATTTTGTCTATAAAATAACTGTTCACTTATCATAATTGAACGTTTTTCTTACACCAAGCCAGTAAAATATCAATAACAACTTCATAATTCATATTAAATTCATATCAAAGCCCAGAAATGCAAGCCCATGTAAAGAAGTTTTACATTATGCTGTGTATGAAAGTTTTGGTGAATTCTGACCTGTGAATTTGCATGATGAGAAAATATGTAACCGACAGATATTAAATGTAACTTTACAGAGTATATTGAAAGGTTGTGCTGAAAATTAATCGAGTTCTGACAGCTACTTGCCATGCTACTGCGTTGTTGTATAGCAACAGGGAGATATAAAGATTTGACAGGATTCATAAGTAAGAAGGGAGGCAAAAGGACTAACATTGATGAAGATGCGATTTGTCATTAAGTATGGTTAATTTTGCAGGAATTTTGTGACTGATCATGATGTGATATGATAGGCTATATAATTATAGCATGTTTAGTCAGATGTACACTTAAAAAAATCAAACAAAGAAACCAATTTTTTTTAAAGATTTTCCCCTTTCTGGAAAACAGACCAAAATTGCTATTGGATGGCTGAATTTACTGGCACATGCAGGAGGACCCCAGGATCACTGTTTGGTAGTATAGTTGTAGATGTGAGTACAGAAACTAACCACTAGGTGTCGGTAGAATTACACTTAACGTTATTTCGGTATATGCAGACTGGGGGGTATTGCACAAAAGTAGAATTGGAAAGTCAGGATAATGGAACAATCGCGGTTTGACCTAGTTTGATCAGTGCATCCAGGCTTAATCCGTTGCACGTTTGCTGAGCCAGGATGATAACGCGCGGATATGTCAAGCCAGGTGTATCTAGTTAGGATAAATGCACGTTCACGACATTCTTAAAGAGCGCGAAATCGATCACAGAATCACCGATCCAAAAATGGACCAAACGCGTGCGGCATACTTTTCGCATAATGAGCAAGAGCTTCTAATGGAAACTTATGAAGAAGTGAAACATATAATATGTAAAAAAGCCAATACAGATGCTTTAATAAAACAAAGAGAGAATACCTGGCAAACAATAGCAGACCAATGCGTAAATCCATAAATAACCACACTCAAATATGGACAAATATGGACAAACCCAAAAATTGGATTTAAAAATGCAATTAATAAATTTAACCCAACAGCTGGGTTTGCCCATATTCGACCCAAAATTAGTTTAAAACAACCCAGCATTATTTTTTGAGTGTGCAGTGCTCCACTGTAACCCTCTTAATTACAATTCGAGGAGTTACTTGTCATTTAAAAGCATAATTGTATACTTTGCCTTAAATGTGACCAGTGGACATACATTTAACATGAAGAATAATTGCAGACACTTACTCACTACGTGTAAATTTGAGGTATTTAGTTTATTTTATGTCTATTATCTCTTTAATCTTTTTACTCTTATCTATTTGTATGTAGGTTTTGTTTTCTATTTGATTTAATGTAATCTATAATCAGATATTTTGCTCTATTTTTATCTATCTAATCTATTTTATCATTTGTATCCATGTATCTAACATAGATAACATGTATCTAACAATTGTATCTAAAGAACAAACATGTCTGGCCAAAAAATGGACTTGGCAGCAAGTCAAGATTAAATACAAGAATATTTTGCAGTCTGGTAAGTGACTTGTCTGCAGAGAACATGGTGACATGTTTGCTGACATTTAATCGTCTGTGCTGATTTTAGCAATAAAAAAGTCCATCCCAAGACTTCACCACAGCAGAGGAGCTGGCCCTTGTTGTGTATTGAGGTGACGTCATCTACGTCATCTACGTCATTACGTAGAGAGAGTAACGATAAAGGACAGAAAAGAAGTTCAATCTGGTGTCCGTGTGGTTTGATCCGAAATACCTAGATAGGATACAACATTGGCGACGAGGATGCTACAACAAGGATTCACTCGTTAGTTAAAAAAAAAAAGTGAGTTAGAGACGTACGTCACGCCGTTTAGCAGTTCTGGAGTCTGGATATACAGCACGTGTGAAAGATAGACGGTGTTCCTAAGTTCGACTGTTACAGTGATCCAGCCACGTTGGGTCCACGATGGACAAGATGGTTAAATGCATTCGAGCTTTTTGCCGATGGAAAAGGTTTGATCCTGACTGACGATACACCTGACGCTACATAGCAAAGAAGGCGAGCCTTGCTTTTACATCACGCTGGGACGGATGTGCAGGATATTTTCTCCACACTCGCTGACACAGGAGGACCAACTGATTACGGGCAGGCAGTGACAGCATTGAACGCATACTTTGTGCCTCAGGTAAACACGGCGTTTGCAAGACAGTCGTTTTATCAGCTAAAGCAGAAAACGGGACAGACCGTGCAACAGTTTGCCACATGTTTAAGGCAAGCGGCAAAAGATTGTGACTTTGGAGCTGATAAAGACAATCAAATTAGAGATGCTGTTCTGAGTCGGTGCAGCTCTGAATACGTGCATAGGAAATTGCTGGAGGAAGGAACGGCTTTGACACTTGCTCGCACGCTTGAAATCGCAGCACAGTGCGAACGTGTTGAACTGCAGATGGTGGCATTGCACGTTTCCCCAGACACTGAAGAGAAAGAGACGGTGAGTCTTGTGTCCAGAAAAGGAGTGAGAGACCAAAAAAAAAAACGAATGCAATACAGTAAAAGTAGTGCTGATTCAAACAAATCCTGCTACAGATGCGGACAGACAGGTCATCTTGCAAAAGATTATAAATGCCCCACACGTGGAAAAACATGCAGAAAGTGCAATGGAAAAGATCATTTTGCGAAAATGTGTAAAACAAAGGAAAGTGCAAGGCAGACAGTGAAAAGAGTTGAATCAGAGGTGAAAAATCAAGACTTTGCATTTGTTGTAAGAGAAGAGAGCAACATGAACAGGATAACCTTTTCGGTCGGAGGTGTCAGATTACCCATGTTAGTTGACTCAGGAGCAACAAGCAACATAGTGGATGAAGGAATGTGGGAAATGCTGAAAGAGAAAAAGATCAAGTGCAGCTCTGCCAAATCAGACAAAAAACTGTATGCGTACTCAGCAAGTGAACCCTTACCAGTGAAAGGAGTTTTTTGGTGTGAGGTCGGAATCGGAAAACGCAGCACAACAGCGGAGTTTACAGTTATTTGCGGGAGAGGGGAGCCGCTGCTCGGGAAAGAGACAGCAGTTAAATTAGGAGTGCTGAAAATTGGTGCTAATGTGGCTGTGGTGAGTGATATGAACTCTATGATTCGACAGAAATACCCCAAATTGTTCTGTGGAGTAGGCAAACTGAACACAAAACAAATAAGCCTGCACATAGACAGCTGAGTGACACCAGTTGCACAGCCCCTTAGGCGTGTCCCATTTCACCTCAGAGAGGCTGTTGAGAAAAAAATAAATGAGCTGCTGCACCTGGACATTATTGAAAAAGTCAATGGAGCAACCCCTTGGGTAAACCCAGTTGTCATTGTACCCAAAGCGAATGGGGAAATAAGGATGTGTTTGGACATGAGACAAGCAAACACTGCAATCGTTCGTGGGCGGTTCCCGATCCCCACGGTGGATGAACTGTTGCAAGGAATGAATGGGTCAGTTGTTTTCAGCAAACTAGACCTGAAATGGGGGTATCGTCAGCTGGAATTGACCCCGGAATCAAGAGATATCACCACGTTCGCCGTTCATAATGGCATATATAGGTTCAAAAGACAGGTGTTTGGAGTGTCATCAGCAAGTGAGCAGTACCAGCATGAAATAGCCACTGTTTTAGCTGGTATCGAAGGAGTAGAGAACATATCCGACGACATCATCATCCATGCACCTGACCAAGAGGCTCATGAGAAAAGAATGCATGCAGTACTAAAGAGACTGGAAAGCTGCGGCCTGACTCTGAATGGTGAGAAATGCCAGTTTAACATGGACAAATTGGTGTTTATGGGCATGCTGCTGTCAGTGAAAGGCATTGGCCCGACGGCCGAAAGGGTGAGAGCAGTTGTGGAGGCAAGAGAGCCTGAAAACGTTTCAGAGGTGAGAAGTTTTCTCGGTTTAGCTGGCTATAGTAGCCGTTTCATACCTCAGTTTGCGAGCATCTCAGAACCGCTGCGCAGACTAACAAAAAAGGACACCAAATTTCATTTCGGAGCTGATCAGAAGCAAGCTTTCAAAACCCTCAAAGGCCACAACACTGGCATACTTTGATAAGGACGCCCCAACCAAAGTCATTGCCGATGCTGGACCAAAGGGTGTTGGAGCTGTACTAGTTCAGAACCAAGGTGAGGGAATGGTTCCCGTCTGCTATGTGAGCAGGAGCTTGACAGAGTGCGAACAAAGGTATTCACAGACAGAGCGCGAAGCACTGGCTCTGGTCTGGGCATGTGAACGATTGCACCCTTACGTTTATGGCCGGAAGTTTGATCTTGTCACGGACCACAAAGCATTGTAAGCGATTTACAGCCCTCGCTCAAAACCATGCGCACGAATCGAAAGGTGGGTCTTGAGATTGCAGCCTTATGATTTCCGGGTGATTCACATACCTGGAACGCACAATATCGCAGATCCTCTGTCACGTCTGCTGGGCCCATCAGCCAAGGGTGAGAAGCATACACATAAAGCAGAGGAATATGTGCGGTTTATAGCAGTTTGTGCCACACCCAGCGCCCTGACCACCAAGGAAGTCGAAGAGATCTCAGCAAGTGATGTGGAATTACAGAGACTGAGAAGTGCTATTCAGACAGGGTGTTTTGATGACTGTCCTGCATACAGACATATTGCAGGTGAGCTATGTGTCATTGGCCAAATAGTACTCAGAGGAACTAGAATTGTCTTGCCACAGTCGCTGCGTGGGAGAGCGCTACAATTGGCGCATGAGGGTCATCTTGGTGTGGTAGGAACAAAACAGCACCTGAGAACAAAAGTTTGGTGGCCTGGAATGGACAAGGCCGCTGAGAGACTGGTGAGTACATGTCATGGTTGTCAGCTGGTAGCGAGACCAGATGTTCCTGAACCACTGTCACCCACTGTAGTGATGTGTTAAATAGTGAGGATGCAATTTGATGTTTACTCCACTGGAGGGCAACCTGGTGTTATATATTTGGGTTACCATGTAGCAGTGAGTAAGTGTTACTTCCACATGCTGGTGAGCAGCACACGCTGCTCTTTGTTTGTAATAAAGAAGCAGATGAGAACTTTATCCTCATGTGTTGGTAGTTTATTAAGAGGCACCACACTGCAGAGACAAAGGAACACTACATGGTGTCAGAAGACAGTTGATTCACGACACGAACTCATGGACCTGTATTAGAGAGCACGGAGACACAACGCAAAAGACGGCACATCGCGACTGAAAGTGAGTCTGCCAATTGTAAACTGAAAATGGACCAGTTCAGATTGCCACCCCCATTAGTCCTGTCTGGAAATACTGGCGAAAATTGGAGGAGATGGATACAACGGTTCAATATTTATATGACTGCTTCAGGATCAGATTCAAAAGTAGAGAAAGTAAAAATTGCCATTCTACTGCATGCATTAGGAGAGGAGGCCTTAGAAGTATACAATTCACTGACTGTTGAGTCTGAAGAGGAAGAGAAAATGCAAGATATTGTAACTGTACTTGAGAAGTATTGCTTGCCGAAAAAGAATGTTGTATTTGAGAGACACCAGTTTTGGGCTTACCCTATGCCTGAGTCAATAACCATCGATAAATATGTCACAGAACTGAAACAAAAGAGTAAAGACTGTGAGTTTGGCTCAACAGAATCTGAAATGTTAAGAGATAAGATCGTGTTTAGCATTGGTGATCAGCGTTTAAAAGAGAGGCTCTTAAGAGAAATAAACCTGACCCTTGAAAAAACTGTTGATATTTGCAGAGCAGCAGAGGCAGCAAAAACACAGATTCAAGCAATGGGTGAACAGAATAAAACTGTCCATGCCGTTAGAAAGAAGACAACAGAAGCAAAACCGAACAAGGGGTATGAAAGAGCAAAATCTCAGCTGCAAAAAGTTCATGTGAAGACTTTCATCTGCAAAAAGTGTGGAAAATCTCACCTTCCATGGCAGTGTCCAGCCTTTGGAGCTACCTGTCATGCCTGTGGAAAACGTAATCATTGGGCCTCAGTGTGTATGTCTGAAAAAAAAGACACTCAGCCTAAACATAATAGAACTGTCACTGTTGATTCATTATTCATTGGGACAGTAGAATTAAAAGAGACTTCCAGCTCTGCACAGAAAGCATGGTATACAGATGTGGGCATTGGAAATGTGACAGTAAAGTTTAAATTGGACTCAGGGGCTGAAGCCAATATTTTACCCCTTGACATTTATCATTCCCTGCAAGAAACAGTTTTGTTGCAACCGACCTCGACTATGTTGGTGGCGTATGGTGGAACAAAATTAAGGCCAGAAGGTCTGGCCAAGCTGCAGTGTGTCACTCCCAAAGTGCAAGTTTGCTTACCCTTTTACGTCACCAGACACTCATCCATTCCTATACTGGGTAAGGACGCATGTGAGCGGATGCAACTGCTGAAAAGAGTAGACACTGTAGTCACAACCTATCCTACCTCCAAAGAGGAGTTGATAGCACAACATTCAGCTGTTTTTGAAGGCCTGGGTCAGTTTCCGGGTGAACATCGTATACATGTCGATCCGAAAGTAGTCCCGGTCATACATGGCTGTAGAAAAATTCCCTTAGCAGTGGTGGGCAAATTGAAGGATACACTGGATCAGCTGTTACAAGCAGATGTCATAGCGCCAGTTACCCAGCCCACTCCATGGGTTAACAGTCTTGTCATCACTGAAAAAAAAAATGGGTCATTGCGAGTATGCCTGGATCCTCGGGACCTTAATAAAGCCATTCTACGCCAACACTTCTCTATTCCAACAACCGAGGATGTATTATGCAAGCTTGCTGGAAAGAAAATTTTCTCCATCTTTGATGAAAAGGATGGTTACTGGCAAGTTAAACTCGACAGAGACTCCTCTCTGCTATGTACTTTCAATACACCATGGGGTCGCTACAGATTCAAACGGCTACCATTTGGTGTCAAATCTGCTAGTGAAGTTTTCCAGCAGTACAATAACGAAGTGTTTGGTGATATAAAAGGGGTACACATTGTAGCTGATGATATGATTGTCGCCGCTGCAACTGAGCAAGAACATGATGCCATAGTTGCTGAGATTATGGAGAGAGCAAGGACACATAATGTGAAATTCAACCCTGACAAGATTCAGTACAAGGTGAAAAAAGTACATTTCATGGGACACGTGATAACCCCACAGGGTGTGAGAGCAGATGATGGGAAGATACAGGCAATTGTAAACATGCCAACACCCACAGACAGACAATCGTTACAACGTCTTTTGGGTATGATCAGGTATCTTGCTCCTTTCATCCCAGGTGAGGCATCACTTACAGCGCCTCTCAGGCAGCTGCTGAGAAAAGACATCGTATTCCAGTGGCAACCTGAACATGACGCAGTAATGTCTGCACTTAAAGTATCACTGACCAATGCACCAGTTCTCAGGTACTATGACCCTAATAAACTGCTCACTATACAAACAGATGCATCCAAAGATGGCTTAGGATCATGTCTGCTGCAGGAAGGGCAACCCATCGCGTATGCATCAAGGGCTTTAACGGATACTGAAAAGAACTATGCCCAGATTGAGAAGGAGCTACTGGCGATCGTTTTCTCGACTAGAAAGTTCCATCAGTATGTGTACGGACACAGTGTGTATGTCCAGTCAGACCATAAACCATTGGAGGCCATCTTTAAGAAGCCATTGAGTAAAGCACCAGCGAGACTCCAGCGTATGCTCTTGCAGCTACAGAGATATGACCTCGTTGTCCAGTACACGCCAGGGAAGGACATGGTAATTGCTGACGCATTGTCACGTGCTATTGTTGAAGGTCAGCACATAAGTACAGACGACCTCACTGATGAAAGAGTTGTATATGCACTTGAAGCAACACAAGCTCTCAGTGACGCTACGCTAAAGCAGCTTACCGACGCTACTGCAAAAGACAGTACTCTCCAGCTTCTGATGAAGGTACAAAAGACAGGATGGCCAAAACATAGAAAACAGCTTGATCTCATTATTCAACAGTATTGGCCTGTTAGACACAATGTGGCTGTGCAGGATGGTATATTGATGGTATCTGACAGGATTCTGATTCCTGAGACAATGAGATCAGAGATGCTCAAGAAACTACATATCGCACATCAAGGTATGCAACGTACCAAAGCTCATGCCAGAAAGTTCATGTATTGGCCTGGTATGACCAGACATATTGAACAGATGATTGAAACATGTACAGCCTGTCAACAGTTTCAGCCTAGTAACCAGAGAGAGCCACTCATCTCTCATGAAGTACCAGAGCTCCCCTGGTTAAAAGTTGCTGCTGACATTTTTGAAATCAGAGGTCAAGCGTATCTGCTGATTGTTGATTATATGTCAAAGTTTCCTGAGGTGTTGAATATTAAAGACAAGACCGCATCCACAGTCATTGCAAAGATGAAAGCGGTGTATGCCAGGCACGGCATTCCTAAAGAGCTAGTGTGTGATCATGTACCATTTGCAAGCTATGAAATGAAGAAATTTGCAGATGAGTGGGGAATCAAACTGACACACTCAAGTCCAGCCTACCCTCAGTCAAATGGGTTGGCAGAGAGAACTATTAAAACTGTTAAAACTGTCTTGAAAAAAGCAGAAATTTCAGGAACGGACCATCACCTTGCCTTGCTGTCATTAAGGAATACTCCTGTCACTGGCATGCTTTATTCACCAGCGCAAGTTTTGATGGGAAGAGTATTGAGGAGCACCTTACCAGCATCCAGTGAAGTCTTGCGACCAACCACTCCCAAAGGTGTTCATCAGGCTCTACAAACCCTGCAAAAGAAGCAAGCATGTCACTATAATGTGGGGGCAAAATCCCTGTCAGAGCTGCATGCAGGTAATACCGTACACATTGAAACAGACAAAGGGTGGCAGCCGGGTCTCATTGTTTCTAAACGAGATGAGCCAAGGTCTTATAATGTTGTTAATGCAGCAGGACGTCAGTTTCGACGCAACAGGCGCCACCTAAGGAAAACGATTCACAAGCACACAGAAACATTGGAACCTGCAGATGAGCCTACTGACGGTACACATTTTGAGTCTAATGATGATATACACCCTACCGTTTCAGTGGAACACGAAGTGGGAGATAGCTCTGCACAGGGCGTGCTGGATACCACAGTCACCAGGAGTGGTCGGATTGTGAAAGTTCCTGTAAAGTTTCAGGACTATTGTATGAACTGACTATAAATTTTGCCTTGTGTGCTTATTTAACAAAGTGTATAAAAAAAAAAAAAAAAAAGAAAAGAAAGGATGTAGTGATGTGTTAAATAGTGAGGATGCAATTTGATGTTTACTCCACTGGAGGGCAACCTGGTGTTATATATTTGGGTTACCATGTAGCAGTGAGTAAGTGTTACTTCCACATGCTGGTGAGCAGCACACGCTGCTCTTTGTTTGTAATAAAGAAGCAGATGAGAACTTTATCCTCATGTGTTGGTAGTTTATTAAGAGGCACCACACTGCAGAGACAAAGGAACACTACACCCACAGTGATGCCTGAAGGGCCGTGGCAGGATTTAGCCACAGATTTACTTGGTCCGTTACCGGATGGACATTCGATTCTGGTCGTTGTCGACTATTACAGCAGGTATTATGAATATGCAATCCTCAAGTCAACAACAGCAGAAAAAGTGATCGACTGTTTGGAAGACATTTTCAGTCGGCACGGACTTCCCTTAACAATCAGGTCAGATTGTGGCCCCCAGTTTAAATCCAGTCAGTTTCAGGCTTTTTGCCAGGAAAACGGAATACACCACATCAGAACAACTCCAAAGTGGGCACAAGCTAATGGAGAAGTGGAAAGACAAAACGCATCACTGATGAAACGTGTGCGGATTGCCCATGCTGAGGGTCAGGACTTGAAAAGAGAGCTACGCAAGTATGTGACTGTCTACAGGTCCATACAACACGCCACAACGGGCAAGAGCCCGGCGGAACTTCTTTTTCAGAGGAAGATCAGAGGGAAGTTACCAGACATCACAACTCCGTGTAGTGATCTTGAAGCTCGAGACAAGGACGCGGAGCAGAAAGGAAAATCCAAGATATACACAGACCACAGACGAGGCGCTAAGACATCAGGCATAGCGGTTGGGGATCAAGTGCTTGTGAGACAGGACAAAACAGACAAGTTCACAACAACATTTCACAGCACAACTCACAAGGTTGTACGCAGAGAAGGTAACAGTGTTGTTGTTCAGTCACCCACAGGAGCAAATTATGCACGGAATACGACATGTGTCAAGAAGTTTCTGTCTGCGGAAACACCAACATTGGATGGTGAAACGGTTTCTGTTCAGGAGCCAAGTAGCGATATGGAGCAAAAGCGAAGTGCAGAAGAATGCAAAAGGAACAGTGAGACATTTCAGAGAGAGGAACAGATTGCTAAACCTTGTAGACCCCAGAGACAAATCAAATTGCCTGAAAGGTTTAGAGACTATGTTGTTGAATGACAGATGAAGGTTTGGCTATGTAAGGAGAAAAACAAGTGAAAATCAGATTGAGAGTTACGTTGTGGTGCGATGTATCTGTTCAGAAAGCATTGCTTATGTTCTATCAAGAGGTACAGTGTTACATGTACTTTGGATGTTGTGGATAGTCTTAATCTGTAAGAAACTGTGAATGTTTAATTTGGGTAAGTTTATTTTCAAGTAAAGGGGGGATGTTGTGTATTGAGGTGACGTCATCTACGTCATTACGTAGAGAGAGTAACGATAAAGGACAGAAAAGAAGTTCAATCTGGTGTCCGTGTGGTTTGATCCGAAATACCTAGATAGGATACAACAGCCCTGAACTTGTGATTCCAATGGGTCAGCCTTCTCTCAGAAGACTCTTTCATGCCTGAATGCTCGTCTGAGTATTAAAACTTCCTCATCAACTACATCATCCAACAAAGGGCAAGCCATTGTGAAAAGGAAAAACAAATCTTTAGTCTACTACATATTGACCTTGTTACAGAGTTAAATGAAACCACATGACTTAATGAGCCATTTCTTATTATCTCATCAATTGCAATAAAATATCCTATAATTTTTTCTCATTCAACTATACATTTTACTCTATATTTGCATAGATATACATAGGCTATATTCTATTTATCATATTGTATAGTATAGTTCTTTTGCATTGTGTTGGCATTTATTGTGGAAAGCAAAGTTATAATTGCTCAGGAAAATCTGCTTTATTCACTGCAGGTGTATGCCAATAAACGCTTTAAATCTCAAATAATATATATATATATATATATATATATATATATATATATATATATATATATATATATTCATCAAACCTCTGACAGTGAAATGAACAGCAGTTTTTAATAATAACCAAAATAGCAGTACGCATACTTAGATGAATGACAGTATATCTAGTATTTTAATGCAGGACCACGAAGTAGCCTAACTAAAACATTAATATCTAGTAGGATTTAGGGAGGAACTATAGCCGATAAATCACTAGGAATAATCTTAGCCTGGTTGTTAGCGTGCTCCAGAGCAGGCTAGCTGCAGAGTGTAAATCTCCATAGTAACTTAATGTAGATTAATTTAGCCTCCCTTCAGGGATTAATCCCAGCTTAATCCCTTATCTTGCTTTTGTGCAATACCCCCTGGGAGTTAGTAGAGTAGAGTTGTTGTTGACTTTGCATCATATAGTAGACCGCTTCTGCCTATAGAGGGAATGCATTGACGTCTGCGAAAATGCGACTAAAACGAACAATTTTATCAATTTAAACGAAATATTGGACTCAATATAGTGTTCCATACAACTTACTAAGATCAGTGATCCATGGATATTGACATGCAGCCAGAGGGGCTCGTTCTTCGTACGTCGCTAACTCAGTTAGCTGGATTTGATTGTTGGCGATTTGCCATGATCTTGGATCGTTTGGTTCTTCGAAGCTCATCCTGGACTTGCTGTCATAGCAACAGGTCCGTCAGCTTGAACCTGCTCGCGAGCAGGCTTATTTCATGTAGATCGCGGCTGATACGGGAAGTCCTTTAACGCAGCGCGATAATGTAGTAGCCAAATTTCTGAGATTTATTTTTTTTTTCTCGTGAAACGATCGTCGTGAGGGTGTCGTTTAAATACATTATTATTTTGTTGGAAATGCACATTAATGTTCGATTCGATGTCACAAAATGTTTGCATTGCCCTAAAATTATTTGCGAGTGGCTTCCTTTACACTATTGGAGATGCGGAGAACTTGATAAGCTTTCTGTCGTGCCATTCAATTACCTAGCGATATAGTTTTTTTTTTTTGCCAACTTAGGGTATATTATAATTTTTAAAGAAGATAATGCAATCATAATGACCATGCCGATTATGACTTACAGTCCCTCAGGCTTAATTGACCCTTCGCTAAGCCCCGCCCTCCCTAGTTACTGTTGCTACGCCTGTCAAGCTTTCGCGGCTGGCCTATCTATTATAGTGTGGATGCACCCGGTGTCAAACATTCCCAATGAGATAATTAGTAATTTTCGGCAAACAAGTGAAATATCTGAGAGAGCAAGACAAAAGGGACTACAGTATGCATTCGAGGGATATATTCACGACATTATATGCAACCGATTAGAGAATAATTTCTTAAAAATTGAAGTTAAAGCCTAACGTTATTCCTAAGCGCAAGCAGCAGCGCTGTACGCTGACCGTTCAAATGGAAAACACAAATTGAGGAACAGCTATGTTCATACACTGCAGGGTATGTGAAAACAATCTTAATAATTATAAATCAAACAGCTTATCAATAAATCTTGTGAAATAACACTAATACCGGGAGAGCCGCGATCGGATTGGGTTAAGTTAAGGGGTAATGTTAGACGTCGATTAACAAAATGCTGAAATATATTTTAAAGTATGTCAGTGAGCCTTTGTCTTGTCTCTTTAATCGTCTTATTTTACGTTATATCATTATGACCAAAGAACTGTCAATATTTCCAAGCAATAGGTGTTTTTGTTAAGCATGTCGACATTTACCAGAATGGGGGGTCTCGCACATAGATGCTAGATCACGCCAATCATTTCTCCCCTTGGCTTTTAGATTTTCTGGAAGGAAAACAATTCCTCTCCCCCGTCCAAACTTTTAGTATACCGGTATCAGTTTTGCACAATCCACGTTCCCTCGTTCGAAAGCTTGAAAGACCTCCCGCGCATAGTTACGGTTGCTAAGACATGATTGGCCAGTGGCGGTTTTCGGGCGTGGCTTAGCGAAGGGTCAATTTACGTGATTGGTGCCATACACTGTAAACTGCACAGATGTTCTCATTAAGGCCTCAATGAAGGGATTTTGTGAGCAGAAAGGGGGCTTATGTAAATGTGCAGCCAAATTACTATTACAATTTTTAATATTCCAGATAGGCCTAAGTAATATTACTATTACAATTTTTAATATTCCAGATAAGTAATATTATATCACTTTTTTTAAAAGGCAGTTGACTGAGTAAAATCTCTTAGATGGTGTGTGTGACCATGTTCCATATCACAAATCAGTGTGAAAGCAAAATGGCCAGCATCTGTACATAACTCAAGAATTTTAAGAGATTCACATTTATGAACATTATTTGAATGTGGTAAGGAAAATTATAAATATCAAACTCACTGTATTACATTATGCTGAGAACTGCATTTTTCCATTATACAGGTGATTAGCCTACAACAGGATCCTGCATGGAGACAGGTGTTTTATGACCCCATTCCCTGACCCAAACCCCAGGCCAGTTACAATGCAGCTCTAGGACAAGGGCACACAATGACATGAGCTTTGGTCAACTAAAGGGAAGATTTCAGGGTCTAAAGAGCCTGATAGGCTAGTGACAATGACCCCAAATTTTTGAGATACCCCTACCGGAGGTAGAACTAAATCCAACAATGTTTTTCCTCATCTCTAAGGTCTCCCACACATGAAATGGATTCTTGGCTCAAAATATTTTACTGTTAAGATTGTTAAATTAACAGATATTGTTATACACCCCAAAGCCAAAAAAGGACTAAAATATAGCCTGTCCGTATGGGGGTTAAGGCAAATAAACTAGTGCAGATTAATCCCACAAGCTCTGAGAGCTTTGAAACTTGGCATGTTTGTTGTCAGGAAGTTGCTTTAACTAATAGAAAAGACTGGATGTGAATATCTTGATGTATGAAATAAATAGAGACATATAAACACACACCTAAAATAAGCGGACATGCACAAATTGAATGTCTATACAGAATTACTTTGTGGTTGCTTTGCCAGCGATTATCATAGAAACACATACGATGTCTTATTGGAAAGGTGGGGTTGTGCTGAATCCAGCAATACCAAATATGTAAATATGTGTAGCATGACAAATCAGAGTGTCCTGTCACTCATTGTATGAGATGTCCAAAATGAAAGAAAATGAAACATTGATAAAATAGTCTCAAATCCAAAGCTCATGATCAGTGGCGAGAAGAATGTTGACAAATTCATTGTTACTGCAAAGTAAGTTACATTAGGTAAGTGCTGATCTAAATTGATGATACATTTAATAATGATATATTTCATAAACCACAGTATACTATACAATTCATTTGAAACACAGATCCAGTTGAATCAGGTTAACATTGGAATGAAAAACTTTTATTAAGATTTGTATATCCGCTTGAATTTTGTTTTGGTCAAGTCATCACTGCTTACTTCACTCCACTCCATTGGTGTGATCTTTGATTAGCTAAGAATAAGATAGTAGATATATTTGATTTGATAAGCGTATTGTGGTCTAGTGAGTTGACTACTAATGGTTGGATCCAGCTGTAGCTATCTATTTGATTGTCTTTATTTATATCTTCCTAACCAGACATGTAAATCATTACAAATATTATGTCATATGGAAAGGCTGACCTAGCCTAATACAAGTAGCTTAATAGCTAGTTGTAGAAACTACTTAGTCTAGCTAAGAAATTACTTAGGCATCTGACTAATGTTGCCGGTGTAATTCAACTTGATTTGCATTTCAATGAAAATTCTGAAATGTATATCATTTTTTTTTCTTTTCAGTAGACTCTTGAATTATGGAGAATGTCTTACAGACATTGGATCCATAGCTTTGTATATATTTTGTGGGAAACATTGTGAAAAGGGCAAGAAAAAAGATCCAAAATGTCCAAAATCCCACAGTAGAAGCCCTCCAACACATACTTGCTCAGCAGAGATATGATGATGTCCATAAAGATTATGGCTCCATGATTACATACTTTCCTCCAAAATCAAAGTTTCATATCATGTATCATGTAGAGCGAACTACTGCAGTAAGACAAAAATCAGTGAGCAGCAGCAAGTTGCAAATGTTGAGAGTGAGAGTATATCTGCACCAAGAAGGCTGAGTAGGGCTGATACAACATCATTTAAAATATGGATAGCTTGTTTCATTTGTGGGAAGGCCAGCGCTAGACCAAAAGCTCTGACAGTCATTTCGATTGGTAAAGGCGGCACAAGTACCAGAGACAAGGTCCTTTGGGCAGCTTCTGAAAGACTTGATAATGATGTGCATCTTCGAATTCCATCATGCCCAGATCTCTTTGCATATGATGCCAAATACCATAAAATGTGCCTTGCACACTACATCTCTGAACGAAATATAGCAGCTGCCAAATGAAGAAAAGAATCAGAAAAGCAGACCAATGTCTATGGCAAAGCCTTTATAAAGCTCACTGAAGACATTGATAAAACAGTATTGTCCAAATATATGAACTCTTTGACTGATAGCTATGACTACAAAAGACCATTACTGAGGAAGAAGGTGTGTTCATAGTTCAACACAAGAAATATAGATCCTGGAAACTAAAGGAAAAGCTGATACAGCATTACAAAGACAGACTTGTATTTGTTCCATGTCCAGGACAGTCAGATCTGATCTGCTCAATAGTATGACCAAAGGTTGTACACTGAGGGAAGCTGCTAAACTCACAGAAACAGTAACTGTAGACTGTGAGACAATACTTTCACAGACAAGTCAGAGTCTTGTCGAAATCCAAATATTACTCAGGGCTACAGACATATTGAGGAAAAGCATGGAGCAGGTAGAAGATGATAGTCAATCATATGTCATCAGTGACCCACTATGATCTCTCCAATGCAGCAATGTACCCAACATCCTGTATGACTTTGTCAAAAGGTGTGTTGATTCACACGCCCACAGAGATTACCAAACCTGTGATGATGACCCAGCTTCAAAGGACAATCTGTGTGTTATTGCAATCTATCATGAACTCATTAGACAGAGCTGTCACATCCATATGCCAATCACACTGGGACTTGCCATTTTGATACATCATGAGTTTGGTAGTAAGACACTCGTCAATGGGCTCAGTGCAATAGGGCACTGTGTTTCCTATGTAGAGCTTAGACACTTCCTCACATCTGTTGCAGCAGGCCTGATATCACGGACAGAGTGCTAGCTACATCACAACTGGCCTCACTGGAGTCACTTAACATGAAATTGTTGATGCAGCCATCGACAACTTTGACCAAAATGAAGACACCCTGGATGGGAAGTGTACAACTCATGCTATTGTCTCCACAGCAGATAAATGCCTAGCACGGGTTCCACAGAGGTCCCTCACCACATTACACATGTTGGATATGAATGGAGATAAAGTTTTCAGGTACATTTTGTTCATTTTTTTCTCTTTTTAGATCTTTAAAGTGACCAGTGACCAGGATGGTGTTACATGCAATACACCTTCAGTCACACTCTCATCCAATTGTCAAATGTGATGATACATATGTACTAGTTTTGCTTCTGCGCTATTCAAGAAAAGAGATGTTTGGATCCTCAGCAGTGTTTATGCACTCTGGATATGGCACAGATAAGGAAAGATTCCCTATCTGTTTGATCACTCAGAACTCATGGATTGTGACACCACAAGCTTGTAGAGAATTGGGAAGGCCACTGCCCTCATAAGACTGAAGACCCATCTTTGTGAGTTACAGGAAATGACCAAATTTGGACTAGCCTGGAAGATGCATTGCCTCCTTTATGGCCAAAAGAAAAAGGTGAATGGGCATCCTTGCACCAAATTGGATAAGCTGATGTTCACACTAGCATCTACCACAGATTTGTCAGCAGCAAATCTATCCTCAACAGAAGATGCCTACCAGCAACATCTTCTCTGGAACATGGATGTAAGAGGATGGAGGCTCAGAGAAGATGGGTGCATTGAACTTGTGATGTTCCAGAGGCACCAGCACCTAAAGAAGTAAGAGACATCACTAGATACTGTAAAGACAGAACCAGCAACGATGCCACCAAATTCCAGTGTCTTTCAGTGTGCTTGACCTGCACAGAGTTTTGCTCTTGTCCTTTCCCAGACTGTCCAAATATGACCCACTTTGTCACTGATGACAATGTGAATGAGTGACAGTGGTGTGTTGCAGCTGTAAAACATCATTGGGGACTGACCTCAGAATGGCTATCAAAAGCAGTTCATGATCCAAACGGTTGCTGCTAGAAAAAAAACAAACAGCCTGAGAAGAGAGGGCTCATTCCCACTACGAGTGATTGTTACGTTAGATTGCCATTTGTTTGATTTAAGACAGTAAGATTATTTGTATTGTATGAAGTTAAGTTATAGTTTTATTAAAAAGGCCCATTAAGGTCAAACTGCAACTCCTAGTCTCCTGTTTGTGTTATCTTAAGGTGTTATCTTTCGATTTCAATCTTTGTTTTCATAGTACAAGGTTCCATATGAAATGTTTAATTATTAAATATGTCTTATATTTGAATTTCTCAATATTCTTCTCACCACTGATAATGGGCTTTGGACTAAACTATAGTGTTTCATTTTCTTTCATTTTAGACACCGCATATATTGAGTGACAGAACAGAACTGATTTGTCATGCTATATTTATATATTTGGTATTGCTGGATTCAGCACAATCCCGCCTTTCCAACAAGCTATCATATGTGTTTCTATGATAATCGCTGGCAAAGCAACCACAAAGTAAATGAAAACATTCTGTATAGACATTCAATTTGTGCATGTTCGCTTATTTTAGGTGTGTGTTTATATGTCTCTATTTATTCTATACATCAAGATATTCACATCCAGTCTTTTCTATTAGTTAAAGCAACTTCCTGACAACAAACATGCCAAGTTTCAAAGCTCTCAGAGCTTGTGTGATTGATCTGCACTAGTTTACTTGCCTTAAACCCCATACGGACAGGCTATATTTTAGTCCTTTTTTGGTTTTGGGGTGTATAACAATATCTGTTAATTTAACAATCTTCACAGTAAAATATTTTGAGCCAAGAATCCATTTCATATATGGGAGACCTTAAAGATGAGGAAAAACATTGTTGGGTTTAGTTCTACAGTAGGGGTATCTCAAAAAATAAAGAACTTTTTGACCATTTGTCACTAGCCTATGAGGGTTGCACCTGACAGGGCCAGTGACATTGCATGTGCCAGCACATGCCAACATCAGAAAAAGAAAAAAAATGTTTAATTAAGCCTAAAATAAAAGACAAGACGAATTTGCAAAACTCTATTTGCTTAGAGTTTTATTTCAATAGTTCTTTGTAAAGAAAAGCCAGTTATTCAGTCATCTTTTTAAAAGATATTATGCAAGGTCAGCAATAGTACTACAGTACTAATAGTACAATAGTAGATAGATAGGTAGAAAAAAAAATTACCCTTTGCGCAATGTGATAAATGCCGAAAAGTGTTCCCGTTCAGCAGTCACAAGACTGGAATGTCGGGTTTAAGGCGGCACTTGTGCATCATCACAAAGGGTCAAACTAAACTGACATTTACAAAGTCTAGGCCAGTGCCAGAGCAGTTTAAAAAAAAGACCACAGAAAAATGTGTTGAATTTATTTGCCAAGACATTCGACCATATGATACTGTGTCCAGAAAAGGTTTCAATCAGCTGGCCCAACATTTGGTCGACACCGTAGCAAAAATTGGAAAGTTTAATGTCAGTGAGATACTTCCACATCAACAACATTATCAAGAAATATTGAAAAGAGGGCTCAGAGTCTGCGTAAACATGTTGTTGACGAAATCACTGCAGTAATACACAAATTCGGATGTGCAATTACAACAGACATATTTTTTGTCGGCAACCATCCATTACGTTAATGAGCAATCTGAACTACATTCAAGAGTGCTTTTTGCTGTCCCTTTTGACCCAAGCACCTCAAAGACGGGTGAAAAGAATCGAATGCACCTGCTGCAGAATCTCAGAATATTTGGCATTGATGCGACAGAAATGGGCAGAAAAGATGTCACAGATGGTGGAAAGTAACTAATTACAAATACTTTCGTTACTGTACTTGAGTAGATTTTTTCATTTTTTTCTACTTTCTTGAGTATAATTAAATTATGGCACTTTTACTCTTACTTTAGTAAAATAAAAACAAAGTATTAAACTTCTCTACATTTATATTTCATAAAAAGTACAAAGTACTTTGACAAAGGTGCCGACGGAGCAACAGGGCAAGCTGACATTTGTCGGACACTTCTCAAACTATTGCGGTGGAGCCCTGCACTTCAGCCAGTAACAGACATATCTGAAGTAGGGCTGCAGCTATCGATTCTTTTTGTAATCGATTAATCTAGCACTTAATCGATCGATTAATCGAGTAATCGGATAATTTGTTTATGTGTGTTTTTAAGCAACCAAAACAAATATTGCGAAAATGATAAGGTGTTTGGCTTTTATTTCTTTAAAAAACTAGAGGTATTTATTCCAACTCCAACATTTGGCTCCACAACTAATTATTGCAATTTTTACCCATTTAGTGTTTGTACGTGCCAGTGCCAACAATTATAACAATACAGTTAAAACAATTTACTGTAAAACATGTTACATGTAGCCCATAACATGTAAAACTTTGATTACAAACTTAAATAGTAAAGGCCATTTGGCCTTAGTTTTGTCTTTACAACAACATTACAAAAAATGATTGCACCTTCTGCAAATTACCCACCTGAAAACAAACATAAATTAATATAAAATATCAAGCCAAACAGGTACACAAATGTATACAATTTATAAAAAAAATAAATGGAAATAAAACAATTATAAATAAGAATCAGACTTTTTCAACTGTAATCTCAAGACAAACATCAGTGTGTGTGTGTCTCACAATATTTGTTCCTCCATCACGTCCCGGTGTATACAGTAAATGTATGCTGAAATTTTTGTTGCGTGACTACATAAAAGTTTAAGCATATGATGAATTGCCACAATAGGCTTTATGTCGAGCGTCACGTGACCAAACCGGAAAACGGGTCTCGTCGCATCCGCTTGTCAGAGAAAGTGTTAACGGCCGTAAGTACTGACTACGATATCTATGGATTTTTAAGGTAATCAGCTAACCTACCTATTTCACTTTGTTATTGGCGTTTTATTCCATTTAAATATCTAAACGTTGCTGTGAAGAATAAAAAATATAAAACGTTTAAATATCACTCTTCACATGTGAGGGATATTGGTTATGCTAATCTTTGAAAGCTCCTTTTAAGTTATCTTGATTAAAACCGCAAAAAAATTCATGAAGCACATACAAAAGATCTGGACCGGAAGCGATGAGACCCGTTTTACAGAGAATGCGGAAGTAAGTTGTGCATAAAGCCTATTGGTCTGACTGGCGCGTGAAGCCTTGTTTATACTCGACGCGTCCGCAAGAGCGCGAGTCTCCGCTGCCTGCGCGCGCAGCTCTCCAAACGGACGAGGCATTTATACTGAGTAGGGGGAGGCTGCAGACCTGGAGCCGGCAGATTTACGCCCCTGGCAGTTTTACGCCCCTGACAGTTTTACGCCCCTGTTGTTCCTGATGCGTCCAGTAGGGGGAGATAAATAAATATTGTATGACGTTATATGAGCCTAATCCTATCCTATATCATAACAGACCAAAGCTATAAGCTACACGAATTGAGGTAACGTTATTTTAAATAATTTGCTAAAGTTATTGTTGTTAATTGTTTTGTAATGATGCAATATTTATTATTTATAAACGATTAAATAAGATTAGATATCAATTCAAAAGATTAATAAAGTTTCTATTATTTCGAGAGAATAAAAGTTGGCCAACATTACTTGACTGTGTTGATGCTCTGCTAAGCTAACTTAGCTAACTTAACAACATATAGGTTTAAAAGCTACCCTAGTGTTCTCTTTACCCGTCATGTGTCACTCACTTTTAAAATTAATTTAATTTTTATTTTTATGTTGTCTGACTTTAGCTTGCGTGACATGGTATCTTCTGGTAAGACCCTGTTTACTCTTTGCATTTAAACATAGCCTACTCCACGTGGTTTCTGGAGCAACATTAGAGTGGATATTGGAAATGTGTTAATAATGTGTTAGTTTTTGATGTGTACACAAACACATTTATAATAGGCATGTATGCATGCATTTGTATGCAAATCTCTCTAAGTAAAGAGATGAACTGCACACTCACTCAAATATTTTGTCATAAAATACATACATACACAATGCATGAAAAAACCCACATTAAAAACTCTGGTCCCATATGGTTTAAATGTAGATTTTGGTTTGAGTTGTTTCTTTTAAATGAGATGATCTAATTTTCGGATCCGGATCAGATTCATTATGGATGTCCTTTTTCCAGAGGTAGGTGTTGTGTGTTAGTTGTGCTCTGCATGGTGTCAGATTCAAATTTTTATTAATGTCAAAAAGTTTATCCATAATGTTAGACCATTGATCTGAAAATAATAGTTTTTGTGCTTATAAAGAAAAGGCACTTTTGATTTTGTTGTTAAAAAAACTAAACATGGAAAATGATGCTTGGCTTATTTGGGGTGTGATGAATCTCTATTCTTTCTCTGATAGTCCATCATCTGTGCTCTCTCTGTTGTGGGACATGTGTCCATCTTGGAGGCTGAGGAGAAATTTCTGCGAGGACCTGTCATTGACGCAAGGTACTGTAAGGATTCTATAAAGTAAAAAATGTTCAAACATGACATCCTGCCATTATTTTATAACCATGGTTTCTACCACTATTCAACTTTATCTTCTTTTTTATTTATTTTTAATCAGTGAGCGGGAGCACTTTGATAAGAAGATAAAAAAAAACAAGAGAGCCAAGCCATAGGAGAGTCAACTACAGTCATCCTATACATGAACAACTATCATCCTATACATGGAGTAAATAAATAAATAATTTTTGTTGAACAACAACATTGTCTCTTTCTTTTAAATGGCCCTTGGAATTTTAGAAAAGGGTTAAATTGTGCTTGTCTTCATTAAAGGTTATGTAGGACACTGTTCTGTAGCTGTATGATGTCCAATTGTGAATAGTACTGCAGATATTACATTGAGAATCCAAATGATTACACAGTACTGTATGTCTAATAATGGGCTATATGGTTAATACATAAATGTATATAAATTCACAACAACATATATTAGTCAGTTTCCTGTATGTAAAAACAGTTTAAAACAATTAATTCTACAGTTGGTCATATATCATTACTTTGTCCATTTGATCCAACTATGAGTATTATTATTATTTTTAAATTTACAAAAACAAATAGTCTTCTGTAGGCTGAGTGAAGAGTGAAGCACAACTTGACATCTGGATGTTTTAATCCTTAGTGCAGATAATTCCACTGTCTATAACGTTTAATTAAATAAACAAATACTTAAAAATGGTAAAAGCCGGGGCGGTTATTATTATTAATGTGTTTGTTTCAAGCGTTGTTTTATGTTTTTTCGCCGTATATCCTTCATATAACGTCATACAATATTTATTTATCTCCCCCTAGCGGACGCATCAGAAACAACAGGGGCGTAAAACTGTCAGGGGCGTAAAACTGCCAGGGGCGTAAATCTGCCGGCTCCAGGTCTGCAGCCTCCCCATATAGTTTATACTTGACGCGCTCGCCGTTGTGCTATTCTGTGAAACGACAGGGGGCGAACTCGGAGTAATTCTCCTCTAAACCACCAGGAATAAGCAGTGAAGAAGCAGTTTGCCGTTTATTAGTAGTTTATTAATTGCTAATTCATAAAAGAGTAAATGCAGTAGGTTTATTGTAGCCTACTTTCACTGCATGTAAACTAGGTAAACACCAGAAGCCTTATTGGAGAGTGTTTAAACCTTCATTTTACCGGCGTAATTCTGCTATTTATAGGCTTATTTTGTAAATATAACCAATTACTTTAGACAAGTGCAAACTAGGTGCTTAATGCAAATATGTTCCTGTTCACAAAATGAGATGTTATGGTCGCCCATCAATGCAAATGTCTCTGTGTATAGAAGGATCATAAACATTCTGGTACAGATCGTACCAGTTCGGCCAGATTCGGCTCGTAGTCGTCCATCTTCGGATGCGGCGCCGCGCGCAAAGTTACAAAAAGTGCCGTGCACACCGCCAGGCGAAATGGGGTCTTGCGGACCCTACGCGCACGACCGCCCACACCGCAATGACGTCATTTTTAGCGCGCGCCCTTCGCGCTCTTGCGGACGCGTCGAGAGAGACATGGGTGCACGCGCTCGCTTACCTCTCTGCCTTTGTGCGCGAGCCGCGGTTAGGAGCTCAATATCTCGCATGCGCGCTCCCATTAGATTACAGGATAATTTAACTTGCGAATTAATATGCGGTGGTAAAACTAGTCGATCACGAGTGGCTCAACAGGTAGATCTATAGACAAACTCATCTTTCAGGCATATGCTGAAGGGATTGACACTTCAGCGTGAGAAGAAATCGGGGTGAGAGTGAGAATGGGCTCTATGCACAGCTCCACTACTTCCTGAACTTCAGCCAGCTTCTTGTTTCCTGTCTGGCATTATTGGACACATTGATTAATTCAGGTGTGTCTGATTATTGTTGCCGTGACTACTGAGGTCAAGCACACCTGAATTAATCAAATTGTCCAATAATGGCTGTATGAGCCATTCTGATGCAATTGTAGTTTTGTCCACTGGGGGCACTCTGACATTGATATATGAGGATCATATGGGTAATTAGAGACAGGTGTATTGGTAGTGGGGAAGCACACAGTTTTTTGACCGTGTTAAGCCATGAATTATGTGGAATACTATGCTGACCATGTCTAAGTTTGTGTTGGATTGAGTTCAATGATGCTTAACCATTCTCGCTGATGAAGAGTGATATTCCAGGACAAATGGAATATGGACAATGTACGTGCGCTGTATCTGCAAGGTATTGATTACTATGTTTGAACAACAAAGAACGAAACAGCACAAGAAGCTAATTGGAAGCAACATGTATCAATTAGAGCACAAGAAATAAAAACATTGGTTGCATCTTAAAACTGAATTCATGGAGTTTATACGAGTTAATTACTTGCTCACTCCTATTGCCAATACCACAGCGGCTTAATGGAAAGCTGTTAATAAAGTCAAAAAACTCCGTTTCGCTAAGCAGTTGAGCATATAAAATAAACCTGCTTCCAATGGACTGTGAGCATAAGCTGCATGTGGATGCCACTTCAGAGATGGAGACTTCGTTGAGCATGAGTTCTTCAGCACATCAAGGATTCATTTCATGGACATCAGATTTCATCATGGAAATGTGATCCATTGTTCCTGTTGGATTCATAGTGGATCTGCTTCACTGTTCCGGCTGGATTCGTATTGGATTTGCTGTTTCCTTTGGATTGTTTATTGCTGGGACAACGCTTGATTCGGCAGCAGATTAAAAGGTAGTTTGCAACCACAAATGTTTAATGGCCATTGACTCTGTGTGCGCACAAAATTATGGGTAAATCCAATGCATTGGTTGCTGAAAGTTAAACATTTATTCTTTGTACTGCTTGGGTTTGAGTACTGTGTATAATATGGATGAATTGTGTTTGGTCGTGGAGGAATCCTCTGTGACAAAACAACAACAAATTAATGCAAAAAAGGACAATTAAGCTCTCAGCAAAGGCATTGGTGGAAAGACTTGATTCATTACAAAAACTGAGAAAGTCAAAGCTGAACAAAGCGCACAAAATGATTGAGACTATTAAAGGGTTGATGCAAAGTAACAAAGAAAATGATTCTGAAGTACGAAACATGTATGAAAACTTTAATGATTTGTGTTTAGGGGCTAAAGAAGCACATGATTCATTGTTGATCTTGTTGCCTGACAATGAAATTGAGAAACATGATATTTGGTTCAAGGCAAAACTGATTCCAATTAATGAGTTTATTGAACATATGAATGTATGGTTGTCTACACCTGTAGCTTCTGAAGGTGTTGAGGTAAATGTTAATGATGATATAGTTCCTGAGGACAGTGTTTCAAATATATCAAAGGTTATCACTGCATTTAGTAAGTGTAGTTCAAGCAGCAGAAGTTCTTCCACTTCATCAGCCCGTATACAGGCAGAGGCAGAGAGAGCTGCACTTGTGGCCCGTGCCACTGCATTGAGAAG
Source organism: Cyprinella venusta (assembly GCA_038021265.1). Taxonomy (NCBI): domain Eukaryota; kingdom Metazoa; phylum Chordata; class Actinopteri; order Cypriniformes; family Leuciscidae; genus Cyprinella; species Cyprinella venusta. Next base: position 20,481,943 of record CM075878.1, on the reverse strand, counting down.
TAAACATGCAATAGGCTCTATGCACAGCTCCACTACTTCCTGAACTTCAGCCAGCTTCTTGTTTCCTGTCTGGCATTATTGGACACATTGATTAATTCAGGTGTGTTTGATTATTGTTGCCGTGACTACTGAGGTCAAGCACACCTGAATTAATCAAATTGTCCAATAATGATATACAGGAAACAAGGAGCTGGCTGAAATTCAGGAAGTAGTGCAGTTGTGCATAGAGCCTATTGAAACACAGCAGGAGGAATTGAGAAAAAAAAAGGAACAACTGGAATTAGATGCTGAAATTGCTGCATCCACTGCAAAAATTGCTGTTTTGAGGACGAGCGACAGTCCTATCAACTGTTCATGTACTGGCAGTTCACATTCTAAAGGAAAAAGATCAACAAAGGCTCAGATTTCAAGGGATGTGACAGGAAATGAAAATTTTCAGTCCACAAGCCAAGAGTGTGATAGTTTTAAAAATAAGTCCCAACAAGAAAAGCTTGATTTTTTAAAAGAAACAGGAGTTTGTTTCAGCTGTTTGAAGTCTGGACATTATAGTAGGGATTGTGACAACCGCCTTGTGTGTGAAGTTTGTAATCAGACACATCCTTCAGTGTTGCACATACATCACAAGCCAGTTATGGAGGACAAGGGGCAAAAGAGTAGCCTAGTGTCTGCCCAAACTTGTGGACACACAGGGGCTGGTAATGAAAAATGTTTTCTCTCAATCATTCCAGTGCAAGTAAAATCGGCCAAAGGAGACAAAATAATTCAAACGTATGCCTTTCTAGATCCTGGGAGCTCAGCGACATTTTGCTCCAAGCAACTGATGGATGAACTGAACATCAGAGGTAAAAGGGTTAACATTTTTCTGCGCACCATGGGACAAGAGCAGTCTGTGTCTTGTAATGTGTTAACTGGTTTGGAGATAAGTGGAATCAACAACGATCATTTCTTTTCTCTTCCGGAAGTATACACTCAGAAGAAAATGCCTGTGAACTCAGATAACATTATAACGCAGGAGGAAATATCCAAATGGCCTTATCTGGACAGAGTAAAAATTGCACACATTGAGTCTAATGTTGATTTACTCATTGGAGCCAATGCGTCTCAAGTGATGGAGCCATGGGAAATAATAAATAGCTATGGTAATGGACCCTATGCCATTAGAACCCTTTTGGGCTGGGTTGTTAATGGACTTACAGAGAGGAGTAATGATTGCAGGAATGTTACTGGTACACCTTCTGTTACTGTCAACAGGATTTCTATTGGAAGGCTTGAGGAATTGCTTCAACACCAGTATAATTGTGACTTCAATGAAAACATGGTGGATAAGAAAGAGATGTCCAGAGAGGATTTGAAGTTTTTGGAAATAATGGACAAGTCGGTTAAGGTACAGGATGGACATTACAGTCTTAAGCTACCATTTCGAACTAATGATGTGGTAATGCCTAACAACTTGTGTGTTGCTAAGCAAAGGTGCAAAGGTTTGAAAAGGAAATTTGAAAAGAACAGGCTGTTCCATGAGGAATATACATGTTTCCTTTCTAATATGCTTGCGAAAGGTTACGCAGAGAAGGTGCCAGAAGACCAGTTAAATCGGAATGATGGTAAGGTTTGGTATGTTCCTCATCATGGAGTGTTCCATCAAAAAAAAGGAACATTGAGAGTTGTATTTGATTGTGGAGCAACATTTAAGGATACATCACTCAACAAACAATTGTTGCAAGGTCCTAATCTTACAAATTCACTTCTGGGAGTTCTGATACGTTTCAGGCAGGAGCCCATAGCCTTGATGGCTGACATTCAAGCTATGTTTCATCAGGTTAAGGTGTCTAAAGAGGATGTTGACTTTCTTCGATTTCTTTGGTGGTCTGATGGTGACTTGAAACAGGAAGTTTCTACTTACCGAATGACAGTTCATCTGTTCGGAGCTGTATCCTCTCCAAGTTGTGCTTGTTATGCATTAAAACAAACTGCAACGGATAATCAACCCCTCTTTTCAACAGAAGTAATCAAAACAGTCTTTGAAAGTTTCTATGTCGATGATTGTTTGAAGAGTGTCTCTTCAGAGGAGGCAGCTGTCAACATGGTACAGGATCTGACTGCTCTTTGTCAAAAGGGTGGTTTTCGTTTGATCAAGTGGATCAGTAACAGCCGCAAGGTGTTGCAATCAGTTCCAGAAGAATCTAGAGGCAAAGAGATCCAGTGTTTGGATTTAACTCGAGACAAGTTACCTGTGGAAAGAACTTTGGGTCTGCAGTGGTGCACAGAGGCTGATGTGTTCCAATTTAGAATGCAGCTGAAAACCCAACAATGTACAAGAAGAGGAATCTTGTCTACTGTCTGCTCTGTGTATGATCCTATGGGATTTCTTGCTCCTATTATGCTACCTGTCAAGTTACTCCTACAGGAGATGTGTAGACAGAATCTGAGTTGGGATGAGAATATACCCCCAATACTTCAAACACAGTGGAATAGTTGGATTTTAGATTTAGATAAGTTGTCAGAGTTCCAAGTGGATCGATGTCTTAAACCCACAGATTTTGGACAAATCATTCATGCCTGTTTACATCATTTTTCAGATGCCTGTGAAAGAGGATATGGCATGGTTACTTATCTCAAGTTGATCAACAGTGAGGACAAAGTGCATGTCACATTTCTGCTCAGTAAGGCCAGAGTAGTGCCTCTTAAACCGATAACTATTCCTCGTCTGGAACTAACAGCAGCTGTGCTCTCTGCTAAAGTGGACCAAATGCTGAGAAAGGAGTTAAGATTTCAATTGGAGAATTCAGTATTTTGGACTGATAGCCAGACTGTGCTTAAGTACATCAAAAATGAGGACAAGCGCTTTCAGACTTTTGTTGCAAATAGGGTCTCTTACATAAGAGAAAGAACACAACCTCAGCAATGGAGATATGTTGCCACAAGGGAGAACCCGGCAGATGACGTTTCACGTGGAATGCAGATCAAAACCTGGCAAAGCAAAAGATGGATTGAAGGTCCAAGTTTCCTTTGGACATCAGAAGATTATAAACCACTTCCAACAGAAGAACACGACATTCAGGATGATGATCCTGAGATCAAAGGAGACCATAAGATAAATGCTTCGATTCTGCAAGGTACATCAAATTCCACTAATTACTTCATCAGATATTTTTCAGATTGGAAAAGACTGAAAGTGGCAGTTGCTTGGATGCTCAAATTGAGAAAGGTGCTAAATAGGCTACGTCTAAAAAGGAAGGAACTACTGGCATTTGAAAGAGATCGCAATGTTACTAAATCTGCCATAGATCAGCAAATACAGTTGTTTAAAGCAACTCAAGGTGGACAGTCTTTGTCATTAGAGGATATCGTTGAAGCTGAAACAGCTATTGTTCGCTTCAGTCAACAACAACAGTTCCAAGATGAAATTGAACAACTGAAGAGTGGTTCTAAGGAAGTTAAGAGGAATAGCAGTCTATATAGACTGGATCCTGTATTAGACAATGAACTTATAAGGGTAGGAGGAAGACTCAGGAAGGCAGCTATGCCTATTGAATCCAAGCACCCCATTATATTGTCTAAGAATCAGCACATTTCACATCTTCTACTTCGTCACATTCATGAACAATTGGGCCATTGTGGTAGGAATCATATGTTATCCAAGTTAAGACAAACATATTGGATTACCAGTGCCAATGCTGCTGCAAGAAAAATCATTTCCAAATGTATTGTATGTAGGCGTAATAGAGGGAAGATAGGTGAGCAAAAGATGTCAGACCTTCCCCTTGAACGAATTACCCCTGATCTTCCACCTTTTACAAACACTGGAGTGGATTATTTCGGTCCGATCGAAGTTAGAAGAGGACGTAGTAATGTGAAGCGATACGGAGTAATCTTCACTTGTATGGCATCCAGAGCAGTGCATTTGGAAGTAGCTTACTCTTTGGACACTGATGGATGTATAAATGCTTTAAGGAGATTTGTTGCTCGAAGAGGTCAAGTAGTTCACATTAGATCAGACAATGGAACAAATTTCATTGGTGCTAACAGAGAGTTGAAAGAGGCTCTTTCTGCGTGGAATAACAAGCAAATTGAAAGGGAGTTACTTCAAGTTGGGGTTCAGTGGAGCTTTAATCCACCAGCAGGCTCCCATTGTGGAGGTGCGTGGGAACGCATCATTCGCATGGTGAGAAATATTCTTTGTTCTGTACTTCGTCAACAGATGCTGGATGATGAATCATTCCATACTATTCTGTGTGAAGTAGAATCCATTTTAAATGATCGTCCGATTACCAAGCTTTCCAGTGATCCCAATGATCTTGAGGCCCTCACCCCTAATCATCTTCTTCTTATGCAAGGCAAGCCTGCTTTACCACCTGGACTTTTTGAAAAGACCGATCTGTATGTAAAAAGAAGATGGAGGCAGGTGCAGTATTTAGCCGATCTTTTCTGGAAAAGGTGGATACAAGAGTATCTACCTTTGTTACAAAACCGTCAAAAGTGGACAAAGGAACGACAAAGTTTTGTTCCTGGCGACATTGTTCTTTTACTGGATCCCACTGCTCCTCGTGGATCATGGCCACTTGGTAGAGTAGTGGAAACTTTTCCAGATGATAAAGGTTTAGTACGTACTGTAAAGATTAAGACCAAAGGTAGTGTTCTGGAACGACCTGTTCAAAAGCTCTGTCTTTTATTGGAGTTGAATGATTGAGGTGACAATGGTTCTGTGATTACAAGTTTACCAATGTCATGAATTTATGACCAAATGTGTGCATATGTTGCTTTATTTGTTATGGCTCCTTTATATGTGTTTTGTGTAATTGTTATGTCTTCCTGCCAGTATCAATTAAGGGGCCGGTGTGTAGGAGCCATTCTGATGCAATTGTAGTTTTGTCCACTGGGGGCACTCTGACATTGATATATGAGGATCATATGGGTAATTAGAGACAGGTGTATTGGTAGTGGGGAAGCACACAGTTTTTTGACCGTGTTAAGCCATGAATTATGTGGAATACTATGCTGACCATGTCTAAGTTTGTGTTGGATTGAGTTCAATGATGCTTAACCATTCTCGCTGATGAAGAGTGATATTCCAGGACAAATGGAATATGGACAATGTACGTGCGCTGTATCTGCAAGGTATTGATTACTATGTTTGAACAACAAAGAACGAAACAGCACAAGAAGCTAATTGGAAGCAACATGTATCAATTAGAGCACAAGAAATAAAAACATTGGTTGCATCTTAAAACTGAATTCATGGAGTTTATACGAGTTAATTACTTGCTCACTCCTATTGCCAATACCACAGCGGCTTAATGGAAAGCTGTTAATAATGGCAGACAGGAAACAAGGAGCTGGCTGAAGTTCAGGAAGTAGTGCAGTTGTGCATAGAGCCCATTGGCTCAATTACGCGAGTCTCACGCTGAATGCGTGAGAGAGTTGGCAGCCATGCCAGGTATACTTTGCAGTAGACACCTTGGGTGCTTCTCAATATTCCTCCTCGTCTCCTCGCTCCTCCGTCCTCCCTCCTATGACCCGGAAACCGATCGAGCTCAGCCATCTTGAAGGACATCTCAATTCTCTAATAGAGAGCCTAAGTCCCGCCCCTTCCGGTCAGCCACCATGGGACCTAACTTCGGAAAAATATTGAATGGTAGTCAATGGCAAGTGACAACTTATTTTTTTATTCCGTCTGAACTGTGCCCTGAATTACACATATGATGTTTGCCAATTTAAAAGATACATTTTAAAGTAAAGAAAGTCGCAGTTTGATGTAAAAGCGTTGAGGTATAAGACTGTGAAAATACGTAATTACAAAGACTACAAACCCCAAAGGCGCACATTTTCTCTCAATGACTGAAGCTAACTTTACTGAGGCTGTCTGTCATTGTTTCTACAGCCTTACGTTATAATCGTAACGTTACGCCGTCCTACCTGAGTGTTTTGAACCAGACTGCACACACACGAGCAGCGGATCTCGTTTCGCTTCCCGGGAGATGTAGTTCACAGAGCGATTTTCACATAAAACTAAACGTTACTCTTCTGTTGCATGACAAACTGCGACGTTTTTGACTTTGAGAATCATCTTTTAAATTGACAAACATCATATGTGTAATTGAGGGCACAGTTCAGACGGAATAAAAAGATAAGTTGTCTCTCCCCATTGAACTTCCATTCATATTTTTTCCGAAATAAGGTCCCATGAGCCGGAAGCGAAGAGGCGGGACTTAGGCTCTCTATTGCACCGTGAGGAGTCGAGGATCGAGGAGATAGGAGGCTTCCTGAGGAGTCATAAGCGAGGATACAAAGGTGCATCCTACGCGGAACTGTTATATTGACTAAACGTGACGCACGTGTCAATTCTCCTCCCCCTTCACATCGGTCACAATCATTTTAATTTATACTTTACCTTTTTTTTGTGATTCTTTATTTATTAAACATTTTGTGTTTTAAACTATATACAGCAAAGCCCAAGATCGCCCATGACAGTAAGACTATGGGCCCTATCTTGCACCCGGCGCAAATGACTTTATACACAAACGCATGTCTCATTCCTATTTTGCACGTGCGCAAAGCGGGGTTTTCCCCTCCACAGACGCACGTCGGTAAACTAGGAAATGAACTTGCGCTCCCTGGGCGGATCGGCGCAAAAAGGAGGCGTGTTTCGGCGCAAATATTCCCTGGTGCTATTTTACACTTCCAGAACACAATTGCGCCACTGACCATAAAAAACCTGGTCTAAAGTCAGTGGCGCGTTGCGCGTTGTTCATAATGCTATTTTAAGCGCGCGTGCTTGGCCATAATATAGCGGGTAGGCCTACACAACGCGCATATACTGATTCTCTCATCAACATAGATGCTGTAGTTTTTATTTTTGCAAATCATACATTATAACAAGGAAAAATATTAACACATGAGGGAAATCATTTTGGTTTACATGAAGATGAAAAAACTGAAATACCCATTTCTTAAGGCTATTGTAGTACTAAGGATCAGACCTGTTTGCCCAATAGTGGCAAGAATAGGCTATAATGTTTAACCGACGCTGATGTGCAAGAGTTTCTCCCATCCCTATACAACTTCTGTCTTTCACTGTCCTGACAAGAACGTCGGTCTCATCGGCTGTGAACGCTCCTGGCGCGCGCCTGGTAAACCCGCCGTTATAATAACAATCCGTCATGCAACATGCGCACCTGTTCTTAAAGGGTATGTTGGATGGCGCTCGGATTGGTTTATTTCACGTTACGCCCAAACCACACCTATGAATAATGAAGCTACTTCAGACCAACCTCTTTTAGATTTGCGCCAGGCGCAAGAGGCATTTATCCCGCCGGGAAAATAGCAACAGCGCCGGGACCCGCCCACAAAGTTACTTGCGCCATGCGCTTTGACACTTGCGTTTCAGATCGTTAAAATAGGGCCCTAAATATAAATACATAGAATAGAAAAATATGACAGGAAAGTAAAATAACATTGACCAAAACTTAGAAGGATTTTATACTTTACCTTTGCAGTTTATATAAACCACACATCTCAGATATTTCAACAGTATAGCCTATCTTTATTATTATTTATTATGAATTTATTAAATAACCAAACTTCAACAACATAAGGACAGATCCTTTTAGCGCTGCTGATGACACTGTGGAGTGACGCTCGAGTGATCAAGTATTCCAATGTATATAAAAAAGCTTTTATTCGATTCCTCTGTCCTCCTTTCCTTTCCTTGCTTCCTTCCCTCGCGTCCTACAGGGGGTGGAGCTGAGACGCAAGGAAAGGAAGCAAGGAAAGGAAACGAGGATGCACAAATAAGAAATGAGAAGCACCAATAGGCTCTATGCACAGCTCCACTACTTCCTGAACTTCAGCCAGCTCCTTGTTTCCTGTCTGGCATTATTGGACACATTGATTAATTCAGGTGTGTTTGATCATTGTTGCCGTGACTACTGAGGTCAAGCACACCTGAATTAATCAAATTGTCCAATAATGGTATACAGGAAACAAGGAGCTGGCTGAAGTTCAGGAAGTAGTGCAGTTGTGCATAGAGCCTATTGCATCTTGTTCTCTTCCTTTATAAACATATAATGATCCCAAACTTTAGATATTCTCCGCCATTTATGAAGTCAAATATCATGCGCTATGGTGTGCTTCCTGAACAACGGTCCGCGTGAAACAATCAGATCCGCTGCGTGCGCGTAAAATGCACGTCATAGGAATTTAACGAGGCTTCGAGGCAGATTTTTTGCCTCGAGGAATTTTTGTAATCGAGTAACTCGAGGGATCGTTTCAGCCTGAAGCACTTCAGCCAACAACAGACAGGTCTGACTCGGGTGCAAAACCAATCAAAACTTTGACAGATTCATCACTCACTGGCGCTCGTGTTTTGAATCAGTAGCGCTAACGTTTCAATATTACAGTGAATGTAAGTGAGTATTCTGCTCACATTTAATTATGGACACTATTGAAATGGGTCATACCATTGATAATACCAGAGCACTGAGCAGTTGAAGTAAATAATAAAGCTCGCCTCATAACATGGACGCGGTTTGCATGGACAGAGCAAGAACAATGTAAGTGTCTAAAATACATGCACACAGTTAATGGTAATTAATGGTAAAGCTCACCCTGTTTATCTATACAGTTAAACTAAATATACGAAGCAAACTACAAAGCTGAAAAACAGTGAAATAAGATCGCATGATTTATCTGTCAATCAGATGCATGTAAAAGTGTAGTTTGTTCCTATAGAAACAGTGGGCTCCCAGCACATTTTCGATAGGCTACAATGAAAAAAAAGATCATTTTATTTAACATGTTAACCATACCCAACTTATTTATTTTTTTATTTTTTTACTGGGATTTTTTTATTCATACTGTTTTATTGTTTTTATCGGACCTCTCAATTAACCTTCTTTGCTTTCAATTATGAATGATTCAAATCAAAACATTCTAATGATCTTACCTGGACTTACTTTTCAAAATTAGTTATAAAAAATTGCTCTTGACAACAGAGAAAGCTAGTAGTCTATGTGGAGCACTTTTATCATGGATGAATGCAGTTTTGTTGGGCTTAAAATTTTCTCCAGTCATTCACTGCCATTATAAAGTTTGGAAGAGCCAGGCCATTTTTTTAATTTAACTCTGATTGTATTCGACTGAAAGCAGAAAGTCATATCTTCTAAGATGACTTGAGGGAGAGTAAATCGTGGGCTAATTTTCATTTTTGGGTGAACTATCCCTTTAAAGACATTCATCATTCTTTTGAAAATACCTGATAGTTTGATAAACAGATATATTATAGGTATAATGTGTTTGTTCTTCATGTATCATCAGTCAAAACATCATTATTTGCCTGTTATATATCCATATACGGCATTTCCTGAAATGTGTAAGTTTAATACTTCTATGCATCAGTACTGAGCCTTCAGTATGAATGAAACAGATGACATGAGAGAGTTTAGCGCTCCATTTCGCTATCATCTCCCCATTTTGGGTAAAAATAGAAAAATACTAAAGTACTTTGTAACGTAGTTACTTGAGTAGTTTTTAAGCAAACTACTTATTTACTCTTACTTGAGTCAAATTTTATTTCAGTACTTCTACCAGAGGCGGCTGGTCTATTATGGGCGCTGGGGCGCCGCCCCTCCTACCAAGTAAAGAAAAAAAAAGTTTTTTTAAATTTGACAAAAATATGACTTTCTTCTGTACACGTGTACGTGTTTTTCACACTAGAAAAACGGTGAGGGGTGGGGATATTTTTGTAAGCCAGCTTAATCGTGTAGTTTTATCCTCGGGGCGCTGAGAAAGAGCCCCCTCACTATCTAACCAATGAAGCTCTGATATCCTATTAAAACGTCACTAAATTTGCTCAATTCAACCAATCAGTGACGCGCAGTGTTAATTCTAATAACATGGAGTTTAACAGAATAACATGGAGTTTTGAGTTACTTGGTGTGGTCACGAAGCAGCGGCGGCATACGAGAAAGAGACCGTTCAATCTCTTCTTCAAACTCTGTTTGAAAAAAAAAACACTGGGGGGGAGATGGTCAGTGTTTCGAGGCCGCAAAGGCCGGTCTGAAAAAACAGATCGTAGCCTATATTTTCACTAAGAGTAGCTAAAACACGCACGTCTCGCAACAGCTGTAGTGGTGTGGATCGTAGAGCGTGTGGTTCGGCAAAGAGCTGTGATGCAGTTGGACCCGAATTCGATTCTACCTTTTGCCGAACATATGAGATGTAAAATGTATAAACTATCATGAAGGTCTCTAGCGTTATGTTTTGCCAATGAACTAAAATCGAAACCATGATGTTGTTTTTTGCCTTCATAAAACAGCACAAGACATTAAGAATATGCATTTTAATGTAAAGTATTTTAATTTTCCTACATTATTGTGTAATGTAGACTAAAATATACTTTTGAAATATTCATTTTCATTTATATAGGCTAGTATACACCTAGATTTATAGGCTATATGGATTTTACGTCATAGGAATAATTATATAAATCATTGTTACATTATTATAATAATTGTTTGGCATCCTAAAATACCATTGGTAACGTAATGTAGACTGAGACTCTCATAATTAAAAAGATGTTTGAGCCCTCTTTATTGTACAAATCAATACTTTATCTTTCTTTAACAACCAGTTCATGGGTTGAAGCTCTCAATTTCAAAGATCAAGAGACTGATGCATTTCATTTTCTACATGGCAGTTCAATAAACATTGGATTTTTAGACCATTGGTATTAAGTGGCAAGGAGCAAAGGCCTAAAATGCAGCAGAATGCAGGAAATCACATCTTTTCGAAGATGTCACATCGAAATTCAAAATTTGATGGGGGAGAACCCCCAGCCCCCCCTCCCTCCCCCAACAACACACAGCCCCACCTACAATATTTTTCACCAGCCGTCACTGGTTGTACTCAAGTAAATTATTACTTAAGTACCAATACTTTTACTTAAGTACAATTTGTCAGTACTCTTTCCACCACAACAGATCGTGGAGCCAACATGATCAGTGCCTTACGAGGATACACGAGACTAAACTGCGCAGCCCACATACTAAACGTGACTCTGTCCAGTGCGTTTGCTCCTGCCGTAATGGAAAGGTCTCCAGAGATCGCTGTGCTTCTAACTGATGTTAAGAAGTTGGTCACATATTTCAAACACTCAGGACAGCAGGCCAAGCTAAAAAGGTCACTGAAACAATCCATAGTGACACGTTGGAACTCAAATTTTGACATGCCTTTCGCTGAGCCCCGCCCCCCTTAGTTACTGTTGCTACCTCCGTCAAACAAATGGTCAAACACGAGCAGCGCGACAGATTGCCATGATGGCAAAGGGTATTCCCGTGCGTGTCAGTGACCTTTTTTGGAGCAATACCTCCGCGATATCAAGCAAGATCGAAGCAAAAGGGGTTACGGTATGCGGTGGAGGGATTTATTCCACAAATAAAAATAAGAAATGAATGAGACACGACTACTATTGAGGCTAATGCTTACCAGTCTCAAGCAAAATCAGAAAAATCCCATGCTGCCTCAAATGCAACCAGCACAGCCTTGAAGATTTTATAAACTGGTTCAGTGGCTAATTGTTTGGAGTTAGAAATATATAACTTGCGCTGCATATTTATTCATTTTGCCTCCGATACAGGAGTACACATTCGCTTTAACAAGCAGGTTGTTCATCACCACAGCAACCGATTGCGTGTCATGTTGAATGCGATTTTCGTGTTTAAAAAGTAACTAACGTTATGCATAAGAGACGGAAAAAGGGAAAGAACCATACATTATTTAAGGTTATTTCTATTCGTTACGATATTGATATATGAACTGATGTTGTCAAGTAAGCTTCATCATGCTTTCCCCGTTGCGAACGTGCACTCCTCTAAACTGTAGTCTACGGTGCTGCACTGCTGACTGCTGCTCATTTTCCCCGTGCTGACTGCTGCTCATTTTCCCCGAGAATATCATGGTATGTTAACAACAACCCTTTAGAAAATTTAAGTCCTTTGTGGATCCTTTTGATCTACTTTCTCCGTGCTTCTTTGACTAATCTCAGTCTCACGCACGCTGCACGCGAGTTAACCATGTTCGACACATTTAACTGGAATTGGGGCGTCCACACTGTTTAATACATCTTAGGCACCGCTCGCGTTGTGTTTTGGGGTTTGGAAAGGGAAAAAACACAACTTTTCCAGACAATCTCTCGGGGTATCTTGTGTCCGATTTACAAACGCCGTGGGCGCATAGCTTACTGTTTGACGGAACAGCTCACACAGTAACGGTTGCTATGATGTTTGATTGGACAATGGCCGTTTTGTGGGAGGGGCCGGCGAAAGGTCAATTCTGTTTTGGAACAGTAGACGAAGACATCGCATCTCTGCTGACTGAGAGCAAAAATCATGACAAGATCATGCGCATCAATGCCAGCACGGTCAAGTTACTAGTATCATTCCTGAAACCCTTCAAAGAGGCAACTGACGACTTGGAAACTGACAACACAACTCCAAGTGTTAGTTCTTCCGTGGTCTGTGCGATTAATTGAGCACTGTACATCAGCCACAAAAGAACCTCTGCTCTCTGACATCGCAACAGTCTGTGTGAAACGGCTGAAAGAACTACTGTCAACAGACAGCACTTCGCCAAATTCGGTTCACATGATTTATAGAATAGCAACCTTTCTTACTCCAAATCTGCGAAGTTTGAAAATGTTGGATGAAAGAGGGCGTCAGGAGGTAATACGGGGTGCCAAGGAAATAATAGAAGAGTTAAAGGAGAACTCTGGCGAACAATGAACCTTTGGTCTAATAAAACATCGGTACCTAGTCAATCGTTCTCTGAGGTTTGTTTTCATGATAATCGAATGTAAAGAGTTTTATCTCAAAACTGTTTATCGTATAATGCTAGTACTGGGGGCATTGACTAAGTAAAAAGAAATCGCTAGTTTATTCCACTAACAAGGCTCAAAAGAGCCCCACACTAACACAGTAACATAACAAGGCTCCATACATGCAAAACGAAGCATTGAGAACTTTGTAAGTGTACAGACCGTTTAATAAGAAGATAAGTTATAAAGCCAGTTCACTTCGTGTATACATACAGAAGCCATCTTAGTAAATAGTCTCGATAAGTCGATCCCCGAACACCGTTCATTCAGTTCAGAAGTTCGTTGAACTTCATACAGTTCTGCTCACTCAGCATGACGTTCGTGGTTTGACTTATCATCGACAAATCATTGTTCGCCGGAGTTCTCAAGTTTGATACCCATGATGAGGATGTTGAGCCAACACCTGCCAAAAGGCCTGTTCTCTCTAAATTTTCAGATTGGGAGGACAATGAAGAATCAGTTGGATCGAAATCACTAGATATTCCGATTCAGGAGTACATGACCATGAAACTTGAACTATAAAGTCAACAAAATATTTTGGAGTGGTGGAATTCACATCAGTCCCAGTTTCCTGCTCTGAGCAACCTTGCAAGATATGTCCTCTGCATCCCGGCCACGAGTGCACCTTCCGAGAGAGCATTCAGCCTTTGCGGTCGGATTTTGGAGGAAAGACGTTTGGTATTGAAACCGTCATCAGTCAGTGACATTCTTTTCTTGCATGGAAATAGAAAAAGTTGATTTTGCCAAGTAAGTCAACAGTTTTCGTTCATTTCATATATTGCCTCCAATTTTGAAATGTTAATTTATCACTAGTTATTGTTGAATTTATAGGTTATATTTTTCTTTTGTAGGAGAGACGTTGAAATCGACGTCAGCACATTCTTCTCATGGATGTTAAATTGTTCGTTAAAAAGTGATTTCATTTAACGATGGAAGGCCTACATATTTTGCTTGTAATGATCTGACATGTCGGGTTTTTTTTCTTTCTTTCTCAGGGATGTTAAATTCTTTGGTTAAAAAGTGATTTCAGAATGACATGTTTTTTTTTCTCTCTGACACTTTTCCTGTGTTCACAGCAAAATGGTACGAATTTTGTATTTTGACAATAGCTACGAATAAAAAAAAACAAAAAAGCTTTCATTTTTGTACATTTTTATTTATTTTTTCTCTGCGACATTTTTTTCCCTAATGTGTTGGCAGCAAAATGTTAAATTTTGTGTCTTGACAAGGCGAATAAAATAATAAATACAAATTTTGTGCAGGCTACATTTTTATTTTCTCCGTGGAAATGTACATGTGAAATTCTGGAAACGAGATCTAAATTTTGCGGGATGGTCGGGTCGGGAAGAAAATTATTCTAAGCAGACAGCGGGTGAACAAAGAGTGTATATATACGTAGTAGGAATGGGTGGGTGCGGATATAAGCCCAGCGGGAGCTAGCGGGACTTAAAAAACAGTCCCGCGCAGACCTCTACGGTCACGAATGCATGAACTGTCCATTCCGCATTTGTCATTGAGAACCTATGTCGTAATTTATAGATCGAAGAATGTGGTTTTACAGAGGCTAGAAACGTGGCTTTCAAATGAAAGATTGGTATCAAAGAGCAAACCCAGATTTCTATCTGACGACAAAGACTTGACAGAGCAGCCATCAAGTGTTAGACAGTAATCTAGGTTACTATGCACGGAGGTATTTTGTCCAATAATTAGAAACTGTTTTTTTTTTTTTTTTTTCAAAATTAAGCAGTAGGAAATTACTAGTTAATTTTGTGAATTGGTAAGTTTCATCGGGGCGCGAAGAAATATAGAGCATAAATTACTTCGCCATACTCATATTCTAGTCAAAGTTGTCAACAGAACTCAACTACTTTTCTTCAACTTTCTTCTTTTACTTGGTCCTCCATAAGTGCGACCAAAGGAGAAACCACAATGACCACAGGGCTTTCATTGCGTCCCATCTTCATAGTGACCATCGGAGCCAGCTGATAAATAAACTTTTGCTGACTCCTGTAGGAAGGATGGCAAACACATCTTTCCAATCAACAAATGCCTTGATTGCAGCTCTCTGTTAGTCTTTTAAAATGAATGCTCCGTTGATTTCTTTTACAACAGGTGCGATAGGCGGAATCTATCCACACGTTTCCTACACCCCATGAGGCATTGCGTCAAAAGTGTGCGCGTCTTCCGGTTCAAAGTAAACAAAGCGCCATTTGACATGCTTGACACTCATTCATTCAACAGTTGACAGTCATTCAAGTTATAGCGATCCAAACTAGCTAACGATGTGGCAACACAACCTCAACGAAATTAAAAGGGGTTAAATAACAGTACCTTTACCCTCCACAGTAGTTGGTTGGGAGTATTATAATAATATTATTAATAATCAATACTCATTAAGGCATGGTGACAGACAGTTGTGTGAGCTGACAAACAACTAAAATAAAAAATACACACTTAGTCATTGTGCTTTGGAGTTTATTCAAAATTATAAATGAATGTGTTACTTGAATACATTAACTGGCACATTTGGTTAACAGTGGTATTCTGTCAACTCAGGCTTTGATCCTGAGTTTAGGTGTAACATCAGTAGCGAACAGCCAATTACATGCTGAGAGAGTTTATAGAATATTAAGAATTTAAACAACTGTACACAGGAAGATTTGCCATCTTTTGGGAGGTGATGGAAACTACAGTCGTTGGCAGGAACAGTCTGATTTCGTTTTAGGCTTATGTACAAAACAATCACGTTTAAGCCACTGAAGTTTAGTCCGGTTATACGTACAACCGCGAACCGCACGTTGTCCCTGAGCTCCGTAACGACATCTCTCATAAAGGTTTGCGTCTTTAAATAGTAAAATAATTCTCTGAAAAACAGCTAGCCTCTTCGCTAAATAACACACAAAATACCATTGGAGGTTTAATAATAGTGTTGCCATAGTGAGGTCCATACAAAAAAAAAACAAAAAAAAACTGTGATTTGTCTGTGCTTTTTTTTTAAATTTTATTTAATAATTTGTGCCTCAGTGTCACTTATTTGGTCAAGGAACACACACACACATTTGGGTGGATTTTCACTACAGCCAATTGCCTGTCAAATGCTATATACACAATTACACTGCTGTGGCTCCCATAGAGGTGGTCAGCGGGCCCCTTTCATTCACACACCCTCCCAGCGGCCCCTCAGTTCAATGTTAACGTCCAGCGGGTTCCACCCTCCAGCTTTTCACACCCTCGCCTCCTCTTGTGCTGTCCAGCTGGCTGTAACCCCTCACCTTTCGACCCTTACTCCTGACCCCTGGACTCGTTCCCACGCCACACCTTTTTGTACAGATTTCGCTGTGGCAACTCTGAGGCCATTGGTGTCACGATAACAGATGGATAGTCATGGAAAAAACTTTATTCGGCAGAGTGTTGGACAATCTGCCTGAAACGCTCCTCAATAAACATCACATACTATTTCAGCACCTCTGATTAATCTTATGAAGTCTGACAAACACAATGGCAGTAATTATGAGTAAGTAATAAAAAACATTCACTTCTTTGTTAAACTTATGTTTATAAGTTGGAAACTCAAAACACAAACTTGCTTATGTGTTGACTTTCTAGCATTTTTCTGAAGATGTAAATAATACCACAGTAAATAGCAATTCTGCCTGTAATCAGAGACATTATATTGAAATGACTTAAGACAACCAATCAGATCTTCATTGAAGCTTTTTGAGTATTGTACACTCTCACTTAGAACAAATCTAACCATTATCTAAATCCCTTAATTACTCTTTTGGGCTCAGACATATTCTCGAGATCAGACCTATCAGACTTTACACCTGTAGAAATTGTTATATTTTCATTAATACTTTTTAAGAATTGTTCACTCTTGCTTAACATACCAGGATGACATTTCTCATTTCGGAAGCAGTTTACATGTCAGGAACTGTATCTTCTAGTTTAAAGGTAAAAAAATGAAAGCATTAAAGCACTTGAGTCTATTCTAAATTTAGTATGTGGTGTGATATTGTGTAGTAAACTCAACATCCTTTACTATGGCAATAACAAACCTCAGTACTCATGACTCAAGTATGAAAGAGTTCCCTTGAAATGTGTGTGTAACTAAAGCAGAGTGTGTATTCAACCAGTTAGCATGTCGACTCAGTTTAACGAACTTGATCAAAATTCTCTTCAACCTGTCGCTCTGATGTGGCAGTAAGTAACCAGAAATTAAAAACTTGTGGAAGTGTCAAGTGCGCTTGTAGAAGTGGCCTTTGGATTGCGTTGCAGTGGGCTTGAGTAGCTAAAAGTGCTTGAGCTAACATACAGTCCTTGCATAGATTCAGTCTAGCAGCACCCTTTAAGCTGTGTTCACATTCCCAAATACAGAGAGTAATGCAAGTCCAACATGACATTTTTCCTTAGTGTAAATGCTTCCTGGGTTTATGGCCCTTGAGGAGGTGTTGTAGAAAACTTGTGCTGTCCAGACACACACTTCCACCCTTTACAGAGGGATTAGTTGCTCGTCGACCCTTTTATTGAGTAAACAAGGCAACAAACAAGATGATGCAAGAACTTGAGCTCCAGTTCTGTACACATATCGAAGGTTTTTAGCAAAGACTGAACCATGTTAAGTTCTCTGAGCGCCTTCTGAAGTAAACTGCTTCAAACCCTAACTGTTGAGCTGAAATTACACAGACTTGTTCAGATTTTCAACTCCCCGACTTGCATCTGTATCTCCATCTCTCCCTTGCACTGCCTCCTCCCTCTCTTTTTCTCTCTAGCCTGGTTCATTGTGCCCATGGAGATTTTCTCCATTGAGCTTGAGTCTCTTAGGAAACCCCAGTCCTGCATAAAATGAAGGGGACAGGAGAAAAGGAGGTTAGGAGGGAGGGGGATGGTGGAGGGGGATATCCAGAGAAGGGACACAAAATGTGTGGGACTGTGTTAGGATCGAACAGAAGATGTTGAGGAGGTTCAGAGGAGCGGATCAGAAGAGAAACTATTACGCAGAGGAGGACGTAAGAACATCTGTCACTCTGGCCCAGGGATCTTATAACTCTTTAAACTTACTCTTTTTTACACAGGCCTTCCCCTAAGGAATATTTTATTGGTCAGGGGTTACTCTTTTATTATGCAGAAGACTGAGAATTCTGTTTTGTTTACGAATCAAGATGTTTCTCTTAAAGTTATTCAGGAGAAAAAACAAAACAAATGGGTCAGCTGTTGATAGTGTGAGTATTAAGCTAAAACATTTGGATCAGTTCATTCTGTAATAACTGAATGAGAAATGTTTGTGTTTATATTGAGATGATTGCAGATTTTGAGCACAGTGCGGAACACTGTTGAGCTCTCTACTGAAGCTCAAGAGAAGAAGCGAGTGAGGTCACTGGTATTTTTTTAATCAGGGGAAACATCTGAGAAGACTCTTCATTTCATTGCAACCATGTCTAGGGGAAGATACTGAAAATATCTCATTTGAATTTTCTTTTACTGTGTGTTGAGCCTTCTGTATTTTGAGATCTCAGTTTTGATGGTTAAACCCATGTAAAGTCAAATTAGTGAGAATGGTTTTGTGTTCCAAATGAGATACTATTAGAGTTTATTATTAGCAGGTGGAATCTAGATGGAATCTGCAGACTGTTGATGCATTTTCTGCACAGATTTTTGGGGGAAATCCTCAGAATGGAGGAAAATAATATGCAAGAATATAATATGCAAGAAAATAATATGCAAGAAACAGGCAATGTGTGGGCAGGTGCATCCTGAGTTGTGCAGGCACATGTGGGCCTGGTTATTAGATAAATCAAAAGAAACCCTCTATCTAGTGATTCCACAAATCACAAGTAGGCCTAAATGCTTTAGATTTTGGAGAATCTAAGCTTGATGGATGGATTAATGCAACAAAATGTTTCAACTACTGTATAGATGAATGTCATCTCTGTCATTTTATGCTCAGATGAAGTCTCTCTTAACTCTTTCCCTGCTATTGATATCTCATTGAGTTAACTCATCATTCATGACACAACACTTACCTGCCAATGACAAGTTTTTTATGGCTTTTATGCTATTACGCATCTCCTGAACGAGTGCAGTATCTCCATATCAAAATACAGGGAAAGAAGAAGAAATGAGCAATCTCAATAAACAGTATACCAATCAAAATGGCCTAATGTTACTGAATGTAATGTCGACACGAAGTGCTATAGGACTGTGTAGCTTTGGGGATGTTGATGGACTCGATCTACTCCATCTATGTTTTGATCATCGGTCTGAGTCCGATCTGAATGTAGTCCTGATTTTGATTTTGAGTCTGTGATTTTCTCAAAATATTACTTTTTAAAAAAAAACTTACCCACATTATAAGAATATAACAGAGGGTCCATTCTTTTTTTATATATAGCCTATTCTACGTTTATATATTCATACAGAAAAATATTTAGGGGTCCATGAAAATTTTGTGAAAATTAACAAAAACACTGGTGGTGGCTGGCAACAACAACAAAAACGCAGGTGGGGAAAGAGTTAAGGTCACAATTCAGTTAAACCCACCAGAGCCAGAGAAAGAGGGAAAAATCAAACAATTTGGGATGATTTTGAAGTATCATTTTGTCAAACTCCTTGGAGACTGACACATATTTACAGCCTGTCAAAGTGAGAGAAACTGAATGGTTTGATTTATCTCAGATCTTTTGTGCGGGTGTTTGAGTTATGGGTTAAGACCCTGCAGTTGGGCGGCACTATTATCTGAAGCTGTGTGCTTTGATCACTTAGGCCATGAGGATCCTATTGTGACTGCACAGCTGCTGCACATTGCTGACCCTCTCACCGCTGACTATTGTGTCCGGGCAATCACTTATTAAGACCCTAACACAGCAGGGAGAGACCACTGCTTCTCTTCTCTTCTCTTCTCTTCTCTTCTCTTCTCTTCTCTTCTCTTCTCTTCTCTTCTCTTCTCTTCTCTTCTCTTCTCTTCTCTTCTCTTCTCTTCTCTTCTCTCCTCTCCTCTCCTCTCCTCTCCTCTCCTCTCCTCTCCTCTCCTCTCCTCTCCTCTCCTCTCCTCTCCTCTCCTCTCCTCTCCTCTCCTCTCCTCTCCTCTTCTCTTCTCTGTTGATCTGTCTGGGTTTTATTGACTGTTAGGTGCTGATTGTCCAAACGCAATTCTTGTGCTTGTGTGAAGCAGGAGTTGTGGATGGACATCATGCTCCTGGCTGTCCCTCACATCTCCAGAATGAGCCAAGCATGGGTTTTCAAATGTTTTATAAAGGGTTCATAGTCTTTCAAAGCTTCAATGGACAGTTTTGAAAATAAGACACTCAGCCAATTCGTCTGATTCGGTTCAGTTTACCATATTCAGATGACAACTTCGATTTGGAGGGTGGGGAAGAATAGTTGTTCCTCAACTATTTCTCTTGTGTTATGTATCCTCTAGAGATAAAAAAGTCTTATTTTCATTCACTCCCAGATTTTATTTAAAGTGTGTGTGTGTGTGTGTGTGCACGCGTGGTAGTGGGGTTTGGTCACGTTTTTGAAAATTCAATCATACAAATGTAAAATGAAATTGAATCCTTTAAAATAATAATAAAAAAATCTAAATAAAACACTAAAGACTTGCATGCCATGTGACCATTAACTGAGATCAGAGAACATGAACATGTAAATATGTTCAAATTTCAACTTTTAAGTAAATATTTTAAAGGGTTAGTACACCCAAAAATTATCCTATAATTGACTCAACCTCAAGCCATCCTGTATATTCTTTCAGCCAAACACAATCAGAATTATATTAAAAACATATCCTGGATCTTCCAAGCATGGTTCAGTACAGGCACTCTTCCGCCGGAACTAAACTCACTTAAGGTCATTACCGTAACCCAGTGATTATAGTTTATAATGTTGTAAATATGTATAATTTTCTTACAAAAGCACATCCATTTACTTCAGAAGGCCTTTATTAACCCCCTGATGCCATATGGATTTTTTTTTTTTTTTTTTGATGGATGGATTTGCTTTTTTGGCTTCAAAATCTAAGTTACAATTCACTCCAATTATAAAGCTTGTAACAGACAGGATATGTTTTAATAAAGCTTGATAGTGTTTGACTGAAATAAGAAAGCTATACACCTAGGATGGCTTGAGAGTGAGTAAACTTTGGAACAATTTTCCTTTTTTTTTTGCTAACCCTTTAAGTCAAAGGGCTTTGGCTGAGAAATAAAATAAATAAAATAGTTTCAGAAGAGAGTCACTTCAAGAGACCTCAACAATGCCTTAAACTGTGCTCAGATTGGCCAAGAAACCAAAGTCAACATGAACCGATCCACATTAATTTAGTGCAGGGTTACCCCTCTGTACTTTTGTCTCCTTAATGAAACACAATTATACTCAGCAGCTCGTTAGTAAAGACTCCAAGACCACATTTTTGTGTTAGATAAGAGAGGCATAAAAAAATTCATTTTTGGGGCATTCCATGGACAAGGATTGAGACCCTTTGATTTGGCACCAAAACGAAACAACCCGGTCTCATCCCAATTCGTCATGTAACTGACGTTTTGGGACGTCTTTTGACCATTCGTCAATATACGACTTTTTAGGGCCCCCTTAAACGTCGGTAGATGACGTTATGGGATCCTAACTCTACCCCAGACCTAAACCTAACCCTAAACCCAACTCGTCACCTAACTGACGTTAAAGGTAAAGCGTCAGTTGTATGACGACCCGGGATCGTCATCTACCGACGTTTAAGGGGGCCCTAAAAAGTCGTATATTGACGAATGGTCAAAAGACGTCCCAAAACGTCAGTTATATGACGAATTGGGATGAGACTGTGTTAAACGAAACCATAAAAAATGTAAATAACACATTTGATATTATTGTAGAAACAAGAGTGTTTCTTTTGTTTTACAAGAAAATACTATAATTATTTTTTCTTAGTGTTACTTTCTGTTTCTTTGTAATTGCTAGTGAAATGTACAAGCAATTTATGGGTGAAAATAATTTATACACCCCCCCCCCCCCCCCCCCAGTGTATTTATATTTCAGTTATTGCCTTGCGTTTGTCTTGTGATTATAATTGTCTTAAAGGGTACCTATTATGGCATTTAAAATGTTCCTAATATTGTTCTGGGAGTCGGAGTCCCCAACAACAGTTTTACAAGCATGCAATGACAAAAAACACTTTTGTTGTCTTATAATATGCATTTATTTTTACCTGATTTGCCCACCGACTCCCATATGAATCGTTAAGCGAGTCCTTTTCCAAAACCCGCCTTTGCGTGACGCTAATCTGCGGTGATTGGTCAGATGACCTAGTCAATTGTGATTGGTATTCTCTGTGCAGATATTGTCGAAAACGGAACTCTTATCACCTTAAAATGGGTTCTCAACTCCAGTCCTCGCGACCCACTGCTCTGCATATTGTGTATGTCTCCCTTATTTAACACACCTGATTCAGATCCTCAGCTCGTTAGGATAGAGCCGGCTCGCGAATCCATACTTTATAGCGTTTAGGTTTGTGAAGCAATCATCTTCAAAATGACGCGAACACAGAACAAGGTTTGGGCTATACTTGTGTGGTATACTTGTATATATGAACTGCAGGCACTTAGTCTTCAAATACTCCTCACTTGGCAGGTGAAAAAAGTTCGCTTTTGCGTCGCACTTCAAAACCATAGACAGTAAAAGAAAAGTTCAAAACACAGCGTCTCGTCGACATGATTGTTTTCCGAAGCCCAGATCTCGAAAAAACGACAGAGTCCAAAAAGGTGCGGTGGATCCAAACCTCCATGCTCTCAGACCTCCCTGGCCAGCCCAGGCAGGGTGGCCCGTCCTGGGCCAGTTTCAGATTTGCCCGCCACCCCTGGAGCTCCGGTTTTCCGAGCGCAATAAGTGGGCGTTTCTTATTCAAATAACTTGTCAAGTTGACGTCAACTAGACAAAGGAAAAGCATCGTTCTTCGAACGATTCATATCAGCGACTCAGAGTCGACTCTTACTTTTGAGAGTCAATAACTTTGTATACGATGAACTTTCATGTTTAAAACTTTGCAAAATGTTTTCGTTCACTTAGATCTGTTAAACCAGCCTGTTCTCACGTAAATGCGTCTCTATAACACGCATCGTGTATTATCGTGTAATTTATACGCGAAAATGAGTTTTTACGTGCATATGAGACGCAGTTTTTCACGTGCAATTGATACGCAGTTCATTTGCGTATAATACACACGCACCCCACACCACTAATTCTAGCCAAACGTATAATACACACGCACCCTACCCCACACCTAACCTTAACCTAACCAACCAATGTGTATCATATGCACGTAAAAACTCACTTTAGCGTATATATTACACGACAATACACATGCGTGCTATAAAGACGCATTTAGTGTGATCGGGTTGGTTAAACACAACATGAAGGGCAATTTTCAAAAATCCATAATAGGTACCCTTTAAAACCTCTGAGACAAAGCTTTTGATTAAATGAACCATAACTCTCATTAAGTCATTAAGTCACCTAAACGATAAAAGTGCAAACTCTTGGCTATTTAATTTTCCTTTGAATGTGTATTTGAAATTAGAGGAAGACAAAAAACGAATAAACTGAAATTTACTGAAATTAAAGCTGAAGTGTAAAGGATGTAGTTATAAAGGAGTTGCACTGTAAGAGCTGAGTTGTTGCACAGAAAAACTGATGAGGCAAAGCAGTAAACAAGGTGAAAATCTAAAAGTAAAATAAATAAAAAACTCTTTAAACATTCTAACATAATAAGTAACTTTACAACTAGGTCAGTTTATTCTTACCCTAAACAAAACCCTAAACTTACTGAGTGCCTACTAATACTGTAATGAGAGAAAGTTGCAAAATTAATTATAATTGGTAGAATGTCTAAAGAGGACTATCAAAATAAAGTGTAACCAAACACTCAAATCAGAGTTATATTGTGCAGATGTAAATGAAAGAAAGGCAACATAGTGAACAGCAAAAAGAAACAAAGAGGGAGAGAGATCAAGAGAGACGGACGTTAATATGCTAATGGACTGAGTGAATGCACAGCTTTACTGACCAGACTAATCACTGCAGGACACACACTGAGGTTAATCCCACCCAAACACACACACACACACACACACACACACACACACACTAATCCTCACTCACACAGAGAGCCATGCATGTCTGCACACATCATGCACACTCGCACATTAGCATGGACACAGGACACATCAAGCTTGGTCACACACACTCCTTACCTTAATCTGCTTTTCTCGTTTGTCACACTCATGGCGGACTTGAAATATCTCTATGAAGTATATTTTATACATAATTATAATATATCATGTTACTTTATTTTTATTTTATAAAGGCTGAGAGTTTCTAATTGCATTATCATGCACATGATGTACATTTTACAGAGTGTATTTTTACATCAATAAACTGTTGTTCTTGAATCTTGTCTTGTCCACACTTTTTTGATACAGATTACATAAAATAAAAATCTTTATTTTTTATATAAATTACTTCATTTAAAATAGCTATGCAATGCAATACTCGTATACTCTCAGGGAGCTGAGTACGTTTGGTAACGCTTCCTTTTACAGTCCAGTTACCCATGTAAATACTATGTACTTATTTTAATAACTACAATCACTGGGTAATAACTAGTACTAACCCTGAACCTACCCCTAAACCTACCCCTGTTCCATGTACTTATCTTATATTAGCCGGCTAGGTAAGTACACTGTAAGTACTGTACTGTAAAAGGAAGCGTTTTTGTTTAGAGAAACCTGAAACGCTATATTCATATTGGAATTGTTCTCACACAATGACATTTTGGTGTGACATTTGTGATTTTATCAAATGTTATGTGAATCCTACTTTTTAATTTACATATGAATGTGAAAAGAATAAATATATTGGCTAATATATATATAATAAACCTGATTTTTCTATTATCCATATCACATTCACAAATGTAAATATTCTAATACGATTTAAACCAGAGATGAAAATGTATTTTGAATCTATACAACTTGCTATGAGAACAGTCACGTGTTTAAGGACTTGGCTCTGGACTGAAGACTGAAGGACCCTGGAGTAGGCTATATTGTTGTATTGTTAAAGTATGACAATGATGACAATTGTTGTTACTGATATTTCAAGCATTTAATAATTTAAATAAAAAGTAAGAAGTAAAGTAAAGTAAAAGTAAAACAAGAAGAAGAAAAGAACAAAAGAAGAAAGAAACAAAGAAAGAAAGAAAGAAAAAGAAAAAAAGAAAGAAAGAAAGAAAGAAAGAAAGAAAGAAAGAAAGAAAGAAAGAAAGAAAGAAAGAAAGAAAGAAAGAAAGAAAGAAAGAAAGAAAGAAACACGCGCTCGCAGTACTGTACTTCACCGCTAGAGGGAATCTGGCAGGAAGTGATAGGTGACTCCGAAGATAAAAACATCCGGTATTAGGATGTTATAATTTTAGGAGGTTTTATCGCGTATGCTGATTCTGCTGAAAAAGTTCAACAGCAGATGACACTCTGACTACACACAGACATTTGAGGGTTAGTGCCAATTTTAGATCTTCATCATCTCTTACTGTAGATTAAACTAACATAAAAGTACCGAAAAGTAATATAGTATTACCATGTTTCTAAGACATGGTACCATAGTTTTTGTACATTGGGTTATCGTTTAAATATCAATATTGGTATCATTCAGAAACGTGCATGGTTTTATCATTTATCGTTCAAACTGTAAATCTACCTAATAGTAGTCCCTTTGTTTTTGTTATACATTTTAAAATAAATCAGAAAATAACACACAATTTTTTGTCGGAGAAAATTATTTTGTATTAAAGATTGTTTCATCGAATCTGTCCAGGAAGTTTTTCTTATGTGTTCATGTTTTGTTTCAAACGGGTTACATTTAATTTAGGTAATATTGAATGTTCTAAAATAACCATTTGAATGACGGTTCAATGTTCTTTAACTGGCAGTAAAAGCCTATGCAGTTTGCATGGGTTGTGCGTGTAAAGTGTGTTCTTTTTCAGTTGTCAGTGAAGTCATGATGGCGAATCCAGTGAGTGTTCAGACTCTGAGTAAGACATGGGAGCTGAGTCTATATGAACTACACCGAACGCCGCAGGTACTCACATATAATTACTCACACAATTATAATTTTATTATAGGAAAGATCCACCCAACGTTTTTTGGAGCTACATAGGCAAGTGACGTTATGCAATGCTAATCAAAGAAAAAAAGGGACATTAAAAATGGTCAGACAACCTTAATTGGACCATTTGAGATTAACCCTTATGAATGTTGTTCAAAGCCCTATTCACAGTCGTTGCATGTCGCTAGTTGTGTCACTAGGCATTCCTAGTTATACCTGCAATTTGCAATCTTAGCCATATTATTCGATGCATCATTTGTCAAGGGATGTTTCAAATGTGTTTAGAGATGTGAAATTTACTTTTACATTTTTCTGACTCTTGACTACTGTCTCCATTTCCATAAAGTTAAAAGTGCTGTCAGTTTCTGTGTAAATAATAGCAAACGAAACAATGGTGATAAGTAAATCAATTTCCCTATTATTCACACGCTGCCTCTGTCTATTTCTGAAACAAAGGTATAAATCAGAATTTGATGCATTGCACACTTTTCATTTTCAGTTTATTATTGTTTATAGAAGTAGTATTTGAATATATTTATGTAGTAAGTTCCACCCATGTATGGATTGTTTCAGGAGGCTATCATGGACAGCACAGAGATTGCTGTGTCGCCCAGAAGCCTCCACAGTGAGCTTATGTGTCCCATCTGTCTGGACATGCTGAAAAACACCATGACGACCAAAGAGTGTCTGCATCGTTTCTGCTCCGAGTGCATCGTCACCGCACTCCGATCAGGGTAGGACCACATTTTCTGACCGAACGCTTTTTCTTTCACATTTAAGAATGATCCGATCATCTGCCATTTTTTGGTACTTTCAATTAATCAGATATTTCTTTCTCAGTTCTGCTCTTTAATTACTTTCCGCTGCAGAAATAAAGAATGCCCGACCTGCAGGAAGAAGCTTGTGTCCAAGCGTTCTCTACGTGCTGACCCAAATTTTGATGCCCTGATCTCTAAGATGTACCCTAGCCGTGATGAGTATGAGGCCCATCAGGACAAAGTTCTGGAGCAGCTCAGTCGACTGCACAACAATGATGCACTCAACAGCAGCATCGAGCAGGGACTGCGCATGCAGGCCAGACACAGGTCACAGCACAGCTAGGAGTGCATATGCATGTCAACAAAGAAACAGTGCCTCAAAAATGACAATTCTCTCATTATTTATTTACCTTCATGTTGAACACTGAATAAAAATTTTGAGCAAATTTCATGCAGCACTTTCTATATAGTGATAGAAAAATGTGCACTTCTGAAACAGGTTTATTGTTAATGGTAAAATCAAACTTAATTGCTTCTGGCATCTAAAGACTTGGCATATAGTGCACAAGTTTTGTGTATTACTAATGGTACTTTTGGTTGGTATCTCGCCATCTATAGTATTTAAGATAATAAGATAACATATACTTTATTGTCCCCGAAGGGAAATTTGTTTTGGACTCTGTCCCTTCTGCAGTTTTTAAAAAGACAACACAAAGTACAAAATACAAAGAACAGATGTCTCAACAAATCTTCTCACAAACATGTTCTCATATAGGCTACATTAGATGGGTACATATATAGTAGGCACATTAACACTATATAAATACTATATATAGTATGTATATAGACTGTTTATCCTATTCTATTTAAGTATTCTTATCATTTTATTTAACTTGACCTTAGATGCATTTATGTTTGCTAAGGTTTTTCATGACTATTTTTGGTAACGCTTCCTTTTACAGTCCAGTTACCCATGTAAATACTATGTACTTATCTTAGTAACTACAATTACTGGGTAATAACTAGTACTAACCCTGAACCTACCCCTAAACCAACCCTGTTCCATGTACTTACCTTATATTAGCCAGTACTTTCTAGGTAAGTACACTGTAAGTACTGTACTGTAAAAGGAAGCATTACCCTATTTTCCACCTTCTCGCTGAGACTTAGTTAAATAGGAGGACTGTACTTTTAAGATATTTTTTTTATATATCTGAAATGAGTAACAAAGTTTGGATGTTGGTTAAACAGTGCATTTCCTCCCTTTTTTTTTAGAGCTCAGCGTGTCCGTAAGCTGCATCCAGAGAGTGAAAACACTACCTTTAGTGGTGGTGAAGACAACGGTGACACTCGTTCACATGTCTCACATGACTCCGCGCCTTCACACCATACCTCTGCCCCTGCAAGCTACGCTCCAGAGGCTGGACCGAGTTGCAGTAAAAAGCAGCAAATGTCTGATGATTCTGGACCTGAGGCTTTTGGAGGGAGTCGCACACCTCCTGGACAACTGCCAGGCCATGGGCTGAGCTCAGAAATTGAACTTATATTTTGCCCACATCCCCTGCTGGTCAACAACCAACAGTACAGCCAGACAAGGTATAAGGAAAATGAGTGACTGAGGGTATATGGGCAGTTTTTTAGTGAGAGGACTATTTTACATAAGTTGTAACAGCATAGTAATGTAGAAATATTACATTTGCCATAATTTATATATTTTACATACGTCACCTACTTAGACTTCCACTTTAAGGCCAGGAAGAGATCTTTCTTCCGGGACATGTTAGTAAATGTTTTAAGCTTTGCGTCGGGGTACTAATCACCCTGTCTGGATTTATTTAGATAAATTTATTTATTTATTTATTCAACTGGCTGGATGTTAATTAGTACAGTTATTACATGGCTACTTGCCATACAAATTAGTAAAATATTGATCTGAGTTAAAATATTTGATTTTATATTTTATTTGCACATTAAGCTCAAAGTTTCTGCAAAGGAAAACTGTTCATAGTCAAGTCACCTTCATTTATATAATGATTTATACAATACAGATTGTTTCAAAGCAACTTTACAGTGATAATAGGAATAATTTTAGCTGTACAGCAGCTCTTGAAGAAAGTCATTGTCTAGCTTAAAGGGATACTTCACCGATTAGCATTAAAGTGTTAGCTCACCCAAAAATGAAAATTCTGTCAGTATTTGCTCACCCTCATGTTTTTCCAACCCCATAAGACCTTCTTTCATCTTCGGAACACAAATTAAGATATTTTTGATTAAATCGGAGAGCTGGATCACTCCTGCATACTAGTCCATAGGCTTCTTGAGGAATTGAAACTTGCTGGCCTCGAAACGTTATTAAAGGCGTCGTTAAAATAGTCCAAGTGACTACAGTGGCTCAATCTTAAGTTTATCAAATGACGAGAACACTTTTTGTGCGCAAAAAACAACAATAATAAGGACTTTATTTCAACTATTCATATACTTCTCTCTCTGCCTCGTCTCAGTTTACTAGTTTAACAGCGTATGATCTGTTGTACGTCAAAAAGCATCACACACATGACCAGTGTCGGCCAATAGTGAGCCTACGTGTGACGTAGCTCTACGCTATCACACTACGTTAACTGACTAGAGGCCCATAGAGAAGGAAGTGAATAGTTGAAATAAAGTCGTTATTTTTGTTTGTTTTCGCACACTAAAAGTATTCTTGTCACTCGATAAAGTTAAGATTGAGCCATTGAAGTCACTTGGAGTATTTTAACAATGTCTTTAATAACTTTTCGAGGCTGGCAAGTTTCAATTCCTCAAGAAGCCTATGGACTAGTATGGAGGAGTGAGACAGCTCTCAGATTTCATCAAAAATATCTTAATTTGTGTTCTGAAGATGAACGAAGGTTTTACGGGGTTGGAACAACATGAGGGTGAGTAAATACTGACAGAATTTTCATTTTTGGGTGAACTAACCCTTTAAGCTTTCTATCAGTAGAAACCCGGTAGTATTTTTGAATGACCATGATTCCCTCCCTCATGTCCTCCTGAGACTAGAGATTTCTGTATTTTTTGTATGGAAATGCACACGCATGTTTTCAACCCGCCCATAGGGGGTGGGGTCTCACTCACAGAATGTACAAATTGTTTAGTACTAGATGGCCCAGACTGTTTGTCATCTGGGAAGGTGAATATCGATGGAAAAACAGCGTCTTATCAGTTTCGAGTCAACTTAGCCTAGTTGTATAATATCTTCGGATACTGCACTCTGTAACCGGTAGGCGAGGCTTGGGCTTTCATCCATCATCCAACAATTTTTGAAAGCAATTTTGAAAGCTTTCAAGTTTTTAAACCAATACCATTATCATCTCCGTGCAAATCGCAAAAACGTGTATCTGTGAAAACGGTGACGGCATGCACATGGTTATTACATGTTTAGTCTATAGGCATGCAAGTTTGAATGCGTATGTGCGTGGGCACGTAGTTTTTTTTTACATAGTGACATTGCCAATTACTTGTCTGGCATGCATAATACAGTGTTTTTAGTCGTTAATGCGGATGCGTGTGAACAGGAATCATTTTCATAATCTTTTCGTCTGTACAGAGGAAAATTTTTTTTGTTGTGTCGATGAGGCTTTCTCAGGGGATCGCCTAGTTAACACAATCCCTGCTGACACTTCAGGGCTGTGTTGTGGTCGTGTCTAGGCACAGGTCCTTCATCTAATCTGCATATGGCCCGGAACTGGCTGAGTACGGTAAACCTCGGGATAAACAGAGAGACTAATATTAGTGTAGATGCCATTCTTCTTATGATGTAACGAGTACATCGGGTGTTATGGGATGTGTGCTTCTACACTAATATGCTTCATATTAGTGTTAGTGCGCTATTTCATCAGATACCAAGACGAAGGAAGCACTATTCAAGTACGGGAAGGCTGGCAAAACATTATCTCTTTCCCTACTCAGGGAACAAAGAATACATATGTAACCGAGACGTTCCCTTTCATAGGTCTCTCAACACTGCGAATATCGCTATGGGAATGATTTATACCAAGAGGCAAACCGCCTCCATTTACACTGCATGCAGAATTATTAGACACGTTGATTTTCTGATCATTTTTTTTTTCTGGTACATTTTGCCAATTCCAAACCACATTAATCTGAATAGGTGAACTACTATTAATTTTGTATTTAATAATGTATAAGTGATATATAATTGTTCATGAAAGCTGTAAATGAAAAACACCTTATATTCAGGTGTGAAGAATTATTAGGCATGTTTTCTAGCAAGAAAGGGGGAATGGAGATTGCATTTAATAACTTTTAGTCTGAGTTAAATCTCTTTTTACTTTTAGTCTGAGTTAAATCTCTTTTTTGGATTATTTTTTCTGTAAAAGAAAATGTGCATAATAATTATGCACACCTGAATGAACAATTATATATCACTTAAATGATTAAATACAAAATGAATAGTAGTTATTAAGATTAAGGTGGTTTGGAATTGGTAAAATGTGCCTGGAAAAAAATACAATCAGAAAAACAGCGTGCCTAATAATTCTGCACGCCGTGTATAAGCATACAGATGCCTCGTAGAGGTTGCCCTGGAATTAAGGATAGTATCTGTAATCTCAGCTGAGAATCCAGCATATAAGCGCACCCCCACTCAGGGGCCAAACCCACAGCTTCCATATATCTGGACTGGGATGCCACATTAAGTCAACAGGTCTGATCTGAGGGGAATCTCCCACGGAGGGCCGACTAACAGACTGACCAGGTCTGAAAACCATATTGGAGTGGGCCAAAACAGGGCCACCAGCAACTAATGTCTCACTTTGACTTCTTTTACTCTGAGGAGGACCGCTAAGAGTAATAGAAACCACTCCTGAGCCAGAGCATCCAGTCCCAGAGGTGACGGAGGAAACAGGGAGAACCAGAGTTGGCAGTGCATAGTCATGTTCGACGCAAACAAATCTACCTCTGCTCGGCCAAAGAGTTGCCATATGAGGCTCACCACTTGAAGGTGCTACCTCCATTCCACCGGTTCCAAGCCCTGCCTTGAAAGCAGGTCTGCTCCCAGGTTCAGATGGCCTGGTCTGCGCCCAAAGGAGGACACGCTTCCGTGACACTTGGGCTTTTCCTGGAGCTCTGAAGGCATGAGTGCGCAAAGTGTCTGGAGTGCTGCTCATCGAGGGAGCTCTGTCTAAAACCAACCGAGACACAATTTGTGGTGAAACGTTTAAGGTTGTAGCACTGTGGTACCCAGGTCTATCCTTCTGCGTCATGAACGAAACACTGGATGCGTCCTAGCGCCTAGGGAAGACGAGCGTGAACGGACTGTAGGTGGTTGTTGCTTGCTCTCCCTAGGCCTACGTGGAATAATCTGGTGAAAAACAGCAGATTGCTGTTTTGCTCCTCGAAATTTCTCCACAACAGCGTTCAGAGACTCGCCAAATAGACCATCCTTTGTACATGGGGGTATCCAACAGGGAGGTCTTTTCTCTTTCTTTGATGTCAGTAAGAGTGAGCGCTCTACAGACACCACACCTGCCATGGACCGGCCTACTGCTCGGGCAGTGTGTTTGGTAGCTCTAAGCGCCAAGTATGTGGTCCGTCTTAGCTCTTTAACAGCCTCTGGAGTCTGGCGTTCTCCCTCGTCCAACTCTTTTAGCAGCTCTGCTTGATAGACCTGAAGTAAAACCATCAATTGAAGTGAAGCTGCTGCCTGCCAAGCGGCCATGTAGGGTTTCCTAACCAAAGCGAAAGTAACTCTACAGAGTTTGGATGGCAGCGTGGGCAGTAATTTCCAAGTCAGAGCCGAAGAAGATGCGAGCTGAGCCGCGAAAGTCTCTTCGACGATCGGCATTGCCGCATAGCCATGATCCGCCATTTCCGCCAGTTCCATGGGATTCATGAATCGCACTGAAAAAGCTGGTGGAGGTCTTGGAATAAAGAGAGAGGCCTACGTTCTGGACTGGGGCGTGGCTAGTCAAATAGCGGTCGTCCAGCTTCGGTTGGGCCTGAGTTTAGCTGGCTCGCTCTCCCAATCCAGCCCCAGCTTGTTTACAGCACAAGTAACCACGTCTAACAGTTTGTTATAGGATGGAAAACTGCACTTTTCCTGTCCACTTGGAGGGAGAGAGCCAACAGATCGCCTATAAGCTCCTCAGAATCAGAGACCATCGTAGACAAAAGGTCTTCGTCAAACGGGCCACAAACGAAAGAAATCACATCGCAAGCTTCTAGATTAGGCCGAAAATCATCACAAAGGAAAATGACAGGGTCCAAGAGAGAGAATATTCCGTCTGCTTGCTATCTATGTGCTCGGGCGCATAATCGCCAAGCATCCAACTTGTGCGGTGCGTTGGCAACCGGAGAAATGGAGAGGCAGGCGTTAGACACGAAGCCTTCTTTCCTCTGAAAGTTTTGTGCTCTAGCCTCACCTGCTACCACAGGCTACCACAGTGACGACAGTCAGACAGGCCATTAAGTGCTGCCTGGGAATGTTTAAGATCCAGACATTGCTGGTTCTGCATTTTGAATCAGCTGGAGTTTAAGCGTGCAGGGCAACCAACCAGTAGAGCATGACAACAATCTAGCCTTGAGGTCATGAATGTATGAGCTATGTTTTCCACATTTGTCATTGAGAGCATAATTTAGATATATTTTTAAGATGGAAGAATGTGATTTTACAGATGCTAGAAATGGGGCTTTAAATGAAAGATTGGTATCAAAGAGCAGAGCACGCCCCAGGTATTACTTGCAGAGGTATTTAATAATTAGTATCTCTGTTTTTTTTTTTTTCAGAATTAAGTACTAGAAAATTACTAGTCATCAAATTTTTATATCAGTTATGCATTCCCTTAATTTTGTGAATTGGTCAGATAAGTATGATTTGAACCATGCCAATGCAATTCCACTAATGCCAACATAAATTTTGAGTCTATTCGAAAGAATGTTGTGATCGATATTATCAAATGCAGCACTAAGATCCATTAACACGAACAGAGAGATGCAACCACGATCGGATGATAAGAGCAAATCATTAGTATGAGAGCAGTCTCAGTACTATGATACAATCTAAATCCTGAATGGAAATCCCCGCAGCTACCATTTCTTCCTAAAGGGAAGGAACAGTTGTGAGGATTTTTCTAGTATTTTTAACTAAAAAAAGGAAGATTCGAAAACGGCCTGTAATTGACTAATTCTGTAGGATAAATTTGCGTTTTTTAAATAAGCGGTTTATTAATAGTCAGCTTAAAAGTTTGAGTACATGTCGTAATGACAAAAAGGAATTAATGATTTTAAGAAGAGGACCTATAACCTCTGGAATCATCTCTTTCAGTAGTCGGTATAGGGTCTAACATACATGCTGTTGATTTAGATGATTTAACAAGTGTAGACAATTCTACCATACCTATAGCAATGGATAAATGTTTTCTTCCGGGACACTACAATGCACTGTCTGCTGCGATACTGTAGTAGACAGTTGCATGGTTATAATTATCTCTCTAAAATTATCAATCTTGCTAGCAAAGAAGTTCATAAAGTCATTACTGCAGTGCTGTTTGGAAATGCCTGGGGTTGAAGCTTTATTTCTCGTTAAATTAGTGACTGTGTCAAATAAATACCTAGGGTTTTGTTTGCGTTCTTCTAAGAGGGTTGAAAAATAAGCAGGGGTGCGTTTCCTGAAAGCATCGTTAACCAACTATGGTCGCAAGTTCCGGCGTTTTCCAATAGAGTTCAATGGAAATTGCGACCAACTTGCGACCATAGTTGGCTAACGATGCTTTCGGGAAACGCACCCCAGATCTAGAAGTTTCTGTATGCAATAGTGCTGTCTTTCCACAAAATGCGGAAAACCTCTAGGCCCTGAGTGTGCTCATTGTACCATGGCTAACAAATATCTAAAGTGCTGGAAAAGAGTCAATAGTTTCTGTTGGAACATTGAGTTCTTCTAAGCTATCTGGTATGCGGAGGAGATTCAACTGAACAGGAATATTATTTATAACGCAATCTTTAGTGTCAGAAGTGATAGTTTTTACTATATGTGTTACAGGGAGTTGTTTTTTCAGCCTTTACTGAATGGATTATACTAGATAATGATCTGAGATGTCATCGCTCTGCTGCAGAATTTCAACACCATCAACACTGATTCCATGTGACAACATTAGATTTGAAGTACAGTATGATTACTACAATGAGTGGGTCCTGACACGTGTTGCCTAAGGCTATGTTTACACGGAAACGATTCTGAAGAGAAAACGCGAAAGTGGCGTTACGGCATCTTTTTTTATTCTGCGTTTAGACGAGCGTTTTGTGTGGGAATTCCGCGTGCAAACAGTGACGCAATTCAATGTGTGAAATTCAATGTATGCACTTCAGGCGGCTAGGAGTGCATACTACAGCAACACCAAGTGCACGCGCCTGCGTACAAACTTCACTGTCAAGCAGACTTTTGCGTTTTTACCGTTTACACGGGAACGCGACGGTGGAGCGTTTTTAAGAATTCCACTCTGGAGGGTGGTTTCACTTTTTTGCGTTTTTAAGCCTCAAAAACGCCGTGTAAATGAAAGGCACATCCGATAAAATATTTTTACGTTTTCACCCGCGAGCGTTCTCGTGTAAACGGGGCCTAAAGCTTGGGGACACACTTAATGACTGTCAGACCGATTATGAATGTAAATTGGTTGTTGTGACTGATCAAGCTCAAATGGACTGAGTTTATTTCTTTTGCACTTAGTGTTGCAGTGTATAAAGATTCTAGTCTTAGAATTTAAGGGCAAGCTGTTGCTAGTCGTCCTCACAAAGATTTTAATAAACGTGTAGTATTTGCAACTGGTATTGGAGAATATGCTAAAAAGATGCTGTCCCTGGCAAACATTTTTCTTGTAATCTTTTTTTTTACGCATCTTTTTTTTTGTTTGTTTCTTTTGTATTATTTCATATATTAACATTGCAAGTTATTGTTTTAGGGGCTATTCAATTTGTTCTTCAGATGGAAAAAAAAAGTTAAACTAAAAGTGAAAAGCATAACTCGGTACCTTATGTAGGCTATAACTGCACTGGTTTGTGAATGTTAATTTAAATAGTCTAATGAATAAAAAAAAAATCAAACTTGACATTTGTAAATACAATAGTTACATACACATACACTTTAATAATGTGTAATATATTTGTGGAAATATGATAAGGAAATGCAGTTCCTTAAATATCTCTGCAGCTCTTCTGTCAAATAAAGTCATGCTTTCAAAGTTCCCAGTGTTAGTAGTTCCATTAAATAGTTATTGGAGTGTTGTACATTTACTTTAGACTGATAAAAGGAAAATTAAAATATACAAATAACATTTTGAAAAAAACAACAAAAGTATTCAATTTTGTTCTAACTAGTAACTCTGGAAACGGAACGGAAAAATAGACCAGCGTTTTTTTCTCAGAACAAACTAATTAGTTTTTTTAATTCCTGACTTAAGAATAACAGTCTAAATTATTGTTTGATTATAGGTTAAAAAAATGGCACTAGAAATTTAATCAGGAAATGCATAATGAATTGTGTCTACTTGGGTGATGATGGCAAAAAGAAAACTTAAAAGAGAAAAAAAAACGGACTGAATAAAACCAGTTGTCTGCAGTGTTTTTTTTTTTTTCTGCACAAATTGCACTGTAAATAAGTAACGGCGGCTGTCTGATAACATTCATCTATCTATCTGAACTTTAAAATCTTACCTGTTTATTATCTTATAATCCATCCACAGTGTACAAAACTATCTTTCTAGCAACAAGACTGCACACTTCAACAATATTACCATAGGCTTACACTTACCATTAATGCTGAGGCCCTCTGGTTTCATTTTACAGTAAATGGCTTATAACTGAGGCGAAGATGGCAGCAGCTGACTTTGAATTGTGATATGAGAGTAAAGACGCAATGGCCTCAAATAGCCAGATGAATGTCATTATATAGTGTTGCTATTGACGATAGTAATTATTAGGGAATAACTGACCTCAGAATGTCATAACCAATCAGAACCAAACAGTGCTGTGTATTAACACATATTGAACATTGTTTTCTTTTGATTTTTTTAAGTAGTTATTCCTAAATCTTTATGGATGGAAATGTAATTATGGAAATTAACATCTTAGGTGCTACATTCTCCTTTCTGTTGTCAGATATGTCAAAACCACAGCCAATGCCACTGTAGACCACCTCTCCAAATACCTGGCTCTCCGCATTGCTCTGGAGGAAAGTCAGAGTGCCACGCAGGGGAACAGAAATATGGAGGGAGAGCCAGGAGCTGGCAACAGTAGTAATAGTAGTGTGCAGGATGTCAGTGAAAAACAGTTTACTATCTACATCAGCACAGCACGAGGACAGTTCTCTGTGAGTTGCACCGATTTCTCTTTAATAGAGTACTGATGGCGGAGTTTGACTTGTCTTATCTTAATCGTTTCTCAATCATTTCTGTCTTTCAGACACTAAATGGCTCTTTGACTTTGGAGCTGGTTAATGAGAAGTTCTGGAAGGTCTGTAAGCCTCTGGAACTCTTCTATGCTCCTACACAAGTCCAGAAGCAGCAGCAGGAGAATCAGACACCTCAACTGGTACAGATGGATGTTATCTAAATCATCTTTAATCTAAAGGCGAATGATACAACTCCTTATACAACTGTGACTAACTCCTGAGTTTATCAATGTCACCACAATCCTCCTTCACAGATACATGAACCTCCAGTTTAGACCAATACTGCTTAAACCTGTCCTGGGGACCCCCCTTCACTGCACATTTTGGATGTCTCCCTTTATGGACACACCAATTTGGGGTTTTGCAGTCTCTACTAATGAGCTGATAAGTTAAATCAGGCATGTTAGATGAGAGAGAAATCTAAAATGTGCACTAGTGGAAGACAGGTTTGAGAACCATTGGTCTAGACAAATAGTCAGTGCTTGACCAGCCATTTTTTTTTCTATGTACCATAGCAAAGCAATCACCTTAGACAAGGCAATAAACATAAATTTGTAGAAACGATTGCATTGGTTTGCTCCAATAGCTTCACTTGTAGTCTTGGATAATTGACAGTGTGTGCATGCAACAGAACATGTTCAAGACTGTTTGAGGTCTGAAAAATGGCAAAACTCGGCGCCCTCAACACACACTAAATTCACATCATCTTTAATATTGCATCGCAGTTGTATTTGATGCTAAGTGTATCCCATCATTTATCATCATCATGAACTCACATGACCCAAAATTGTGATATGTCAAGAAAACTTTCCAGTGTAAGTTAAATAAATTAGATACTGCATATACTTTGACATTAAAATGTTGCAGAGATGTGTATTTTGTAAAATGTTTTTGACTGTTTTTCACCACTTAAATTAGAAGCACCACAATTTATAATCTTGTTACAAATGATCTTCCACCAAACCACCAAAATCAAAATATGAAATTTAAATACAGCTTTGTAAAAAAATACACACAAAAAACAAGCAATTGGCATTTTTTTCACTATGATGTGTTACATCAGGGAATCAAAGTTATACACACACACTTGTGGTTTTCACACCCACTTGGGCCAAATACATGAAGCAAGTTAGACAAATAATGAAGTGCAAAGACTGCAAGTGTTGGTAATAGGATAAACCATAAATTCAAGTAATCTGCAGTTGTTGTATGATGGCATGTTATACATGTTGAGTAAAAAAAAATTAGCTTATATTAGTGAAATACTAGGGCTGTCAAAACGATTAATCGCATCCAAAATAAAAGTTTGTGTTTAAACACACACATGCTTGTATATATTTAAGAAATATTTTCATGTATATTCTGTTTATAGATTTATATATAATTTATATTATATATAAATATATTATATTTATAAATAATTTTTTTTTTTCTTAAAGGGATACTCCACCGGGTTTTCATATTAAACTATGTTATTCCCTTAACTAAGACGAGTTGATGCATACCTCTCTCGTCTCAGTGCGTGCACTCTATCGGTCTGTATTGCCGCAAAACTATGTTAGCACTTAGCTTAGCCCAGTGCATTAAATATGGGCCAAAAAGAGAAGCGACCTAACACTTCCTCGTTTTCCCTATTTAAACACAGTTACTCGATTAGTGTAACTCGACCTAGGCTGGTGACACAAAATAAAACGTTGTGTTTTTCTAAGCGTTTAAAATTGATGACTATATTGTATGGCGGAATACCATAAAAAGTGCTTTAGAGCACTTCGAATTGGCGCAATAATACCTTCACTCGTGAAAAGTCCTCTTACCGGCTCCCGCTTGTCGCATGTCACGTTGGTTGTATTGACCTATGGTATTGACGGAAATAAGAGGGAGGGGGAGAAGAAGCGGGAGCCGGTAAGAGGACTTTTCACGAGTGAAGGTATTATTGCGCCAAGTCGAAGTGCCCTAAAGCACTTTTTATGGTATTCCGCCATACAATATAGTCATCAATTTTAAACGCTTAGAAAAACACAACGTTCTATTTTGTCACCAGCCTAGGTCGAGTTACACTAATTGAGTAACTGTGTTTAAATAGGGAAAACGAGGAAGTGTTTGGTCGCTTCTCTTTTTGGCCCATATTTAATGCACTGAGCTAAGCTAAGTGCTAACATAGTTTGCGGCAATACAGAGCGATAGAGTGCACGCACTGAGACGAGAGAGGTATGCATCAACTCGTCTTAGTTAAGGGAATAACATAGTTTAATATGAAAACCCGGTGGAGTATCCCTTTAAATATACATGCATGTGTGTTTTTATATATATATATACACATAATAATTATACACAGTGCACCCACATATATTATGTAAACACAAACTTTTATTTTGGATGCGATTAATCGTTTTGACAGCCCTATGAAATACAGTATGTTTAAAAGTTTATGAGGGTTAACACAGATAAAAATTTATCACATTTGGAGGTGGTTTGAAATGTGATGCATATCAAATTTCTTCTTTTTTTCAGTTTGGGCTCACTGGCTGCTCGAATCGGGTTTCAAATGTTATTTTGCGTCAATATTAACGCGACACAACGATAACGTCAGAACTTAGTGATGGAAACACTGCACGTGACTACAGCACGGAAATTGAGATGCCTTCATCGTCGTTTGATAAGATAGGCAGCCTTCATAAGATGCAGTCTTAAGTTCTGCACCGTGACTCGACGGTGCATATTTGGAGAGTGAGATATGAAGCACCTCAATTGTTCTTGCACCCGTTAAGAAAGACTTGTCAGAAATGTTTGTAGTTTATGTTGTTACCAATAATACCAAAGCAACCCATGCAGATACATCGATTACGTCTGGAAACACAAATCCTTTTTGATCACTTTCCATTAACAGTGAGAAGTCTGAAAAGATCTGATTTGCCTGCAGGATCCAACAGTGGATTACTGTTTACAGTAATCAAATTGACTTAATATTGTCTTGATTTTAAATGGAGGTGAGTGCAGTAACAAATAATCAGACTAAATTATTTCAAATCTATTGTCAATACGACGATACCGTCGTATTGTCAATACGATACAGTCATGACACGATTCAAGTACTGCTGATTAAAATGCTAAATTTGGTTTTACATGATTCTGAAGCTGAAAATACAGAATTACTACAGACTGATCTCATGAAGTAGCGTATATGACACGCCAATTCGTATTTGCATTTTTGGCGTGCTATCAAGACGCATAATCGCTTTTCAGCGTGTTTATGAACGCCGTTGACTTAACGTTATATAAATAATATGACTTACCTCAACCCCGTCCCTAAACCTAACCGTCACTGGGGTTAATGGCATTTATGACTGTTCCCTTACCATCCTAGTGAAAAAAAAGATATGACTTACCTCAACCCTATCCCTAAACTTAACCGTCACTGGGGTTAATGGCATTTATGACTGGACATTTGACGCGCGTGTACAGACACGCGGAATGACGCAGACGTTAATGGCGTAGACATACACGCGGATAGCTCAAAATGCGTAGAGATAACACGCCACTTGACTCGAAAGTGGCGTGTATGTTTACACAAAAGTCATGATGTCATGTTGATTATTAGGGGCCAAGCACCGAAGGTGCGGGCACCTATTGTAATTGTTCTGGTTCTTTTATTCTTCTCTTCCGTTTCCGAATGGGCATCTATGGCAGCCCATAGACCGGTTTGCGGGAAAGTTGTTTTGGTTTAACATTCTGATAGAGGACAGTCCCAACATTAAATACACCAATTTTGGTGTCTCTATCTCATTCCCTCTGGAGGGCCACTGTCCTGCAGAGTTTAGCTCCAACCCTGATCAAACACACCTGAGCAAGCTAATCAAGGTCTTCAGGATCACTAGAAACTCACAAGTAGGTGTGTTTGATCAGGGTTGGAGCTTAACTCTGCAGGACAGTGGCCCTCCAGGACCGAGTTTGAGAGTCTAGCGCCACCAACTGTCCAAAGTTTCACTTTCATTATGCTAATAACTTTTAAACCATAATGCCTATCAACAAAATTCTTTTTTCCTCTTGTTCCTGAGCTCATGCCGCCATTTTGAATTGTCCAAAAAAACGTACTTTTGCGAACTAGTCCTAGATGTTTTTTTCCGATTTTCACCAAAATTGCACCGGATCGTCTCCAGGCAGTGCTGACAAAAAGTTATGGAATTCAAGATGATTCGCTTAACAATTTTCGATAATTTGCACAAAATAATTTTACGTAGTGCTTGCGAAAATAGACGTAAGGCTGTTCTCCGCAACGCTTACTCGTTTTCAGACCAAACTTGGTACATGTCATCACAAGCATGACCTGACGCTACATGCTGCGTTTCGGCGCAGCGCCACCAAGTGGTCCGGAGGTATAAAATGGGTATTTTTGCTCCTAACTTCTGAATGGTTTTTCCAAAAATCATAAACTTGGTCTTGTTAGATTCAGGGCGTCATGCCGAGTCGACTGATATCCAATTTTCCCAGATTTTGAATTATGTGCTAAAATGCTGTATTTTTTGAACGCATGAACGAATTGTTATGAATCTCAGTATGGGTCATCAGAACGATGCCCTGAAGGAGCCTGAGAGCTTATAACTTTGGGTGTGGTACACTTATTTTCACGGGAGTCATCTTTTTGAGTTCCTCAATCGTAGCCGAGTCCAACGATACCAAACATGCTGGGTTTTGTCTTACGGTTGGTGTAGCGTAGCGATTTAACGCAAAAAAGCAAAACAAAAAACAGTTGGCGACATCTTCGAAACCGCTGTTCCGATCGAGACGAAACCACAGTCAGAAAATTGAAAACATAGGTCGATAGTTAAACGCTAATGTCCAAATGCAAAAATATTGATAGTAAGATGTAGTAAAATTCAAACCAAGTCATGTGTCGGTCATTTTTTACGTGTTTTCTCATATAAATGTCTATAACTCTGACAGGGTTCCTGCACACTTTTTAAAGTAAAATTTAAGGCTTTTTAAGACCTTTTTAAGACCTGAAGAAATCAAAATTAATTCCATACATTAGGGGTGTGTGCAATATTGACAAAAATATATCTCGATATTTTCAACATTTTGTTGATAATAATTAGTTGATATTTTACTGATTGTGTTTTTGTGCTGTTGCCATGGCTGGTTTAGGCCTGTTGTTGACTCGCGGAGATATTTATATTTTTCATATTCTATGCAGTGGTCAGTTCACAGCAGTGACAGAAATTATTAATGTGCAATATTTGCCACCTTAAATTGATTTCCAGGGGCATTTTCACCTATTTATGGAGATTTTTTTTTCTTATTCAGAGTTATGCATCACGTTTTGTCAATTACACAGTAATTATACTTATTTATACAATAATACTTAATTACACAATAATTATGCAGTACCACCATTAGCAGCCAAATTAAATCATTCAATCAAAAATCCATCTTTGCAGTGCAGAAGTGACGCAGAAGCAGCATCAGAAGTGGCATTAAAGGGAACCTATTATGGATTTTTGAAAATTGCCCTTCATGTAGTGTTTAACATAGATCTAAGT
The DNA here is from genome assembly GCA_038021265.1 of Cyprinella venusta. Lineage (NCBI taxonomy): Eukaryota > Metazoa > Chordata > Actinopteri > Cypriniformes > Leuciscidae > Cyprinella > Cyprinella venusta. Next base: position 20,439,193 of record CM075878.1, on the reverse strand, counting down.
GAACGAAAACATCCTGCAAAGTTTTAAACATGAAAGTTCATCGTATACAAAGTTATTGGGTGCTTCTCAATATCCCTCCTCGTCTCCTCGCTCCTCCATCCTCCCTCCTATGACCCGGAAACCGATCGAGCTCAGCCATCTTGAAGGACATCTCACTTCTCTAATTACACCGTGAGGAGTCGAGGATCGAGGAGATAGGAGGCTTCCTGAGGAGTCATAAGCGAGGATACACAGGTGCATCCTACGCGGAACTGTTATATTGACTAAACGTGACGCACATGTCAATTCTCCTCCCCCTTCACATCGGTCACAATCATTTTAATTTATACTTTACCTTTGCAGTTTATATAAACCACACATCTCAGATATTTCAACAGTATAGCCTATCTTTATTATTATTTATTATGAATTTATTAAATAACCAAACTTCAACAACATAAGGACAGATCCTTTTAGCGCTGCTGATGACACTGTGGAGTGACACTCGAGTGATCAAGTATTCCAATGTATATAAAAAAGCTTTTATTCTATTCCTCTGTCCTCCTTTCCTTTCCTCGCTTCCTTCCCTTGCGTCCTACAGGGGGTGGAGCTGAGACGCAAGGAAAGGAAACAAGGAAAGGAAACGAGGATGCACAAATAAGAAATGAGAAGTACCCCTCGTCTCTCAAAAGTAAGAGTTGACTCTGAGTCGCTGATATGAATCGTTCGAAGAACGATGCTTTTCCTTTGTCTGGTTGACGTCAACTTGACAAGTTTTTTGAATAAGAAACGCCCACTTATTGTGCTCGGAGATGCTATGGAAAACCGGAGCTCCAGGGGTGGCGGGCAAATCTGAAACTGGCCCAGGACGGGCCAAGGGAGGTCTGAGAGCATGGAGGTTTGGACCCAGCGCACCTTTTTGGACTCTGTCGTTTTTCGAGATCTGGGCTTCGGAAAACAATCATGTTGACGAGACGCTGTGTTTTGAAGTGCGACGCAAAAGCGAACTTTTTTCACCTGCCAAGTGAGGAGTATTTGAAGACTAAGTGGCTGCAGTTCATATATACAAGTATACCACACAAGTATAGCCCAAACCTTGTTCTGTGTTCGCGTCATTTTGAAGATGATTGCTTCACAAACCTAAACGCTATAAAGTATGGATTCGCGAGCCGGCTCTATCCTACCGAGCTGAGGATCTGAGGTGTGTTAAATAAGGGAGACATACACAATATGCAGAGCAGTGGGTCGCGAGGACTGGAGTTGAGAACCCATTTAAGGTAATAAGAGTTCCATTTTTCTGCACAGAGAATACCAATCACAACAGATTAGCGTCACGCAAAGGCGGGTTTTGGAAAAGGACTCGCTAAAATGATTCATATGGGAGTCGGTGGGCAAATCAGGTAAAAATAAATGCATATTATAAGACAACAAAAGTGTTTTTTGTCAATGCATGCTTGTAAAACCGTTGTTGGGGACTCCCAGAACAATATTAGGAACATTTTAAATGCCATAATAGGTACCCTTTAATATATACACTCAATTTACAATTGCATAAATCAAGCTATAAATCAAGGTTTTTTTTTAAAATCAATATTCAATGTTTAAATGTGAAATGATTTCTAATTTTAACGTTTTACTTTTAATATGAGACTAAAACCGCCAGTAGGCGGCGGTAAATCGTTGTCTTAATAAGCGAGTTGAGGGAGTCATTAATTTCAACCGATTTGTTCAAACGGAAAAAAAGCAAGCGATTGAATCGTTAAAATGACTCGTTCAAAACGCGGATTTCCTTCAAGAAATCATCGCTTTCTGTTGCATTGAGACTCTACTACGGTTTCATTTTGAAATTCTAGTCGGCGAAATAAAGGGAAAACAAACAATATTGATAATGCCTTTTAGACAAACGGGTCGGCCCGTATGGTTGGGTTGCGTTGCGGAGAGTTTAGGATTGCAGAGTTTGTGAGATAGTGGTTTTCTAACACCGACACCCGTACAATGGAAATTATTATGAACATCAGCTATGCTAATTATGAACATCAGCTATGCTAATTATTTCCCATCTGCCTTTCTGCTGTTATCTCGGGACGCTTGTCCCGAGAAAAATGGCGTTCGTCAGGTCCAGTCTTGTATCCAGCATCTCACGGGGGTTTCGGATGCCCCACCGCCTGTGATGAGAAGACCAACGCCTGTGAAGAGACGACTCACCGCCTGCGATATGTTATGGCGCCGTTTTATACATAAACAATATTTATATTTAATACTTATATATAAAAATATGAATGTAAGCCAGAGGAGAACTGGCCCCGACTGAGCCTGGATTCTCCCAAGGTTTTTTCTCCATCCAATCTGATGGAGTTTTGGTTCCTTGCCACTGTCGCCTTGCTTTTGGCTTGCTTAGTCGGGATTATTTAATATTTAACAATATTATGGATCTGTGTTGTACTACTTTCATTTTGTCACTGTGAAGCTGCTTTGATACAATCTGTATTGTGAAAAGCGCTATATAAATAAATGTGACTTGACTTGACTAATGTTATGTCTAAAATCTAACTCACAATGTCAATTTATTTTTAATTTAACTATTGTATAACATAAATATCACACTTGCGCACGGGAAAACGGCACTCCTACTGATGTGATATTCTAATATAACAACATGATATAAATATAAGGCAAAAACTAATTTGGGGACATACCTAACCATAGACATAATAAATGCATGGCTATAGAGAGCCTAAGTCCCGCCCCTTCGCTTCCGGCTCATGGGACCTTATTTCGGAAAAAATATGAATGCAAGTCAATGGGGAGAGACAACTTATCTTTTTATTCCGTCTGAACTGTGCCCTCAATTACACATATGATGTTTGTCGATTTAAAAGATGATTCTCAAAGTCAAAAACGTCGCAGTTTGTCATACAACAGAAGAGTAACATTTAGTTTTATGTGACAATCGTTCTGTGAACTACATCTCCCGGGAAGCGAAACGAGATCCGCTGCTCGTGTGTGTGCAGTCTGGTTCAAAACACTCAGGTAGGACGGCGTAACGTTACGATTATAACGTAAGACTGTAGAAATAATGACAGACAGCCTCAGTAAAGTTTGCTTCAGTCATTGAGAGAAAATGTGCGCCTTTGGGGTTTGTAGTCTTTGTAATTACGTATTTTCACAGTCTTATACCTCAACGCTTTTACATCAAACTGCACCTTTCTTTACTTTAAAATGTATCTTTTAAATTGGCAAACATCATATGTGTAATTGAGGGCACAGTTCAGACGGAATAAAAAAATAAGTTGTCACTCGCCATTGACTACCATTCAATATTTTTCCGAAGTTAGGTCCCATGGTGGCCGACCGGAAGGGGCGGGACTTAGGCTCTCTATGCCTATAGAGAGCCTAAGTCCCGCCTCTTCGCTTCCGGCTCATGGGACCTTATTTCGGAAAAAATATGAATGGAAGTCAATGGGTAAAGACAACTTATCTTTTTATTCCGTCTGAACTGTGCCCTCAATTACACATATGATGTTTGTCAATTTAAAAGATGATTCTCAAAGTCAAGAACGTCGCAGTTTGTCATACAACAGAAGAGTAACGTTTAGTTTTATGTGAAAATCGCTCTGTGAACTACATCTCCCAGGAAGCGAAACGAGATCCGCTGCTCGTGTGTGTGCAGTCTGGTTCAAAACACTCAGGTAGGACCTACTGTCTATGGGTAGGACGGCGTAACGTTACGATTATAACGTAAGGCTGTTGAAACAATGACAGACAGCCTCAGTAAAGTTAGCTTCAGTCATTGAGAGAAAATGTGCACCTTTGGGGTTTGTAGTCTTTGTAATTACGTATTTTCACAGTTTTATACCTCAACGGTTTTACATCAAACTGCGACTTTCTTTACTTTAAAATGTATCTTTTAAATTGGCAAACATCATATGTGTAATTGAGGGCACAGTTCAGACGGAATAAAAAAATAAGTTGTCACTTGCCATTGACTACCATTCAATATTTTTCCGAAGTTAGGTCCCATGGTGGCCGACCGGAAGGGGCGGGACTTAGGCTCTCTATAGCTGCACACATCACGCAGTGAAAACACGAGAGAAAAATGTGATGTCAGCTCACACTCACAGTGCGTCGTCCATCGTTAAAACAATTAGAATATCATAATAGACAAAGACAATACACATCGCACACTCATTCGCACATTAAGAATGGACTTGCAACTGAACTGACATTTGCCAACTTTCTTCTCTCCTCCTCTCCTCTCTCGCGTGCAGAAGACAGACCGAGACAGACGTTATTCTGCCGCGAATGTGAAGCGAATTGTCACGTGAACAAGCAAATCCACAAAGATAGATAAAAATTAATACGCACGGAAATTAGATGGGTTTTAATTTGGAAAACATTAAGATATGACTAAGTCGAAGTGTCATTTAAAATTTAAGACCTTTCATACGTAAAAATAAGACTTTATAAGACTTTTAATGGCCTTAAATTTTAAATATCTAATTTAAGGCTTTTTAAGGACCCGCGGGAACCCTGTCTGAAGCAAATTGAGATATTTTCACCAAAATTGACACATGTATGGGCTCACTCTGAGGACACATTAAAAAAAAATGTGGGACTGAGCCTCTTGGTGGCACTATAATAGAACAAAACGTGAAATTCCCATTGATTTCAATACAGTTTTGTGAAATAAAATGCTATCCTAAACAAATGCTTTGGTCTAACCCAGAGCCGTCTAAATACAGAGTTCAGACACTCTCATAGGCTGCCATAGGAACTTTGGAATGCGGAAGTAACGCCTGTCGTGGAGCCGCCAATAGTTCCAAACACTGATAGTTCCAGCATTGAACCCCATTCATTTTCAGCGCTTCCGACGTACGCTCGCTGGTAAGTTCATTAAATTACTGTATTTTTTATATTTGAACGCATTAGCCGTGCTCTCATGAATCTAGTCAGTAGTTGTAATTGATGTAGCCAACTTTAGTTAATGTTTATTGGAAGATAACAAATAATTGAAGCTAGCGAACGTGACCAACACTCCACTATAACGTTAGGTACCAGTCAGAAATGTGTAATACTGAGGTCATAGTTAAATGTGATGTTGCACTAGATTGTATTCAGAGTTTTTTGATAAACCTATTTACATACATAAGGTGGTCAGAAAATTAGAAATATATCTGGATATAAAGCAACAGTACAGCAGCACCCCCACATAGGCCTAATTCTTCAATGCTAAAACGTGAAAAGGAATTTACACCTCAATAACAGTATAAAAAAAGACCCAGAACATCACAGAAAAGCAGAATGTATGGCTGAGCTTTATATGGTATCATAATGCAATGTATGGCTGAGCTTTATATGGTATCAACATAACGCAATGAAAATATAAAATTACATTTTCCTTAAGTTGATAAAATAATCATCCAGATTCTTCCATAACGTTGTTGTAAGAACAGCAATTTTAATAACAATAGTGGTTTGTATATAGATATTTTTGTTCTCATTTAATTTCAAATTATACAGGAGTAGAGTCAAAATAACAAATCATGATAAATGTTACTGTTAACCGTAGGTGTGTACTCTCAACCTCGTGAAAATGTATAGGAAACATAGGCTTTAAATGTGTATTTAATCTGTCCTTCAATGTATTGACTTCCGTTTCCTTACTTTACCACTACCAGTTCTCTCCAACAGCAACAGGCTTTTCTTCTAGACCCTGTCTCCTCTGGGGCCTATGACACGCTTTGCTTCTGGCAGGGGAATGCAGTCACACACAAATACAAGTAACGATAGCATTACTTGATTGCGTGGAGTTTAAATGCTTTTGTTATCATTGTATGGCTGCTAAGCATTTGACTGATTCTCGATTCACCAGCAGGTCTCCAGATCATCAGCTTCGGGGACAGAGTGTTATGGCTATTGTGAACACTTGTATTCCTTAACTGGATTTCTGCCATCTTGCTCTCCCTGGGAAGTCGAACAAGTTTCTTTGAAGACAAACATTCAAGGAAACTTACTTACCCTCACGCTATAGATATATAATTAAATGTTTTGTTGAATGTGATTGGTTGCCTTGTATACTTTTTACTGTTGACCAAACTTCTTTCTTGACTCAAACTGAGCAGCTTTAATTGATATTTGCTTGTTGTGCAGTTTTATGGGAATGTATTTCAACATAACATAAGGATGTTATTAATTATGACCATAGAAGCAAAAGAAAAATATATACAGTGGCTAAATACTGGAAATATACCTTATGGGAGCAGTACCCCTTCCCTCCAAAATTCAAAACACACCATTTTTTTTTTTTTATTCAAATGGCTTTGACATAAAAGTTTCAAGAACAATGTGTATATACACTACCAATCAAAAGTTTTGGGTTGGTAAGATTTTTTATGTTTTTAAAAGAAGTCTCTTCTGCTCACCAAAGTTGCATTTATTTGATTAAAAATACAAGAAAAAAAAACAGTAATATTGTCAAATATATATATATATATTTGACAACATTACTGGTTTTTCTTCTTCAGTAAAGACATTTATAATGTTACAAAAGACCCTTTTTCAAATAAACACTTCTTTTGAACTTTCTATTCATCAAATATCCTGAAATAAATTGTACACAACTGTTTTTAGCATTGATAATAATAATAATGAATGTTTTTTGGGGCATCAAATCCACATGTTAGAATGATTTCTGAAGGATCTTGTGACACTGAAGACTGGAGTAATGATGCTGAAAATTCAGCTTTGATCACAAGAATAAATGAGATTTTAAATTGTATTAAAATGGAAAATAGTTATTTTGAAATTGTCATTATATATATATATATAAAACTTTATTTTTGGATGTGTATTTTTAATCAAATAAATACAGCTTTGGTGGGCAGACTTATTTTAAAAACATTAAAAATCTTGGCCTGTCCTACTGATCCAATACTTTGGTGTAGAGTATGCACACACACGCGCACACACACACACACACACACACACACACTATATATATATATATATATATATATATATATATATATATATATATATATATGTGTGTGTGTTTGTGTGTGTGTGTGAATATGTATATATTTATATTTATTTCACTTAGTTACCATCTCTCCAGTGTGTGTAACTGGAAAGGTGGTTACTAAGTGAAATAAATATAAATTCGATCTAGCATTAACGTTATAGGATTAATTTTAATATGGCATCATACTTCAACATCCTTTCAAACCATTCATCAGAACACACAAATGCATAGTAGTAACCATAATTCATTTTATATATATATATATCAGTAGTAACCATAATTCATTTTAATTTCAACCGATAACACTGTTAACGTTAATGCCGTCTCCCAATCATATTTACAGAAACGTGCTGAAAATGGTCGTTGCTATGCTGTGTTAATGTATTCCACGTTATGCGAGAGCCCCATTTCCCTCCAAAAAATAAACACAAAAACGTATTAATGCCGTTTCTGCTACTCCCCAGAAAAAAAATGCTATTATATGCAAGCCATTTAAGTGTCAACGAAAAAAATCAATGTTCATTATGCGTCAATATTTCCCGATAATTGCTGCAAATACCGTTTCTGCTGTCTGCCCCGATTTAAAATCATTGGCAACGCTGGCTTGTTTGGAACTATTGAGAGCTACACGAACCACGTGACCGCGTGGCGGCGAGATCAAAGAGTGTCGTAACTCTCATATTTAACGGCTCTGGTCTAACCCTACGAAACTCGGTGTGTGTCATAAGCAGCATGCCTTGAAGGTACTCAAAAGATTGAGTCAGCGCCACCTGTTAGTCAAAAGTTATAATTAATTTCCAAAAATGCTAATCATTTTTGAATAAATTTGCCTATTGCAATGAAACTTATCTTAATAAATTCCTTGGGTTATGCCGAAAACATATATACCAGGTTTGCCATAATCAGCCAAACTTCCTGTCCACCATCTTTATTTCTTTGAAAAACCTTCTTTTTCAAACTTCTCCTAGACCGTTTGTCCGATTTTAACCGAAATCGAATCAAATCATCTCCAGACCGTGTCTACTAAAAGTTATGGATTGCGTGACGATAGACAAAACCGTTTTCGTATACCACAGCATCAAATTTGAGGCATAATGACTATTTAGGCTTTATCTCTGCAATGCCTTCACATTTTGACACCAAACTTTGTATGCGTCATTGTCGTCTCACTCTGATCACAATGTATCAATTTCATAACTGCACCACCTATTGTTCGAAAGTAATAAACCACTGAATCATTTTATAAGTTACTGAATTTTTAATTTAAGCCATTTTGCCTAAATTCATCTTTAATTGCTCCTTGCTGCAGTTGGTCTGACACATGTTGGCTTGTCTTTTCATCGTCTTTGTGCTTGGCCCCGGTATTGCTGCTTGCAGCTATTTTTAGATGAATATGTTTGCACTCCGTCACTGAGTAGATTCAAAATAACATAGGCCACTTTTAACTGGTAAAATTAGACATTATCAGCATGAGACATCGCCAGGACCCACAAATACTCCCCCATTGCATACCTTTATATATATATATATATATATATATAATAGTTTAATGTAGGACTGAAATTTTTTCGTTCTCTTCACAGTATTTTTTTATTTTGGGGAAACTATCCATGATATATATTGATGCATTTTTTTTATTTTATTTTTTACAGATTTTACCAAATAGCCTCTAGTTAGAAACAACTGACATCGATCTCCATTTACATTCTGTCCCTTCATGCTAATGTTTTTAAAGTATTGTCACAACTTTTACTCTGTTGAGTCGAATTATGGGAAGATAATCAGAATTCATGGGATACATTGATGTGGTTAAAATGAGATTTACTTTTTTTAATTGCTATTTTCTAATTGGTTTATTGAACATTTTACCCTTGCCTTGAAAAATGCCACCTTGCATCCCTTATTGAGTCTGCATAATCTATAAATTCACTCTCTCCTTACTGAGGGGATTAGGGGTAAAATATTGTAACTGAACATACATTGTTATTTTTTCCCCAACATATGACAAGGCTAGAAAAAAAAATCATGCACATTAGGCATAAAATCACATTTGGCAGAAACTAAGGAGACCAAGACATCAAATGTCAGAACAGTTCAGTTTTATTTTGAGTTTACTTCTTCTTGGACACGCCCACAGTACGACCGCGACGACCAGTAGTCTTGGTGTGCTGACCACGCACACGCAAACTAAAGAATAAAAGACAGTCAGTGAGTAACAATTAAGTCACATTTAATGATTCGTCATAAGGATTTGGAAACTTATAATTGAGTTGAACATTAAAGATCATGACCTTTATAGATAATTATTAAAAGTAATTTCAAAAGCACCCTCTGACAAACTTCATCACTTGACCTGATGGCGTCAGTGTCAACCAATCACAGCTATTGTAACAAGTGTTACATCTATACAAGTCACTGTATATCTGATCAAATAAATAATTTCCTCAGTTCATAATTTTCCTAAAATCAACAACATCAATTAGTTTTTTCACTGTATTGCAGGAAAATATTTGTAGTGAAACTCACCCCCAGAAGTGACGAAGACCACGGTGAGCCCTGATCTTCTTCAGCCTCTCCAGATCTTCTCGGAGTTTGTTGTCAAGACCATTAGCAAGGACCTTGGGAAAACCACAACATTAACATCATTTTCAAAATACCAGAAGGGTCACATCAGGGTTCCAGACTGTGACCAAATTGGTCGCATTTGCGACCATTTTTTGAGAATGTGCGAGTTAAAATTGTATGTGGTCGCAAATGTGCGAGTGGACGCTCGCGCAATAGAACGCCGTTGTATCAGCTGCTGCAGTCCGTAACTTATTTTAGCATCTCACACGAGGCCCGAGTTCAGTTAACTTGTTTATTCGCCAAAGCACAACGTGCAGGCATTCAGAAACAGCTTCAGAATAGAGTAACAAAAACAACAGACTAACTTCCTCAACCTGCCCCCCTTCTCCCCAGGCCGCCAACCAACAGCGCGCCATGGGTTCCACATAGCTGATTGACAGCCACACAGCCATTGACAGTCGCTACATTATGTTCAAAATGAACGAGTAGGCTACATCATGAATCCATTTTCCAAACCGTGTTTTAGATTTATCCAGAATCACTACGGTACGCCTATAATAAGTGTTTATATTCTGACTATTTTATTCCAGGATTGACTTGGATGCGGAGTTGCCCAGTGCCTGCGTGACTCACCACCGAAGTAGCTCCGGCTACGGTGTTCTTCCACAAGACATGTGTAGTTTATTTATTGACGAACGTAGACGTCACGTGCAGTGCACACTGATGGTGAAACACGCTAATTACGAATTCACGAATTAAGGCATATAAAAATGAAAATGTCTCACGAAACAGCGTGCCCCTTCCTACGTCTTTTCAGCAGTTAGATGAGAGTAATCACTCGACTGAGGAAAAGCAAATTATTATAAAATGCAGAAGGTAAGGAGTGTGAGATTTTTGTCACAATTATAAACTTTGATAATGAAAAATCTATATTATATTATTATAATACTCTAATCTTTTAAAATGTTATGCATACATTTGAATGTTTAATGATTTTTTAAAAGATAGAAAGATGATGCTGATAGAAAGATTATAATAGACAGACAGAATATGATTCAAATGTAAATAGATTGTATATAATTCAAATTTAAAATGCTTAAGATTACAGATTAAAAATTACTGTCCAAAATCCATGAAAATCCTGAAACTTGGCAATGATAATTAATATATTACAGGTATTTGCGGCAACCCAGAAAGCCTTTGCTAGCTTTGGTCAATTAAAACCACTGTTCATCAGCATGCATTGATTAATCCCATGGCATGTAGCATTAAAAAAAAAAAAAGAAAGAAAAGGTGCGACTAAATCATATGCTGGTGCGACCAACTGAGAAAGTTGGTAGCACCAGTGCAACCAGTAGAAAAGTTAGTCTGGAGCCCTGCACATGGTTGGGAATCCATGAACCACATTATTAGACCATTTTCTAAAGCCGCACAATGTATTGAAATTAGGGCTGGGCGATATGGTCTGTAAACAGAGCCCTGTTAGCTGGTATTATTAAATATAACATATCAAATGAAAGGCGTTTTCTATAATAAAAGTTATGAAATAAATAATATTTTAATGATACAAGTAAAAATATAATAAAGAAATGGTAATAGTTATATTTTACTCTTCCCTATAGCAATTTAAGCACAACTAACATGCTATGGTGATTAAACGGCTTTTCTGGGGTAATTGTAATGTTACATTGTTCTCCAGCTGTTTTATGGACCTCTTTCCAAGGTTGAAAAACTCTGATCGATTTATTTTATTACATTTTGGTGAGCTGAACTGTAGCTTTCAAATTACCAATTGATCATTCATGTTCATTTAATATTAACAGTAAAGAGTTGGGCTGGGATAAATGATTTTTTTTTTTTTTTAAACGATTACTCTAGCGATTATTTTTTCGATGCATTGATTAATCTAACAATTCATTTTTCAAGTCTGATTTGATTTTGATCCTCGATTATCTACGCATTAATTGACTAATAGCAATTTATACATGTTGATGTACATATCTGAAAAAAAAAAAAAAAAAAAAAAATTACATTTTTTTGTAATTCCTAAACATTTTTTTCCAACTTTCATAAAAAGCTTACAATGACATTTTACATCAGATATAAGAAAAACACATATTGGGGAAAACACAAAACAGATCTTACATTGTACAAAGTAAAACATTAGATTCTACAAACTATTTTCAAAATATGTTATGAACTTCTTATTTCTAGTGATTGAATTCAATGAACCATGGAATATTTTAACATCTTTACAAATGAAATTAAAGGAGGGCATTACTGCCATTACTTTAGCTTTATGTATATGAAACTTCCCAAGAAGAATTATTAACTTTAAAGTGTTATCAATTATATTTGAGCCAGTATCACAACCGAAGAAGAAGATTATAGCCTCATCTATTCTGATTATTTTGTAGAATGTATCAAAAAAAAAAAAAAAATCATAGATACTTGCTTCCAAAAATTAAGAATATTTTTAATTCCTTATTGCAATAAATGTTTATTCCTCTTAAAATTCCAAAATGAAAAAGACTGTTGCAGCCAACACTCAGATAACACTGGTTTATTAATATGTTTATTAAAATGTTCTACCAGTCTCGAGACTTGAACTCCAAACTCTGGAGGGCACGAAATATCCGATTTTGCAGTCAGATATGCATTGATACAAGCTTGTAACTACACCCCCCCCCCCCCCCCACACACACACACACATCATACCTGACTGTATTTTCCATCTTTAATGTCCTTCTGTCTGTTCAGGAACCAGTCAGGGATTTTGTATTGGCGAGGATTCTGCATAATAGTCACCACCCTTTCAACCTGTTCAACAAATAGAGCAAATTGATTTTGTTACAATGTTATTTGGAGTCAGATGCAGAGCATCCCTACGCTTTAAAAAAAAAAGGTGCATTCTACACATTTAGATCATTCTGTTTCAAATAAAATTTCGGAAACATCCCCGACACCAATTTTTGATTTCGTTCATATTTTAGAAGACAGAAAAAAAGTGATAAAAGCTGAAACAACATCGAACAGTGGAAACAAAAAACAACACTCATTTTGTTCAGATCACCTGCAAAGTGTTACTTGTATTTGTGTATACTTGCGATAAAACACAACATTGTGCTTTTGCCACACTGTAAATTCTTGACAAACTTTAACTTACCACTGTCACCCAACCAAAATCACAAATACACACCGTTTTAAAAGCAAAACATATTTATCAAAAAAAAAATCTAAGGTGTTTATAATGGTAGTATTATTTTATAAAGAAATACATTAGTTATAATTCAGATGAGAATAATGTTACATTATTAACTAATGATGTAAAAAAAAAAAAGGAAAACAAATATATTGATCTGAAAAATAGCAAAATAATTTTAAATTAATTCAGGTACAATTACCAAACATATCGCAAGGTCTTTGTCTTTATTCATTTAATTAAAGCTGCAGTCCATAGCTTTTCCTCTTTGTCGCCATCTCTGTTTGAAATCTGCAATTGGAGTTATTGGCGGAATTATCATCTTTGCGTGGGTTGTGAACTGCCATGAAACAGTGCGGAAGAACACAGTGTTTTGAGGCGAGCGCTGCTGTCAATCACCGCGCTGTGTGGATACTGTCATACAGAATCACAGATTTACTTTTTGAAAGTTTGAACATAAGAATATTCACCGGAAAATGTCTTATGAACAAGTAAGTAACATACATTTCGTTCTGATCAACTAAGGGGGAAAAGCATTCGACATGATAAGCGACGTTAGATTTAATCAACGCGACTTATAGCAACCGTGCAAATTATAGCCTAATTTGTTCTCAAATTGTTCATGTTAACAATAGGAATGGGCATTCAATTCAATTTTCTTAGTCGATCGTCGGAAGAATTAACGATCGACTATCGATTAATCATTAATATTTTTATATTCAAATTTATTATATTTCACTTTTTATAAATTAAAAATGCAATGAAAATACAACAATAAAGTTGTTTTTCCTCGATTAGATATTTATTACAAGATGATCAACTTGTGGCAGTTAAACTGGGCGTTCGGTTAAGCTAAATTTGAAGATATGCGCAGTGGTGCTCTAACGCAACTGAACCTGCAGCTGCGAGTTGGCCCTTGTGAGACCCTCGTTTGTTCCAAAATAATAAATAATTATAAAAATAACTCAACCAAAAACATAATAACATTTAGATCTGACAGGTTTTGTCAACATGTAACTCAATCAAGGCACGGGGTCGAGAAAGGGTGAGAGAGATTAGCCTACCTGACAATCAATTAGGCTAGGCTACTTTAAGCTTCATAAAAAATAACTCACATACAACTTCTGCTCCAGTCTACTGATTTTTGTTGAGAAAGATAAGCATGTTGATGACATGATCTGGGGTCAGACGCGACCGCAACCTGCATGGTGACCGTCAAGCCTTGTTTACACTTTCGCCTGGCACTTCAACGCGTGAGCGCGAGTCTCTGCAGACTGCGCGCGCACTTCCCAAAACGGACGAGGTGTTTATATTTATACCCATTTTTGCCGCGCGCACCTTCACGCTCGTGCGGACGCATCGAATGTAAACAAAGGCTTCAGTCCAGCCGCTGAAAACGCCGCTCTGATGAGGGGACTGACGTTGCCGTAGGGCTGGGCGATAAAACGATAACGATAATTATCGCGATATAATTTTCCTCGATAAAACGATATCAAGAGGTCAATAAATGTTCGATAATGTTTATGCGTCAAAAGCGGAACGAAACTCATTTAAACCGCGCGCGCCACACGGAGCATTTATCCGCTCGGGTCAAAGTCCAAATGCAGGGCTTAAAGTGAAAAAAATTCTTCTGACTGAAATTTTTTTCAGGCCAAGTCATATTCCTGTAACTTTATTTAAATAGTCGAGACCAAAAGCGTTTTAAGGGGAGATGTTTAAAACCGATCTAATATTGCCAGTTTGCGTAATTTAAAAGCTATTTTAATCTATGAAAAACAATTACTTATCTTGACAAATAAACAACCATATACATAACTTTTCAGTGCATGTTTTTATTTATCATGAGACCAAACAATGCTAAAACAGCAAAATTTCCAGTGTTAAATTAACACTCCTGGTGTACATATAGGGTCCTATATGTACACCAGGAGTGTTAATTTAACACTGGAAATTTTGCTGTATATATAGTTTGTGCCATGGCAAATCGTTTTGGCTGAGAGCAAAGTGAAGTTTTATAACTTCACTATTAACTTTATAACTATTAACTTTAACTTTGTAGCCTATTAGAGAGCTGACTTATGTTTAACTGAATTGTTTGCTTTATTTCTCATTGTATAGCTTATTATTAGGCTACTTATACTTTTGAACGGGATATTATCATTAAAACTGACATTTAACAAAAAAAGAGACATGGTTGTGCAATTTTATATATTCTAAAATATATAAAATATTATATTACTATGCATTCTCTTCACTGTATGTGTACGCATAATACAATAAAACGATACAACCCTGTCTGTTAAATGTCAGTTTTAACGATAAATAATGTTTCATATTTTTAAAATGAAAACAAAAAGAAGCAGGTTTGTGTATATTTCGTGTTATAAATATATGATAATCAATGTGCGTTGCCTAAACCACATTTGTGTGGCCATTTATATGTTTATGATAATAATTATGTTCATTTATAAATGAAAAGAGGCAGAGTGGTGTTGATGAAAAAAGGCAGAGTTGATAACCGGAGTAGCCGCGTGCTAGTGACGCGATCAAGAACGCGCTGTTAGCAGCGTCCTCTCGTCCTCGGGAGTTTGTTCTCCTGAGTCGATCTTGGCAAGTCCGAACTACCAAGGACGCAAGTCCGAAGTTTGCGTAGTACTTGGTATTGAGAAACGACCAATATTGACCCGCGTTCTGTTTTCTATCATGGGACCGCAGCAAACGAGCTGTAGCCTCGCCTGACGAGATTGAGTGAACAGGGAGCAGTTTTTCCGTGAGCGGGAGTTGGAAAAACCGGAGTGGACCATGAGCAAAGTGATTACAGAATGCTTAGAGTGGAGAGAGGAACGTGCTTTCGCTCCACTCCAGGCTTTATCACATCCCCCCTCAGCAGGGTGAATACGCATCATCTTTCCTTAATTTAAGACCTATTCAAACTAAAATGAAGACATTTATCACACTATTTGCGAAATGAAAGCCTATTTACGGCCTTAAAATTATGAAAAGTTAATTTAAGACACAAGGACAGATGGGACGGATATCAGTCATAGACACGCTGCAATTAACGGAAATCCGTCGTAGCGACGGAGAACTTTAACCCCTGCAAATGGCAGTGCATTGAGTGGAGCCGGGCAGAGCGCGAGCTCACGCAGACGCGCCTCTGATCGTTTTGCTCACGAGTTCCTGTGAAAAGCACTTGAGTTCAGCGAAGAACACAAAAGTCAAGTTTAAACCAGTTTAAAGGCAGATGAAACACCGCTGACAAAAAGGAGAAACACTGCGCGCAACGATACAGGCAGAATCGGAATTGATACTGAATCCATTTAGCCTACCATGGATTTACTGTAAGGTTAGCCTGGTAATATTAACTGCACCATGAAATGTGGGATATACATATTGATTTGTATATTATTAATGTAGACAATGTATTATGACTAATGGAGTATAAGTACAGTATTTAATAATGTATTTAACTGTTAGGCTATTGTTTTTCATACAAAAAATACAGAAACCATAAAGTTATGCCATGATAGTGAGGAGCTAAGTTATAGGCTATACCTGGTTTTATCTGTGGTTATCATGATCTAAATGCATGATACTGGATGACCAATGGTTAATTTGAATACAACTCAAACAGTCAGAATATTACTTTTTACCAAATAAAAATGTGGTTGTTACATTGGAAAAAAAACAAAAAAAACAGATGTTACTGTTTTTGTTAATGAACATAAATTTAAAGAGTAGTTTAAAAACACAATTAACACTCTGGTTTATACAACTTTCACTTAGTTGCAAAAATCTGCCTTTAAACTTAAAAAAATAAATATTTGACATATATCGTGAAAATTATCGATATCGACTGATATAAAAAAAATTATCGTGATAATTTTTTTGGGCCATATCGCCCAGCCCTACGTTGCCGGGATGCACAGGTACCTCCGCGCTAACATGACCAGCCCGGGGAACACGTTCACTTTCCACTCACACTACGCAACAGCATTAGTTTAATGATAATCGATAACAAAGTAACGTGATCGACGAAATTCTAAATGATCAATAATCGATCGTCGATTAATCATGCCCATCCCTAGTTAACAACATCAGCATTGCGTGACTAATGTTAAATTTAATGTGTTTTATGGTTACCTGTAGTTCAGAATTCATATTCTCCATAATAGCAAAACGAGAAAGGCAAAACAAAAGGAACTCCATAACTGTCTGAATTAAGAAAACGTACTGTTACATGATTAAACTATAGAAATGTCTTACTTGTTCAGCAGAAAAAAGCAGTCTCTTCTTCCGTTTTGAAACCCTTCAAAACACGGAGTTAACGCACTTTTCAAAAGCCCCACCGATGTTTAAATCCTTGTGTTCGCATGAGACGGTTTCTTTCTCTAAATACTTTAAATCCAAAGTACGAAGTCTTTTGGGTTTTATAACTGCTGAATCTCCAGTTGACACTGATGATTGTTGTTTGGATCTTTCTGGATGCCGTTTAATTATGTGAAGTGCTGCGAGCAAAGACTATACATCTTTACATCTCCTCACGCGCAGTATAGCCGGCTAGCCGAAACTCCTTCTTTGTGTTTACGGGTGTGACGTAATGACGCAAAGACATGCTCGAATTTCCCGCGGAAACCCAACAGTACCACTGGAATTAAAATCATTATTACAAGCTATCCGTTTTGAATCTAGCTATGGCAAGCAGATAGTTTTGACCACTGGCAGAATGTTTTTTTTAAAATAATTATTTTTATAATTATTTTTATTTTTAACTTAAAAAAAGTTACGGACAGCAGCTTTAATAAACTAATTATAGAAAACTATTGTCAGTGCACTACAAATAAACTGGTTCTATGCCTTAATTAATATAATTTATTTAAAAAATACAATGCCTTCTGTATTTTTGTTTTGCTTTTCTCTCCATTGTACCGAAATCGTACTGAACCATGACGTCTGAACTGAGGTATATATGAACCGAGCCATGACTTCTGTGTACCGTTCCACCCCTAGTCACAACAGTCATTAAAGGAGTGGTTCACACAGTTTCAGTGCAAACTACAAACTGTTCAAAGGTATTTAAACGATTCCAGACGATGCTTGGTCTTATCAAGCGAAACGATCACTCATTAAAAAAAAAAAAAGTTTAAGTTTTCTAAGCTCAAATGGTCGCCTTGCTCTGTTACACCGTGTCCTAACTACATGCGACGTGATAAAATTCCAGCGACAGCAAGTGTGTCTGTCCACACTAGACGCGACTGTGAGATGCCACACATTCAGAATAGCGTGTGAGCCTATGGTGTGAGCAGAGTCTCTCTGTGAAAGTGCACTGTTGGCCCGCACTCGCATTGAATATGGGTAAGGACATAATCAAATCAAGAAATAACTAGGGCTGGGCGATATGGCCAAAAAAAATTATCACGATAATTTTTTTATACCAGTCGATATCGATAATTATCACGATATATGTCAAATCTTTATTTCTTTCAAGTTTTAAGGCAGATTTTTGGTCCTAAGTGAAAGTTGTATTAACCAGAGCATAAATTGTGGTTTTAAACTACTCTTTATTGTCAGAACATATCATGACAAACACTTGCCAAACAGGTGAACACTTCACAAATATGAGGTAGAACATTCAAACATTTTTCCCTAAAATAAATATATGAATAGAAAAATATTTCTTCAGCACAGTTTGCAATGCAGGCTGCAATATTCAAATTACATGTTTTGTCTGAAAATGCATATTTGACAGTGAGTTGACAGTAAATCTGCATCCTAACTCAAGCTAATACTAAGCTAATGTTAAATTTATGTTCATTAACAAAAACAGTAACATCTGTTTTTTTTTTTTTTTTATGTAACGACCACATTTTTATTTGGCAAAAGTAATATTCTGACTGAGTTGTATTAAAATTAACCATTGGTCATCCAGTCTCATGCATTTAGATGATGATAACCACAGATAAATCCAGGTATAGCCTATAACTTAGCTCCTCACTATCATGGCAAAATGTAACTTTGTTTTCTGTGGTATTTGTATGAAAACAGTGGCCTAACAGTTAAATACATTATTAAATGCTGAACTCATATTCCATAAGACATTTAATGAATTGTCTACATTAATAATATTATACAATTAAATATGTATATCCCACCATTACAAGGTGCAGTTAATATTACTAGGCTAACCTTACAGTAAATCCATGGTAGGCTAAATTGATTCAGTATCAATTCAGATTCTGACTGGATCGTTGCACGCAGTGTTTCTCCTTTTTGTCAGCGGTGTTTCATCTGCCCTAAACTGGTTTAAACTTGACATATGTGTTCTTCGCTGAACACAAGCGCTTCTCGCTGGATGTCTTGAGCGAGACGATCAAAGCTAGCTAGCTTGCGCTTGCGCTACGCTCACTGCCGTTTGGACTTTGATCCGAGCGGATAAATGCTCCGTGTGGCGCGCGCGGCTCAAAAGAGTTTCGTTCCGCTTTTGGCGCAGAAACATTATCGAACATTTATCGACCTCTTGATATCGTTTTATCGATAAAAATTATATCGCGATAATTATCGTTATCGTTTTATCGCCCAGCCCTAGAAATAACATTATTAAAAATCAAAACATTAACAAAATGAAGAGTTCAGATGCAAAAGCCTCTAAATGCCATTTGAAATTTTCTTCTAAAATTATCATTTTTATCAAGCTTGTATATGTAAGTTCAGTAATTTCACTTAAATGGCAATGAAGATTACCTATTAATTGTCATTTAAGTGAAATTACTGAACTTAAATATACAAGCTTGATAAAAATGGTCATTTTGGAAGAAAAATTCAAATGGCATTTAGAGGTTTTTGCATCTGAACTCTTCAAATATACTCATTGACTAATTTTATGTTTGCATAGAATTCATTTTGAACGCTATATTACATGCTTTCAAAATCTGAGGTAAATTATCCGTTAACGCTTGTGGCACAGTGACCTATTTTTAACTAAAAATAAATAATATGTACTCATAACCAGTGTAATTTCTTCATTCTGTCAGCCGCGACGTCGCAGAAATAGGAACCGTTTCTAAATTAGAAACTTCGCGTGTCGCCGTCGTGTTTGGTTAGGACAAAAACTCTGATTAACATGGAAAAGATACCTTTTATCGGGTGTCGCGTCGCGTGTAGTTAGGACACGGTGTTAGGGTGTGACTTGCGTTTGTGAATCTCCTGTTCGAACTCATAAAACAAAATGAACAAAACTTTTCCCAATTCAACTCATTCATTTCATTCGTTGAATGAACCAAATGACACGAAAAAAAGATTCATTCATTTTGATGAACGAGTTCGAACATGAGTCACGAATGCGCATCACACCCTAACAGAGCAAGGTGACCATTTGAGCATATAAAACTTAAACTTTGTTATTTTTTTTTTTAAATGAGCAATCTTTTCGCTAAAAAGACCCTTATTCATCGTCTGGAGCCGTTTAAAGCCCTTTAAACAGTTTGTACTGAAAGTGTCTTTTGGACCTTGAGGGATCTTTGGTTCCCATTGAAATACATTATTTGGAGAAAAATGCTGGAATGTTTATCAAAAACCTTAATTTCTTTTCGACTGAAGAAAGAATGACATGGATGACATGGGGTGAGTAAATTATTAGCAAAAGTTTTTTTTTTTTTTAATGAACTAACTTACGCCTTTAATCGGCTATCTTATATTGTTCACAGAACACATTTTTTTTAGCTGAGAATTAGAGTAATCTTTTAGGATTTGCAAATTATGTCACAGATGAGCAAGTCGTTCAGTTTTTGTAACATCACTAAAACATTTAAAAAAGAAAGAAACATTTAACACTAATCTACATACCTCATCATCAGTGAGTTCTCCAGCCCGCTTGCTCAGATCAATGTCAGCCTTCCTCAGGACCACATGGGCATAACGCCTTCCAACACCCTGTGGAGTAAATGAACAATACGAAGGCTTGAGAACTCAAACAACTTCACTGGCATTGCGATGCGAAATGGAAGTTGAATTCACTCACCTTGATGGCAGTGATGGCAAATGCGATTTTGCGTCTTCCGTCAATGTTCGTGTTGAGAACACGAAGGATGTGCTGGAACTTCTCTGGAATGACGAGCGACTACGAGAAAAGAGTCACCGTGTGCGACAAATACGGTTTAAAAGTCACAGCTTAATTTGACGCAAGTAACGTTAGACGGGAGTTGTAATTTAGAACGCTAGTGTTGCGAGGTAACGCTGACGTACAGCTAATGTTTGCTTAAGTTACTGACTAGAAATATGGAAACATGCATTTCTCAGTTTAAAGTAAATACATTTTTTTTTTTTTACAAAAATCTGAATATTCAATATCTGAATAAATCTTCCAAATAATGTGGTAATGATAATGGCATTTTTGGTAAACTTACACCGGCGCGGACTGAACACGGCTTACTATCATAACACACTTAAACGTTAACTCTATACTGCAACCCTAAAATATCAATATATATTCTTTCTAAATGCATACAAAACACTTAATGTTGAATCAGTGCTAACATAAACACAGAATTACGGACGATGTTACTAGATTTCATGGAAAATCTTGAGGATTTCATTTCATACTCACCATCTTGTTCGCTGGTTCCGCGCAAAAAGGATGTGGTCATGATCTCGCGATAATTTGTACACACGCCATGCGAACTTTGACAGGAACCGATTCCGTCCCAATGTTGGCAGGTTGAGGAAGATGCTATACAAATCAATACTTTAAACTGATGAAGTTTAAACATATCAAAACGCAGTTATTGATGTTTCGAATGTTTTAGCATATATTTTAGGGCAATTATTCCTTTGTAAATAGATTTTTTATGATGTTACAGTGTGTCATTTTGGGGGATGACTGGAGGGACGGAAATACTGAACGGACCTGTAGTTTTTTTTTTGTTTAACTACATACGCCATGGCGGAGGCGCTGATAGCTGGAGCTGTTCATACAAACACACCCGCTGAGTCCATGAGCGGTGCGATGGAGTATTTACAGGATAAGGTGATGACTTTCTTTTATATATAGCAGCATCTGTGATATTTTTCACTGAGTATGTTTCACTATGTTTTCACTCGTAAGCGCGTAACATTACTGTTGTTCTGTTAACAGCATCAGAGCGGAATCTAACAACGTTAGCGATAACACAGACATCGCATGCTGTTGTATTTTTAAATATCTAACGTTATCATATTTATTATAATTTCATTAAATATTCTTTTACTGATCGCGACTGGTATTGGCTTATGCAGGTCTTTATTTCAGCCAACATATATGAAGATTTCAATGTCATATCTAGATCATGTGACAGTGCACAGTGATGTGTACAAACCATGGTACAAACCCCACACTTGAATTGATGATTTGTAAATTTGAAAAATTATCCTCCGCATTTCTCAAATGAGACTGCCTCATATTGGAACTTTTCTTTTGTTTAAGACATATTTGTTTATATAACTTGACTGGTCTCAAAGCTTCGTACAGCCGGTCCCTCCCTGCTTATGATATTCAGTAGAGCGGCAGTAAGTTAGGGTTGAACACTTAGTGATCAATTTATTTGTTTTTGATCTGTTATTGTTCTCCTCCTCTCAGGTTAACGGTTTTTGATTCTGCATTAATTGCTTGGATTAGTAAGATCTAGGCTACTGTTTAGTTATTATTGTCTCTCCTTGAAATGTGTTGGCAGAAGTCAGACTTTGATGTGGTTCCTCCACTAAATTTGGGTGATCTGGACATCACTACAGATGAGTTCATTCTGGATGAGGTGGACCGTGAGTTCTGTGATTAAGTTTTTATCACTTAAGTAAGGGAAGTGCAGATAAATTAATTCACCATTCGTTAATAAGTTCCCCGTCATTTGTCCTTTTTTAGTTCACATTCAAGCTAATCTGGAGGATGATCTGGTGAAAGAGGCGCTCAAGACGGTGAGATAAAAGTTCAGCTGATGATGTGTGTGTGATCATCATTACGCGTTAAATGTTTTTTTTTTTTTTTTTGTGGAACAGGGTGTGGATCTGCGGCAGTACTCCAAACAGGTGGAGACTGAGCTGCAACGAATTGAACAAGCATCAATCAAAGACTGTATCCATACTGCTGTTTTTAATGGCTTTATATTAGTTAGAAATCAAAAGAAAAAAATAACTTTACTTGACTGTTAATTTGATTACTTTGTGAGATTCACTCTCATATTGATGAAATAACATGTAATGATTTTGCTTATATATTTTTGGGTAACACTTTAAACGGACAATATGTAATTTTTTTGGCCACCAGGGGTCGCTCATTTCACATAATAACAAAGACGTACTTTGATGACGTCAGGAAAGAGCGTGGGCTCACGGGAGTTGTTGTCGCTGTCAATGACAACCAGCTCAGCTCATGACATCGTTTTTACAAAATATACGGATATACGGCATCTCTCTGTAGATTTAGCTTGTCCAGAAGCTTTAAATGCAACCCCAATGTTTACCTGTGTCATGCTTCTCCTGCACGGCTCGCTAACAGCAACAGTTGGCTGATTTGAATGAGACGACCGGAACGAGCAGCGCTATATGCGCGCGCAGCACCGGGGGACAGTGCATCTCGTCTGAGTGAGCGCTCGTGAGCGGGCACGTGATTTACACGCATAAAAATACGTCTTACTTTTTTTTCTTCGTCATTTTCTATGCTTTCTTGGCGGTAGTCCAGTGTTCCCCTTTGTGTTTGGTGGTTTCACCGGGTTCCGCAAGGAAGTTAGAGAAAATAGAGGAGTCAAAGGTTATATGACGCCATAGACGGACGACGAAACGGAAATAAAGTAACGTCCCGTGTCTTCGAATTAAACTATAAATTTCTCCGTATTTGAAAGTTGGTGGAAACTGTCGGGATAATGTAAGTACACATCTAATAGAAATATATAACATAGATACAGTTATTTTTGCTATTTTTAAAGCCGAAAAAGTACAGATTGTGGCTTTAATTAAAGGTGGTATAGTTACACGTTTCTACATGTACTTACTATAGTAATAACATTATATTATGCGTAGTTACAAGTAAAAACCCTAAACCTAACCATAACTCTTTATTAGGTATGTAGTTAATTAAAGGGATAGTTCACCCAAAAATTAAAATTAAGTCATTAATTACTCACCCCCATGCTGTACCAACCCCGTAAGACCTTCGTTCATCTTCGGAACACAAATGAAAATATTTTTGATTAAATTTGAGAGGTGGATCACTGCTACATTGGCACCCTAGGGGATTGAAGAAAACGTTATTTATTTATTTATTTATTTATTTATTTATTTTTACATAAAAAGTATTCTCATCACTTGATAAACTTATAGTTGAGCATTTTCTTTAATGACTTTCTGGGCCATCAAGTTTCAATCCCTTACGGTGCCTATGTGGTAGTGATTCACCTCTCATATTTAATCAAAAATATCTTCATTTGTGTTCTGAAGATGAACGAAGGTCTTACGGGGTTGGTACAGCATGGGGGTGAGTAATTAATGACTTTATTTTCATTTTTGGGTGAACTAACCCTTTAATAAAACTCTGTACTTACATAAGTACTATGTAACCTTAAAATAAAGTGTAACCTTATATTTTTTTTCTCCTCTGTTTTATTGATACTCTTGTTATCAATGCAAATTAAGCATGCTTTATGGTTCAGACTTTTTTAAAACAGTAATGGATGTTATTAATAAAGAACCCTTAACAGTAGCACTTGTGTAGATATCAAAGAGAGTCAGAATATTGCCTCTTTACACAACCAGATCACAGCCTGTGACTCAATACTGGAGGTGAGTGTATTTAGTGGACATTAGCACTTTAAGCTGTTGTGGTTTGCAAACTATCACCTGCAATTTCATATTGTGAAAAGATATTTTACCATTCAAGAATCTAAAGTTTAAAATAATAAAAACTATAATTATGAAGAAAAGCTGCATGGTTTAAAGATTAATTTTTGAATATATTATTATTTATCACTTGTATTCATATTTTAATGAACTGTATTTATCATATAAGTCCTGGAGAAAGCTATTAAATGCTATTGCCTCAGATGCATTGAGGGGCCAAAAAAAATTTACACACATGAAATCAGTTCCCATCACCCTATGAAATTAGTTTACTACCACAGTTTTCTTATTTTGTTGACATACATACAGTACATCTTAGGAAAACATGGGCCTTGAAATATCACAGTGTGTTTGTGTGTGTGCATGTTGGTTTTAATAGTACATTTTTGTAATAGACCAGCAAAACATGACTTGCTACTTGCTAATGCTATTCAAAGACGAGGGTTATTTCATAAATCAGGGAAAGGGACATTCTCTTTCAAGACAGCAAAACTTTTGATGTGGTTGTTGATTTGTTGTGTTGTCATATTAAAAATGACATGTGACTGCACTGCACATTTAGACCTGTAATTTGGACAGATGAATTTGTAGCTGCTTACATTTTCTTCTGTGTTCAGCTGTGGTGCTATTTGAACTGAACCATGCATCTGCTTTCTTTTCTGTCTAGCGTATGGAAGGCATGTTGAGCAGTTTTCAGAGTGACCTGTCATCCATCAGCAGTGAGATTCAGACACTGCAGCAGCAGTCAGTCAGTATGAACATGAGGCTGAAAAACCGCCAGGCTGTCCGCAGTCAGCTCAGCCAGCTGGTTGACGAACTGGTCGTTCCCAGCACCATGATTTCGTAAGGATACGTATTGAGCGTATTGTTCCAGGGAGATTTTGCTTTACCTTCTTAAATCACAGATTGAAGAACTATATGTGTGTTGCAGTGTGATTATAGACAGTCCTGTTACGGAGCAGGAGTTTTTGGAGCAGCTTCACGAGCTTAACAACAAGATCAATTTTGCTAAAGAGCTCAGCTTCAGAGAGACCCTCGCCTGCTCTGATATACAGGATATCGTTGATCGCCTCAAAATTAAAGTGAGAGCAAATCAAAGATTGACTGGTATAACCCATTCGTGATATAAGAGATGCATGCAAAATTAATGTAATTCAGTTTTCTGTTGCGGAATGATTCTGTTTTGATTCTGTTCATAGGCCGTCTCAAAGATCCGTGAGTTCATCCTACAGAAGATCTACTCATTCAGAAAGCCCATGACCAACTACCAGATCCCTCAAAACACACTACTCAAGTTTAGGTACAAAATGCACTCCTCACAAACAAATCATACTAATGCCGAGTTCAGACTGCACGATTTTCAAAGTAGTCGGGTCGCTGTTCTATTTCACACTGCATGACTATTTTGGCCAGCATTCAGTCGATGCTGTGTTCACACTGCGTGATGGATCGGCGACAGAAGGTTTCACAGTGCATGACTTTACAACAGGAACAATTTTACAACTTTTTCTTTTTCGACCCGGTTGTGGTACAGCTCAGATGAAACGTCAAACAGACACGGGTGCTCCTGCCAAATTTTGACTCATTTTTCTTCCATTTCTTGGGTCCAAATAGACAGAGAAGAAGCCTTTTTCTGAAACAATGCCATGTTGATATGTGATCTATAACTCCTTCCCGAACTCCCTGCTGCTCTGTATCTTGCTCTCTCATTGGCTGTCGGTAATCGCCATAGTAGTTTTCAGTCAGAACACTTTTTCACACAGCAGGATTTTGAATGGCCGACAGGAAACCAAAAGATGAGGCAAATAGGTGGTGATCAAGAGGGGGAGAAGAACATTAAAATAATTATTCTCCTCAATGCATGTTTAAGCAATAGTACCTAGATTGCACATTAGCGTACTTTAAAATTTCTTAAGTCACCACCATTCAGTTCAGTTTTCAGATGGGACCAAACATGACACAATTACATGTTAGAACACACTAGTAAATAAACAATATGTATCTGAAAGCATATGTCCTGTGAAGCAGATGGTACAGATTCTGTCATTGGTACTGTCATTGAGGTGCAAATGACTCAGAACCATCCTGTGCCTGGAATGTCCCAACAGTCCTCAATCAGCATATTGATGAATCCCTTGCACTAGATTCACATTAGCATACTGTGATGATGAAGGCCATTGTGCCACATTTAATTCACATGCAAACCTTTAAAAGGATTTCTGAAGTACCAGGGCAGTAAAGAGTTCTACCAATATTCACTTAGTCCTACACATATTTGTCTGCATACAAGAATTATTGTCATATATGATATATTATAATATATTCAATAAAAGCAAAAACATTTTTCAAAGGATTCAGAATTGGTCTTTGTCCCTGTAATTTCTTATTCTGCCTTAATATGCTGTGACATTACTTCTTTAAAACAAAGGTTTGTTTCTGACTTCAATGAGAAATTATTATTATTATTATTATTATTATTTATATTATACAGAATTCTAACAGTGGTACAAAAAAACTCTTGTTAGATATTTTCAATCCTGTAATGGTAAACCCCAAATTATCTTCTTTAAAATATCTTGAAAGAGAAAGGTCATGGTTTATTAATAATTCTTTATAATCATAACTCGTAATTTTTGACCACTTATCAAAAAAGTTTTGCGTCACACACGATACCCCTATAGTAGGCGAGTAGACAGTAACGGCCCTGGTACTTTCCGGCAGAGCTTTTCACAAATAAATAATATATATTAAAAAAAAAAAAAAAAAATACTGCCATTTCCTGAGACTGACCTAAACACCATAACAGAAATAAACAATATCTAGAAACAATAATAAATTACAGTCTGTTTAAGATATCTCCACTTTTAACTATGGCCCTTCCTTATTTCTGTTGAGTGAGAAGCACAATACTGAGTATGGATGTTTTTCTGGCCATCTACAGATTTTTCTATCAGTTCCTGTTAGCCAATGAGAGGACCGTTGCAAAGGAGATCCGGGACGAGTATGTGGACACCATGAGTAAAATCTACTTCAGTTACTTCAAGTCATACAGCAGCAGACTACTGAAAGTCCAGGTAACAGGCATGGAAGTACACTACAGTTCACAGTCTTAAAGGGGTCATGAACTGGCTTTTTAAAGGGACACAAGGCAGTTATTTTAGCTTAATTTAACAGCTTCAGTTATTGAAATGGTTATATGACTTCTTTCGGGTTGAATGGTGGGTGTCTCGACCCCCCCTGGTGCCTGTGAGCGGAAAAATCTCACTTGCAGTTTCAGGCCGGCGGCTCGCTGCCCTACAATATTAGGAAGTATCGCGTGATATCAGCTCTCGCGATGTAACATATTCCTTTGTGAGTCTTGCGACAACACTGCACATATCCAGGAACAAGGTCGACAAGGATGGAGTTTGTCACACTATCGTCATGGCGGAGCCGGCATTTAAGATATAGAAAGCTAGGAAAGCATTGTTGGAGGAACAGAGAAAGAGGAAAAAGCAGACTGACTGAGTGAGGAGTCAGACGCGAGCATAGCCGTAATGTGCGTGATATGTCCCCATTGAAGCATCTCGCAGCACGGATGTACCAATACAAACAAATAAAACATCTCCAGGTAACTCTAGTAGATTCATTTATTTCGTTTGTTAAATAAGAGGCGATCTGAAATGTGTTGTTTTTGAATTCAAGTGACCAAAGTGCTCGTTGCCGCTGCGATCAGTTTCAGTGGATTCAGTGTTCTGTTGTGATATTCAAACAGACGCGCGCTCATTGCTCAATCCATTGCGTGGACTGAGAGACTCATTACGGTGAAATCACAAAACCCAATGCACAAAAAACATGTCCCTGCTTGAAATACAGCCACTAATATATAATCGTTGTTGATGAGGAAAATAAACTATACTATTAGTAAGAATTAGAACCCAGAACCTGTGACAAACATGGCAAAACTTCATCCTCTGGACCATTAAAGTTCATGGGGATATGTATTTAATCACGTGAAAATTCTCACCACTAACAACATATATTAGATCTCATTAAACAACAAAATAAACACAATGTAGTATACTATGTAACACGTCATGCCCTCCGTGAGTGGTATTTACAACAGTAATGTTAAAAACAAGTACTCCACAGTTACTCTAGGGGTCGCTGTTTGACAGCATTGTCGTCTAGTGGCCCTTTAATTTTTATTATATTGTTTTCTGAGGTCAACTTATGAAAACTTTCAAAAACATCAAAATGAATAAGTAATAGGCTATTTTCTACCCTAGTATTTTCTACTCTAGTTTTGTGCCTAGCTGAAAAACGCTCTGTTTTTATGGGCGTCTCGCACTGAAGACTTGGAAATAAAACGCCCACTGTTGTGAGTGGATAACGGTTTTGCATATTATAATGAGTTTCAACTCACCCGTCGATGCACTTGGGGGAAATTGTTTTGAAAACGTCCAATGTTGTAAAATGGTAACCGGAATGATTTGCCCATACATGTTCGACCTTGAGTCTGTGTGTTGCACCATTCCTGTCAGATCCAATATAGAAGGCAGTCCCTCCAGAAAAACGCAATTATGCGATCGCTGAATTCAATGCAAAATCAGCCAAAGTCCACATATTTATGCGGGGGCCACATTTTTTCAAATGCGCCGCACTTTCGTCGCATAAATTGCCGATTTCCATGCAAAATATGTGGATTCATAATCCTCGCATTTTCGTTGCAAAAAAAGTCATATCAGTCATTTCTTTGCAGAAAGTTGAAAAATGTTGCGTTTGCCTCACACAAGAGCAGCCATTTCCCCCTGTTACCATGGGAACGTTATGAAGTGACGCAACTACGTTACGGGATAGCTCACAGCTGAAGTTATTGCAGAGGCCAGACAGACTCATGGAGGCGATTGACATCTCACAAATCGAACTCGTATAACTGTCTGTCACACGTTCTACCGTCACTTCGTTACTTAATAAACAACATAAGATTAAAGAAGTAGCATCAAACAGAAATTACCCGCACACATGGGGTGTTCGAGGCGCACATATTTAACACTGCAGAGTTCAACAGGGAGCACGCAGCTCTTAAAGGGGCCACACCTTATTTACACTCGTTACAGTCTGAAATAAAACAAGATGAGAAATTAAATATTCCCAGCACTTTCTATGATGTAGTATGCCTGCTTATCAAAGAAAGTAATAAGAAATGATTCTTTACATTAAGGTAGTAGCCTAGTGAGAACAGGATGTTGGGGGAATCCCTTTTTTTCTCTTTTTCATCAAACCGCAGTTTTTGCAAGTTCCCGCAATTTTTGCAAGTTCCCGCAATTTCATCGCATAAAATTGCATAAATATCCCGCATATTCCATCGGGCCGGGTAATCAAGGATTTTTGCCCGCAACAATCACAAAAAAAACTCTGCGTTTTTCTGGAAGGACTGAGAGGGCACAACACCGTTCTTTAATCTTAATCGGTCTGCAAATCCAGTCTTTACAAAACAATCCTCAGTGAAATGAAGCGAACCGACGGACAATGTTTTACCTCATCAGCTGCCTGGAACGTCATTAAAAATAAAGTTTATCAATGCAGTCCTATTAGAATCCAGAGGAAACTTATGCAGCGTCTGTCTTCTTCCACAACCTGGCACTGCACAATATTTTCGATCCTGTTTGTCACCACGAGGTAGGCATCTATGTTATTTAGCCATGCGTGTAATGCGCGTAATCAGTGGGCGGGGCTAAACCGGCCGTGTTGAAGTAGGCGTTGATCTTCTTCTGCAGGGGTGGTGTTTTATCCTCTTTGACGTCATAGTTCCCCACTTTGAAAAACGAGTCGTTTGCTGAGGCTGGTGTCAATAAAAGCTTTTATTGGTCTAACAAGGACATTTTCAGTTCTGAAACTTACAGGATATTCTTATAATATGATGACCTCTTAAGGTGGGTGTACACGTTGCGTTTTTCTGCTGTTTAATGACCTCGCAGATGATTTTTTTTCTATTGGGAGAAATCGCGTGGAAAACGGTTGTGCTTGCATGTTGCGGCTCGTGTCGCGGTCTAGGAAGATACGAGGTGAGCCGAGAGCCTCTCGACCTCACGATAATTTTTAAACATGTCTAAAAAGTTTGGGAGCTGTCGGCTTGAATTCGTGAGGTGTGTGTGGTTGAATGAGCCGATTTGTCGATTTATCTTAATTTGACTAATCAGGAGCTGAAGCAATCCACAGAAGAAAGATGAAAATGCCATGCCACAGCGAATTTAGACTATTGAAAGGGAATCCAACCACTTTATTATGATTTTAGTATCATAATGATTAATAAATGCATGCACAATTATCAGTGAACTTGATAAATGCTGTAGATATGTCAAACAAATGCCTTTCAACTTGTGTGCAAAATTGAATGAATGTGCCGCGATTTGTCCAAATAGAGTCTGCATATTTTTTGCCATAATAAGCGCATTTAGTTTCATATTTATTATGTTTTTTTTTTCCCTATCTATGTTGATTATAAAAAGTAGCCTAGATTATATACGCAATATATCGGGAGACATGGCCAGACATGATTTTGACCTTCATTACGTGTTGGTTTGTAGAAAGCCTTTCTTTAAAGTGAATTTCGTTTTTTTTTTTTTTTATAAATTGCGTCTTTATTTTAATACAATTTACAATACAATTTATTTTAATACAAAATACAATCAATCAACCAATTGCCTGGATTTAATTAATAAGAAGCAAATATAGCTGGATTTACAGATACATCTTGCACAAATGCACGCGCACATATGTTGAAATAACGACATAACTGTCGAATTGTCCTTGTTGGAGACTGACTGTTAATAGAAAGAGATCATTGTCACCAATTAGGTGAACACTAATTCCCCAGTATTTGAAAGCAGATTTTTTTATCAGGGTTTTTGGCTTCATGCGATTTCTTCGGAATTCAGCAGGTGGTAAAATCGTGTAGTATATCACTGCCTCCCTACGATTTTCGGATAAATTAAGTCATAAAGTGTGTGAGTGGATGTACGATCTTCCGACCATTAGAATTCACACTGTGCACGCCCACCTTTAGATGTCAAAAGCTCAAGGAAAATTTGATTTCTCAGTTCATCACCCCTTTAAAGAGCAAGAGTTTTCCAAAACCGCAACCTTTGATCAGATTGGTTGATTTTACGTAATTTCCAGGAGTCAGCACATACAAGTTTATAGCTCATAGCGAGAAGAGAGAAAGTTTGTTGTACCAGCAAGTTCCACTACAATGAGAACTTTTGACGTCACTTTTTTTGTGAGATGTTAGAAGTTTTGATTGAGATGCTTAGTAACAAGTAAACAAGATTTCCTCGTACATGCATGTATAATCTGCTGTAGTGTATGATTTAACATCTGCTTACCCACTAAAGTTCATGTAAAAAAGCAAATTATGACTTGTCACTTTAAATGCTGCTTGAACAATCACTTTCTGTCTAACTGGGTGGTTTTTGGGCCAAAATAAGCTTCATCTACTTCTAGAAGTTTGACTACATGATAATGCCACACCACTAATCCACTCTGTTTAGTTTTGGTCCTGGATGTTCATTGGTTAATCAGCTTTCTATTTATGTGAAAATACACACGATATAGTAACAGCTTTATGTATCTTAAAGCTTTTATCAAATTTAGATATTTAAATTAATATAAATAAATAAATAAACTGCTTTAATGTGGAGCAAGAGAATCAGACTTTATTGCTTCAGATATATCACTGTCACTTTACTCACCACTGATTGGTCCATTTTTGGTTTGCAATATCTTACCTAGTATAAGATCTGCTCTGGAGCAGTTTATCTGTGTAGCGCAAGTTATGTCAAAGAACAACACCAAAACCAATCCACCTTCTTGAGCCTGAAAATCCAGAGTTTTCTCAAACTAAACTCAAATTTACCACTAAAACTGGATTCATAGAACAGGCCACTGTTCAAAAGATCACTGCAGAGCACCAATACCAAAGCCATTGTTAACCTTAGTTGTTATGATAAGGTACAGTTAAAACTATAATATACAGTATAAAAACAAAGACGCACTCAAGGTTGTGCTATATTGTGCTTGGCATGATCCTAATCTTTGTTTCTAAAACATATGTCTCAATTTATCTTGTGTTTTTTCTTTCTCTCTCTCCTTTTGCCAGTATGAAGACGTTGCAGACAAGGATGATCTGATGGGAGAAGAGGATACAGCCAAAAAAGATATCCTTTAAATTTATATCTAATCACAATCACATAATATTAGCATGCCAAATTACTTATTTAAATTCAACAAACATACTTGCTTTTTTTATGATTATTTATTTCAAGGTTTAACATGGTCCACAAGTGCGACCACATATAACTATGTACAAGACCAGGGTTTGCTTGTACTAAAAACAAATAAAATACATATAAACATGTATATTAATAAGTTAGGGGGTGGAATAACAATACCAGCACAGCTCCAGGATTACCACTGCTCCTCCTTGAAAACGCTCAGAAGTAATCAGTACGGGTGACCTATTGAGTTATGATATGAGATAGCTTTGTAACAAATTCAGTCCAGGCCTTAAGTGTTTTTGGTTTGGCTTTGTTAATTCTCGCTGTAGTAAGTTCTAATAGTGCAATGTATTTAACTTCTATGAGCCACAATTTACCTGCTGGAATTGTAGGCTCATGCCAAATCTTTTTTTTTATGATTATTTATTTATTTATTTCAAGGTTTGGCTCATGCCAAATCTTGAAGATAATCTTTTTGGCTGCAGTTAGAGCAGTGTGAAGAATCCTACGCTGGCTAACAGTCAGATCAAGATCTGCATCGTCATTCAACAAACAGAGACTTGGGTGCTTAAGGATTAACCTTATCACATAGTTCCGACACGACGTGAAATACCTCATCCCAAAAGTTACCAATATGTTGGCATTCATAAAACATTTGCATATAAGTACCCACAGTGTTTGAATTACAGAGTGAGCAGAACGGGGTTGGCAAGCGCTTCATTTTGTGCAAGATATTTGGAGTAGCGTAAGCCCTATGAAGCAGTTTATAGTGTATTAACTGATGGGCAAGATTTTTTGACATTGTTGTGTTACTCAAGAAAAATACACTTTAGAATCAATCCTCCGTTTATTCGATCACATCACCGGTTCACCACCACGGTT
The DNA here is from genome assembly GCA_038021265.1 of Cyprinella venusta. Lineage (NCBI taxonomy): Eukaryota > Metazoa > Chordata > Actinopteri > Cypriniformes > Leuciscidae > Cyprinella > Cyprinella venusta. The sequence goes on along the minus strand of CM075878.1, from coordinate 20,405,427 downwards.
ACCGCTCAAACAACAACAACAACACTACTTCCGGGAACTTCATAATAAGAGTCCCCCTTTTCTTTTAGTAAACGGTCATGTGAAATCGTAAACAATATTCAGAACAGAGGTTAAATCTACATTAACACATTTTTTACTAACTTAAACTTAAAGGTATAGCGGAGGATCTTTCCGAATTTTAGAGAAGACCCGCCCTCTCCAATTCTTTTAAAAAAAGCACATGCACAAACACAACACTCTTACTCCCGAGAGGGAACGCCTATTACGCCTTGCACAATTATGTTGCAAATTATAAACTAACTCAAAAACATTCATAAAAAAGACAACATGTCAAATGCCCTTCCGTGTTTTATTTACTTATTATATTGATCGATTGAGTGACCGAGGACTCAAGGCATGATATGTGCAACCCTGTATCACACGAAATACGAGGAAACGATTTTGCAAATCGCAATTACGTTACATGGCAACATATGAGCTGTGCTATTACGTTGGTCTTTGACCTAATATGTCTCATTGTTAATACGTTGGTATTAATACATTATTTTTATACATAGTTGCATATGGAGAAGTAGTTAGTTGCGTTTGTGTAATAATATACACACACGGTTTTAGAATATGAACACATGAACACACACGGTTTTAGAATATTTCAGCGCGATACCATTTACCTTTGGTCAAAAGGCTACTTTAGACAACTTGAGATGTTTACCGTGTCTATGCGGTGCATGACTTGTGCCAGGGCTAGCATTGCTAAGTAGCTTGCATTAACTTTTACTAGTGATTTTAAATGGGTTTCTCCAAATAGCATGACAAACTTTACCTGTCTAGTAGAATCTTCGCGACTGCGGCATCAGTGAGAAGCCCAACCTGTGATTTTAGCGCATGCCAGCATGTGATATCCACCCAAAATCACTCTGGTCTTGTTTCTATATTCTGCAGCCTTTCTCTTCTTATCATACACTTTGTGTACATTTTTTCTCTTTCGACCCTCAGCCATTTTCAAAGGAATGGCTGAAACCGTAACTCCAACATAATACACCTGAAAGTGAAAACTACATAGGGATGAGCACGTAGGCTACGACGGCCTTACGTAAACATATCACCAGAATGATTGACACTTAGGTGGACCAATAGTATAGACTACCCACCCGGAAAAAGAAAATCCTCCGCTATACCTTTAACAAACTCCCACACTTCTAAGTCAACATACTAACAGGACATACCGAACAACATCCTGCTTGAACAAAAATATGAACTAGTAAATTTCAACAAGCTCTTGAGTTCAACTCAAAGATAGACTTTGTTTTAATTCAGTTGACATTGTCCTTCACTCAGTGCCTTGAGTAACTGACAAGCTGATGCCCCCTTCTTGGTAAGACAGTCCGCAAGTTGTTCTTTTGTGTTGTACCACAGTACTCGCTCTACTCTCTGTGTTTGTACAAGTTCTTTGATGCTACTTATCTCCAGACGGAGTCTTTTCTCAGAGACTGACTTTGTGGACTTAAGTGCATCAGCAAGAGAATGATTGTCCGTGACACAGATTATTGGTGGAGCATGATCAGCATCACCAGCATTTAGTTCTGAGAACTGTGTGGACAGGAAAATGCAATTGTCAATTCCATCAGACATTGCCAAAGTTTCACCAGCAAGTGTGCTCCGCACAATCCTCTTGACTCTCTTTGATTGCCATGAAAGGGGTGAGAATTTTCCGTTTTCTCCCATTAGAAGAATCAAGTGCCCTCCTTGAGTGCCTCCATCGGAAAGATTTCCAAACGAAGCATCGCTGAACACAACCATCTTAAGAGCACTGTCTCTGCCCAAGTGTTGGAAGTTTAGAATTACCTTCTTGGACTTAAGTTTGCACACTATCCGGTTTGCTTCATGAATTGTCTGCACAGTTGCATTTTTTATATTCGATGTCAAATTGCTTGCATCAAATATAACATCTGGCCTGCTCTGCCTTGCCACCCAGAGAATTTGGCCTATTTTGGATCTGAGCTGATCTTTTTCCTCCTCGCAGAGAGATGAGTCTTGTTCCACAGCTCGTGAAGGATCCAAATGTATGGGCTGCATGTGTTGAATGTAGTTCTCCTGGTGTATTTGTACTTTTCTGTCAATAGTCACAAAATCTATTCCCACATAACAGAAGTGATCATGTTCCTCGCGTCCAACTCTGAAAACAGATCTGAGGTGTGGTATTACGGTTGAGGAGAAACTTTCCGTGCCTCCCCATATGAAGTCATCCACATGACAGGCAAGCACCCCAGTGACAGTGCAGTCCTGATCTAGCCAATAAAAAACAGCTGGATCAACCTTGGACATTTTTCCTCCTGCTTTCAGCACTATATTTTTGACTCTATTGTACCAGTACAATGAAGCATCTGCCAGACCATATACACACTTTTTGAGCTTCCATAAAGTTCCCTCACTGATGGCCTCAGGGGGAGGCCTGATGTAGATGTCACGTGACAATTCTATTCCCTGTAGAAATGCAGATTTTATATCCATAGAATGAAGTGTCCACTGTTTTTGACAAATAACTGCCACCAGCAGTCGAAGAGACTCTGAAGCACATGTGGGTGAATCCTTTTGTAGCTCTGACACATTTAATTCCTCAAAACCTCTGGCCACCAATCGTGCTTTCGGTACAAGTCCAGTTAGTGTTTCCTTGAGAGTGCATACCCATCTGGTAGAGATGCACTTTTGTCCCTCATCCTGAACTTCCTCAAACAGTTATCTCTCCAGCTCTTCATCTCTTCTTGTTTGGCTAGGTCAAAGGACAGATCTTTTGTTACCAATACATCCTCACTGACATTTGTGACACTTACAGTACATCTGTAACAGCAGGTTCTATTTGAAGACACTCTAAACATGATATGTCAACTGAATCTTTACTGCCTGTAACATTAGTAGGTTCTATGAGCAGAAGGTTATACCAGTCTTTGTATTTTTTTTTTAACCTTTATTTATCCAGGTAAACTGTTTGAGAACCACTTCTCATTTACAAACATGACCTGGCCAAGAGGTTACAGGAAAAAAATAAGAACATAATGTACAACTGTACATAGTCAAATACATAACACATAAAACAAGGAACCAAAGTAAAAAAAAAGATAGACAACAAAGAGGAAAAAGAAAATGAATAGAGTGCTTAAATATGTGTATAAATATGGTTCATGATTGTCAGCAGGAACAAGAGTCAACTATGGAATTTTCGAGGTTTTGCTTAAAGGTGGAGATTGGGATCAGAGATGTAAGTTTCAGGGTATTTTGTACTATGTTCCAGTCGTGTACTGATGCAAAGCGGAAGGCATTACGTCCAAAGGTAGTAGAGGTAGGGGGGGTACTAAATTTAATCAAATTACTTGATCTTGTGTGATAGGTGTTTTGAGCGGCATGAAGTAGGGATGACAAATAGAGAGGTGCCTTGCCCAGTCTTGTATATGAAGAGAAACCAATGATGGAGCCGCCGGGTATGAAGGGAGGGCCAACCCACCAGTTTATACAGGTCACAGTGATGAGTGTGAAAGGGTGCATTAGTGGCAAAACGGATGGCTGAATGATGTCAAGTTTTTTTAGAGCTGTTTTTGGTGCCATTTTGTAGATAATATCGCCGTAATCCAAAATTGGCAGTACTGTCGTCTTAACGAGGGTGCATTTGGAAGCATGGGTAAAAGAGGCTTTATTACGGAAAAGAAAAGCTAGTCTAGTTTTGACTTTTGTTTGAAGGTTATTGATGTGTGTAATGAATGACGGGGATGAATCCAGCCAGATACCAAGATATTTATATTCCTTGACATACTCTAGAACCATACCGTTCATGCAGGTGATTGTTGGTGGAGTCTCTGTAACCTGTTTTCGGCTAAAAAGGATACATTTTGTCTTACTGGCGTTAATACGGAGGTGGAGACTGTCAAAGAACTGCTCTAAGTAGGTGAAGCTGAGTTTAAGACTGGAAGCCGCAGAATTGGGAGAGGCACCCACTGAGTACAAAATGGTATCATCTGCATAAAGATGAATCCGAGAGGTACCAACAGCTCTAGCTATATCATTGATGTAGATAGAAAAAAGGATTGGACCCAGGATGGAGCCTTGAGGCACACCTTTAGAGACAGTAAGTGGGTCTGACATTATGTTGTCAACCTTCAATTGCTGGACACGGTTGGTGAGATAATTAGCAAACCAGTCACAACTAGAGGAGGACAGACCAATACTCGAAAGCTTATGTAAGAGGATCCTATGGTCGACAGAGTCAAAGGCCTTGGCGAGGTCTATAAAGGCGGCAATACAGACCTGCTTGCTGTCTAATGCTGTAATTACATCATCAAGGACCTTTGTGGTGGCTGTTATGCACCCATGGCCCGTCCAAAAACCAGATTGCATGTCAAATAATATATGATTTTTATATAGGAAATCATTTAACTGTTTTTGTACGAGCTTCTCCAGAACTTTGGCAAGGCATGGTAGAATGGAAATTGGGCGGTAACAATTTGGGTCAAATTCAGAACCCCCTTTGAAGAGGGGAAAAATTGCGGCTGATTTCCAATCAATAGGGAACGCAGAGAACTGTAGGGACATGTTAAATAGTCTAGTGACGGGAGCGGCAATAATGCGGGATGCTGCTTTTAAGAACATGGGATCAAGACCATCAAGACCAGCAGATTTCTTTGTGTTCAGCTTGGTGAGTTCATCCTGGACTTCAGAGGTGGAAAGAGGCATAAAGGAGAAGCCCCTCTTGTCTGATGGAGAGAGTTGAGCATCTGCTTTGGTTGTAACTGAAGTGTCCATTGATCCAGGATTAGGGTTTGACATTGAAACTGTATGGGTTGCATTAATAAAGTGATGGTTTAGAAGTGAGGCCATCTGAGACTTCTCAGTAATGATAATGTCATTAAATAACATAGAAACTGGTAAATGTGGGGAGATAACTTTATTCTCCATTACCCTAAATGTTTTCCAGAATGCCCTAGCATCAGTGCCACATGTGCTGAGTTTCTCTTTAAAATGTGAGATTTTGGCATTTCTGATGGCCTGCGTTGCTTTATTTCTGCATTGACGGAAGGCCAGCCAGTCGACTGGAGATTGGTTAGAGCGGGCCTTTTTCCAGAGGGCGTTTTTGTGACGAATAATCTCAGCTAGTTCATTGGAGAACCAGGGACTGTATCGATTTTTTTATCCTAATTTTTTTCAGAGGAGCATGCTTACTCATAATCAGATTGAAAGTGTTTTTAAAAAAAGACCATGCCTCTTCCAAGTTAGGGAAGGAATTAATTCTATCCCAGGGCACAGCCGCGACATCTTGGAGAAAGGCTTGCATATCCAGTTTTTTCAAAGAGCGCTTGGTTACAATTACTGGGGGCCTTTTGAATGAAAGACCAGAACGTATACATGCAATAGCGCAATGATCACTTATTTGACTAAACACTCCTGTTTGATAATTAGATGGGTTGTTAGTTAAAATAAGGTCAATCAGAGTGGATGATGTGGGAGATTTATGATTAGGTCTGGTGGGCTCTGATATCATCTGAGTAAGGTTTAGAGCATCAAACTGTTGCAAAACTGTATTTGGGGGATTGAACATGTCCCAGTTCAGATCACCCATCAGGACAAACTCAGAGGATATATAAGGAGCTAAGAGTTGACTAAAGGCTGTGAGTGCAGAAGCTGGAGCTGAAGGTGCTCTATAGCAAACAGCAACAGAGATAGAGAAAGTAGTTGAAAGCCGAAGCTTTAGTACCAGTAGTTCAAGTTGTTTAGGAACTGACTTAGAAAAAACAACAGTACATTGCAGATGATCTTTAACATACATAGCTACACCACCACCTCTGGTAACTCTATCCTGACGAAACACATTATAGCCTGGAATGCATATGTCAAGATTTGAGTTCCCTTTTTAAGCCACGTTTCAGAGACAGCAAGAATATCAGGATTAGCTGTGTGTACCAATGTTTTTAAAGTGTCAAAATGCTTAGAATTCAGCAGACTGCAGATATTTACATGTAAAAAACCCAATGATTTACGGTCACAAAATTCACCAAATGACAGCTGGGCAGTAACTGAGTTAGCTGGGCCAGGATTTGGATGAACATTACCAGAGATAAATAACATGAGAATAATTAACATGCGTCTAAAAGCAACACCAGAGCAAATCCATTGCTGGTCTTTTACAAAGGGCAGGGCCAATAACAAGTTAGAGTCAAGCAGTTCCTGCAGAAGCAAAATTGAAAAATATGGAAGGGTTCGAAATACCTGGGTGACAGAAAGTCCAACAGATTTAGTAATCCAATAGGATGTGACATCTCTTGATTGAAGAATGAAGTCTAATGTTCCCTGACAGTGCAATGCTGTAGCAGATCCTAGAGTGCGTTTACCAACAGGCCCGGGGTCCTGGTACTGTACATGCAGCAAAAGGGTGGATGACAAAATCCAGAGAACCAGTAGGATTTTTATAAAGTGAGACATGATTCTTTAGTAGTGTAGCACAGACTTCAATGCATGCTGGAGACAAGCCTTGATGGATTAGGTGGAGTTGGCTGAGATCCTCTCGAAAACAAACAGGTAGGCCAGGTGGAATAGGCCAAGAACCTCTCAGAATAGTTGTAGCCAGATAGCATAGGCTTTAGTGTTTGCTGGAGGCGAACAACAATGCAGCTGGAGATGGATGGTGTTAACTTGCTGTAAATCCTGTTTTAAGAAACCGTCACAGATCTAGGCTGAAAACAAGCCACACTGCAGTAGATCCTTGGGTTGTAGTATGAAGATAGGCCTCAAACCAAATAATAGGCCAAGAGCTCCCAAGCTCACAAATACAACAGGGTAGGTTAAATAAAGGCACTGTCTGGATTATTTTCACTGAAAGGTGTTCTAAAAGTCTTTAAAAGAGTTAAAAATGGACACACAACGAGCAGACAGAGAGACATGCAGCCCGTAGCTGTATTTGCCAGTAGCTTTGCCAGCACGCCCAAGTACTTTTGCTTTGTGAAAAGCCCCACTGTCTCTGTCTCTGTATTTTAGAACTTGCCCTGTTTTAGACGGACCTCCTTTCCTTGCTCTGTATCACTTTGTGTCCCAATGTCATCACTTGTGGGTGGTGCTGCTACATTCTGCTCAATAGTGGACACCCCTGCGTGCTGAGTTTGCACAGAACTTTGTTCTATTTCGGTTACAGTGTCTGTTCCCTCCATGTTGTTGCCAGCATCTTCTGTCGTCTCCTGTCTTGGCTCATTGTTTGTGTCAATTTCAGCATCATCCTTACTGACATGTTGATCTCCACTGTCTGGGTTGACTTTTCTTAGTCTGAGACAGTGTACCCTAATGCAGGTTCCTCCATGTCTGACAAACACCACAGCACCATCCTGGCCAATAACAACTCCCGGTCCTTTCCACTTTGGACAATCAACTCTCTTGTAGTACACTTTATCACCCATTTTATATTTCTCATCTGTGTGACGCAGTTGTTTACGTAGTGCTCGCCGTATTCTTTCTGAGCATTCAGCTTCAGTGAACGCCTTTCTTGATGCATGTAAAGCGGAGATGTGTTTTGCCACCCACTCACTTTTCGTGGTGCCTTCTAAAGCTAGGGGTTTGTCGGTTAATACAGACGGCAGGTTGGGATTTTGTCCAAACACCAACTGATGAGGACTGTAGCCATGGACATTTTGCATGGTGTTCTTTGCCATAAGAGCCCAGTCCAATGCAGTGTCCCAGTCACAGCCATTACTTGTCTTCACTTTCATCATGATCTCAGTAAGTGTTTGGTTGTGTCGCTCTGTAAGTCCATTACTCCACGGGCTGTATGCTGCTGTTGTCTTTATTTCTGGGCGATTCCACAGTATCGGTCCACAAGGGGTGTAATGAACTATATAGATTGAATAATACCCAGCTGTTGCCATTTTTTTAATTTTTAGTTCATAATTTCGTTAAAGATAGATGTTAGAAATAATAAATTTAGTTTTATCCCACTAAGCCTTGGCATTATCATGTAATGAGACTTTATTTTATTTCCGTCCCCAGAAATTGCAGGTGTCAGTGTGGGACATTACGTGCATCTAAATTTTTCCTAAGTCATTTCTTTAATTTGCTGTAATAAAATCCTGAATTTTGGCACTCAACATTTATTTTGGTGTGTCTTCTACAAAATAAATCTACTAACACTGAAATTATAATTCCCTTAATCTACCACGATGCAATGGAAATATTTATTAACGTTCGTCACACTTTCTGTCAAAGAAGTTACGTACGTTAAACTATGATTTTAAAGTAAGCAGACATATAATTTTTCCATGTAATTCTATCAGTAACAAGACGATAAAAACATCTTGTGTGGACTAAATTCTCATGTACGTAGCTACATGATAAATTGTTAATAAATCAGGATAAAACAGGGGCTGAGATTTTCTGTCAAAAAATCATAACGCTCGAACATTTTATTTCATCGCTTAATTTCATCTCCTAACGCCTCAACGGTTCACCTGTCAGAAATAAGATTGTCTAGGTCACGGTCGCTCTGCGTGAGCGGAAGAGTTAACAGGATTTCACGGATTTCGACGAATGTGGGTAAGTTTGTGGATTCTGTCCAAAAGGTTACGAACGTTAAAATGTTACGAACGTGGTAAACTTTGTTTAAGTAAACATTAAATATGATCATGGTGGAGAGAAAGGATAAAAGAGTGATCAAGTCGATATCAAGTGCATGGTTTCGGACCGAAAGCAGCGTCGTGTTCATGAAGATCATGCATGAATGGTGGTTGTATTATATTTTGACAGATTATGCACTTCATGTTCGTAAATTGGACAGAAGCTATCCAACTTCGAACGTTGTTTTCCGCGTATTTTGAATCAATGAGCTTTTCATGAAAGTCAACATCGTCATCAATGACTTTTTTTTTTAATTATGATTTTATTTTCTGTCAGAATGTCAGTATATAGCGTAGGCTGTCCAAGTTAACATGTTAATAGTGCGTTAACACAATATCACAAATGCCATTAGAAAAATCTGTCGGCGTCAAGCGCAGGTTGTTAAACAACAGTGAACTGGGCATGTAATGCACACGCGCAGATTTTCCGCTCTGACGGCACACATTAGTTTAAACATTAGGGGCTCTATCTTGCACCCGGCGCAAATGAATTTATACACTGACGCATTTATCATTCCTATTTTGCACGCGCGCAAAGCGTGTTTTTTCCTCCACAGACGCACGTCGGTAAACTAGGAAATTAACTTGCGCTCCCTGGGCGGCTTGGCGCAAAAAGGAGACGTGTGTCGGCGCAAACAATTCCTTGTGCTATTTTGCAGTTCCAGAAAACAATTGCGCCAATGACCAGAAAAAAACTGGTCTAATGTCAGTGGCGCGTTGCTCATTATGCTATTTTAAGCGCGCATGCTTGGCCATAACAGAGAGTGAACAACGCGCATACACTGTAGATGATTCTCTCAGCTACACAGATGCATTTTACTTTTTGCAAATGATACATTATAAGAAAAAAATATAAACATGAGGGAAATCATTGTTGTGTCCATGATGATGGGAAAAATAGGCATACAACTTACACATTTACCCAAGTTATTATATGCATGTTTAACTGAAGCTAATTTGGGTCGGTTTGTCCCATCCCCAATGTCACTTCTCTTTCTTTTACGGCCCTGACGAGAACGTCGATCTCCTCGGCTGTGAACCGATTGTGAAGTGCGTCTGGTGCGCCGTTAAAATAGAATTGCGCCACGGAACAAGCGCACGTCATCTTCTGTCTTCTACATTTGGCAAAGAAATTTGAAAAATATACCTGTGGTATTTGTTAGTAATTTTGCTGGCTTTAAATTTATGAACATACCAGACTCAAAAATGCACCTTTAAGTTTATGAAACAGATCATATTAGATTGCCACCCTCCCTGCATGGAAGTCATATTGCAGTTTTGTGAAAAATGCACAACGCATGACTCATAATTATGCCAAATTAGGAACAAAGCAAAACATGAACTTGGATTCAACCTGAATTTTATTAAACTGAATTAGATTAAGTACACTTTCTGCTTGAATTTACACTGTTTTTCCGTCCATGTTACATACGTTAAATTCAACTTTGATCAAAGTTTACAAGTTCAACATTGCCAGATTTATCCTGCCTTTCACACAGCTGTATCCCAGGTTGTCACAGGATGTTAACCTGAGGACAATGGCTTTCTGCATGAAGATTGAATTTTGCAGACTTTTGTCCTCGAAGTAAGCCCGATACTGTGGAATCGCCCTTCTATGTTGAAGTTTTCTGCCATGTCTCTAACTTCATCATTGTTAAATTCTCCCCCATTGTCACTAAACAGTTTCTGAGGTGGACCATGTACACTTATCCAGACATGGACAAAGTGTTTCACTATTTCAGACGATTTCTTTGTGGTTAGTATGCTGCCGGCACTAAATCTTGTGAACTGGTCAATAATGTGGAGATACCACACACCTGGTTGAAGTTCATGCAGATCTACTGAAACAGTTTCATTGTACTGAGATGCCAGTGGTAGGCCAACAGCAGGCTTTGGTTTGGTCTTACTGTATCTTTGTCATGTTTCACATTCACTCACAATTTTTTCCAGAATGACACTACATTCTGCATCTTTATTCCCAGAGCTAGTAAGAAGTCTCTGCAGTCTGTCAGCAGAAGCATGACCAAACTGTCTGTGAAGCTTCATCAGGATTTAGTGTTTTTCTGCTGAACTAATTTTTTCTGAGATTGTCAGTATTTCCTCGTCACACTGACTTTGTACATCCTCATTCTTTTGTTCTGTTAGAGTGACATCTTCAACAGCCACCAAGACACATTCGTCACCTTGAATGGTTTTCTTTTCATTGTCCATGATGTTTACACAGTAATGACCAGAGCTTGTAAAGTCAAGTTTTACAGGTTGATTGAACATCACCGCACTGTCATTCTCCATATCCAGCACTGTCCCTGCTCTTTTCATGGATGCCTTGCTCAAGAGTAGTGGAATCTTCGCTGGCACAACTTCAGTTTCAATATGACACTTAGTTTGTCTAATCTTTGCAGGAATTTTCAACTTTCTGTTGGAATATACCACTTTTCCATCACCAAACTTAAAGGGTCTGTGACTGTGTGTTTCTGTCTTCCTCAGGTCTTTTATCTCGTTTTGGCTTAGTTCAGCGATGTAGCTATTTATCCATTCCTGTCCACACACAGTCCGTGTGCATGCAGTGTCTATTATTGCTGAGCCGAAACACTCTGTCATAAATATTTCTGCTTCAGTGGGACACTCTTTTGTGTACAGAGTAATGTTGCACTCCTCTATATCATCTGTTTTACAATCTTCGGTAAGTTTGACTTGCTCACCTCTGTGTGGACAGTCTTTGGCCCAGTGGAATGTGCTTTGACAAACAGCGCACTTGGATCTGCGTCCATATCTGTCCAGAGGGTCAGTGCCAGGCAGTGGAGTTTTTTGCTGAACATTTTGTGACCATGGCTTGCTCCTTTGTCGCCTTTGTTCTGTTACATATGCTGTTTCCTGATTAATCCCCACCGTAGAAGCAGACTTTCCTCCGAAAATCCTCTTCAGTGCTGACTTCATTGACGCAAAATTCAAATCTGTACATGCTGTCAGAGCTAACTGTCAGTCTTTCACTTCTAAGCACGCAGTGTCCAGCAGTTTAAATGCTAATACTGCGTCGGAAAGCTCCATATTATATTTACGCATCCGCGAGTACCGTTGTTCAAAATCAATTATATAGTCTGTCATGGAAACACTGCTATCTTTCATAATCCGGTCAAAGCTCGAGTACGCCTCATAAACTTGGTCCTTTTCTTCTTTGAGAAACAATTCATCGAGTTTCACTAGTAAAGTGTTCATGCCAGTGTCCTTATTCAAATCGTCTACCGGTATTTCAATCGCCGTTTCTCTCGCTCTTCCAGACAGCGCCAAAGCCACAGCAAGCGCCTGTTTCTTTTTTTCGAGTTCCGTAACCCTGGTCCAAATTGCGACTTCATTTTTCCAACTTTCATATGGTTTTCCTTCATCAAAGGTTGGGGGTACTCTATAGTTGCTAACCATCCTCTGCTACCAATGTTACTCAAGAAAAATACACTTTAGAATCAATCCTCCGTTTATTCGATCACATCACCGGAGGGCTATTTCACAAAACCAAGATAGCGGATTAAGCCGGGATTTTCCAGATATCCTGGCTGAATTAAGCCGGGACTCGGTTTCACGAAAGCAGTAGCACATAAGTTACCATGGCGATTTATTCTGTGCAGCTAGCCTGCTCCAGACCAGGCTAACAGCCAGGCTTAGTCAATCCTCGTGCCTTATCTGTTCAGTCAGCCGTCACACCGATCAGAAACCAATGTGTTTTTTCAGTTATTCCGTTTTGTCGTTCAGCGCATTTTTATCAGCCTGCGTTAAAATACCTCAGATACATATTGGCATTCAGTCAAGTAGCCTACTATTATTATTGTAACATTATGATGGTAGCCCTACCATTATTAACTTTAATAATAATTATCCATATGGGCATTGTTACTGTTCAATTGTGTTTTTGAAGACTGCTGTTGTTCTGAGTTTGACAGATGGGTCTTTAATAGGCTATTGTATGTGATGAGGGAATTAGAGAAATGGCTGATAAAGAAGCAAAAGTTTTGTCAATCAAGTCAGGCAATATAAGTAGCTCTAAACACATGTTTCGTCCTTTACAATGGCATGCCCATTTTTGGATGACATCTGATGAAGCACTTATATTGAGAAGGCCAGACGTGAAAGAGTGTTTCGGGACAGGTCCGGCCCATTGGCTTTTCCCGACAATTACCTGCAAGAGCATTAGGGTAGAGTGGGGGAAAACGCCCCCCTTAAGTAAAATGTGACATTACTGTAAAACAAAACATAAATGTGACTAGAATTGCCATCCCCGTTTTGAGTGTCTTTGGCAGGAGTTATTTACCAAATATTAAAATTGCTCAACCTTCATAATTATTATTTTTTTGACTGAAAATATTTTTGTACAAAGGGGGCGTTTTGCCCCAGTGGTGGGGTAAAACACCCCCCAAGGTGGGGTAAAATGCCCCCTTTTTTACCAACCAGTATCCTTCATAGATCAACAGCAAAATGAACATAGTTTTTAATCTCTAAAAGTAAAAGGCAAGTAATGCAACAACATAATATATATACCTATTAATATTTATTTTAGGAATGTACAAAATAGCCAAATTTCTAACATTTGAATATTTTGATTTCAACACTAGGCCTATAATTGATGTAGTATTTGTTCATCACTATCATCAAGAAAAACAGAAAACCCTAAATAAATATTAAACATAAATTAGTATATTAATAGTGAAATATATTACATAAATGCATTAAAAGTCACTGAGTTTTATCATTGGGTCACCTAACCACCTTCCATCATTGCATTCACCAAGCTAGCTAATGTTCACTTGAAGAAAGTTTTTCATGTTTTGTTCAAATATTTTGATTTTACCGCCTAGTTATACTGCATTAAAGTGTAAAATAAAGACTTTGATGAACAGAAATATGTTACTGTAGTAATTATGATAAAGAGAAACTATGCCCCTTGGGGGGCATTTTCCCCCACTCTACCCTACTGCTTTTCTGGGGATGGCATCCACTACCTGTGCCGACTGTTGGGTCCCAAAATTTTATCAGACACTTACCAGTTCTTATATTTGATCTTGACCTGTAGCCAGGTCCTCTTTGGTCCAGTCATGTTTGTTCTGTATACATATTGATAGGATGTGTAACAAAAGTACCATAAATTAATAAGCTGTCAGCAGTGTTGGGTAAGTTACTCTAAAAAAGTAATTAATTACTAGTTACTAATTACCTCTTCAACAGTGTAATTAGATTACTGTACTAATTACTCTCTCTAAAAAGTATTTAATTACTTTTCATTACTAATTACTTTCAAAATCCCATATCATTCTCAACCAGCTGAATAATACAAGGATAGACATTAATCTGTTTTAATTCTTTCAAATAAATACTATAAAATTGCATGAATTATCCTTAAACTGACCAAGGTGGAGAAGGTTACATTATAAAAACATTATAATACTTATATACTTTTTAGCAGCAGACAATAGGCTACATTTTGATGTTAAACCCACTATTGTTTTATGTCTGATCTCATGACATTTCACACTTTTTTCATACATATTTTACAATAATTCATACAAATTTGTACGAGTGCGGTCGTAATATTTAGATTCCTCATAAAATGCATATGGATCGCTGTGAGATCGGATTGATCTATACACAGTTTTTACCTCAATTACATTAGAAGTAACTGTAATTAAATTACAGATAGATGAAGAGTAATCCCTTACTTTACATTTTCAAGGGAAATTAATGAAATTACAGTAACTAATAACTTAGTAATTAGTTACACCCAACACTGGAAGTATGGCGCACGCAACTCATCCATTGTAGCATCAATGAATCTGTGATGGACTGTGTGGTCTGTTGAAGAAAGCTGTTGACTCCCACTTATCTGAATTACTTACACCTGGCTTGACATAGCTGCTCCTCCTGAGCCTGGTTTGGCCTTTGTGAAACTGATAAACAGGGTGTCCGCGGGGTTTTAAAAAGTATTAAAAAGTGATAAATCAAAATTGTCAAATTTAAGGCCATTAAAAGTGTTAAATGTAGTCTGAGAGGTATTATTTTTTAAAAATGAGTTATTTTTTTTTTTCAGACTATCAGGTGTCCTATTCTGTGTTTGCGTTAGTCCATTTAAATATGGGCTTTAGCTTATCTGGGCACAATCAAAGATCTTTCGTCTCTGTCTATGTTTGATGCTGACGCCATATTCAATGGTCGATCGACATCATCTGTGAACAAGTGATCACCCGGATTTAGACCTACCTATATTGTATTTATATAAAGCGTTCACAGGCAAATTTGCTTTATGTTTAGGTCTATATTGCTTTTATTTCCCCGGTGTCGAAATCAGGCAAACATAAATGTCAGACAACACGATTCCTGGCTGCATGTCAATATCCACGGATCACTGGATCTTTAGTAAGTTGTAAGGAACACGATATTGAATCCAACATTTAGTTTAAATTGATAAAATTGTTCGTTTTAGTCGCATTTTTCGCAGTTTCCCCTATTAAATCCTGTCACGCAGCAGATCTTTTGCCATTTTTATATGTTATAAATGTCAAAATCTGTTTAAATAATAGAAAGGTTGCTGCTGATTAACACTTAATTCAGTGTCGTGATGGTTTTAAAAAAAATTCTGAAGGTAGTAAAAAAGGTATTAAAAAGTAGTAAATTTAACTTAAGGAAAACTGTATATACCCTGATAAAGCCAGGATGCACTGATCACACTAGGTCAAGCCCAGCTTTATCTCTTATCTTGGATTTCTAAATTCTGCTTTTGTGAAACAGCCCTCGGTTCACCACCACGGTTACCGCTCAAACAACAACAACAACACTACTTCCGGGAACTTCATAATAAGAGTCCCCCTTTTCTTTTAGTAAACGGTCATGTGAAATCGTAAACAATATTCAGCACAGAAAAAAAATCTACTGCTGTTAAATCTACATTAACACATTTTTTATTGACTGAGGGGGCTTTTACACTGGGTTCGTTTGCTGTGGTCCGAGCCCGAACGCGGTTGTTTCCGGCGCCCCCCGCAGCGTTGGTCTGGTTTCACACTCAACTTGATTCTATCGAACCCTGGTGCGTTTGCGTGCATCTTAGGTCATCGCGAACATGCGCGTCGCAGTCTATGGTCGCATGATAGAAAGCAGAACGTGGTTAAATATTGTGGGTTTTTTTTTTATTAATTTGCTGCTATTATGAGCAGTTGAGTGAACAATACAGGTTTACTATGCGTGTGTCACATAAGGTGGACTTCTGCTGCTTGCAAATAGACTCTTTTGAGGAGACGGTAGATTTCCAAATGTGTTGCTCTAATTCCACGCGCAATGCACGAATTCACTGCAGGCTCACACTCGCTCGTATCCAAGGTAAATCATCAACACTATCATCCCTTACAAGTGTTTTATTTAACTGAATACATCACAATAAGCTAAAACGCATGCGCAGGTTACTTTACTTCCTGAACAAGTGCGCACCCGAGTCTTGTGTTGTTTGCACATTCACGCGAACCGCGGGACGGTTCGGGAGCAACCGAACTCAGACCACCTCTTCCAGACAGTCTCGGGTTCGGTAAGTTACCCCAGTGCGCACCCGGGTCCGATGACAGCGTTCACATTAACGATTTTTCTCGCGAACCGTGCCCCGTTCCGAACTAAACTGCCAGTGTGAAAGCCCCCTTAAACTTAACAGTTGGAGTAGTGTCCCATATCCAGTCCCAATTTAGTTTGCAAGGAGCTAATTCCTTTTCCCATATCGTGGTGATAGGAGGCTTTCCGCAGCTGTGTTTGAGCAGTCTGTTGTAAATAAATGACACTGCGCCTCGTGTCTGTGAAAAGTTCACACTGTCCATCAGAGGGTGAGAGTCCAAGTTACAGTTCCATGGTACTCCATAAGCGCACATTGCACTTCTCAACCTTAAATACAAAAAGTAGGAATGTCCAGGCAGATTATAACACTCTGTCAGATCTTGAAAAGACCTTAATCCCTGATTATTGAATATGTCACCAAAAGTATGTACACCTTGATCCGAACATGGCTTAAAAACAAAAGGTCTGTTGTCGGATTGCAAATTATGATTATACCAGATCGGCGATTTAGATGAACTTCCCATGAATTTGCACACCTGATGCCAAATTTTAAGAGAATTGTACACAATTGTATTCCCAAACTTTAGGTCTTTCTTTGATAAACCCGTGAATAAAATATCCTGGAGCCGATGAGGAAGCACAGCTGATGCTTCCACTTCCCGCCAGGCGATCTGTGAGTCAACCTCTAACCAAATCTTGAGCAAGCGCAGCTGACATGCCCAAAAGTACAATTTTAAGTTCGGAAGTGACAAGCCTCCTTTGTCAGATCTTCTCTGCAATGTTGCGAGTTTAATTCTTGGTCGTTTCTTATTCCAAATGAATTTTGTAATCAAGGAATTAATGTCTTTAAAAAAAGGTTATATGGGGAAATAAAGGAATCATGGAGAACAGAAATAAAAGTCGAGGGAGGATATTCATTTTAATGATTGCGATTCTGCGTTGCAGTGAGACTAAAATAACGTCCCATCTCTGTAAATCTCGCCTGATAGCAGTAAATAAAGAACTATAAATTTCTTTAGAGATATTCTGCAGTGATGGAAAGATCTGAATTCCCAGATATTTAAATGCCTTACTAATTGGGATCGAGGAAGACGCTAATGCAGTATTTTGTTGACGCAGACAGGGGCATTAAACAGATTTTCTCCAATTAATTTTGTAACCACTTAAGACTCTAAAGTCATTAAATATTTTAAGACACTGAGGTAGAGAAGAGGAAACATTAGACATGTAGAGAAGAAAATCATACGCGAAAAGAGAGAATGCTTGGAGTCGCCAACAATAATCGGGGAAATAATATGGTCCTGCCGAATTGCCTGCGGTAAGGGCTCTAATGAAATTGCAAATAACAGGGGCGATAATGGGCAACCCTGTCTAGTGCCTCTATTCAACGGGATAGCATCCGAACAGCACAAACTCGTTGAAACCCGTGCGGAAGAGTTACCATAGAGAGTCTGAATCATATGAATAAAACGAGGGCCAAATCCAAAACGGGTTAAAACAGACCATAAATATGTCCACTCGACCCAGTCAAAGGCTTTCTCCGTGTCTAGTGAGAGGATAGCGTGTTGTTCATTAACCGGGTCGGGTGAGTCGATGATGTTCAAAAGGCGTTGCACGTTATCTGTAGCAAAATGTTCCTGTCTGGTCGTGGGCGATTAGGGAGCTGGCGACTGATCCCAAACGGTGGGCTAGAACCTTAGCATATAACTTGACATCCGTACCAATTAGAGAAATCAGCCTGTAACTAGAAAAGCATAAGAGTTCTTTCCCTTTTTTCTGTGGAAGAGAAATAAGAGCGGTGTTCTGATCTCTATGGAAACAACCCGTATCAATAGCAAAATTTATGGAGTCAAGGAGGAGCGGTCCAATCAAATCCCATATCGCCAGATACAGCTCTGGGGTTAAACCATCCAGACCAGGGGCCTTACCCTTATACATAACTTCTAAAGCCTCCTTCAATTCATTTAATTCTATTGGAGAATCAAGAACAGCACATTGCTGCTCACTTAATTGGGGTAGTTCTAAATTTAACAGAAAATCAATGACCGGTTGTTCATTCACTCCCACCTCAGATTTGTATAGATGCTCATAAAATTCCTTGAATATCCTATTTACATCACCCGGAGCTGTGTGAAGAACATCTGCATTGTCCCTAATGGCAGTTATTGACGCCATTAGTTGCCTGGCCGTTCTCCATTAAAATAGTAATTTTGTTTGGTACGGTGAATCAAAAATTCTACCCTTTTTAGTAAGATCGTCTTGTAGTCAGTTTTTAAAGGGGTGCAATTGTGTTTATGGGGTGCAATATAACATGTATTCGTGGTATTTCTTTTTTAAAAAGTCTTATTTTTCATAAACTTCACCTTTATCGTCAGCCGCACTCTCCTCTGTCCCCTGAACGAGCGGTTTACTTCCTGATTCTATGAAAACACTCCCTCAGAAACACGTCGTGGGCTCAGATTAGTTCGTTTGGGCGGGTGTGTTGTGATTGGCTAAACTGACGCTCACGTTGTCCGGAAGGTTAACGCCTATTACCTTAACGGGGAAACGCCAGCTCCGGTCCAGATGTAAATAATGGTGTCGAACTGCAGTATCAGTGAGGCAGAATCAGACCGAGAAAGCCGCGATGAAGCGAGTCAAACAGAACCACACCATACACGGCTCTTACTAAACGTTTCTGAATGATAATTTGCCATATTTTTTTAACCATATACACATTTGTTTTACACAATAGCATCTGACTGGCAACGATAGCAACTGACTGGCTACTAATGTTAAGCACAAACAGCGTTGGCAAGTTTACGTTCTTGATCAAATCGAAAATAACGTCATAAAGAATATATACATGAAAAATACGTTTAAAACATTAGTACTTATAGAAAATTCAGGTCCATAATGTTTGTACGCGTTTGTCGTAGACACAAAATACTAGCATAACTAGTAGCCTAGTGGCTATAAAGCCAGCGCTGGCATTTTGAAAAAATAAAACATAAATAAAACACAGGCTAACGTTACGTCTGGAATTATACATGCAAATACATTTAAAACGATTAAGTCTTAACCTACTTACAGGTTGTGGTCCAACAACTGCTGCCTCTGGTTTTAAAGTTGGATCTGCTTCATTGTTTATTAACAGTTTCTTGCTGCATTGAACTCGTGGAGATTCTGGAAGCTGTCTTCCGTAAAATGCGCAGCAAAGAGAGCTAGATTACGATCGTCACTTTCAGGAACATAATCAAACATAAATTGTATCCATTGTTGATGAAGTATAGCATCCGTGGGAAGCTCGAAACACAGAAGACCTGTCAGCTGCGTGAACACAACTCACTCGACGTGCTGCAGAAATATGCACATGCCATTTCCTGCATATTCCGAAGGGAGTGGTTGATGCAAATGTGCGGGTTAGTGACGTACCATAACCCGTTGTAGTCCCAATCGAGTCATTTTTGTAGGCGTTTACACTTCCTGGTTTTTAAAAGACGATATCTCTGCTTACATTGAACTTTCAGCGCTGCAACTTTGCAGATACTGTTAATGCACCATCAGCAACATTACACACTATTTAAAATCAAAAAAGTGAAACTGGAATCAACCACCCCTTTAAATTCGCCAGGATTCAGGATTCGCCTGGCAACAAAGCAAGGAGCGGGTTTTATGACGAGGTCGGTGAGGATCGGAAAAATTTTACATTTATGTGCAAACTTTGCCCGTCGATAAAATAATTGTTGTCTGTGTTTGTATATGGGCTGTGGCAATAATAATAATAAAACAAAAGCTCGCAACATATCGAAAAAAAGAACTATTCCGCAAACAACCAGTGACGTCGTTGACCGTGGATTACTCTTCTGCGCATGCGGGTCACTTCTGGGTCATTTCACGTTCAGACAGGAGATCGCAAAAGGTCGCATTTAATTGGAAATGTGAACGGCCTTGCAAAAAAATCTAATTTTTTCAAAAAATCGGAATTGAGCATTAAGCCCTGCAGTGTGAACGTAGTCTATGATCCTTCTCTACACATTCAAGCTGAGCCTCTAGACAGGAGGCTGTTTTACTCAATTGTTTTACTCTGGATTTATTTACATAGGAGGCAAAAGAAATACAATTTCCTCTCAAAAAACACTTGGTTGTTTCCCATAGAATCTGTGGATTAGTAGCTGAGCTCAAATTTTCTTTGAGAAACAGAGATAATTTAGAACGTAACTGTTTTACAAAATCTTCATTTTTCAAAAGAGGCGTATTCATACGCCACCTTTTGGAGCTTAGGGGAATTATCGGAGGAGATAGATTACAAATCACAGCGGAGTGATCTGAAATCAGTATGGGTAAAATATCAATATGGTTTACACCTTGAGTAAGAGATTTAGAAACCAGAATGTAATCTAGCCTCGAAAATTATTTATGGCGTGCAGAATAAAAAGTATAGTCTCTACCGCTCTCAATCTTCACTCTCCAGATATCACATAAGTCGTTATCAGCAATGAGATCGTTTAACGACTGCGAAGCCTGATCGCCATGAACAGAGACAAGGGATCTATCGATTAATGGGTTACAAACGGCATTAGCATCTATTCCTACGACCAGGTTGTAGTCGACAAAATTAAGAAGGGATTTGTTAAGAGATGGAAAAAAATCTGCATCATAGTTATTAGGGGAGTATACTGAGAAGAGAACAAATTTCAAATTATTCCATGAACCTGACACATATGTAAACCGCCCGTTTTCATCCCCTCCCGATTTCTCTATTAGAAACGGGAATTTTCTGTTCTGAAGAATAATAACTCCACTTGATGCACTATTATACGATGAAAAACCTATCACTTTAAAATGTCTATTCTGAAAGCGGGTAACATCAGGAGCCTTGAGGAGGGATTCTTGTATTAGGACCATGTCAGCTCGTTTGCGATGGAGATAATCTAGGCATTTGGATCTTTTCAGGGGAGAATTTAAACCATTGACATTCCACGATATCACTTTAAAGTCCCTCATTCTGTCACTATATTATTATACATGAGGCAGAGGTAGCCATAGTAACCTAACGCATCATTAAGAATTTCACCCCAAAACAACACAAATAGTACAACAAAAACGGCAAACCCTGGTAGTTCTAACATTGTAACCTTAATGGTTAAATAAAATTAAAAAAACAAAAAACAAATTACTATCGGCAGCTTGCAGAGAGGAAGAACACCCTCTCTTATCTGCCTGGAAAGCAAATTTAGTTGAGGCAATGCACTCGGACTATGGGTGGCAACAGTTACTCAAGCATCAGTATCTCTCACCTGAGTGTCCATCACAGCGAAAATTAAACCTAGCTATATCCTTACTCAAAGTGCCATAATACAAAACAAAGAAGGCTGAATTTACTCATCAGGCATCCCTGTAGTCACGGTGATGTCCATTTCCGTAGTGGCGCTCAAAAACGCAATGAAACGCTCCAGGTCTCCGGGGGTTTTGAAGAACAATTGCTCCTGGCTGTTACGTACTTTGACCGAAGCAGGGTAAAGCAGGAATGACTCGATGCCTAGTTGCTGGAGGCGTTTCCTCCCTTCGGCCATAGCTTTCCTTTTTTTGGACGTTCCCTGGCTTAAGTCAGGATAGAACCTTAAATTACCCCCTTCATAACTCAGAGGCAGTGCACTTCTGGCTCCCTGTAGGATCGCTTGTCGGTCATTGTAACGAAGGAGTTTGAAAATCAAAGTGCGCCCTCTATTCCTGGAGGGATCCTCGTTCGCTTAGAGGCAGTGTGCCCGTTCAATCTCGATCGTCTTCCCTTGTAGAGCTGGAATCCACTTGGAAATATATGGGTCTGCAATAACTGAATTGCATTCCCTCCTTCAGCTCCTTCCCGCAGGCCCACAAACCTTAGGTTATTTTGTCTGGATTTATCTTCATAAAGAAATAGTTTCTCCTGGAGCTCCTCTAGGCAAGTCTTGTTAGCAATCGAGTCCCTTTTAACATTCCGCACCGGAGCCTGGATGTTGTCACATCTATTGCCGAACGATTTGACATCCTTTTCCAGCGATTCCAATCGTGCTGTAATCGTCGATATTTCCTCGCGTACGATCGTCGACATTTAGTTTTATGGCACTCAGTTGCTTATCAAGCATTTCAGCAATGGCGTCGTGAAGGTACTTGTCGTCTTTATACCTTTTCTTCGCCGGGGAGTGGATTAAATCTCATTTGGATGCCATCTAGAGTGCCACTAAACAAGGAATTTACATAAAATTCGGCCTAAAACTTAGTAGGAATAGATAAATCCGAAAAAAGACAACTGAGGGAGAGCGTCGATATTAGGCAGCCATCGCCGTCCGCTGCGCATGCGCATCCCAAACATACTTGATTTGAGTTTGGTAGAGAAAGGCATTTGTTTTTTGTACCATTGTAATGTGGTTGATTTCTTTAACTTCTTCGCAGGTTTTTTCTCCAAGCCTTCTCTCAAGAGTAGGAACACTATTTTTACTCTTGGCCAGAGGGGGGAAGTACTGAACCCTACAGAGCTGGAGGGGCCCATACTCATCCCACACACCGCTCAGAGAGGAGAGTCCAGAGTGAGACACTATTGCTTTATACCACATTACAGTTAATGCTACCAATACTTGATTTCAAATCTCAACAAATCTATCCTTAAGAATTAAACTTAAGCAAACTCTTCCAGCATTGTCTGTGCTATGGGCGTGAATAATATTTAAGATTATGGTTCAGTGTTACTTTTCTTAGTTATAAGACATAAGTGTCGTGACATACCGTTATTGACGAAAATCATGGTACTTTAAAATAGGGCTGGGGTAAACAATTATTAACTAAACGATTAGTTG
The DNA here is from genome assembly GCA_038021265.1 of Cyprinella venusta. NCBI lineage: Eukaryota > Metazoa > Chordata > Actinopteri > Cypriniformes > Leuciscidae > Cyprinella > Cyprinella venusta. Next base: position 20,382,401 of record CM075878.1, on the reverse strand, counting down.
GGCGATTATTTTATCGATTAGTCGACTAATCTAATGTCTAATTGGACGACTAATATAAAGAATATTTTTCTGCTGCTCAATTAATAAAAAAACAATGTATCTCAAATAAATACTAGCATACTGAATCAAGATACTATAAGCTGGCAAACGTTAGTCTAATGTTATGTATTTGAACACCATCATTATAACTCTACAACCGCCAAAACCGTGTTATTAAAATATTTTTTACAAACATTTTTTTTATCATAGAGAATGTTTAAATATTAATATCAGCTGAGGAGGGAAACGGAGGCGGAGTTAGTGGTGCGATCGGAGGCTGCTACTGCTGGAGATGAATCGGGAGAGGTTTGTGCACCTACTGATCAGAGCGCGTGCTGACACGGAGTAAAGCCTTGTTTATACTCGACACGTCCGCACAAGCGAATGTGCACACGGCAAAAATGACTCGTTGGGTGCGCAAGACCAGGAAGACTGTGGCTGGCTGTGTGTACACCTTTTTTTTGTAACAGCGCGCCGCGGCGCCGCGTCCGGGATGAACGACTTCAAGCCGAATCTGCCCGAGCTTGTAAGTCTCACCACACCGGCACCCAGTTTGCGCGTCTAAATTGCAAAGTTTTTTTTTTTCTTAAGGGTTTCTTGAATCAAAAGTTTAAATGAATCAATTAAAACTTACTTAAAGGGTCATGAAACCAACCTCTTTCAGCTCAAGTCTAGCTCAAAATCTTTTTGAAAAATGCAACTTAAATGGGCGTGGCTAGCTGTGAGAAGAAGGGAGGGAGTGTGTGTGGTATGGCCATCACGTCAATGTCCCATGCATATTGACTGTCACTAAAATGCAATGGTAAAACGTGAGGAAGTGCTAGATTTTTATATATAGCTGGCAAAGTTAAAGTCTTATGAAATACACTGACATTTTATTATTGTCCTTTCAAAAGTAACTGAATGTCCTGCTACATATATTAGCCTACAGTAATCATAATTCTATTTAAAACATATTAATGTAGGCTACATGTACAACCCGAATTCCGGAAAAGTTGGGACATTTTTTAAATTTGAATAAAATGAAAACTATACAAATTTCAAATCACATGAGCCAATATTTTATTCACAATAGAACATAGGTAACATAACAAATGTTTAAACGGAGAAATTTTACACTTTAATCCACTAAATGAGCTCATTTCAAATTTGATGCCTGCTACAGGTCTCAAAATAGTTGGGACGGGGCAACAAATGGTTGAAAAAGCAAATAAATTTAGAAAGGATTCAGGTGGGAGAACATCTATAGCAAGTAATTAAGTTAATTAATATCAGGTCTGTAACATGATTAGCTATAAAAGGGATGTCTTAGAGAGGTAGAGTCTCTCAGAAGTAAAGATGGGCAGAGGATCACCAATCTGTGAAAGAGTGCGTAAAAAGATTGTGGAACACTTTAAAAACAATGTTCCTCAACGTCAAATTGCAAAGGCTTTGCAAATCTCATCATCTACAGTGAACAACATCATCAAAAGATTCAGAGAAACTGGAGAAATCTCTGTGCGTAAGGGACAAGGGCGAAGACCTTTACTGGATGCCCGTGGTCTTCGGGCCCTCAGACGACACTGCATCACTCATCGGCAAGATTGTGTGAATGACATTACTAAATGGGCCCAGGAATACTTCCAGAAACCACTGTCGGTAAACACAATCCGCCGTGCCATCTCCAGATGCCAACTAAAGCTCTATCATGCAAAAAGGAAGCCATATGTGAACATGGTCCAGAAGCGCCGTCGTGTCCTGTGGGCCAAGGCTCATTTAAAATGGACTATTTCAAAGTGGAAAAGTATTCTATGGTCAGACGAGTCCAAATTTGACATTCTTGTTGGAAATCACGGACGCCGTGTCCTCCGGACAAAAGAAGAGGGAGACCTTCCATCATGTTATCAGCGTTCAGTTCAAAAGCCAGCATCTCTGATGGTGTGGGGGTGCATAAGTGCATACGGTATGGGCAGCTTGCATGTTTTGGAAGGCACTATGAATGCTGAAAGCTATATAAAGGTTTTAGAGCAACATATGCTCCCCTCCAGACAACGTCTATTTCAGGGAAGGCCTTGTGTATTTCAACAGGACAATGCAAAACCACATACTGCAGCTATTACAACAGCATGGCTTCGTCGTAGAAGAGTCCGGGTTCTGAATTGGCCTGCCTGCAGTCCAGATCTTTCACCTATAGAGAACATTTGGCGCATCATTAAACGAAAAATCCGTCAAAGGCGACCACGAACACTTCAGCAGCTGGAAACCTATATAAGGCAAGAATGGGACCAAATTCCAACACCAAAACTCCAGACACTCATAAACTCGATGCCCAGACGTCTTCATACTGTTTTGAAAAGAAGAGGAGATGTTACACCATGGTAAACGTGCCCCCGTCCCAACTATTTTGAGACCTGTAGCAGGCATCAAATTTGAAATGAGCTCATTTAGTGGATAAAAGAGTACAATTTCTCCGTTTAAACATTTGTTATGTTACCTATGTTCTATTGTGAATAAAATATTGGCTCATGTGATTTTAAAGTCGTATAGTTTTCATTTTATTCAAATTTAAAAAACGTCCCAACTTTTCCGGAATTCGGGTTGTATAATTATAATGTCATTATAAAATATATAGTGGTTTATATAGACACTATAAATACATTTCAGAAAAAAATATTAATTTTCCGCTTAAAAAATCATTCCGTGCATAGTCTACGCGCCCTCTGAACCCTCATAATAAAGATGGCTCTGCGGAGGTGGATGAATTCTCATTTTAGACACACACACACACCTCTGAAGGGATAGAAAGTCCTTGGGATTCTGCATCACTCGCAAGACGCTCTTGGATTAGTTGTCAACAAGGCGAAGTCCACCACTCTCCACTTCTCGCAGCTCTCTCGAGAAAATGTTCGCGGCACACACTATAGTTTAGATCATCTTTAGATGTGTCCGTGGTTGATGGCAAACCAACCGTCCAGAGCCAGAGTCTAGCCCTGGCAGCATCGCGGGGAACATATTCAACGCACTTGGACTTTGCACCATGAAAATAAATACTTGCGTCCCATGATTGCCTCTCTCATCTACTACGCGATATCACAGTTTGACATTACTGTTATTGGAAAGATCCACGTGGTGTCATGAATAATTAAGAGGCCTTGTCTTCTCATTGGAAAAGAAAACTCAGTCTTATTAATAATTATGAGACACCGATGAGTCATCAACGCACTGTGCAGTGCATGGCCACGTCACCCGCTACGATGAAGATTTTAAACCCGGAAGACGAAAAAAGCGGAAAAAAACTCAAATTTAACCATTTTAACCTTATTTTTAAATCTAACAGATGCTAACATTTTCTTCAATGGTGTTCAACACACATACCTCTGTTATAATTTCAGAAAATTTGGTTTGGGGTTTCATGACCCTTTAAGCTGGACAATGACTTTCTCCTAGAGCTGCAATACAACCAAAACAAATTTTACTGCATTAATTTCCTATTATCATTATTAAGCTGCTTTGAAACTATCTGTATTGTAAAAAGCACTATATAAATGAAGGTGACTTGACTTTGTTAAACTCACATATTTTAAACATATTTAAACATATTTTAAACTCACATATTTAAACTCTCACATATTTATACAAACTCTACTGCATTAATTTCCTATTATCATTGTTAAGCTGCTTTGAAACAGTCTGTATTGTAAAAAGCTCTATATAAATGAAGGTGACTTGACTTTGACTGATTAAACTCACATATGGTTAATTTACAATCGATGCAAGCAGGCGCCCTTGCACAGAAAGTACACAAGTGAGACTCATTGGAATAATGAAACAGGATATCCCCAATATGGACAAAGGCATCCAGCCGCTGTAGCTGAATAAAATGCAGATGGAGACATTTTGACTGATTAAACATGAAGATAATTAACACTACTGTGACCGCATATGGTTTATCTGTGTTCTTCAAGCTATCTTGGTTACTTTATCTTTATTACTATATAGAATACTATAAAATAATAAGATGTCTTCCTCATTCCATAATTAAAAAGCTACATCAGTTCACAGAAGGAAGTTATTTCAAACTGGTTGCCATTACAATTAATTAAGTTTGAAGTAACTTCCTTATCCAATAATCTGCTTATCCTAACCAGATCCATCAGATTTTTTTGTAGCCTAAAATAATTTAATTTACAATATCTGCAGCATGTGTTGTTTTGCAGTGAAAACCCACCAATAATCATGATACACTAATCTGTAATTAGTTTTTTACACAAACATTTTTGTGCATAAATATTATTTTTGTTACATTTATAACTATAGAAGTATACTTTCTTACTGACCACTCTCTGTCTCTGTCAGTACCCGTATGAAACTCTCTTCCGCAATCAGCACTATGCTTTGTTGGATAACGGCTGTCGAGAGTTCCTCTTCTTATCTGACTTCCTCATGGTGGCTGGAAATTCTGCGTTGGATTTGTTCAACAGCATCATGGGAAAAACGCTCAGCATGTTCTTGGTACAGTCACACTCAGTATCAAAATGATTGAGGGAAAAACATGATATTGCTTTTTTTTTTAATGTTCTAAAAGTTTCATATTTCCACAGTGTTTTGTAGTTTCCTAACAAAAACTACACTATGTATTATACTTTTTAAAATAGTTTGTAAAAATTGTTTTTTTTAGACAGTCTCTCATTCCATTTTCCCCCCTCTTTTCTCTATCTATAGAAGAATCTGTCAACATACTTGACAGACTGTTATGACAGTATTGCTGTGTTTCTCTGCATTCACATCATTCTGCGCTTCAGAGCCATCACAGCCAAGAGGAACATCCCTGCACTTGACAAGTCAGTCCCTCTTTCATTGCAAACATACAAAATCACCAACACAGACCTGTAAAGTTGTCATTCTGTCTAGTAATGTAACATTCACATTCTGAACAGTTTTTACAGAACAATACAGCTTTGGTGTTACTTTAAAGTCGTCATATAATCTGTTTGCTAAATCCATGTTATTAGAGGCTAAGCACCATAGGTACATAGGCACCTATGTATCCTCCTTCTGATCTTGAAGTCTATGACTCACATCTCTTGACAAGCCTATATTCTGTGTTGCCAACGATCACTGCCCTTATGAAAGAAAAATATATTTACCAATATATAACTTGAAATATATTGTAATATATTATTTTCCTTTCTATTTTCCAATATATTATATATTGAAATACATGGAGTAATATATTGATGATACACATATTATACAATATATTAAATATATTGCAATATATTGCAAAATATACAAATGATTGCCGCTTTCAATATATTGAAATATATGGTAAATGAATATACAATATATGTAATTATATATCTGAAAATATATGCAATTTTATATTTAGTAATATCCACCGTAATGTATTACAATTTGTATGGGATAATGTATTGGTAATATATGTAAAGATATAAGGTCACATGTATGTTCAATATATGGTAGAATACATTGGAATATATATATGAAATTATATGGAAATATATAAATAAAATATATGTATAGATATGTGTTCAATATATTGTGGAATATATTTTAAATATATGTACAATTATATGGAAATATATGCATACATATACGTATAGATATATGTTCAATATATTGTGCAATATGTTTTAAATATAAGTACAATTATATGGAAATATATGCATACATATATGTATAGATATGTTTTCAATATATTGTGGAATATGTTTTAAATATATGTACAATTATATGGAAATATATGCATACATATATGTATAGACATGTGTTCAATATATTGTGGAATATATTTTAAATATATGTACAATTATATGGAAATATATGAATAAAATGTATGTATAGATATGTATAAAATATATTGTGGAATATATTTTTATATATTGTTCTAATATATACAATTATATTGAAATATATGTACATATATTGTTTATATCGAAATATATGCACATATATTGTACATATAGCAATATATATTGAGAACATGCACATTCTGTAACGAGGCAGGAATGAAGCAGAGAGTGAATCCAATCGCAAGCACTTTATTATACAAACAAACAAACAGGTAAACCAGGGTAAACGACAGACTCAGAACAGGAACAGGGAACTCAAGACGGGAACAATGAGACAACAAACATTAAACATCAAGAACTCACAAGGATTGAACTAAGGCCCTGTTTACACGAGATCGCTCGCGGGTGAAAACATAAAAATATTTGATCGGATGTTCCTTGTATTTACACGGCGACGTACGGCGTTTTGGGGGCTTAAAAATGCAAAAAGAGTGAAACCACCCTCTAGAGCAGATTTCCCACCAAATAAAAAGTGATAATGCAACGCCACTTTTGCGTTTTCTCCTTTTGAAAACTTCTCCTTTTGAAGAATTATTTCCATGTACACATAGCCTAAAACACAAACAAACACTAGCTAACACAGGGGGGCGTGGTTAAACTGAAACGCTAATCAACATAACGGGAAACAGCTGAACATGGGACAAGAAGACACATGGCAGGATCACATGACAAACAGACAATCACATGACAGACAAGAACAAGGAACAAGCCAAAACAACTAAACGCCTTGCATATCTGGTCAGACAAAGGAAATGTGATTGACTACATTTATTAACAGTGCAACATTTTTAATAGAGCAATTGAACAGAAAATATAAAACTTATACGATATAAATGAAAGGAATTTCAATGACCAATGTCTATTTCAATCTTTCAGCAGTGCTGAAAAAAAAAAAATATATATATATATATATATATATATATATATATATATATTGTAAAATATCGATAAACAAAATGCACAAATATTAAGGAATAAATAAATGATTAACAAACTTTCAAGGACCTTTGGGAACTGTGGAAAAGCATATATGTTTCAATAAAACTTATTTGTGTAATGCAGTTGCAGTAATTATTTGTAAATTATTAAAGATATTTTAATTGAGCTAAATAGTTATGCCATGCATGTCCACATGGTTGTTTATTTGGAAAGTATAACATGTAAAATCATATATAGCATATATATATATATATATATATATATATATATATATATATATATATATATATATATATATATATACAGTAAATATTTGAAGAGTTCAGATGCAAAAGCCTCTAAGTGCCATTTGAAATTTTATTCTAAAATGATCATTTTTATCAAGCTTGTATATTTAAGTTCAGTAATTTCACTTAAATGGCAAAGAAGATTACCTATTAATTGTCATTTAAGTGAAATTACTGAACTTAAATATAAAAATGGTCATTTTAGAAGAAAATTTCAAATGGCACTTAGAGGCTTTTGCATATGAACTCTTCATATATATATATATATATATATATATATATATATATATATATATATATATATATATATATATAGATTGTTCATTCTCTGCTTCATTCCTGCCTGCATCATTACAGAATGTGCATGTTCTCAATATATGTACATATATTTCGATATAATTTTACATATATTTAAAATATATTCCACAATATATTGAACACATAACTATACATATATTTTATTTATATATTTCCATACAGTTTTAAATATATTTAAAATATATTTCACAATATATTGAACACATTACTATAACTATATATATATATATATATATATATATATATATTTCCATGTAATTGAACGTATATTTAAAATATATTCCACAATATATTGAACACATATCTATACATATATTTTATTTATATATTTCCATACAATTTTAAATATATTTAAAATATATTTCACAAGATATTGAACACATAACTATACATATATTTTATTTATATATTTCCATACAATTTTAAATATATTTAAAATATATTCCACAATATATTGAACACATATCTATACATATATTTTATTTATATATTTCCATATAATTATATATATATTTATAGCACATATATTGCAATATATTAAAGCATATAAAGACAAACTTTAAAAAGACAAATTATATGTAAAAAATATAGTGCTCTTCTTGATTGCAATATACTTTATGTATCAATACATATATGACTATGCATATATTGCAATATATTGGACAATATAAATATTAAATCCTATATATGGGAATATATTGCCTAATATATCACATGTTTTATTCCAATATATTGTAATATATTTTTGTTTCGTAAGGGTGTTACTTGTTTCGCCGAAGTCGCTAGCTCTCCATTAAAATGAATGACATCATATTGTTTTGTGTCACTGGCTGTGAACAGGACTTAAGGTCTAGAAACAGAGTGATTTTTCCTCTGATTCCTTGGCTCAAGATGATTGAACGTATAAACTATGACGTAATTTTCCATTATGATAATTTTTCTGTCATTTTGAATTTTCCTAAAAACCTTTTTCAAACTTTCCCTGCATGGTTCAGAATTCAAGTCGAATGATACCCAATTTCCCCATATCTGTAATTTTGGACGTGGGATATTTTGAATTCGGTCGTAAAATCCTATATTTTACAAATGCATTGGCGTATCGTTACGAATCATTTAGTGTCATTGGCACCATGCTCTGAAGGTACTCAACAAGTTTCAGGGCTGCGCCTTATATTTAGTTATACTTTGCCTATTGTAATGAAACTAGGGATGGGCATTTTAAAAATATTGTATTCGAATATATGGGCTCATGAAACATGTCCTACTAAACATGTCTTGTTTATCATTCGACTGGTGTTTGGATTTCTTGCGATTTTATTATTGTGGTGGTGATATTATGATAACTCGGTTTCATTCATTAATTGATCAGAAATAATTCAAGTTTGTAAGATCATTTTCATTGAAGTAATTCAAAGCATTTTTGTGATCAAATACAGTAAACTTGTTAAACGCGCTCCACAGCGCCACCCACTGCATTTAAAGGGATTCTTCAAGATTTAGTATTAAGCTTTGTATTAGTAGAAAACCTGTAGTATTTTCGAATGTCCGTGCATTCCACCCTCATATCCCCCTTAGATGAGAGATTTATGTATTTTTTTGTCTAAAGACTACAGAGAAGTAGTAGGGGCTGTCCCACGTTTTCAACTTGCCCATAGAGGGTGGGATCTCACTCACAGAATGTACACAATAGTGTCAGCCATCTTTCTTTTGGAAGCTAAGCTAGCAGGCTCTTCTTCTGTAGAGAAAGAGCGTTTTTGAAGCCTAAAGTGGGCGGGGCTGACCATTGCCATCTTGGCAGCATGTCACATCTTGTCACTACTGGATAAAATAAAATGGGCAAAGAGGCGGGACGTGGGTGTAGCTGAGGTGCTAATGCTGTATGCTACTGGCCTCGCACTAAAGTGACAGCTGATTGAAGAATTAAAGCCAATAGTTAAAGTTCATGTTTTTGCCCTTCAAAATATTATAATAGTTAATATTATAATATTATAAAAAAGTGAGACTATTTACTTTACATTTTTATCAACTTTATTAATCCCACAAGGGGCAATTAGTTAAAAGCATGTATAGAACAGTACAGAACACAGATCACACACATTTTTCACAACATACAGTCAACTATGTGTATTGTGTTGCATTATTATTCTGCTAGTTAAAATTGTATTATCATGCAGACAGTAACTTACAATATTGCTCTGAGCTTCTGCGCGTGACAGTTATTCATGCACAAACGTCAGTCAGCATGGCATGTCATGTTCATAAAGAGGTTTATTCAGTCCATTTTACAATCTGATTTTGGCCGCCTCTCAATTTCTCAGATGGGTTAAACCAGCTTTTAAACCAGCAATTAAAGAGATTACCTCAGAAGTACAAGTAAATGCTTTAGAAATCCGCGCTAATTTAAGTGTGTGCATCTATTGCATGGACAGAGAGAAAGCACTGACGCTTGCAGGATTTCATCTGACGGTATCTTTTTATTTTACACTACAAAGTTAAATAACCATATCTGTTCTGTGACTGCAACAGTACCGCATAATGAGTATAGTCTCTATATCTACAGACGTTTGTAAATCTAGACTCAAAAAACAATGAAATTGTCAGACATCCATTAGTGCATGCGAGGGAAACAACTGGAAATACAGCGCTGGTTGTCCTCTCCATACTCGACAACGACGGAATCCAACAGCGTGCAAGGGCGAAGGTATAATACTTGTATTAAATTGTATGAAATAATTCCTAAAAATCACTAACTGCTGAGGGTGACGCTAACAGACAAACGACTAGCAGTGAAAGCAGCGGCAATCCACTTGTCACTCAAGTGGCCACACCCTTAATTATGCAGAACATTAAGGCTTAATATAATTTGAACGGATGACTTGGAAAAAAAATTCTCCCCCCTCACAGTCGAAGGACAAAATTAGCGATATAGACCAAAACAACTATTTGCCACCAGGCTGTAAACATGTTTTTTTTTTCTGCTGTGAAGTTAGGCATTTTAACATGCAGAGGCGGATGCAGAACATGGCAGATGGGTGGGCCTGGATTAAGTCGAGGTAGGCCAGAATCGAGGGTTTCTAGATTTTGTATTAGCTTTACTACTAGATAGGCTATATTTATGGAGATGAGAAATAAAAACTGCACTGTACAGCTGATCAGCTGTTCTGTCGAGCTTTCGAAGTTGTTACGGAAAGGCCAATGCTGATCAGTTGGTTTTTGTCACATGACCTGCGGTGCGCTTGCGGCACTCTCTGAAAAGTTGAGATGTTTTCATCTCGCCGCAGCATATATGCGCACCTGGACAATCGAGCGTGCTGCAGCCTGCATCACATGCATATGGCAAGCCAAAATATTCATAAACGCTGGTCAGGCATCTGATTGCACACTGACCCCTCAAAAGCATGCGGGACGTGCGATTTGCCATAAAAGCGCATGTTCTTAACGTGCACTTTGTGGTCACGGAAAACGCGCGTCAGAAACTCGTGGTTTGCGTTTTTTTTTTTTTTTTAAAATAAATAATAAATGAAACCTTACTGTAAAGTGTTACCAGAAATACAACTGGAAAATTTGCGAGATGTGTCTAACGAAGGGATTAGGGACTGTCTGAGGTGCTGAAATAAAAAACAGTGAACGTGAAACCGAGAGTTGTTTTTCTTTTCTTTTTTCTTTTTCTAACTGGAGTAAGACTTTAACAAATAAATGGTGCCTTAAACTTTTGGCTTCAATGACCCCTTTATGTTTTAACACTCAAACATAAACCAAAATCTCTATTTCCCTATTATTTTCACTGTTACCGCATTCACAAAGGACACTAGCAAATAAGAGCTCCCATCAAGGCTGAAGAGAGTCTGAGCGGCTTATTATCAGTTAAGTGTACCAAAACATAATGGTAAAACATTCACTTGTTTGGGAGAAAAACAGACAATATTTGCTCCTCAGAAAGCAAATATAATAGAAAGAATACATTTTAATACAACAATTAAAGTTCAATATAGCAATGCTCAATATAGCTTGACCATCTGTACAGAGAAGTATCATATGTGTTGGTCATGTGTGTTCACGACGCCTTTAGGTTCCATAAACCTTTCTTCTGATACCAGAGAAATAGACAAATGGCCTTGTGCACCTAAAAGAAGCTGGTGACTTACATCAGCATGCATTTAAGAATATGATTTCACAAGCAAAAGCACAAAGAATAAGTATATATGTCAATAAATGGTTAAGTAATGATGAATATACTTAATTATTGCTTTTATAAAAGAAATACATAAGCATTCAAAATGATATTTGCTGAAGAGGCAAGGGATTTTGACCACCCCTTCACATTTTACCAAATAAAAATGTGGTTGTTACATTAAAAAACAACAACAAAAAAAACAAAACAAACAGCTGTTACTGTTTTTGTTAATGAACATAAATTTAACATTTGTGTTAGCTTGAGTTAGGATGCAGATTTACTGTAAACTCACTGTCAAATATGCATTTCGAGACAAAACATGTCATTTGAATATTGCAGCCTGCACTGTAAACTGTGCTGAAGAAATATTTTTTCTATTCAGATATTTATTTTAAGGAAAAAATGTTTGAATATTCTACCTCCATTATTTGTGAAATGTTCTCTTGTTTGGGAAGTGTTTGTCATGATATGTTCTGACAATTTTAAAACCGGCAGTTTTAAATCTTGGTTTTAGACTGGACAGTGACTTTAAAATGGACAGTCAAATTAATGCCACAGTGAAATTAAGTTTTTTTTCATCTCAGGAGGCTGGTAAAGGTGAAACCATTCCTTTCCAGGCAGCAGTTAGAAACCGTAATCCATGCCTATATTACTTTACGGCTGGATTACTGCAATTCCCTTTATTTTGGACTCAGCCAGTCCCTACTCGCACGTTTGCAGCTAGTTCAGAATGCTGCTGCACGGGTATTGACTGGAACCCGGAAGAGAGAACACATCACTCACTTCACTTCACTGGCTCCCGGTGCAGTTTAGAATCCGTTATAAAATTCTTCTGTTTACTTTTAAAGCTTTAAATGGTTTTGCCCCGTCTTATTTAACTCAGCTACTTCATAGATACACTCCCTCCCGGTCACTCCGATTAGCTGACCAGTTGCTTCTGGTCGTCCCCAGATCCAAGCGGAAGCTCAGAGGGGACAGGGCCTTCTCTATTTGTGCTCCTAAGCTATGGAATGCCTTACCTTTGACCATTCGTCAGGCTTCCTCAATATCGATTTTTAAAACTCGGCTTAAAACTCACTTATATACTTTGGCCTTCAACCCAAACTGAGATTTGATCTTATTTGTTAGTATTGTTTAATGGTTTTATTTGTTTTAGTTTTATTTGGTTGATTTTCACCCCCATTTTATAGTTTATTTTATGACATTGTGATTGTTTTGGTTGATATTTTTCTGCTTTTATGTACAGCACTTTGTTTCAGCTGCTGCTGATGTGAAAGCGCTTTATAAATAAAGTGATGATGATGATGATGATGATGATGACAATAAAAGTAGTTTAAAACCACAATTAACTCTCTGGTTTATACAACTTTCACTTAGGAGCAAAAATCTGCCTTTAAATTTGAAAGAAATAAACATTTGACATTTATCGTGATAATTATCGATATCGACTGATATAAAAAAAATATTGTGATAATTTTTTTTGGCCGTATCGCCCAGTCCTACTCGCCACAGTAAACATAATTAATGGCGACTGTAGAACGCAAAAGCCGATTCCCGGACATTTTGGGCAATCTCGAAACACATTTTCGGGTAAACTCATCACAGAGACTGCCTAATTTTTGAGTGCTACATCCACTATTAAAATCCATCCAGTCAACAACATTTGACCTTTTTTGATAATCTGTTTCATATTCTGTAAATACAGTACTCTGATGTACAGTACATCACAATGCAGAAGAAAAGATCAGTCACTACTTCCATTTCATCACTACTTAAAAATTATGAGGAGAAACAAGGCGGTGGTACCTGGAAATTAGATCTCAGATCGCCCACATACAAGCTCTTCTGCATTACTGTACCTGCCAATTTCATGACACTTGTGTGTTTCTGTGGTTGATGTATCTTTATAAATGGCTTTTGTTTTTGTATTTGTATTGTGCAGGTACTGGGAGGCTGTGCTGGAATTGTTGTGGCCAAGATTTGAGCTCATTTTGGAGATGAACATCCAGAGCATTCGAAACACTGACCCTCAGAAACTGGGTGTACTGGACACCAGACCACACTATGTACGAAGCCTCATACACAAATAAATGCTGAAATACCACACTCAAAAAAAAAAAAAGGTTTTCTGGTAGTGCAAAGATTTTGTATGTTCACAACTAGACCACAGCCAAACATCAAATATTATTGAAAGATTATGCTCATGTTGTCTTTAGATTTGAAAATTAAATCCCAATTGATCCATTTTATTTTTATTCCTACCAAACATGTATTAAATGTATTATATGTGAAACTATACTTTTACATTCCACGTATGAAGATAACACATTCAATTAAAGAAGGAAAAATGTATGATTCAGCTGTATTCATTTCCGTCCTAAAAACAATGCTCAATTTTAAAGAAAACCTTTTCATTTTAGAGACTTACATGTGCTGTGTTCTTTCCATGTACAGTAAGATATGAATGCACATTTATATGTATGTGCCATAAATCATCTGTTTTTGCTTCTCGTTTGTGTAGATTACACGTCGGTATGCTGAATTCTCCTCTGCTATTGTTAGCATAAATCAAACCTTTCCCAATGAGAGGACCAACACGCTACTCGGACAGCTGCAGGTGAGCAGAACATATACCCCTCTGTGTTCTTGAATGGTGAACTGGCTCAAACCTGACATGGATATGATTTCCAGATTGAAGTGGAGAATTTTGTGCTGAAAATGGCGGCCGAGTTTCCTTCTAGACGAGACCAGCTCATCTTCCTCATCAACAACTATGACATGATGCTCAATGTGCTCATGGTGAGGTTACTCACATACCACACTGCCAGAAATGGGCATAAATACATGTTTTCAAATATACAATACAAAATACCTCAGTTAAAATGGATCAAAATGAAATACCAAATACTGTGTGTGGAATTGTTTTTAATTTAAATACACATTCAGTATTTTGAAATACACAAAATAAGTTTTTCAAATAAGAAGTAAATATAGCAGACAATAGGTAATCTCGACATGGAGGTGGCGGGCCATGAACGGCAAATCATCTCATAAATGAACCGAAACTCAGCTTATAGACCTGAGAAATATATCTATATTGAAATGTCTACTTTTAAACAGAACAATTCAAAACGAAAGACAGATTGCTGTTGTAATCCGTTTGAAATGTGCATTTCTCTCTGGCGTGTTCACTGAAGATCGTGAGTCAGCACTGTCAACTTTGCAGCGGCACTGACTGAAAACACTTGTTTATTAATAAACAATTAAAATGTCTCATTACTATATGTGATATTCACAATCATTACTTTTGCCAGTTCTTTGTGACAGCTTTTATGTGCTTTATTGGCATTGCCACCCTTACATAAATCACTGCACCTGCATATTTTAAAATATTAATTTATCGGTCATTATAAATGTCGATACTGATAGTTAGGAATTAGCCTAATATCGGCCCATGGATATATCGGTCGGTCTCTGTGGACTTGCGTTAAGTCCTCAAGACTGTAGGGTGTCTCATTTGTCATTTTAGGTTTCAGAAGGGTACTTGTGCGCGCCCCCCTTCGCGGTACGATATTTGCCCTCGATGTGCACTTTTTCTGAGTCTGCACTGACACCCTACAGTCTTGTGGATTTAACCGACATGGGCACAGGGCGCCCAAGTCCACAAGCCAGCAAGTGCACATAAAGTGTGCCATTTGGGACAGGGCCTAAATAAATCACGTGTAAAACTGGGAACATTGCCTGCTCTCTAGCAAAGAGTTGGAATGGCCTAGATTACCAAAATCTTATATCACAATATGAGTAATTTTCACAATAACAATGTATCATGTTTTGTTTTTGACTGTAAATAAGGTTGTTACGTTACCAAGTGATACAGGTGAAATTAAACTATTCTCAATACCAGTTTCAATAGCACAGCAAAAACTAATAATATGTATTAATGTAAGTAAAAAGTTCTCAAGTAATTAGCCTTTCGGCGAGCCCCGTCCCCCTTAGTTACTGTTGCCACCTCCGTCAAACAAATGGTCAAACACGAGCAGCGCGACAGATTGCCATGATGGCAAAGGGTATTCCCGTGTGTGTCAGTGACCTTTTTTGGAGCAATACCTCCGCGATATCAAGCAAGATCGAAGCAAAAGGGGTTACGGTATGCGGTGGAGGGGTTTATTCCAAATATAAAAATAAGAATGTGTTGAGCCATTTCAATGGAATTGATAATAATATTGAATATAATTTAAAATATTTTGAGTTTATTTAGTAAAATCTGAGAATACCTCTGTTGCAAATGGAACGTAAAAATTTGAATGTAAGCAGTTGCCCAGTGATCTAGTATAATGTAATAGGCTCTATGCCCGATCGCTTCCATATTTGTCTCAGCACGCCCACTCACTTACGGTGCTGCGTCAGTCTATGGTCATAAGCCGGTTTTGCGTTAGGTGGAGATAGTGTCAAATTACACTCGCTGTTTATAAAAACGTCCTCCGGTTAACGTGAATGATGTTAACAACACTGTGAGGCAGTTAGCTGTCACGCAAGAGTAAAAAAGAGAAGTTATTTAAATTATATATTTCGAGCCAAATCAACAACTTTGAGTGTTAGTATTCTCTCATATCGTACGAAATTCGACTAGCGAATCAGCATTTATAAAATCATTGTCTCCGTTTCTGAGAAAACGGATTTTATTACAGTTTTGCCGCCTATATAGACCATTTCAAAAGATGTAAACAACACTGGTCCAGAAGCACTTCCTGTTTCAGTTTGTAACTGTTTTCTTTATTTCAAATGTAAAGAAAACTTCTTAAAGATGTTTGTTTAACTTTTTGATTCAGTTTTAAATGTTCTGTTGGTTGTATTTTATCCCAGCTTTTATGTAGTGTTAAAAAACTGAAACAGGAAGTGCTTCTGGGCCAGTGTTGTTTACATCTTTTGAAATGGTCTATACTTGGCCTGCAGAACGCGGTTCCGGAAGTAAAGACGCTGACTGAGATTCGTTCGAACACACGTCACCAGGGTTCGTGCATAGAGCCTATTTGATTGGTTGTTAGATTTAGTATGAAAGAAATAGTATACTGCGAAGCAGTCAGAAGCAACTGGACTTTGGAGCAACACAGTCTTTTGGCCTACACGGAACAGTTAATTTGTAAGAAAAGTAAAGATTCCAAGTTTTTGTTTTATTTTATGTTTTGAAATTCATAATTAAACAGTCAAAGAAGAACTTTGGATTCAAGACTTTTATTCGCGGACGTTTTGTGTTGAGTACAAAGAACTTTGAAGTCCAAAGCTAGTGAGTCAGGTTGCTGCACTCACAGCAAAGTCAAAAGACTGCTCGACTTAGTCAAAAATCGAGTAGCCTATATTCAGAAGATTGCTAGACGAAGACGAATTAGAAGCCTCATGAGACGATCGCAAAGGAAGGCAGTCACTCGCGCGAGGACGGCGAGCGAATCGACGGGGCTGAGGAAACTTGCTAACGTAGCCAAACCTACAGTACGAGTTTCGGCTGAATGAAGTTTTCTCTGGAACAGGTCTGATATTTTCTTTTTGGCGCTATTATCCTCCTGATTAACCGTCTTACAGCAAAGACAGAGTAATTGGTCACATATTCCGTTCTGAAAGTCGTAGCTTTATTTAAAGAAATCCTTCACTACAGTGACTCTTTTTTACGAGTGTTTTTGAAGACATAAAGAAGAGTAGTTTGTGGACAGTCCCAGAAGAAATTGTTACAGTTTTGTGTGAAGATTTTAAAGTGACATGACATGGCAGATGAAAGTGCAGCTGCGTGTGTTGACCAAAAGAGGGCGCCAAAGCCCACAGAAAAGGCTGTAGAGGAGAAACTACAAAGGCTGAGAGGAGAACGCAAGGGGAAGTTGGCACAAATAACAAAACAGAGGAATGATCTAGCCAAATTGAAGGAAAATGAACACAATGTTAATTTCATTAAAGATGAAGCATTGTTTAAGTTTGAAAAATGCTTAAGGCAGTATGAACGGATTAATGAAGAGTTGTGTGAGCTAATAGATGAAGACGATAGGAAAGCGGTTCAAGATGCTTTTGAGAACAAATATTCAGAATTCACTCTGTTTATTGAAGACACAAACAAATGGATTCCAGATGTCTTAAGAGACGAGGAAGATGCTATTAGGCCACAAGATAGTGTATCCAAAGCTAACTCCAAGGTAAGCCACACTTCCAGTACTAATTCTGCAATGCTGAGAATTAAAGCTGAACGTGAAGCACTGTTGGCAAGAGCTGCAGCAATGAAAAAGAGAGAAGCAATAGAACAAGAAGAAGTTCGCTTGAGAGTTAGAAAAGAGCAATTGGAGCTTGAAACTGAGCTTGCTGCTTCAGATGCCAAATTAAAGGTGTATGAAGAATTTGAAGATGCTCGTGAATCTAACTATGACTTATTGGAGCCACCTTCTCGACCCAGATTTGAACCCTTGATACGAAGACAAGAAAAACATAATGTGGAAGAATACATGCTTCGTGGAGCTGGTAAGCCATCCTTTACATTCAGTCCAAAGCCAAACACTCAAGTTGGTGCGTCAGATAGAGGAAAGTCATCTTTGCGGTTTAATGCTGTCAGCAGCACGCCACATCATAGTCATGATCACACTGATTCTTCTACAGATAGCCTGCACGAAGTACTACAGCGTCAAAACGAAGTCACAGAGATGCTCATTAAACAACAGAGTTTGTCTCAACTGCCTCAAAGAGACATATCCACATTTACAGGAGATCCTCTGACTTACAGATCTTTCATAAGGGCATTCGAGCATGCTAACGACAGCAAAACAGACAGTCATCAAGATCGGCTGTACTACCTCGAACAGTTCACGAGTGGAGAGCCACTTGATCTTGTTCGGAGCTGTGAGCACATGAGACCCGACAGAGCTTACAGACAAGCCAGAGAGCTGCTTGATCGTCACTATGGAGATGAAATGACCATTGCTACAGCTTATATCAAGAAGGCTATGGAATAGCCTCAGATCAGGCCAGACGACAGAAAAGGATTGAATGCTTTTGCTTTGTTCTTGGTTGGATGTTGTAACACAATAAATGATGTTGACTACATGGATGAAATGAACAATCCTACCAACATGAGGTCCATTTTATCCAAACTTCCATTCAAACTGAAAGAAAGATGGAGAAGTCATGCTTATGACATTCAAGAAAAAACAAGAAAAAGATCCAGGTTTCATGATTTAGTGGAGTTTGTGTACCATCAAGCAAAGGTTGCCAATGACCCGCTATTTGGAGATATCCTGGACTCCACTTCAAGTAATCAGATCAACTCAAAAAAGCAAACAAGCATTATAAAAAGCGAGTTTAAAAGAAGCAGCTTTGCTGTAAATGTGTCTGCTACTGAAAATAACGTCAGTAAAAGCCAACCTGAGAAGAAACCCTTTGCAGTCAAGTCAGCAAGTGTTTTTCAAAGTCCATGTCTTTACTGCCAGAAGAACCATGCACTGAATGCGTGCAACAAGATTAGAGAACAGCCTCTGAAAGAAAGAATTCAGTTCTTGAAAATGAACGGCCTTTGTTTTGGGTGTCTGACAGCAGGTCATTTGTCCAAGGACTGTAAAAAAAGGTCTTCTTGCCCAGATTGTTCACTCAAGCACCCAGCTATCTTGCATGTTGTAAAGGAGGTTGCTTCATTGAAGACCAACAGTGCAGATGACAGCTTACAAAGCTCAAGTGAAGTCACAAGTGCTCTCGTGTCTGCAGGATGCAAAAGAGGTGACCATACTGGGGCCGAGAACAGTGAGTGTATTCTTCCCATCGTACCTGTACGGGTAAAACACAAGAAAGACACAAAGATAATCAAGACCTATACTTTTCTAGAACAAGGAAGTACAGCAACTTTTTGCACTGAAGACTTGGCGAAGAAGTTGAATATGCGAGGCAGAAAGACAGAGTTCCTGCTACGCACTATAGCCCAAGAACAGAAAGTTAGTAGCTATGAGCTTACAGATCTGGAGGTGTGTGGCTTAGAGGAGCAAGATTACATTCAGCTGCCCAATGTGTATACTCAGCCAGACAGTCTGCAAAAAAGGCCAACATCCCACAGAAGAAAGATTTGGAAAAGTGGTCTTATCTGAGTCGAGTCCATCTCCCAAAACTAGATGCAGAAGTTGGTCTGCTCATCGGTGTCAACGCATACAAAGCCATGGAGCCATGGGAGATCATTAATAGTCAGAATGATGGACCATACGCTGTGAAGACAGCTCTTGGTTGGGTTGTCAATGGACCAATCAGCAGATGTCAAGAGAAGGAATCAGATGATGGCAAAAGACAAAGTTTCCTTGTCAACCGGATTTCTGTGATAAGTGTTGAAGAAAAGTATTACAATGCAGATTTCCCAGACGAGAACAGTCTCAACATGACAAGCAGTTCATGCATACAGTGACATCAGCCCAGCTTGTGGATGGTCACTTCTGCATCAAGTTGCCTTTGAAGGATGACAAGGTGAAGATGCCATGCAACCGTGGTATTGCTGAACAGAGGCTTAACTCTCTGAAGAGGAAGTTCAGTAGGAATATTGACTTCTTTCAAGAGTACAGGGCATTTATGGACAACATACTGGAAAAAGGCTATGCAGTAAAGGTTCCAGAAGAACAGTTGATTCGCAGTGATGGAAGAGTATGGTTCATTCCACACCATGGGGTTTACCATCCAAAAAGAGGAAACTCCGAGTCGTTTTTGACTGTGCGGCAACTTACCAGGGAGTGTCGCTAAATGACCAGTTGTTGCAAGGGCCTGATCTAACTAACACCCTCATCGGAGTGTTGCTGAGATTCAGACAGGAGCCTGTTGCCATGATGGCAGATATCGAGTCCATGTTTTATCAGGTGTGGATTCCAGACACGGACGCAGATATGTTACGCTTTCTCTGGTGGCCAGGCGGTAACCTGAATGTTGAACCAGAAGAGTACAGAATGTGTGTGCATCTATTCAGTGCTACATCGTCTCCCAGTTGTGCGTTATATGCATTGAGAAGAACAGCGGAGGATGCAGCATCAAAGAGTACACCAGAAGCCACACAGACAGTCCTCAAGAATTTCTATGTGAACGACTGCTTGAAGTCAGTAGCCACAGAAGACAAAGCCGTTGCTCTTGTCAGGGAGCTGATGAGCATGATGGTTTCCATTTGACCAAGTGGGTCAGCAACAGCCGAACTCTGCTAGGCTCCATTCCTGATCACGAACGAGCAGCTGAGGTCAAAGATCTTGATTTGGAGCATGATGAGTTACCAGTGGAACGGGCATTTAGCAGTATAAATGGCTTCAGTTTAAGTTTAAGTTGATAATTGATATGTTAAGGCCTAGTCAATTAGGGGCCGGGATATGCTGAAGCCATTTCAATGGAATTGATAATAATATTGAATATAATTTAAAATATTTTGAGTTTATTTAGTCTGAGAATACCTGTGTTGCAAATGGAACGTAAAAATTTGAATGTAAGCAGTTGCCCAGTGATCTAGTATAATGTAATTTGATTGGTTGTTAGATTTAATATGAAAGAAATAGTATACTGCGAAGCAGTCAGAAGCAACTGGACTTTGGAGCAACACAGTCTTTTGACCTACACGGAACAGTTAATTTGTAAGAAAAGTAAAGATTCCAAGTTTTTGTTTTATTTTATGTTTTGAAATTCATAATTAAACAGTCAAAGAAGAACTTTGGATTCAAGTCTTTTATTCGCGGATGTTTTGTGTTGAGTACAAAAGAACTTTGAAGTCCTAAGCTAGTGAGTCAGGTTGCTGCACTCACAAAATGAATGAGACACGACTACTATTGAGGCTAATGCTTACCAGTCTCAAGCAAAATCAGAAAAACCCCATGACCATGCTGCCTCAAATGCAACCAGCACAGCCTTGAAGATTTTATAAACCGGTTCAGTGGCTAATTGTTTGGAGTTAGACATATAACTTGTGCTGCATATTTATTCATTTTGCCTCCGATACAGGAGTACACATTCGCTTTAACAAGCAGGTTGTTCATTACCACAGCAACCGATTGCGTGTCATGCTGAATGCGATTTTCGGGTTTAAAAAGTAACCAACGTTAAGCATAAGAGATGGAAAGAGGCAGAGAACCATACATTATTTAAGGTTATTTCTATTCGTTACGATATTGATATATGAACTGATGTTGTCAAGTAAGCTTCATGCTTTCCCCGCTGCGAACGTGCACTCCTCTAAACTGTAGTCGTCCACACTGTTTAATACATCTTAGGCACCGCTCGCATTGTGTTTTGGGCTTTGGAAAGGGAAACAACACAACTTTTCCAGACAATCTCTCGGGGTATCTTGTGTCCGATTTACAAATGCCGTGGGCGCACCGCTTACTGTTGGATGGAACAGCTCACACAGTAATGGTTGCTATGATGTGTGATTGGACAATGGCCGTTTTGTGGGAGGGGCTGGCGAAAGGTCAATTATTGAAGACAAGTAAACAGTTACTAATAAAATTTAAGCAATAGGGCAAATAAATACAGTAGGACAAAGATACAAATTAAATATGAAGTGCTACGTTTTTCAGATAGGTCTACTTAACAGGACAGGAGTACGAAATAATACAGAAATTGTATAAAGTAAAATGAAAAAAAAAAAATAAAAACCTGCATAGTATTCACTGTATGAGTTAAATGCGCAATGATGGTTTTTAAAGCTACAAAAGTTATTCTGTCAAGTGCAGTGAGTGAATTTATCTTTTTCTTTTGTTGTTTGATTAAGGAGACAGACAGCAGCAGAAAATTAGTCTCTTTAAGAGCTTATGCATGGACCAAACAAGTATATTGCACTTGTAATAACTCAAGCACGTCCCACTCTTTTTTTTTTTTTTAACTCATTTGCCCATGTTTCAATGTTGTCAATAACTCCTTCCCACTAAAAGGTGCATGGATATGCTTACGAAATATATAAACGATTAAAAAAAAATGTTCAATCAACCCCACAATCAATTCCACAATTTATATCGTCATATCACCCAGTCCTAGCAAGCAGTTATTCTTAAACACATTTGACTTGCTAGCTGATAAAACCAACAACCAATTAACTATCAAGACGGATTGGCTAACTAGTTGGTACTGGAAAACAGCAGCCTAAAAAAGAGTTTGACTGGCACAAAGTATATTATGTATTTTGAAAATACAAAAATAGTAAACTTA
This sequence comes from Cyprinella venusta, assembly GCA_038021265.1. Classification (NCBI taxonomy): domain Eukaryota; kingdom Metazoa; phylum Chordata; class Actinopteri; order Cypriniformes; family Leuciscidae; genus Cyprinella; species Cyprinella venusta. The sequence continues at coordinate 20,359,620 of CM075878.1, read as the reverse complement.
AATGTATTTAAATTAGGGCTGTCAAACGATTAATCGCGATTAATCGCATCCAAAATAAAAGTTTGTGTTTACATAATATTTATGGGTGCACTGTGTATAATTATTTTATATATATAAATACACACACATGCTTGTATATATTTAAGAAATATTTTCATGTATATACTATATATAGATTTATATATAATTTATATTATATATAAATATAAATATTTTATATATAAATAATATTTTTTTTTCTTAAATATACATGCATGTGTGTGGATTTATATATACAAAATAATTATACACAGTGCACCCACATACATTATGTAAACACAAACTTTTATTTTGGATGTGATTAATCGCGATTAATCGTTTGACAGCCCTAATTTAAATACAACATACATTTGATTTCTTTCAAAGGCTTTAAAATACAAAATAGCATTTTGCGTTTCAATTACATATTTAAATGCATGTATTTGAAACACTGCACACCGCAGTCCATTTATTAACTGTTAAGACTGTACCAGAATGCATCATAATGATATGTTCTGTGTGTGTTGTAAAGGAGAGAGCAGCTGATGACAGTAAAGAGGTTGAAGGCTTTCAGCAGCTCCTACTGGCGAGAACACAGGTACATTCTGGGATACTAAGTACCGGTTCAGACTGACAGCTGTTTTGAAGAAGGACATTGCTTTCCTTATTGTCATGTAAGTAACCATTGTTTGTTGATGTGTAATTTTACAGGAGTTTATAGAAGAGATTCTTTCATCTCCGTTTGGAGGGATGATTGCATTTGTGAAGGAGAGCGAGGGACTAATCGAGAAAGGGCAACTTGACAAACTCAAAAATGATGAAGGTCAGTGCTGGAACTGCTCTGTTTTCACTGTTAATTTTTATATCGTACTGCTTTATTTTTCATCTTTTATCATGTGATTTATTCATCACCCCAAAATTCCTTCATCATTTACTTAATGATGTCTTAAGTTGCTTTAAACCCATAAGTCCTTCATTCATATTCGGAACACAAATTAAGATATTTTTTTACATTTTCATCATTTTTGTCCATCCAATTAAAGCAAAACAGATCCTAGAGAAATTTCAAAAAGAGGAATTACAAACTATACAAAAGGAAGGAAAGAAAAATACCATGTGGGATCGTTTTAGTGAAGTAGTTAACCAGGACCAATCAATTATGTGATATGTGACGGCTGTGAAGCGCTGTAGCCTATTTGACAATAAACTAAAAGCCTATATCCTGCCTTTGCTTGATTTGAAGTTCTTGTGTTATGTTTGGGAAGTTGCAGTGATGGAACCACATTTAATGTAGTAACCTGAGATTCTTCCTTTAGAATAGGAACTCTAAACTGCGTCTTGGGGGTACGCTATGGGAAACAAAATACCCACTCAGCCATGCCGCAGGGATGCCTGCCTCACAAATCATATTATCCGCTCGACCCAAAGTTGAAACTGCAGGGCAGCGCAAGCTTACTAGAGCAGGTGCGTGTACTCACTGATTGGTCTCAGCCACTCGACCACTAAACGGCGCTGTGAGATCCAGTGAGAAGTGTTTAAATTCAGCAAAGAACACAAATATCTCTGTGATTTAAAGCCAGATGAAACAGCACTTACAAACAGGAGAAACACTGTGCGCAACGATACAGTCAGAAGGCTTTTCAATGTGCAAATTGTCATTTACCACAGAATGATGAAACGGTTAAATCCGGCTTGAATATGGCTTCTTCCACAACTTCTCCACTTCAGCGTGGAGGTCGGGAAGGAATGGAAGACTCATGAGGGATGGGAGATCATGGCCTAAAAGGAAGCACTCATCCAGCCTACCACTAGTGCCCCCAAGCCAGATCCAATCTGGCTGTGGCACTGGCCATGACGTCCAGCAATTCCATATATGCTGGGCTGGCAAGTTGAGAAGAATCCATACACACATACTGTTTCCTCACCTTCTTTAACCACATCCGCTTCCTCTTGACTGGATGTCGAGAGACAGCACATCCTGGCTAGACAGCACACTCCTCGGCAGAGTTCTACCTGCTATCCTCAAAACTGAAGCCTCTGCTTTGCTCTGACAACAGCGGGGCCTGAGCCATGGAGTGCAGACACTTTTCCCACATCCCTTAAAGGGGGGGTTGACTGCGATTTCACTTTTTTCATTTTAAATAGTGTGTAATGTTGCTGATGGTGCATGAACAGTATCTGCAAAGTTGCAGCGCTGAAAGTTCAATGTAAGCAGAGATATCGTCTTTTAAAAACCAGGAAGTGTAAACGCCTACAAAAACGACTCGATTGGGACTACAGCTGGGTTATGGTACGTCACTAACCTGCACATTTGCATCAACCACTCCCTTCGGAATATAGCTACAGGAAAGGGCATGCGCATATTTCTGCACCACGTCGAGTGAGTTTGTGTTCACCCAGCTGACAGGTCTTCTTTGTTCGAGCTTCCCACGGATATTACTTCGTCAACAATGGATACAATTTATGTTTGATTATATTCCTGAAAGTGACGATCGTAATCTAGCTCTCTGTGCTGCGCATTTTACGGAAGAAAGCTTCCAGAATCTCCACGAGTTCAATGCAGGATTCAATGCAGCAAGAAACTGTTAATAAACCATGAAGCAGATCCAACTTTAAAACCAGAGGCAGCAGTTGTTGGGCCACAACCTGTAAGTAGGCTAAGACTTAATCATTTTAAATGTATTTGCATGTATTCCAGACGTAACGTTAGCCTGTGTTTTATTTTTTTTATTTTTCAAATGCAGCGCTGGCTTTATAGCCACTAGGCTACTAGTTATGCTAGTATTTTGTGTCTACAACAAACGCATACAAACATTATGGACCTGAATTTTGTATAAGTACTACTGTTGTAAATGTATTTTTTATGTGTAAGTTATATGATTTATGACGTTATTTTCGATTTGATCAAGAACGTAAACTTGCCAACTTGCCAACATTAGTAGCCAGTCAGTTGCTATCGTTGCCAGTCAGATGCTATTGTGTAAGTATGCAGTCTCGACATCATTATTTACGTGTATCCACCGTCTGTCTATGTCTATGGTATCCACCTTTGGCATGCCCGTTTCGCCCGTAATGGTAATGGGCGTTAATCTTCCGGACAACGTGAGCGACAGTTTAGCCAATCACAACACACCCACCCAAACAAACCAATCTGAGCCAACTACGTGTTTCTGAGGGACTGGTTTCATAGACTCAGGAAGTAAACCGCTCGTTCAGGGAGCAGAGGAGAGCGCGGCTTAGAGTAAAGATGAAGTTTATGAAAAATAAGACTTTTTAAAAAAGAAAAACCACGAATACATGTTATATTGCACCCCATAAACACAATCATGCAAAGAAAAAAACAGTCAACCCCCCCTTTAAGGATAGGGAAAAATGTGAACAAAGCTTTTTCATTGTGAATTTATCGCAATGGGAGCATTCAGAACCCTCAAGCACTGAATGCACATGTTCCTCTCCCAAGCAGTAAAGACACAGGTCGTGTTTTTCCTCAGGTGTCAGGTGTCCCCATAGCATCAATTCAAGACGCAATGTAGAGTTCCTATTCGAAAGGGGACTCTTTTGGAAAGATCTAGAAATTATCTTTGTTTTTTTGTTTTTTGTTTTTTTTTTTCTGAAAAAAAAAAAAAAAGTTTAAAGGGATAGGCTACTCCACTTTTTTTGGAAATAGGCTCATTTTACAACTCCCCCAGAGTTAAACAGTTGAGTTTTACCGTTTTCGAATCCATTCATCCCATTTTCTGATATTTAAAAGAATATCAGTAACCAGACCGTTTCTGGTCTCATTGACTTACATAGTATTTTTTTTTTCCTACTATGGAAGTCAATGAGACCAGAAACTGTCTGGTTACTGATATTCTTCTAAATATCAGAAAATCATCTGAATGGATTAGAAAATGGTAAAACTCAACTGTTTAACTCTGGGGAGTTGTAAAATGAGCCTATTTCCAAAAAAAGTGGAGTATCCCTTTAGCTGAGTTAAAACTTTTGTTAAAACTGAGTTTGCTGCATCAGACCCAAAAGGGACAGATCTTTTTTTAAGCTAAGGTGTTAATATCTGCATTGCCATCATCAATAAACACAATTGCCCCCTTTATTTTTTACATATCGTCGCTGTCCGATGAAAACCGCGTATGTCCATTTTTGGCGATTTTGAGATTTTTTGACGGATAGAATGTCCAGGTTCATTTCCGTGTACAGCATGCGTCACATTATCTAAATGACCAATGAAAAGTTGTGAAATCATGTCATCTGATTTCCACGTATTTCCATTTGCTGTCAAAGCTGTCCATCACGCAGCGTATCTCCCATAGGCAGTATAGTATCTCCCCGCCCTGTGGAGGCATCTCGCCGGTCTCATGAAGTTTCTCGCCGGTCTCGTCTCTGAGACCCCTACACCTGGTATTAAAATGCATCTGTATCCAGATAAGTTATCCGGATAATAAAAAAGGCGTGTTAATGCAAGGTAATACGTTATGATCGAATTGTGATCGGATCTGCCTGACCATCTGGAGGTAGTCTGGCTCGCATTGTGTTCGGATCTTTACTAGTAAACGCAATCTGGTTGTTGAAACCACATATGTAGGCCTATATTTTACTTTTCCCAAAAATGCTAAAAAAATTAAACGAGTGAGAGCGTGTTATATAGGCTATATGACACGTTATAGTCAGATATGACGGCGCTACTGCGACACGAATCACCGCAGATGAGCAGCTGAGCGAAACTGAAAGTAAGTCACAGACGAGATATATCCAGCTGCAGACCCGCAGCACCACCAGTTTCAGAACCCCAGTTTCAGAACCCCAGCGCCAGAACCGGAAGTGAGGGAGGAGCGGAATTATTATTATTGCATTATAATTATTTTAGCAAGCATGTAAGGACAAAACGGGCCTTGAGTTCCTCATTTGATACATTGTAAGTTAAATTTAAACAAAATTGTTGTGATAAAACAGGCCTAGCTTGGGTTGAATTGGTCATTTTGTATTGATTTTTAACAAAACAATGCCGAATTTTCTCTCTTTTAGATTTTGACATTATTTTACACGAAAAATGCATGCTGCACATGTTCTTGTGAAATAAAGTATATTTTATTTAAAAAAAATTCCCATGCATTTTTATTTATTTATTTTTTTATTAAACAATCAAAATCATCTTACAAATACATCTTCAATATCAAAACAATTTAAGATTTTTGTAAACACAATAAATAAATAAAACATAAAATATCACAGAGGTCTAATGAGTTATCAGATTGTGTATAATTTTGAAAACCTCCAATGATTGTCTTTTTTTATATCTTTCAAAGCTTTATTATACAAAGTTAACTCCTTAAAAAAAACAAAAAAGAAAGGTCTTATCTTCCTAAATCTACACGTATGTATAAACTGCTTAGCTAAAATTATTAAACTGTTACTTGAAACTTATGGGCATTTTAATGTATACATTAAAATGCCCATAAGTTTCAAGTATTATTTTTTCACCATCATGATCAGGAAGTAACTCATAATACAATGAAACGAATAACTGAAACTAGGTATATACAATTATTTTACACAAAATCAATGTTTTAAAATGCTTAGGTAGGCTATATTAATGTATAGCATCATAACATACGTAGAGAGTAGGACATTTCTTGTTCAATAAAAGCTGTTTTATGTGTAAAATACCCTCCAAATTACGTTAGGTGGCGTTATTAGGTTTCAAATCTAAGCTCCGCCCCTCACTTACGTTCCTGGCGCTGGTGTTGGTTAGAACCTAACTCCGCCCCTCACTTCCGGTTCTGGCGCTGGGGTTCTGAAACTGGGGTTCTGAAACTGGTGTGCTGCGGGTCTGCAGCTGGATACTATAGTCACAGACGCAATCATCTTCACAATCATCTCACACACACAATCATCTTCAAGTAAAGAAACGAAGTGATCTTACCAGGGCAGGCTGTTGCCAAGCTCTTATTGATGTATGTCTTTGATTTTGAAATTAGCTGATGATAAAATTCAGCTCATATCTGTAATAAAATGCTGTTCATATCCGACAAAATTACGGTAAGATTGTGTAAATAAAGTATCAGTCTAGCATCGCCATGTCAGTGTATGATTCATTGTCTCTTCATAGTTTGCAAGAGACATTTAATAAACTGAGCATAGCCTATTCATCTGTCAATATGAAACGCGATTTGGTCATTCTAATTAATGATCGGAAGAACGCGTATCGACCACCGTTACTATACAATATGCACGTATGTCCATTTAAACTCGATTTTGGGTCAAATATGGATTATATCATGACACTGGCAAGAATATTGTTACATTTAAAGATGTTGTGCCAAGCATGACAAAGCTGCGTTCAACTGTTTTTGAAATAACATGTTTTTTTCACTTCCTGAAAAGTAACCGTTTTGGACATACGTGGTTTTCATCGGGCAGCGACGATATATTTGCAAAATACTAATGTTTTTTACTCTTTAGTATAAATTGTGTGTTTTTTCTATGTTGTATGTTTTCTGTTCAAAAGCTTTTTAATGTTGTCAGATAAATTACAAAGAATTATGTCATCACCTCGTCACTAATTAAATCATCCCATCATTATGGTTTCAAAGTAGCTTTACCAACACTGTTCAAAACTGACACTACAAGTCGAATGTTTGGGGTCAGCAAGATTTTTGTTCTTGTTGTTTTGAAAGAGATTAAAGGGATGGTTCACCCAACAATGAAAACACTGGCATCACTTACTCACGCTTATGTTGTTCCAAACCTGTATGAGTTTTTTTTGTTTTTTTTTTGGACACAAAACAAGATATTTTAAAGAATGTTGGTAATCAGACCATTGATTGTAGCCATTGACTTCTACAGTAGGAAAAAAATACTATGGAAGTCAATGGCTACTGTTCTGATTGTCAATGCAACATTCTTATTTTCATTGTACAGTATAGTGCATATATTGCTACCCTGCCTTGTGGTTTCAGTGCCATGACATATCACACCAAATTCTGACTTAAATTTATTGTTCTCAGTTGTAACCTGTCTTTCCCTTTCCCTTCTCTGGAACTGTCAGGCAGCATGTCGAGTTTTGTTATCGAAGGTGATTTTGTCTTTCTAAAGATATTGAACACAATCGTCTCATACAAATTTATTTCTCTGCACTGTGTTGTTAAAATGGGGCCAGAATGTATTATTCCCTGTCCTTACAGGAAAACACGTGGATCAAAACAAATGGCAAGTACAGATGCCTTGCCATATAGCCGCCAGTAGCTAAAGAGCTCAACTCAAAGAACAGTGTATGTGACATTGCATTTGATGGCTGAACGCCATCAAATCCAATTTGAACGCAATGCAGCGTTTAACAAAAAGGATGCTTGGCACCTGCAGATGATATCCTCTTTGCTACAGGGAATTCTTTTACTTTGCCTTTGAGCTGTGTTACACTTTAAGAGCAACCATTATGGAGACAAAGCCTTTGAAAAGGAGGAGGACAAGCAAAGAAACACAGCTAAAGGGGCAGAAGTTTAGGCCTCAAAGCTTGCCCATTTCATAGGCCTGCCAGCCACAGACATGTCACCGGACTGCGTATAGCACTCACATACACTATTTAAAGACTACTCTGATCATTACCAACATTCTTTGAAATATCTTCTTTTGTGTACAACTGAGGAGAGAAACTCATACTTCTTTTGTGTACAACTGAAGAGAGAAACTCATACAGGTTTTGAACATCTTCAGGGTAAGTAAGTGATGACAAAATTTTATTTTTGGGGGTGATGTATTCCGTTTAATACTTTAAGCTAGGATGAAATCTTTAGCTAAGGTGAATTAAATTAAATTCACATTTAAATAATGACAACAAATACTTGCATTAAATATAATATAATGTTACCAAAGATTTCTGTTTCAAATAAATGCTGTTCATTAGAAATGTCCTGAGGGAAAAACTAACTAATAGAAATTAGAATAAAAGTTTCAAAGCAAATCTGCATAATACTGGTAGAATGATTTCTGAAGGATCATGTGACACTAAAGACTGGAGTAATGGCTGCTGAAAACTCAGCTTTACCATCACAAAAAAATGCTAATTTAAAGCCACAATCTGTACTTTTTCGGCTTTAAAAATAGCAAAAATAACTGTATCTATGTTATATATTTCTATTAGATGTGTACTTACATTATCCCGACAGTTTCAACCAACTTTCAAATACGGAGAAATTTATAGTTTAATTCGAAGACACGGGACGTTTCTTTATTTCCGTTTCGTCGTCCGTCTATGGCGTCATATAACCTTTGACTCCACTATTTTCTCTAACTTCCTTGCGGAACCCGGCGAAACCACCAAACACAAAGGGGAACTGGACTACCGCCAAGAAAGCATAGAAAATGACGAAGAAAAAAAAGTAAGACGTATTTTTATGCGTGTAAATCACGTGCCCTCTCACGAGCGCTCACGAGATGCACTGTCCCCCGGTGCTGCGCGCGCATATAGCGCTGCCCGTTCCGGTCGTCTCATTCAAATCAGCCAACTGTTGCTGTTAGCGAGCCGCGCAGGAGAAGTATGACACAGGTAAACATTGGGGTTGCATTTAAAGCTTCTTGACAAGCTAAATCTACAGAGAGATGCCGTATATCCGTATATTTTGTAAAAAACGATCATGTCATGTCATGAGCTGAGCTGGTTGTCATTGACAGCGACAACAACTCCCGCGAGCCCACGCTCTTTCCTGACGTCATCAAAGTACGTCTTTGTTATTATGTGAAATGAGTGACCCCTGGTGGCCAAAAAAAATTACATATTGTCCGTTTAAATAGCACAAAATTATTTTAAATTATATTAATATTTCACAGTATTCATGTTTAACTGTATTTCTGATCATATAAATGCTGTGTTGGTGAACAGACTTATTTTAAAATCTTAAAAATCATCCTGTCCCCAACCTTATTAATCATATTGCAATGTTTCCATCAAAGGATGCTCCTAGAAACACCCACAGAGGTCTGGGTGAATCCCAGGAATCTGCATCTTTTAAGAATCTGTCTGCCTATATCTGTTTGTTAGCTCGTATCACTCAGTTGGTGCGGGGTTTCTCCAGCACATGGAAGCAGTCTGTGGAGGCCTTGAGTCAGGATGTGATGCGTTCCTTCACCAACTTTAAAAACGGAACCAGCATAATTCAGGTACAACCTTATTAGACAAATCTTGTGAATATTTGTGTCGCAATTTAATTATTTATTTTATGCATTTAAATGTTATGAATTCTTGTCTGGTTGTGTACACTAGGGAGCGCTGACCCAGCTCATCCAGTACTATCATGGTTTCCATAAGGTCCTTTCCCAGCCAACATTCCGGAGTCTGGCGGTGCGGTCTGAGCTCATAAACCTCCATCATCTGATGGTTGAAGTCAAGAAACACAAACCAAACTTTTGAACCCGCGCATGAATCATCAGGACTTATTGGGCCAAGACTGTCAGGAAATATTTGCTGTAGTCGCACTGCAAAAAATCATTCTTTGGGAGTACCTAAGAACATACACATTCATAAAACAAGATATATTTTCCTTGTAAGCAAAATTGTGTAAAACTGAAGACTAATTTTCAGAACATCTATATTGGATGGTGAGTGTAATTTTTCTTCTGTCACTGGCAGAAGTTCTGTCAACCTAAGCAAAACAACAATGCAAACAATTTTACAATCTTAAACTTTTTTTCCTAAACAGGTAAATGTATCTTGTCCTAAAGATGTTTAGATTTTCTGGAAAACAAGGAAGAAATATTAAAAGTCTGATATTTTCCAGTTTAGATCTAAAGCTAGAACAGGTGATTTTTCTACTGATTTTCAGTAGATTGTGATTTATATCAACAAGTATCATATATAATGAGCACTAATCTAATTCTTTGGCAGTCTTATTTTTTAAGGGAGAATTCACGCAAAGAATAAATATTCTGTCATTATTTACTCACCCTCAAGTTGTTCACAAACCCATAAGACTTTCATTCATCTTCGGAACACTAATCAAGATATTTGAATGAAATCTGAACATTTTCTGTCCTTCCATTCACAGCTATGCAACTACCACTTTCACCCTTCAGAAAGTACATAAAGAGATTGTAAAACTAATCCATATGAATTGTGCGGTTTAGTCCAAAGTTTCTGAAGAGACTTTTATTCAACCGAAACTGCTTGATGTGCAACAAGCTCAAAATTCTTGCGGAAGCTCAAACGTGCTGTGTAACATTGGTTCTCGCACGTCAAGCGACATGCTTGAGCTTTCGTTTACCATAACTGATGTGTGTGCTGATGAATGTTTATATATGAATAAAAGCCTAAATTCAATCTGTTCAGTCTCTAAAGCGATTGTGCCTCTTCTGAAAATTTGGACTAAACCACTCGATTTATAAGGATTTTTTTTTTTTTTTTACTTTTTGAAGCGTCAAAGTGCTAGTTAAGTAGTTGTCAATGGAAGGATAAAAATTTCATTAAAAAAATTCTTCATTTGTGTTCTGAAGGTGTACAAAAGTTTTGCGGGTTTGGAATGACATGAGGGTGAGTAAATGATGACAGAATTTTGGGGGGAAATACCCCTTTAAGTTTGCTGATAATTTGATTTCCTTCTATGTTTATGTAAAAGCATTTTTGGCCTGGCATCAGATCTAAAAATGTATTTTTGTTTTCTCAAAAGTTCTTTATGTAGGCCTATGCACTGTTGTCAAGATATGCGGTAGTAATATATGCGAAATAAAAGTATTCCATGTCTCAAAATAAAAGCTTTTAAATCAAAAATCTCTTAAAATGTTGGTGTAAAAAACAAGGCTACACAAGTTGGCTACACTATTTTTTGTTTTGTTTTTATGATGGCAATGAGTTTGAAGCTACATTGGACTTTAAAGGGATTATGTGTAGGAATTGCTACCATCTAGCGGTGAAAATGGATTTTGCATTCAAACGAATTGTGCTCTGCAGCGCCTCGCTTTTTCAAATGTGCTTTGCCTCTATACGGTAACCATTATGTATTAAAAAGCTTTGATAGGATTGGCACTTTGTCAAGTGTTCCTTCGGGTAAACAGGTTTGTTATTTCAAACAAACAGCAACTTGACACGACGAATAAATTAATGTTACAGTATGAATTACTGACTATGAAAACATGAACTATTGTAATAAGTAGTTAAGCCTTCGTTATTTGTTATATTTTCTAAAGTAGCCTACATGCATTAGTTATCATCAACTTTTAACTATAAATGTTCATCTGTCTATATCATAGACATATATCAAGTCTATATCATATCATGTCTATATCATATCAAGTACACAACCAAACAATGAAAAAAATCTTGTAATTAAGATGCACAGCGTAACTTCAGCGTCTCTTTTGAAATTTTTCTCCTGCATTAGCTCTATCCACCTAAAGCTATCCCGACATTAACTCGTGTTTTTATGTAATCTCTGGGGCCTGATGTATAAACGTTGCGTACGCACAAAATAGGCATAGAAATATGCGTACGCATTTTTCCTCGCACATATTGGGATTTATAAAAAATAAACTTGGCGTAAATAAGTGCGGACCGTAAGGATGCTCTTGACCGTGCGTACGCACTCTTTTAGAAGAGTTTGTGTTTTGGCGACACCCATGGTGTGCTGGAGTTAAATGTCTTTTTGCTCACTATTAGACAGAGAATCTAAAGAAAATTATACATCTACAGAAATATAATTCAAATATAATTTCACAAACCTATCATCACTTGAAGCAAACATCCATCCCTTCTTAAATGACCGCGCCAGCACGCGCTTTTGGGCCGTTTACTGAAACTGACGCACATAGCCATAATATAACAGCAGGTGGAGTAAAACCGTAAATCTTCATTATGAGTCCAAATAAATACAGTGGATGTTCAAAATAACAGTTTAAATAAATAAAAGAATGATTTAAACTATGTTTTACTTCTGATATAAACATTTAGCCTATATTAAATATGCCATTTGGAGTTAAACACTTAAACTACATGAAATCATTACTGAGAAGCTAATATATATATATATATATATATATATATATATATATATATATGAAGAGTTCAGATGCAAAAGCCTCTAAGTGCCATTTGAAATTTTCTTCTAAAATGATCATTTTTATCAAGCTTGTATATTTAAGTTCAGTAATTTCACTTAAATGGCAATGAAGATTACCTATTAATTGTCATTTAAGTGAAATTGCTGGACTTAAATATACAAGTTTGATAAAAATGGTCATTTTAGAAGAAAATTTCAAATGGCATTTAGAGGCTTTTGCATCTGAACTCTTCATATATACACGTATATATATACACATATATATACATATATATATATATATACACATATATATATACATATATATATATATATATACATATATATATATATATATATATATATATATATGTATATATATATACATGTATATATATACGTATATATATATATATATATATATATATATATATATATATATATATATATATATTCAATACATAGAAATAGACCTATTTGTTATGCAATGCTTTTGAATACTTTTCTTCTGGCATGCTGTGTTTTAATGTTTTAACTAGAGATAATTGCTAATCATGATAATAGCAGATTGTCTGAGAAAATTGTTTAGTGCAAATAAAGCACAAACATGTCTAAAGCACAAACATGTCTATCTGTTTCCATTAAAATATAAATCAATTAAAAATACTATTTGGCCAGTGGTAAAGATTGAGAAAAACTTTCTCTGAAATGTATTTAACACTATTTGATTTATTTATTCAAAAACAAGGCAAGGATATAGGCTACTAAAAAAATATGTTTGTAATAATGTGACGGTACATCCGCATTTCATGTTTTCCTAACGTCTTGTAGCTACCTTTAAACTTGGTATCACGTGGATATATAATGATATGCAAATGATATGCAGATGAAGATATGCATAGTAAAACTAGGCGTTGTAATCTCCATATATGGTTATTTCGGGGTGGAGACGCACGTGCGCACAATCTCCCGCTGACTGGGATTTATAAAGTGAATTTTGCGCAGGTTCTGGCGTACGAACGGTTTTATAAATCTGAAAACTTTTGTGCGTACGCAAATTCTGCCTTATGTGCGTACGCACACTTTAAGGATGAAATCTACGCAAAGTTTTATACATGAGGCCCCAGGTCACGTTTCCTTTTACGATCTATTTTTGGACTTTTCTGGCGACGAGGATTTGTAATGTAGCCTTTTAAACTTGCCGGGTAGTAAGCCTTTGCTTCTGCTGCTTTCAGTCACGTCATGCCAAACTTTGCGTAGATTTCATCCTTAAAGTGTGCGTACGCACATAAGGCAGAATTTGCGTACGCACAAAAGTTTTCAGATTTATAAAACCGTTCGTACGCCAGAACCTGCGCAAAATTCACTTTATAAATCCCTATGTATAAATCCCAGTCAGCGGGAGATTGAGCGCACATGCGTCTCCACCCCGAAATAACCATATATGGAGATTACAACGCCTAGTTTTACTATGCATATCTTCATCTGCATATCATTCGCATATCATTATAAATCCACGTGATACCAAGTTTAAAGGTACAAGACGTTAGTTAGGAAAATATGAAATGCGGATGTACCGTCGACATTATTACAAACATATTTTTTTTTTAGTAGCCTATATCCTTGCCTTGATTTTGAATAAATAAATCAAATACTGTTAAATACATTTCAGAGAAAGTTTTTCTCAATCTTTACCACTGGCCAAATAGTATTTTTAATTGATTTATATTTTAATGGAAACAGATAGACATAGTGCATTATTTGCACTAAACACTTTTCTCAGACAATCTGCTATTATCATGATTAGCATCTCTAGTAAAAACATTAAACCACAGCATGCAAGAAGAAAAGTATTCAAAAGCATTGCATCCATAACAAATAGGTCTATTTCTATGTATTGAATATATATATATATATATATATATATATATATATATATATATATATATATATATATATATATATATATATATATATATATATATATTTGTTACTTCTCAGTAATGATTTCATGTAGTTTAAGTCGGTCAGTTTGCTCACGTGACAACTACGCCGTCAAGCTCAGTTGGAGCCTGCGCAGAACGCCCTACTATTAGGAAGTGAGTGCCCATGTTGAGCTTCAGCTCTCTCCGTTGAAATCAACGGGGTCGCTGTGTCTAGTGATGGCCAGATGAGGCTTCCTGAACCACTGAGACCTCGCAGCCCATTGCTTCACCCAAAGGTTCATTACTCGAAGCTTCATTCAGCATTGCTCACTAATGACACCTAGCTACTGTGCAAAGAAATAGCAGACAAAATAAATCATTCTGAACCAATGACCCGCCCCCACTTTGTTTTATTTATTTATCTTCTTCTCACTGTTAATGTCTCTGTAACCTTTCATTTGCAATAATAAAGAGATCTGTGCAAACATTTGTCTATTGCCTGGATATTAAATAAAACGTGTAGCTATCTTTATCTTTCTGCATTTTGTTCAGAGACAGCTGTCACACACACACAATTAATTATTATTATTATTTTTTTAAATATAGTGACAGTATGAACAACAAAAGTGACTGTGTTGAGTGAGGGAGTGTAATAAAGTAAGCAACAAAAGTGCTGCAGTTTGGAGTGGACGAAGCAAGAAGGGGCTACAATATATATATATTGAGAAAATGAATTTAGGTTTTAGACAATTCCTCTTCTTGGACAAAACCTCTCCAGCCTTGGAAAAATATCCTTTCACAAGGAGAGGACGTCAGTGTGCCAGCGGGTGAAAATGAAGATACTAATGCTTCTGTTGAGCCCAGACAGGGTTGGATTTCCTCTTTCTTGCTGGCTCCATTACCATGAAAAAGGAAGATGTCATAAAAAATAAATAAATAAATAAATAAATAAATAAATAAATAAATAAATAATCCAAAAGGGCAATCCAAATCAAAAAGCAGTCCAGTCAGAGATCCAAAAATCCAAAGTAATTGAAATAATCTTGTCTAATTAATATAACAAGACTATAATATAGCTACTATAATTGATAACAATTATTAATTATTATTAATAACTATTCTAACCTGATACAGGCTAGTGTAGTAATATACAGCCCTAACACATATATGACACACTAACGATAATGAGATTTCTCTGACTCTGACGCGACTACAACTGCTTCTACTGCTCATGAAACAGCCACAGGGTGGCGCGAGCCGAACCGCAGACCGAACCGATGACGTTTTTACACAAACCGAGGCCTCGTTTGTCATCAGTCACGTGATTTTCACGGTAACAACACAAGCCTCGAATCGCGGCTTCATCTGGCACGCCCATTTTTTCTCGACACAAGCTCCGAGGCCTCGGTTCAAATGTCACATCACTAGCTGTGTCCATTTCTTTTACTGTCTATGGTCAGAACTCTCTCAATATGGCTCTGGTTCGGAGGACGCAGAGGACACTCTGACCAATAAGAGGACAGTTTTACTCACATGTGACTTTTATTGAACAGATTATGGTGCGCTTTAAATTGTTGCCTTGTGAAAGCGAACCGAACCAAGAAAGAAACTGCAAAATTATTGTAAAAATTATTAAGAAAAAAAAAAAAAAATATATATATATATATATATATATATATATATATATTTTTTTTTCTTAATAATTTTTACAATAATTTTGCAGTTTCTTTCTTGGTTCGGTTCGCTTTCACAAGGCAACAATTTAAAAAGTCCGAAACAGGGACTTACAATATATATATATATATATATATATATATATATATATATATATATATATATATATATATATATATATATATATATATATATATATATATATATATATATATATTGTAAGTCCCTGTTTCGGACCAAAGCAGGCGATCTACAGATCTGAAAACGCACAAAAGGACCTGAATAGAACCTTGGCTCATTGGTTTGCGCACATATACGAAAGGATACGGCAGAAAACATTAAACACTGCACACGTGTTGTAGTGTCCACACCTCAAGTGCGTGCTGGAGCTCACGAACTTCAGCCGAACTTCGACGACTCTTAACAGACTGATCACTTAACCTGAATAGTTTACTGCCGTTTTCTAGTGGGGTGAAGAATAACACTTTAGTGATCTTGTAATATCATTGATGAAGATTTTTCGTGACGTTCGTTTTTGCATATAAGCTTAAATACTAGTTTGCTATTTCATTGTGAACAAACAGCGTAGAACAATGATTTTAGAGAGGATATCTCCAAGAAAATGGTCTTTATTAATGCACAGGGTAAGTGTTGTTGTTGTATTATAAATCTGCTTTTGTTGCTGTTAGCACATGTAGCCGACGTTTGACAGCGATTGTTACATTTAATGAAATATAAAACATTTGATTATGAATAGATGCATACTTCTCTTTCTCCAGAGAAGAGGGGGTATACAACATGTATAAGGGATGTGACTCGTAAGCAGAGGTGGACAGAGTACACAGCTTTGTTGCTTGAGTAAAAGTACAGATACCCCTTGCTGTAAGTTTTACTCAAGTACGAGTAAAAGTAGGCTACTACAGTCAGATGTATACTTGAGTTAAAGTACTAAAGTACTTGTTTTTAAAAGTACTTGAGTATCAAGAGTACAAGATTACATTTTCTAAATATTACATTAGGCCTACTACTGCCACAGTGCTTACATTTATGGACAGAAACGTCGTACATGGAGTTATGAAAAATGTTAAATTTATACCTTGGAGAATGTAAAAGGAATTGAAAGTAAAATCAAGTCATATTCATCTTTTTACCATGTTGCTTTACTTAACATTTAAGAAAATTCAGAAAATTTAAATAGTCTGGCAAGGTGGGGCCATGGGCTGGCACATTCCCGGGATGGCCCTGCTGCGTCTTCATCCATTGGAAATTTCATCCATGGTTTGGTCTCTTATCTAAATCTGACCATGGAATTGACTTTGGCGGAAAGCTGAAGGTGATTGCTGGTAGGTTGTCCCAATCAGTGGTGTCTACACAATCCAATCACGTTTAAGAAGGAAACAACAATTAAAGGGTTTCCGAGATTTTTCTTATTTCCATTTTTTTTGTTTTTTGTTTTTAGAAGTAGTTACTTTTTACTCACAGTTATGGATAGAAATGTATTGGAGTAAAGAGTACAATATTTCCCTCTCAAATATCCTTGAGTAAAGTCATGAGTACTCCCCAAAAATGATACTCGAGTAAAGTACAGATCCCTCAAAATTGTACTTAAGTACTGTACTCAAGTAAATATACTCCGATACTGTCCGGCTCTGCTCGTAAGTATATTTGAAGTGAAAATTTCAGGTCCTAACTTTCAGTCATTATGTGTTACGTTCGTCAAGGGTGTGCTGAGAAAGGCCCACTCATTGGTTCCGCCGCAGCCGGTGCCTCCGCTTGCCCAGACGCTGCAGCGCTACCTGAGGGCTTTGGAACCGCTCTTACCGCCAGATGAGCTCGAACACACCCACAGGATCATGCAGAAGTTTGGATGCTCTGGAGGTCTTGGTGAAAAACTGCAGAGAGAGCTGATCAAACGAGCAAAGCATTCACACAACTGGGTGAGAATAGCACTTGTAACACAATTTAAATGTACCGATTTCATACGCTGATGCAGAAAAAGAAAACCTTGTTAATTGTATTATCATCTAGCAGTTCTATGTTTTTGGACATTCACAATGAACATATTGTATTTTTTGAAGTAGGCTACCATGAAATACCATGGGACATTATGCTAATTAATCATAGGGTTATTCTGTGTCAACTGAACCAGAGGTCCCCTGCTAAAGATTTAGATATTTTTTATATTGTTGAAAGAAATGCATAAATGGAGAAGAAAGCCCCAATTTTAGGCATCACAGCCTTGTGCAGCAATTTTGACTCTGATTGTGTATGCTAAGGTGAACTAGCAGGCTGGTTTGTTTGGTTTGATCTGGTGTGTCTTGTGTGTGTCTTCACTTTGTGCAGATCTCTGATTGGTGGGTTCAGTGGGCATACCTGGAGTGTAGGCAGCCTTTGGCAGTGCATTCGAATCCAGCCATCTCTTTGCCTAAACGTGACTTCACAGACTGGAGAGGTCAACTAGTGTATGTGACAGCCAGAATCAACAAACACACATTCAAACAAACAAACAAACAAACACACTTAAGCTGCGTTCACACTACACGCGACTTTGTCGCTGCAGGTCGCCAGTGGCTGCGCTGGAGGGCGTTCCCCGCTACTGGTTGCCTAGTAATGTTTGTAAGTGACAATCACGGAAGTCACACCGTGTCCTAACTACACGTGACGCGATAAAATTCCAGCGACAGCAAGTGTGTCTGTCCACACTAGACGCGACGTGACTGTGAGATGCCACACATTCAGAACAGCGTGTGAGCCTATGGAGCAGAGTCTCTCTGTGAAAGCGCACTGTTGGCCCGCACTCGCATTGAATATGGGTAAGGACATAATCAAATCAAGAAATAACATTATTAAAAATCAAAACATTAACAAAATATACTCATTGACTAATTTTGTTATGAAGTACAGTCGTACGTTTGCATAGAATTCATTTTGAACGCTATATTACATGCTTTCAAAATCTGAGGTAAATTATCCGTTATCGCTTGTGGCACAGTGACCTATTTTTAACTAAAAATAAATATTGTGTACTCATAACCAGTGTAATTTCTTCATTCTGTCAGCTGCGACGTCGCAGAAACTGTTGCAAGAACTGTTTCTAAATTAGAAACTTCGCGTGTTGCCGTCGCGTCTGGTTAGGACAAAAACTCTGATTAACATGGAAAAGATACCTTTTATTGCGTGTCGCGGCGTCGCGTGTAGTTTGGACATGGTGTTACGCTATGTTAGACAACAAATACGTTTTATTGCCGCTACAAACAAATATTTTGGAAGGAAAAGTCTAAATATAAATGGAATCAGTTAATAAAATGCATAATATTAAAGATGAACGAGAAACAGTGAGTGCTCTTTGCCATCGCGGCTATTTAACTGCAGCAAACGGGCAAATACCGGACTATCTGGGTTCCCAAAACCATTCAGTCACGGAGTCAGTTCGGTGAACACCACTGTATGTACACGGAGATATATCATAAATTATAGGACAGTTTATGACTGCTAAAATGAGCTTCTCGTTCAACTTGCCTCGGTCAGACTCAGCACTGAAGAGTGACGCGCTCCACAGACTTCACTCCTATTCGTTGTTGCTCACGAAAGTCGCTCTTCATTTGCATAAAGTTAAATATTTCACAACTTTGTCACGTCGTTGGACACGCCCCACTGGTCGCCTGCTCACCATTGAAAATGAATGGTAACGTGTCGCTTGGTCGCGTGTAGTGTGAACCAGGCTTGTGCAAAATTGAGAATTTCAGAATTGGCCTCCATTCAATTCATGAATTGGAATTTGAATTGAATTGACTCCGGCCCACAGGAAGTTGAATTTGAATTGGAATGACAAGAAGTGTAAAAATTCATGGCAATTCAAGGAAATTCCACACAGTCACACAACAGAAAGAATGTGTTGAATCTCACATAGGGGAGAGCGGGGCACAACGTAACGCTTTTTGACTTTCTCAGTTTGTGCAAATCTATTTAGAGTGTTTATTTTTTTCCCCACATGTCTAGTACAATTATGTGGTTTTGTTTTATTAATACAATGTATACTTTTTTCTTGATTTACCCTGAAAGAAATGTTAAATGTGACATGTCCCATAAGTGGGGTGCATTGCAACATGTGAGGGGCACATTGTAACATCACTATATGACAGCTTAAAATGCTCTCATCTAATCAAAAAATATAAGTCAAACCGAAATATTTTCACAATAAAATACAATTATTAACTTTTTCATATAAAATAATGGCATTTTTTAATAATTAAAAATAATCTAATTTTTGAGTTTGACAACAAACACACCGGAAAACACAGCTATACAGCATAGTTCAAAACAAAATAATAATTAATCATTTCTGAACATTTACTCTCAGTCTTTATTTACATGTTTCTCATGTTTTCTCAATAGAATTCATAAAAGTATAGAATATAATATCATATTTCTTATAGGGGCACAATGTAACACAGTGTGACACAACATGCCCCAACTGCACAACTGGGGTTTAAACCCTGCTTGTGTCTTCTGCTAGTTAGCGAAGCTTTAAAGAATGAAATCAACTGTTAAACAACAGATTGGAAATTTAAAAAAAATACCAGATTTGTCTAATTTTAAATAAACACAAAAAATAGAGATGAAAAATTAACTTAGGTAAGATATGTACTTTTGCTATGGTTAAATAAATGTTCAGTGATATCTTACAAAGATCTCCGAATTTTTTTCTCTTTATTTAGTGTTGAAATGACAATACTAAATACATCAAGTTTCGTCATGCTAGCATGTGGAAGTATTTAAAACTAGTGTGTTACAACTAGCCTGCATTACATTGTGCCCCGCGCTCCCCTACAGTCAGGGTTAGGAAGGTTACTTTGGAAATGTAATTGCTCACTGTTATAAGTTACTCATTATAAATGTGGTTTAGATTACTTTATTTGGATTACTTTATCAATGTAAAGCAATTTTCTTTTAATTCTGGGAAATGGCGTTACAATTACAATAAATCAAACTTAGTATTTGTTCTGTGCCTAGAGCTTTTAAAGGTGCCCTATAATGTTTTTTTTAAATTATTTTATAATGTTTCCTGGGTTGCCCTTATAATGCTAGTATGTTTTTTAGATCAAAAATAGTCATAATTTAGAAATAAAAGGCATTTTTCCTAGCCTGATTTCAGCATCTGATCTGATCACCCGGTTTGAAGGGGCGTGTCTGCTGTGTGTAACCGGCCTCTGCTGTGATTGGCTGACATGCTTGCATATAAAATAGCTATGTATAGAGAGCCTAAGTCCCGCCCCTTCGCTTCCGGCTCATGGGACTTTATTTCGGAAAAAATATGAATGGAAGTCAATGGGGAGAGACAACTTATGTTTTTATTCCGTCTGAACTGTGCCCTCAATTACACATATGATGTTTGTCAATTTAAAAGATGATTCTCAAAGTCAAAAACGTCGCAGTTTGTCATACAACAGAAGAGTAACATTTAGTTTTATGTGAAAATCGCTCTATGAACTACATCTCCCGGGAAGAGAAACGAGATCCGCTGCTCGTGTGTGTGCAGTCTGGTACAAAACACTCAGGTAGGACGGCGTAACGTTACGATTATAACGTAAGGCTGTAGAAACAATGACAGACAGCCTCAGTGAAGTTAGCTTCAGTCATTGAGAGAAAATGTGCACCTTTGGGGTTTGTAGTCTTTGTAATTACGTATTTTCACAGTCTTATACCTCAACGCTTTTACATCAAACTAGGGATGGGACGATAACCGGTTTCGCGATAAACCACGATAAAATATACTGACGGTTAGTATTATCGCTTAAAATTTAATTATAATTAAAACCGTATTCGATTATCGCGATTTTAATACCTCACTGTAAATCCTGTCGGCCAGTCTGACGCAGCCGCGCGCTGCACGCAATGTTTACTATTCGAGAAGGAATGGCGGAAGGCAGTGACCGTGCTTGGGAGATTCAGCCTTTTAAGATGACCAAATCTGTGGTGTGGTCATAGTTAGCTTTTACAAAAGTCCTGAGGGAAACTTGATCGAGGAGTCACCCTGTCTGCATCACAAAAAGTCACTGTCCAAAAGAAACACTTAAAATCTGCCGAGTCGTCTTCTTGTGTAACCATCACCCGCTGTTGTATAGCGAACGCAAGGCAAGTTAACTTTGACCTCAATACCGAAACTAGGTCTGGGAAACAATTGGGCACGAAATGTTTTGAGTTTAAACATTTTATGTCACTCACTTAAAATAGACGTGAAGCTTCCGCGAAGAAAATTTTGCAGCAAGTGTCTTTGAGCCGACGAACGAACATCTTCAAATAAGATTATTATTAAGAGTGACGTTTTAAGGGATAGTAATGTATAGATGCATCACGTATTACACCGATTTAATTATTGAATTGATAATGAGTTTAGCTAATGTTTTAAATCTTACCCGTTTATAAATTCATTTAGTAAAACAATCATCCAGACAAGATGATCACAATAAATCAACTCTGGTTTCATTTTCAAAACGATCAAAAACTGGAGACGCAAGACGGCCGGCAAGTTGTATTTGAATTAAACGAGCCCGTGTCTGTTGTGATATTGATGTGCGCTGTGTGTGTAGGGACTTTAAGCAACAGCCTCTGGTGGAATGGCAACGGCATTCTGGCGTTCTATTGCGCGACATTAACTGCTACTTCTTGTAACCGTCTACTACGGGAGAGCAGCTGATTTGCCGTAGTCGTTACTACGTGACAGATTTAGACAGTTATGTTTTAAGTTATGTGGCATTGAAATCGTTTCTGTATATCATTAAGTGCTAAAATCAACCCTTCTCTTTCTTTTTAAAATCACTTTCTTTTTGTATTTTGTCTGATGATTAAATTATTCTCTATGCCGTCCTCTTTACTGTTGCTTAGTGATTTTTGCGCTCTTTAGCTATGGCAGTTAACTGTTTATTTTCGGCTGCCGTCGCCGTTCTATCAGCAGCTGTTGCTTTAAGTCCCTAATAATGCGTTGCTATTGACGACGGGCATTATAAAGAAGGAAATGCCATAGAATAGAATCTTGCTTTAAAAAAAACTGCATACAGCTGCTTGTTTATTTGTTGTTTGTTGATTTTCAATAATAAAACTTGTTAAAATGTTTTCAGTGTGAGCATCAGTTCTTTTTGAACATTTTCCAT
This sequence comes from Cyprinella venusta, assembly GCA_038021265.1. Classification (NCBI taxonomy): domain Eukaryota; kingdom Metazoa; phylum Chordata; class Actinopteri; order Cypriniformes; family Leuciscidae; genus Cyprinella; species Cyprinella venusta. The sequence goes on along the minus strand of CM075878.1, from coordinate 20,336,832 downwards.
CTAATTTTAAGAAAACCGTGATAATATTGATAATCGCGATAATTTTGGACACTATAATCGTGATATGAAATTTTCAAACCGTCCCATCCCTACATCAAACTGCGACTTTCTTTACTTTAAAATGTATCTTTTAAATTGGCAAACATCATATGTGTAATTGAGGGCACAGTTCAGACGGAATAAAAAAATAAGTTGTCACTTGCCATTGACTACCATTCAATATTTTTCTGAAGTTAGGTCCCATGGTGGCCGACCGGAAGGGGCGGGACTTAGGCTCTCTATTACATGTGAAACCGTCTCGAATAATTTTACTCCAGCTATTATACGTTTTTTTTTTTACTATTACAGCCATCGAGATTAACGAATTCTGAGATGTTTTTAAAGTATTTAGATCTATTCCCATCACATAAAATGTTGCTGTGTTGAGTATTGAGTAAGCAGAGGACAGCCTGTCGATCGCGAGGATGAAGATATTATTGCAACCCAATTTCTGCCTTCTCTGCTTTCACTAATGCAGACATGATCATTTAAATACAGTTAGAGCTTCGTTGTGCAGTGTAACGTGCGTCATTGAATTCATAACGAGTTTGGCAAGTGTCCAGATAAACTCGCGCTGTGTGGAAAGATATTGATCGCTTTCTGTATACAATTTATTCACAATTATTATTATTTTTTCATTCTACTAAAAGAAACGATGTGAAGTCCCTGGCTTGACTTACTGATGCAAACAGTATTGAACGATTTTGAGTGAAAGATTAACGTTACCTGTCTGAACTTGAACAACAATAACACATCAGCTCGGTCCGAGGCCAGCTCTTGGGATGTTGAGGAAACAGTCATCGTTGAAATGTTTGGAAATATCCAGAGAAAATAAAATTAACCCATTGTTTCTTCAGAGGCTCGAATGAAGGAACTAAAAAAATACTTTTGTGTTCATGTGTACATCCGAACACTGATCAACGGCCATGCTTCGACTGCGCAGCTCTGTCTCGTCTGTCACTGAACATGGGCTGGCATATGCAAATATTTTGGGTCATACATATTAATGATCCCGACTTTTACGTCAGAGTCGGTATTATGTGGAGTTTCGCCTGTTTTTCAGGGGTGTCTTTCAAAAACGAGATTTAAGTAAGAAGGAGAAAGCAATGATGTTTGAGACTCACTGTACGTCATGTCCATGTACTGAACTCTTGTTATTTAACTATGCCAACATAAATTCAATTTCACATTATAGGTCACCTTTAACATTCATTGCTGGGGGAAAACATTGCTGGTAGTTCAAACTAATATAATTTATATAATATGTAATGCAATCATACCTGACATTGTAAAGCTACATTGTTAAACACTTCACTTAAAATATCTATATGAATTTCTTGGAATTTTTATTCAATTGTAATTCTGCTTCCTTTTAATTCAAATTCGAATTGTAATTCTAGATCCTGTTTTTGACATAAATTCAATTCAAATTCTAGAATTGAATTGGAATTTAGTAGTCATTCTCAATTCAATTCTGAATTGTGCACAAGCCTGGTGTGATAGCAGCTTAACAGTACCAAATAAATCTAAAATTTGGCTAAAAGAATTTATTGTACTGTAAATTCAGAGCATTTAAAGAGGTCATGAACTGGATTATTTTATTATTTTATAATGTTTCCTGGGGTGCCCTTAGGCCCCGTCCACACTACTGCGTTTTCGTTTAAAAACGGTGACCTTTTGCTACGTTTGCACCTCACATTCAGACTAAAACGTAAAAAATGAAGACCTGAAACGGAGAAGTTTAGAAATGCTGCAGCTCCGTTTTGTGTTTTGGTGAAGACGGGACAAAACGGAGGACTTTAGAAATGATGACGTAGAGGCTTACGCTCGGTTCTGTGATGGGGTGTTATCAGTCATGACGTGTCCTTCCCTGATTTGTCATCCACTGTTTACACCGGCACGCGCATGCCCAGTGTTGGTGAATGGTCACGTGATCCGCGTTTTCAGTCGTTTTAATATGGACGGAGATCAATTCAAATACGCAGATAAAATGCTGTTGTGGACAGAGATCGTATTCGTTTTAATTCTCAGTTTTTAAATGAAAACGCAGTAGTGTGGACGGGACCTTATAATGTGAGTGATTAATTTTTGTTAGTTAAATTGCTAGTTAAATTTTGTTACTTATAATGTTAGTTGGATTGAATGATCTTTACATCAAAAATTGTCATAATTTAAAAATAAAAGGCATTTTTGCTAGCCTGATTTTAGCCTCTGATTTGAACACTCTGTTTGAAGGGTGTGTCTGTTGTGAGACTTCTGTGTAAACACCCACTGCTGTGATTGGTTGACATGTTTGCATGTGAAATAGCTAGTATAGGCTCTATGCACAACTGCACTTCTTCCTGAACTTCAGCCAGCTCCTTGTTTCCTGTATACCATTATTGGACAATTTGATTAATTCAGGTGTGCTTGACCTCAGTAGTCACGGCAACAATAATCAAACACACCTGAATTAATCAATGTGTCCAATAATGCCAGACAGGAAACAAGAAGCTGGCTGAAGTAGTGGAGCTGTGCATAGAGCCTATTATGAGGAACTCTCTCTCGCGCAGAGGTGGAAAGAGTACCGAAAATATGTACTCAAGTACAAGTACAAGTAGTTGCTAAAATAATACTCGATTACAAGCAAAAGTAATGGTGTTAAAAATGTACTTAAGTAAAAGTACAAAGTACCCCTCTCAAAAACTACTCGAGTACTAATTACTTTTTAGCCTGTGATATTTATTCACTTTTATGGAATTTTTTTTTCTTTTTTTTTTTTTTACTATAAAGATTTCCAAAAGTACCCTACTAATATTTCAAAAGTTTCAAAAGTTATCAGCATTTAGCACTGACACAAATGCGCAATCTAGACAGACTGTCAATCAGTGCAGTTACACTGTTATGCCAGTGGGTCGTGGCCGGCAAGAGACTGTTTTTATGAAAGAGTCATTATTAAACTCTTCATTCTAAGCTTAAAACATGGATTCAATATTAATAAAACAATGTGTTGACAATGACATACAATCTAACTTTTTAATCTAAGTTTACAATGCTAAATCTTTATTACGGTATATGTGCTTGTCACCTGAGTAACGCTGAAACTCATGTTTCAAGTGATGTTTTTAGTCAAATTATCGTGAGGTCTACCCAACTTTAAAAACGAAAACAACTGAACTATCACAAAAATTTAACATAATGTATTTTTTGAAATTAGAGGCTGAAGTCTTGTAAGCTGAAATCACCAGAAACAAAGTTTCTATAAAACGCACGCTGTCTCCTTTCCTTCCTCTGTATAAGAACAACTCCTCCATGTGGGGTCATGGGCACTGGTAATCTGGTATTTCTTCAGAATTTTCAATGAATTCAGTGTCTCGAATGTCCATGTCCATAACGGCAAAGTTCTTTGATAACACTAAAATACACACTGAAGGACGTGTGAGGACGAATAGCTCTCCAGAAACCGGGCTTTTTTCCCGGTCCAAATACAAGGGTTTTTATTGGCCCGCCCACGATCAGTTATTTCCATTGGATACCCAAATGCTGGTCAAAGATTTGAATAATTGTTGAATTCAAATTGTACAAGTACTTTGTAATTAATGGGATTTTTAAAGTACTGAAGTACATTACTTAAAGGTATAGCGGAGGATCTTTCCGAAATTTAGAGAAGACCCGCCCTCTTCAATTTTTTTAAAAAAAAATGCAAATGTCAAATGCCCGTCCGTGTTTTATTTATACTGATCGATTGAGTGACTGAAGGCTCAAGACATGATATGTGCTACCCTGTATCACACGAAATACGTTCTGAGGAAACTATTTTGCAAATCGCAAATGTTACATGGCAACATATGAGCAGTGCTATTACGTTGGTCCTTAACCTAACATGTCTCATTGTTAATACGTAGGTATTAATACGTTATTTTTATACATGGTTGCATATGGAGAAGTAGCTTGTTGCGTTTGTGTAATAATAAACACACACGGTTTTAGAATATGAACACATGAACACACACGGTTTTAGAATATTTCAGCGCGATACCATTTACCATTTGGTCAAAAGGCTACTTTAGACAAATTGAGATGTTTACCGTGTCTATGCGGTGCATGACTTGTGCCAGGGCTAGCATTGCTAAGTCGCTTGCATTAACTTTTACTAGTGATTTTAAATGGATTTCTCCAAATAGCATGACAAACTTTACCTGTCTAGTAGAATCTTCGCGACTGCGGCATCAGTGAGAAGCCCAACCTGTGCTTTTAGCGCATGCCTTTCTGCGGCCTTTCTCTTCTTGTCATACACTTCGTATACATTTTTTCTCTTTCGACCCTGAGTCATTTTCAAAGGAATGGCTGAAACTGTAACTCTGACATAATACACCAGAAAGTGAAAACTACATAGAGATGAGCACGTACGACGGCCTTACGTAAACATATCACCAGAATGATTGACACTTAGGTGGAGCAATAGTATAGACTACTCACCCGGAAAAAGAAAATCCTCCGCTATACCTTTAACTTAATTTGTACTCAAGTACAAGGAAAATTACAGACTTAAAAATGTACTCATAAAAGTACAAGTACATGAAAAAACTACTTAATTACAGTAATCTGAGTAGTTGTAATTCATTACTTCCACCAGTCTCGAGATATCTTTTACTACTTTTTTACTATTACAGCTATCGAGATTAACAAAACGTAAAAAGTATTGATCATATATTTAGATCTGTTCCATCACATGAAAGGTAGCAGTGAAGAGCATTAAGCAGATGACAGTCTGTCGATCGCGTGAATGCTGTGATCTAATCATTGCAACACAATTTCTGCACTCTCAGGAATGCTTTCACCAAATAACAATGCGAACACGATGTAAATACAGTAAAAGCTCCGTTGTGCAGTGTAACAGCGTCATTGATTTCATAAAAAGTTTTGTCAGGTGTCTAGATAAACTCGCACTCTGTGATTGACAGCTTGGGCGATTGGTAAGAGAGCATTCTTTGATTGCTTTCTGTTTTAATTTAATCACAGTTTAAATCCACAGTGAAATGCACCAAATAAAAATAATGCACTGCTGAGACATTCACATTGTTGAAAACAAAAACTTTCCTAACACTAGGATTGTTTAGAAGGTAATGGTATTGATCCTGTGCCGATCTTTTCTCGTTCTCCAAAGATGTGGTGATGTTAATATAGGCATTGATATTATTCTGCAAAGGCAGAATTTCACTGCCCTGTTACGTCACACGTGTCCACTTTTGAGATCCTGTTGTTTTCTGGCCTTGGTTTCAATAAAAGCAGTTTTTGGAATAACAAGGAAGTTTTGAGTTTTGAAACTTACAGGGTACTTTTATAGTATAACGAACTCTTAACTATTAAAAGATCAAAGAAAATTTGAATTCTCAGTTCATGACCCCTTTAACAATTTGATTTATCTGATATCTAAGACATCACTTAACCATCCCACACTCTTAAACCACTGCGCTTACACCACCAAAAAAAAAAAAAAAAAAAAAAAAATCCTTATCTTCTCTGCATTTCTTCTCTTCTCCAGTTTTCTCCTATTCTTCCTAATCCAGGTGTCTAATGAATCTGGCCTTGTAAATTGGCTTTATGCACAGCTGCACTACTTCCTGAACTTCAGCCAGCTCCTTTGTTTCCTGTCTGCCATTATTGAACAAACTGATTTATCCAGGTGTTCCTGATTATTGTTGTTATCCACATACACACCTGGATTAATCAGTTTGGCCAATAATGGTAGACAGGAAACAAAGGAGCTGGCTGAAGTTCGGGAAGTAGTGTAGCTGTGCATAAAGCCCATTACAAATATTGTTGGCTCTTGTCCAAATTGCTATTGTTCCCCTTTTGTGAGTCACTTTGGGTAAAAGTGCCTGCTAAATGCATAAATTTAAAGACAGTATTAGGGCAGCATGTTTAATTAATGTATGTCTGAATTGTTTCTTGTCCAGGTTTGCATCAAAGTTAATTGCAGGAGTGTTGGACTTTAAAGCTGACGTGGACAGGTATCTATGGACAACATTACTATACAGTGGCAGATTTACACATTTATGTCCAAAAACCTGTGCTAATTTAATCATTAACATTAATCATTGAATGCATGTTTCAGTCAAGCAGTGCCAAACACCAGGGAATAATAGCTTGCTATTATTTCATATCAATCTGTTGCTGTTGGTACATCAACAGGATTTTCTTTCTCTTTTGTTCCTGATTTTTTTCCACTTGCTCTCTCTTGTTGTATTTATTCCATCATCCAGTGGGAAGCTAGTGGTAGAGTATATGCGTGGACAGCCGCTATGTATGGAATTGTTTCCTCAGTTGTTCTCCTCATGTCGAATCCCGGGACCCAAACATGACCATGTGGTTCACTATGGACGTCCACGCCGTGGCCCAGCTCACATTACTGTGGTCAGGAACTACCAGGTAAATTAGATTTTAATGCAATCCACAAAATTCATAAACGAGAACTGACCAAGAAAATCTCAAACACGGGTTGGGTTTATATAAACAGGAGTAGAACAAATGTTTTTTTTTATTTTTTTAGTTTTTTTTTATTGACATATTTATATAACATTAACAAAAGGCTTCCACAGATTCAAATTTTACATCCAACCCTAGGCTTACACACACATATTATACCACAATATACATAATATTCCCATCAGTAGGCTAAGTAAATTTAAGCTAAGGTAGAACCACCAAAAGTAATAGTAGTTATAATCAATACAATAATACAAATAAAAACAAATGAACAAATAGTTAAAAAAATAGTAGGTTGGCCGGGAGCCAGGTCCACTCCTCAGGATGTTTTTTGCTACCTTTTTTTTACTATTATTTCCTATTATCTTATACCTTGGGCCATCACAAGTTGATGATGACCACCCCATCTCGGCCCCGTTTGGCCTCAGGGGCCAAAAAACACCCTTTTGGGGAAAAGCTTTTGGCGGCATTATGTAATTGTGAATATTAAGGTACTGCAGCTACATAAATGGTCATATAACCCTAACATTTTGCATAGTGTATCCTGACACATAGGGGAAACTAGCAGAAAAAGATTCTGGGTATTGCTGCCTTTTTACTGTCAAATATTACCCTCAATATACCCCAAGAGACAAAATAATGTCTATCCGCCTGACATATTGTCATCAAAGATGATAATTTTCAAGCATTTTATTATACATATAACTGCCACAAATGTACATTAAAAACTTCCCAGGTTTATAAGCTTCAATTTAAGTCCAAGATGACCTTTCTATCTTGAGTATTATAGCTGGTATAACCAAAGTTCTCCACTGTACCTCAAATCGGAGAAAACGGAACTTTCAAGCATTAGCATTCCATATGGGATTTTTGCATATTCAAAATATATCTAAAAGAGTTGAGACTTGACTTATCTACTGCTATACTATATGAAGTGAATTGCATGAAAATTGAGTAATGTTATGCCCCTAGGTGGACTGGGGTCAGGGTGCAACATAGGGTACATTCACAACAAAATCAATTAACCAAATGTGAGACTTATTAAAGCCCACAAAGTCCTTGCAACACAAGGAATAAAGATGACTCTAGTGTGCAGTCTGTTATCAAAAAGCCAAACTTCAATAGAGTAAACATTAGTAACCTTCTGTAAAGGTAAACATTCTTTATAGCCAAATGGTGAAAATGTTTACTTTACAAGTGAATAATACCGTCACCCTCCCTTTTTCCGCATAGACATAAAAACCATTATCCAAACTTAAATGGTTGTAATTCAAGAATGCTTTGGAATATCGACTTATAGTTGGTTTTGTTTTAAAGACATTTGCCAGATTATTGTAGAAGTGTAGAAATGATGAAAGTAAAACACAAAAAAGTTATTTAAGTTTGAGTTTATGAACAAGTGCAGTGTAAAAATATAATTATTAATATTTTATTATATATATATATATATATATATATATATTAGGGCTGTCAGTTTAACGGGTTATTAACGGCATTAACGCAATCCCATTTTAATTTTTTATCGCGCGATTAACAGTCTTTTTGTCCTAGCAAACTTTGTAGTTTTTTCACATGCTTTTGCAACAGGACGCGACATGCGTCCTGATCCATTTCGGCGTCTCGCGCTCGTCATCCACTCAAAGCTGGCTCACAAGCCGAAACGTGTGTTTGCGGCGTGCCTGTTGTTTTGTTTATGATCTAGATCCGCTTGCGCTTTGGTCAAAGAAGCAACAAAACGTCCTCGCGCGGTGCAAGCCATTGAAACGAATTATGTGCCGCACACACTCGTTTCGGCTTGTGTGCCGGCCAAATAGTAACATTACGTTTTGAGTGGATGACGAGCGCGAGACGCCGAAATGGATGCCCTAAGATTCTGAATGGAAAGTTTACTTTTTAAAAGTTGCCAAATTGTCCCATTGACAAGACCAAGTGCTCTGTGTGTTTTGCCGTTGTGAACTGAGCTATCATCATCGCAGCACGTCCAGTCTGAAACACCACTTGATGATGGCCAAGCAAACACACACACACACACACACACACACACACACAGATGATGCGAGTTCTCCACCCCCTCGTCAATATCAGGACCTCATCAGTATTTCTTTTACCCTTTTATTGATAGTAGGGATGCACCGAATCCAGGATTCGGATTCGGCCGAATATTGGGCTTTTTGACGGGGGTTCGGTTTCTGCCGAACCTTAGAATTTTTTTCCACCGAACCGAACCCTAGGCGTGCTATGCTGATCGACATCACACAGTCGGAAGATGTTTACGTAGGTTCGAGTGCAGTAGTTGTGAGAATTTGAAAATGTATCTCGTGAGCAGGAAAAGTGTTGTTTGGCAGTACTTTCAGGTAAAAGAAGACGATTCAAGTCGAGCTATATGTTCTATTTGCAATGCCGATTTGTCTCGGGGTGGCAAGGACCCAAAACAGTACACAACATCGCCGCTGTTAAAACATTTGCGTATTAAACATCCGAAAGAATACGAGTTGTGCATGAAAGAATCTAACAGCAGCCAAAATGCAGCAACTTCAGGTACGACAAAGGAAGGACAGTCACAGCTAAAAACATGTGTTAACCAGACGACCATTACCAGCTTTGGACCAAACAGTGGGCCTCAGATCACACACGAGCCAAAGCCATTCATGCAGCAATTGGGAAAATGATAGCCACTGACTTGCAGCCCTATAGCATAGTAGAAGACACTGGATTCAATGAGCTACTCCATCTGCTTGAGCCACGTTACAAAATCCCCTCCAGGCGCTTTTTTGCTGATAAAATCATCCCTGAAATGCACGAGTTCATCACTTCCCGCATAAAAGCACACGTTGCCGAAGCACCTGCTTTTGCATTTACATGCGACATATGGACTTGTGAGTACACTACAAACTTGGTCCATAAATCAAACACGCTTGCATGTAATAATATGAAAGTCGGTACACATGTTGATCTCATCGTTTCATATATACTTCGCACTTTTACTTTTTACCCCTGCCCAACAGGAAGTCAGCTATTTAGGGTTGTTTGTAAAACACATGCAATGGTATTTGAAATACTCCTCCTAGAGCTCTGATTGAAATTCGATGAAACTCAGTCAGCATGAAGTCAAGACATTGAGGATGAAAGCTTTTGTGGGGATTTTTGATATCTCGAACGGTTTGGCCGTGGCGAGGAAACAAAGTCATGGCGAGAAACGTGAAACAGGAAGTGTGTTATAACTTCAGCATACATTAACTGATCTTGATGAAACTTCAGCAGTGTGTTTTCGCTGTAAGAGGACGATCACATGGATGTGACTATTGTGAGTCAAAGTTATAGCGCCACCAACTGGTAGCAGGAAGTGTGTCACTTTCAAAATGCTTTGAAATCACCCTTATATTTTTACCTGATTTGCTTCAAACTTCATCTGTATAATGTAAACATATGGCAGATGTAGACCTGTGAATGGATTTTTGATATCTTTTAAACTGTTGCCGTGGCGACGCTTCAAACTTTACCATTCTTTTAGGATGCTTTTGAGACCCTTAGCATGCTTCAAATTGCATGCAACTCATCAGACACATCACATTTATTAGCCAGTAGACATGTGCAAAGTTTCAGAAACGGGCATGGTGAGGGCTCAGTGGCGCCACCTTTTGACAAAAATGGGGTTGTTAGTTTTATCTACAGTTACACAAATCAGTATGTATATTGTACTCCTCAAGCCGGACAACTTACTAATTCACACTTATTAGCAAGAACCAACAGAAAGTCAGATATTTTTGTTTGAATGTGGTCATGCTCTCTCTGAGCCTACATCTCTGTGTCTCTGCCTCTGTCTGGGTGTGTGTGGGTTTGTAGGGGGAGGGGGCTTAACCATTTCACTGCTGTGTGTCTGGCCTGCATAAAGAAAATAAATGCATTAAGCCTGGTATTTTTTAAATAAGTTTTTATTTGAATTTTTTGTAAGTAAAGGCATAATTGTAACAAGTTTAATTGTACTGCATTGACAATAGTTTTATATAATTAGTTTATTAATTAAATTAACTTGGTCCATAAATTTGGTCTGAAAATGTGGTCCATAAATCAAACACACTTGCATGTAATAATATTAAACTCGGTACACTTATAGATCTCATTAGCCCAAACAACTTTAAGCCAGCCCAACAGGAAGTCGGTTGTTTCGGTCTGTATGTGAATGTTTTGCAAAACCAGCCTTTACATTTTTATTTCCCCCTCTTAAGTAATTTTTAATTATTCCCACCAAACTTCATCAAAATTATGAAAATACATTAAAGATACTAAATTGTGAACGGATATCGAATATGTCAAACAGTTTTGCTATGGCGAGGGATTATGTCAAAAAAAGAATCAGGAAATGTCTCATACCTTCTAAAAATTTTATTATTCACCATTTATTTTTCTATAAGACTATACCAATATTGGAACTATAGCCATTTTATTCCTTTTTTTAAATTTAAGAATTATGTTAAAGTTTAAAAACAGCCAGAATGGTTTAGTCAAAAGAGAAAAAAAATCATTCATAGTGCTATACTGCCCTCTTGTGTTCAAAATTATTTGGAACTATTGGATCAATATCCACACATTAGGTAATACAGTAGGATTGGGGCCTTAAAAATCACTAACTTAAAAAGTGAAAGTAACGGACGTCCACACAAGACCAGGCTTGGGAGGGTTACTTTAAAAATGTATTCCGATACAGTTACAAATTATTTCATAAAAAAAGAAGAATTCAGTAACGTAATCCAAGTACAAGAATATGAAAGTAATTGCCTACTTTTGGATACTTCAAGGGCAGATATAAAAAATAAAACAACTTTTATTTATAAAGAATTTCACAGCCCTGAAAATATTTGTATTTAAAGGGCTATAGAGACATCCAGTGCCTACAGTTTGGTTTTACAGATTATTTTGTTTTATTTTTAACTAACATGTAGGCTACAAGGACATAATAAAAACACAACATTTAAAAATTCTACACAATCTACATATTAGTTTATTTTAAAATAGTCCTAAATGTTGACTAAAGCCGTGCTTTCTCAATTTGCCTGACTGAACTAGGGCCGTTGGCAGTGGGAGTACCCCTACATTTGCAGCGAACATCTCCTTAAGTGTGACTGAGAAGAGATTATGAGATTACGGAATTTACAAGAAACGAAAGCATTTTTACCCATGGGCAGCATCGTTTTTTAGCAGCAGTGATTCTATCTGTGTCTGAGGAGATTGTTGTCGAGATCTGTTATTTTGTGAAGTCTCCAGCGGGTGGCACACGTAACTCGTGTCACGAGTCATTATTCAAGAAACGCTTGATTAAAATACAGATTACAAAATACAGATTTACTAAGTTTTAAATTAAACCTTTGTAATCTTGAAAGCTATCCCTCCTTTTTCAAAAAGTAACTATAATCTGATGACTACTTTTTTTGATGTAACACACTGTAACAAATTACAGTTACTGGATTTTTGTATCCTGATTACATAATGCCTTTACATGTATTCTGTTGCTCCCTCAAGACATTAGTCTGAATTTTTTCTTGTATGAACAAAATGGAGTTTCCACTGTTCATACACAAACAAACACAGAGTTCGATCGCGCCTCTCTTGCGACTGAGTGTGTGTGCGTGTCATGTGTTATAAGCTGCGTGCGTGCACTTCTGAAGCTGCGCAGAAAATATTAAAATGCCATGCAGAGGACTAACACGTAATGTGTGGGAAAATCCATTTGATTGTAGTTTAAGTGAGAAATAATTTCAGTGCTCTGGTCAACCGCTGTAGAGTGAAAACTGGTGAATGCAGTACACCGCTTTCACAGAAAGAGAATGATGTGAGCAAGTACGATTGGCAGTGAGTCCTGTGTGCGGACAAAATAGCTCAATAAGAGTAACAAAATACATGTGGAAAAAAATCACATCATAATGTTTTAAAGAAGAGTGGTTTGATTAAAGTGGTGGAAATATACCCAATCCGGCAAAGATGGCAGTATCGGAGCCGATACCGATCCTGAGTATCGAATCGGCGCATCCCTAAATACTATAATGTAAACACAGTACAGATGTAGACCTGAATGGACACCTGACCTTTCAGAAGGTTGCTCACGCATACTTTGTGGTTGAAATGTCCCCTCGATGCGCACTTTTGCAGAGCCTTCACTGATGCAAGCTCTTCAGCACACTTCTTTTTGACAGTCAAAGCGGGGGTTATGTTTTTGCACGTCATGCAGAATAACCCTAAAAGCACCAAGGTGGCGGTGCCACCGGCTTTATATATATATATATATAAATATAGCTGCGAGCAGCGATGAAGGGCCAAAGCCGGCGATACCGCCATCCCGGTGCCTTTAGGTAACTAAAGGCACTGGGGTTGCGGTGCCACCGGCTTGGGCCCACAATCGCTGCTTGCAGCTATATTTATTAGGGCCCAAGCCCTGAAAGGGCGAAGGCCCTATTGTTTTCCTTAGGATTATTAGGGCCCAAGCCCTGAAAGGGCGAAGGCCCTATTGTTTTCCTTAGGATTATTATTAGGGCCCAAGCCCTGAAAGGGCGAAGGCCCTATTGTTTTCCTTGCGATTATTAGGGCCCAAGCCCTGAAAGGGCGAAGGCCCTATTGTTTTCCTTAGGATTATTATTTTTTTTTTTTTCTAACGACTATCCGGGCACTTTTGGGGTCCTTAACATGCTCAAAAACTCTTGAAACTTTGCACACGGGTCAGAACCCGCGGCCATCAGAGCCGGGCTGAAGCTGGTACACGGGCGCGGCAGGGCGGCTCGTCAGCGCCCCCTGGAACAGGGTCTGAACACTTTGTCCATAAATCAAACACGCTTGCATGTAATAATATGAAACTCGGTACACATGTCGATCTCATCGTTTCATATATACATCGCGCTTTTACTTTTTACCCCAGCCCAACAGGAAGTCAGATATTTACGGTTGTTTTTAAAATGCTTGCAATGGAATTTAATGTACTCCTCCTAGAGCATTCATCCGCATGGAACGAAACTCGGTTAGCCTGAAGTCAAGACATAGAGGATCAAAAATTGCGAGGGGATTTTTGATATCTCGAACGGTTTGGCTGTGGCGAGGAAACAAAATTATGGTGAGAAACGTGAAACAGGAAGTGTGTCCTAACTTCAGCATACATCAACCGATCTTGATGAAACTTCAGGAGTGTGTTCGCTGTAAGAGGACGATCACATGGATGTGACTATTGTGTGTCAAAGTTATAGCGCCACCAACTGGCAGCAGGAAGTGTGTCACTTTCAAAATGCTTTGAAATCACCCTCTTATTTTAACCCGATTTGCTTCAAACTTCATCTGTATAATGTAAACATACGGCAGATGTAGACCTGTGAATGGATTATTAGCCGCATTTCCACTGCCGGGCTAGGGCCGGGCCAGAGCTATCAGCGAGCCGAGCCGAGCTAGTGGCCTCGGGCCTCAAGCACCAGCCGTGCGTTTCCACTGCCGGGCCAGTAGCCCCACAGCGCTGCCCCAAACCCCACCCCTAACACGCCTTTCCGGATCAGACGTCATACAACCCAACCCCTTTCAGCGGGTATTATGAATTCATTTTTTTTAATTAGGAAGATGGCATGTATATTAACTCACCTGCCGTGGCTGCAATAGTGTCCGGATTGTCTCGCGAGTCGCAACTAACAGAGGGACGGTGAGGGCAGTGTGTGTGGAGCGCGCACTGATGGCTGCGGTTTTAATTGCAGTTCTTTCAGTGGAAACAACTTAAAATACTCTTTCATTTCTGGTCATACAGAAAATAATAATACATTATTCGCAAATACATTTATTTGCGTAAACTCACAATAACAAGAAAACGTTGTGCTTTAACAATCAGGCGCGCTCTATGGGCGCAATTCATGATCTCCGTGAACTGAAACGCGAGAACTGAAACAGCCACCGCATTCGAATTTGTTCGTTTTAAATTGGACATTTAAAGCTTTAATCTACAGGGGTTATATCCATAGTAGAATAAAGCTATAAATGTCCAATTTAAAACGAACAAATTCGAATCGAAAGCCAATATATTCTATGTTATATGTACCCTATAGCTAATTAATTTCTCTCTAAATGTGCATCCGGAGATGGAGATATTTGTTTTAGCCGAAAATGTTAGAAAACAATAGTTTATTAATAAACAATTAATGCCTCGTTATTTTATATTATTTTATTATCAGGCACATTTATTATAGCCTATAAATCACATAAATCCCCTTTCTGTAGGCTGTGGTTACGGCTCTTCTCATTCAGCACTGCGGGGAAAATATCATTTCCAGGTTCTAATTTGGCCTCAGAAAACCAGTAAAATAATATATTTTTTTTCATATTAATTTGTCAAATATTTTAAATGTTTAAAGGGGAAAAGAATCGAACAAATATCTGAAAATTCGTCGTGTAGCCTATATATTTTTGCGCAGCGATTGGCATAGGCCTACAGTTCAAATGAACATTTTGGTGTTCAACTTTGTGTTTTACAAAATACAATAATTTTTTCATTTTGCAATTAGGCCAACGGATTAAATAAGGGGAAACGAATGAACACAAAAGTAGACCGTTGGACATAATACGAGGCAGAGTTCTTTTTTAAAATTCATAAAAGATACAAGGAATAGCCTACTAGACAAAAAGAAATGCCACAATCAAGAACTCGGAGCAGAAATGAGAGAGAACTCTGTCTATTTCCCTGCCAGTGCCATTAACGCTTAGATACGCACGTCCATAAATAATAATAATATCTAGTGCGGTGGTTGTGATAGACCAACGTCCATTTTTTGGAATAACTTATCGCGAAAGAAAAAAAAGATGTTTTAGTCACATAACATCGTTAATGGAAACGCTGTAATTTCACAATATTTTTTTATTGACATTCAGAAAAAAACGCAAAAGTTTTGTGCAAATAGGCTATGTATTGACGCCACTTAACCGAGCAAAAAGGTTTCACTTGGTTATGCAATTTTAAATGGTTAATCGGTTAAACATGGACACATCTAAGTGAAATGTGCATCTTGCTTCAGATCATAACGTTCCATAACACCGATAAACTCCGCCTTTTACCTTGAGCACGCCTCTAGCACGAGCTGGCCCGCTCTGGCCCAAGGTATTCGACGGGCTAGAAATCCTGGCCGTTGGCCCCGAGTAAGCCCCGATCAAGCCCCGGAAGTGACAGTGGAAACGCGACTGGCCCTGGCACGCACTAGCACAGCCCGGCCCTGGCCCGGCAGTGGAAACGTGGCTATTGATGTCTTTGAAACTGTTGCCGTGGCGACGCATCAAACTTTACCATTCTTTTAGGATGCTTTTGAGACCCTTAGCATGCTTCAAATTGCATGAAACTCCTCAGACACATTACATTTATTAGCCAGTAGACATGTGCAAAGTTTCAGAAACGGGCGTGGTGAGGGCTCAGTAGCGCCACCTTTTGACAAAAGTTGGGTTGTTAGTTTTATCTACAGTTACAAAAATCGGTATGTATATTGTACTCCTCGAGCCGGACAACTTTCTAATTGACACTCATTACCTAGGACCCACAGAAAGTAAGATATGTTTGTTTGAATCTGGTCATGCTCCCTTTGAACCTACATCTCTGTCTCTCTGTCTGTGTGTGTGTTAGTAGGGGAGGGGCTTAACCATTTCACTGCTGTGTGTTTTTTCTGCTGTGTAATTTCTTAATACATTTCTTAAGCCTGGTATGTTTTAAATAAGTTTTTATTTTAATTTTTATAAGTGAAGGCATAATATAACCCGTTAAATTGTAGTGCATTGACAATAGTTTTATATAATTAGTTTATTAATTAAATTAACTTGGTCCATAAACTTGATCTGAAAATTGGGTCCATAAATCAAACACACTTGCATATAATAATATTAAACTCGGTACACTTATAGATCTCATTAGCCCAAACAACTTTAAGCCAGCCCAACAGGATGTCGGTTGTTTCGGTCTGTACTGTATGTGAATGTTTTGCAAAACCAGCCTTTACATTTTTATTTCCCCCCTCTTAAGTAATTTTTAATTATTCCCACACCAAACTTCTTCAAAATTATGAAAATATATTAAAGATACTAAATCAGGCATATGTACTGGCCATCGGGACTACCGGGAGATTCCCGGTGGGCCGCGGTCTGGTTTGGCCGGCGGCCCGGCGCGTTATGTATTTTGTTTTTAAATCATTATTAATTGTAAATATATTCTATCGTAAGTATTTGTTAAATCATCCAATTCCGGACTTCTGCGTCTCTCTCATGAAGCCGCATGAAGCGGACGCGAGCTGAGAGACTGACAGGTCTGACTGTCTGACACTGGCCAATCGGAATCAAGAGCGGAGAAGCGGCCGCTCCCATAGGCAGTATAGTATCTCCCCGCCCTGTGGAGGCTTTCCGCTGGTCTCGTGAAGTTTCTCGCCGGTCTAGTCTCTGAGACCCCTACACCTGGTATTAAAATGCGATCTTTATCCAGACAAGTTATCCGGATAATAAAAAAGAAATGTTAATGCAAGGTATTACGTTGTGATCGGATTGTGATCGATATACCTGACCATCTGGAGGTAGTCTGGCTCGCATTGTGTTCGGATCTTTACGTGTAAACGCAATCTGGTTGTTGATATCACACATGTATATTTTACTCCTCTCAAAAATGCTAAAACATAAACGAGTGAGAGCGTTTACAGGCTATGTTATAGTCAGAAATGACGGCGCTGCGACACGCATCACCGCCGCAGATGAGCAGCAGCTGAGCGACAAACCAACGTGCAAACATCGCAAATAAAAGTGAAAGTAAGTCAGAGACGCTTAATCATCTACACATTCATCTTCAAGTAAAGAAAGAAATGATCTCTTGACTCTTACCAGGGCTGTTGCCACTCTCTCTTATTGATATCTATTGATGAAATTAGCTGATGATCAATAAAATGCATGCTAATATCTGTAATAAACAACCGACAAAATTACTGTATGATGGTGTAAATAAAGAATCAGTCCAGCATCGCCATGTCAGTGTGTATTGATTCATCATTCCCAGCAAGCAATTTTACGTCCAAAAGACGTCTAATAGCCGTCAAAACATAGCCCAGACGTCTAGGCTAAATCAAGGCTAAATTTGGGCTGTCAGTGAAAATCTAATAGACGTCTAACCATAGCCCAAGAATAGACATCTAACCATAGCCCAAGAATAGGCTATAGTCAACAATTAGACGGCTATTGAACGACTACATTTATACGTCTAATAGGCAGTGCATATGGGTCTAGGCTAAAACAAGGCTAAATTTGGGCTGTCAGTGAAAATCTAATAGACGTCTAAATGTAGCCCAAGAATAGACTAGTCATCAATTAGACAACTATTAAACGACTACATATACATGCAATAGACAACAAAATGGTTAAAAGATTCTTTTCACTCAAATATAACAGGTTCACATAAATAACAAGCCATTCCAAAAAAAAAACATATATAAAAGGCTTTATTTAGCAAAAGAACAACATTACGTAACTTCAAAACATAAAAATTACCACACCAATATTAAAATTAAAAATATAAAATTATTTTAACATGAACAACTTAAGATAATAAAATAGAAAACTCTGTTGCTGCTGGGAAGTTGGTCATCACAGCATCTGCCAAATAAGAATAAAATAATTAGCACAAGAAAAGCATTGTTGAAAGTACATGTACGTTTTGTGTGTGTGTGTGTGTTCTTGTGTTCTGTTTAGGTTTTAATGCACATCGGAGCTATTTGCATTATTGATATACTGGCGGATACTTTTTAGATTTGCTTATTTTATATAGCCAATCATTTGTATTTTTATGCTGTATTATAAAATTAATTTGAAAGTTTAAACTTGAATTAATGAAGGCATTTTGAATGAAACTTCATCTTACTTTGCTTGTACAATAACAAACATTATTCTACTCTATTAGCTTATGCTCTCCAACAAGCCAATGTTCAGACAAATTTAATTTTATAATTTATATCAATGATGGACTTTGTCAAAGACAAGAGATTTAGTGAGGAAATGCTATTTTTATATCACAATGATCTAAAGAAAAGAGCCAAATATAATTGTGGATTTCATAACACTTTATAATAGATTGCATGTGTTTCATGTTTACAGCTTTGGATTCAGTAACGTTAGGCCTACACGTACATGTACCATGACACACCCGCTAAAATGTCACGATTCCAACAACACATGATAACAAATAATTTATCTAAAAAATTAACACGTCAAAATGAAAACACAGATGCTTAAAAGACAAAAGTGGGAATGTATTTTACCTTTTGTCGTCGACCGTCAGCTGAATGCAATGCTCTGCCTCGTTTAAAATATTTGAGAATGGTCGATCGCGTGACCGGTGATCTGTGCTATCAAGACTCGCGTTGTCAGCAGTCATGTCTCAGTAGGGCTGTTGCCATCTAGCGGTTGAGAAATGTAATTGCATTTTTATTTAATTTAAAATAATAAAACAGTCAAATAAAACCGTAGATTTTTAATTAATGTGTGACTGTGACAGCAAACATGAAGCTGCGTGGGTGAAAAACAAGAAAACAATTTTAAGATTTATTTTGGCAATAGCCTACTAATCGCTGGTCTAAATCAGGGCTATAGCCAAGCCGTTAAACGTTGACCACTGATTGCCTCGATTTCGCCAGTGGGCTAAAAGCAGACTGCACATAGCCCATCCAATTCAGAGGATCGTGACTACAAATCGACCATGTCATGATATGACACTGGCACCTTGTAGATATGTTTACCAATGCGAACATGATGGGATATCAACTATCTCATGCGTTGCCTGCCCAACAATTCATTAAAACGACAATTAATCAGTTTCGACTAGAAGTGGGCTATAAATAGCCGGACAGACTATACGAGCTAGATCGCGTCTTCACACAGCCTACACATAGAAAATGTCAAAGAAATCAAACCAAACACCTTGTAATCACAGTTGACTTTGCTTACATGATGGAATATAATACATTTTGCAAGTTATTTTGGAAAAAATACATTTAGCCATGATTCAATGTTATTTTGGCTAGAAGTGGGTTACACATAGCCGGACTATATCGGGTCTCTATTTAACCTAGACGGTGAAATGAGGGCTATTGCTTGCTGGGTTGTCTCTTCATAGTTTGCAAGAGACATTTAATAAACTGAGCGTATTTGATAAACTGAGCGTAGCCTATTCATCTATCAATATATATAGGCTAACCTCATTCTTTTTAATGATCGGAAGAACGCGTATCGACCACCGTTACAGTACAATATGCATGTATGTCCATTTAAACTCGATTTTGGGTCAAATATGGATTATATCATGACACTGGCAAGAATATGGTTACATTTAAAGATGTTGTGCCAAGCATGAGAATGCTACGTTCAGCTGCTTTTGAAATAACATGTTTTTTTCCACTTCCTGAAAAGTAACCGTTTTGGACATACGTGAGTTTCATCGGGCAGCGACTATATATTAAAGATACTAAATCAGGCATGTACTGGCCATCGGGACTACCGGGAGATTCCCGGTGGGCCGCGGTCTGGTTGGGCCGGCGGCCCGGCGCGTTATGTATTTTGTTTTTAAATCATTATTAATTGTAAATATATTCTATCGTAAGTATATTGTTAAATTGTCCAATTCCGGACTTATGCGTCTCTCTCATGAAGCCGCATGAAGCTGACGCGAGCTAAGAGACTGACAGGTCTGACTGTCTGACACTGGCCAATCGGAATCAAGTTCAGATTCTAGACCTGAGAAGCGGCCGCTTACACCGTGTCCTAACCACACACGACGCCGCGACACGCGATAAAAGGTATCTTTTCCATGTAAATCAGAGTTTTTGTCCTAACCAGACGCGACGGCGACATGCGAAGTTTCTAATTTAGAAACGTTCCTATTTCTGCGACGTCGCGGCTGACAGAATGAAGAAATTACACTGGTTATGAGTACACATTATTTATTTTTAGTTAAAAATAGGTCACTGTGCCACAAGCCATAACGGATAATTTACCTCAGATTTTGAAAGCATGTAATATTATAGTGTTCAAAATGAATTCTATGCAAACATACGACTGTATTTCATAACAACGATAACTTGAGGCAGATGCCACCAAATGTGTTAAAATAAATGAATTAATTGCTGGACTTAAGTGAAAAGGAAAGCCATTTAATGACCATAGCACATAGTTGATGTGAAAAAATGAGTATTTTGCATATAAATATGCACATAAATACATATTTTTTCAATTTGTATCCCTGAAAGTGCCTGGCAGAAGCCTATACTGTCTGTGTCATAAATGTGAACATAATATTATCTACTGTCTGTGTAATAAATGTGAACATAATATTGTAACAGAATATTCTTATGCTATATTATATAAACTATATTTCATGAGGTGAAACTGAAACATCACTGCCAGGAGCTACAGAATATATATTTCTGTAGGTCCTCACCGTGATGTTGCACTTCATGAAATATATGTAGTATAGCCTAAGAATATTCTATTAGAATATTAAGTGACACATAAACAAGCTCTTCAGCACACTTCTTTTTGACAGTCAAAGCGGGGGTTATGTTTTTGCACGTCATGTAGAATAACCCTAAAAGCACCAAGGTGGCGGTGCCACCGGCTTTATATATATATATATATATATATATATATATATATATATATATAAATATAGCTGCGAGCAGCGATTGCGGGCCAAAGCCGGCGGTACCGCCATCCCGGTGCCTTTAGGTAACTAAAGGCACCGGGGTTGCGGTGCCACCGGCTTGGGCCCGCAATCGCTGCTCGCAGCTATATTTATTTTTTTTTTTTCTAACGACTATCCGGGCACTTTTGGGGCCCTTAACATGCTCAAAAACTCTTGAAACTTTGCACACGGGTCAGAACCCGCGGCCATCAGAGCCGGGCTGAAGCTGGTACACGGGCGCGGCAGGGCGGCTCGTCAGCGCCCCCTGGAACAGGGTCTGAACACTTTGTCCATAAATCAAACACGCTTGCATGTAATAATATGAAACTCGGTACACATGTCGATCTCATCGTTTCATATATACATCGCGCTTTTACTTTTTACCCCAGCCCAACAGGAAGTCAGATATTTAAGTTTTTTTTTAAAACGCATGCAATGGAATTTAATGTACTCGTCCTAGAGCATTCATCCGCATGGAACGAAACTCGGTCAGCCTGAAGTCAAGACATAGAGGATCAAAAATTGCGAGGGGATTTTTGATATCTCGAACGGTTTGGCTGTGGCGAGGAAACAAAATTATGGTGAGAAACGTGAAACAGGAAGTGTGTCCTAACTTCAGCATACATTAACCGATCTTGATGAAACTTCAGGAGTGTGTTCGCTGTAAGAGGACGATCACATGGATGTGACTATTGTGTGTCAAAGTTATAGCGCCACCAACTGGCAGAAGGAAGTGTGTCACTTTCGAAATGCTTTGAAATCACCCTCTTATTTTAACCCGATTTGCTTCAAACTTCATCTGTATAATGTAAACATACGGCAGATGTAGACCTGTGAATGGATTCTTGATGTCTTTGAAACTGTTGCCGTGGCGACGCATCAAACTTTACCATTCTTTTAGGATGCTTTTGAGACCCTTAGCATGCTTCAAATTGCATGAAACTCGACAGACACATCACATTTATTAGCCAGTAGACACATGCAAAGTTTCAGAAACGGGCGTGGTGAGGGCTCAGTAGCGCCACCTTTTGACAAAAGTGGGGTTGTTAGTTTTATCTACAGTTACAAAAATCGGTATGTATATTGTACTCTTCGAGCCGGACAACTTTCTAATTCACACTCAATAGCTAGGACCCACAGAAAGTCAGATATTTTAGTTTGAATGTAGTCATACTCCCTCTGAGCATATGTCTGAGCCTTTGCCTGTCTGTGTGTGTGTGTGTGTGTGTGTGTATGTGTGTGTGTGTGTTAGCAGGGAGAGGGGGCTTAATTAACCATTTAACTGCTGTGTGTCTGGCCAGCATAAATAAAATACATTTCTTAAGCCTGGGATTTTTTAAATAAGTTTTTATTTTATTTTTTTATAAGTAAAGGCACATAGCCAGTTTAATTGTAGTGCACTGACAATAGTTTTATATAATTAGTTCATTAATTAAATTAACTTGGTCCATTAACTTGGTCTGAAAATTGGGTCCATAAATCAAACACACTTGCATATAATAATATTAAACTCGGTACACTTATAGATCTCATTAGCCCAAGCAACTTTAAGCCAGCAAAACAGGAAGTCGGTTGTTTCAGTCTGTATGTGAATGTTTTGCAAAACCAGCCTTTACATTTTTATTTCCCCCCTCTTAAGTAATTTTTAATTATTCCCACACCAAACTTCTTCAAAATTATGAAAATATATTAAAGATACTAAGGCATGTACTGGCCATCGGGACTACCGGGAGATTCCTGGTGGGCCGCGGTCTGGTTGGGCCGTTAAATTGTTAAATTGTCCAATCCCGGATTTATGCGTCTCTCTCATGAAGCCGCATGAAGCTGACGCGAGCTGCGAGACTGACAGGTCTGACTGTCTGACACTGGCCAATCGGAATCAAGTTCAGATTCTAGACTTGAGAAGCGGCCGCTTACACCGTGTCCTAACTACACACGACGCCGCGACACGCGATAAAAGGTATATTTTACATGTTAATAAATCAGAGTTTTTGTCCTAACCATACGCGACGGCGACATGCGAAGTTTCTAATTTAGAAACGGTTCCTATTTCTGCGACGTCGCGGCTGACAGAATGAAGAAAATACACTGGTTATGAGTACACATTATTTATTTTTAGTTAAAAATAGGTCACTGTGCCACAAGCCATAACGGATAATTTACCTCAGATTTTGAAAGCATTATAGTGTTCAAAATGAATTATGCAAAAATACGACTGTACTTCATAACAACGACAATAACTGGCAGATGCCACCAAATGTGTTAAAATAAATGAATTATTTGCTGGACTTAAGTGAAAAGGAAAACCATTTAATGACCATAGCATATAGTTGACGTGAAAAAAGGAGTATTTTGCATATAAATATGCACATATAGCCTATACATATTTTTTCGATTTGTATCCCTGAAAGTGCCTGGCAGAAGCCTATATCTACTGTCTGTGTCATAAATGTGAACATAATATTATCTACTGTCTGTGTCATAAATGTGAACATAAACTATATTTCATGAGGTGAAACATCACTGCCAGGAGCTACAGAATAGGGGAGCGCGGGGATAAAGGTAGGCCTAACGCGGGGTTAAATGTAACACGGACATTTTACATAGTTTGTCAGTATCTAGCCGGCTGTCTTTCCGCTCTTTTTCTCTTGCTGCCAGAAGACGGTCTCCCGCGAATTTGCGGAACGTTTTGATTATATTTCGTGAAGATAATGGACAAAGAGTGTTTTGACATCATGAAAGTACATTTTTTCATCGTAGATTTTTTTCTGTTTCCGGGTTGGATGTATATGCGTCCAAATCTAACTTTATATTGCCTTAATCACTGTCTTGTTGGCTCAAACACAGCACCGTTTTGAAACATGTCAGTAATTCCTAGCGACTGTTAGCTAGGTTTAAAATATGTAATACACAGCGGGGTTAGTTAACACAGTGTTCCAACTGCTGCCACAATGATAATCAAATGAAAACGGAGCCACACAACTTTTCAGGTTTGAGTATACATTTAACTTTGTTGGACTTTCACAAACAATGTTGTAATTTAAAATGTTTAAAATTTAGTGCACTATGAATGATAGCTTATTTATTTATTAAAAATATGGCCTGTTTTTAATGTAATAAACCATTTAAATTTTTATTCTAAGCTCATTTATATTATTATTAATGTTATTATTATTAATAATAATAATTGTACATGCAGCTGCCACACAAATCTAATTTAATTGCAATTACAATATTTATATGTTTATTTTATTTTATTTATTATTATTTATTGCAAAACCGTGCAGCCCTTTTCTACGTCTCTAGCTATGATATTGATCCTTAACAAAAGGATGATTGGATGAGGAATTAAAAATGTTATTATTCACCATTTATTTTCTATAAGACCAGTGTTGGGGGTAACGAGTTACAAACGAGTTTGGGTAAGTAAAGTAACGCATTACACTGAAAATATTGGTAACTACACTTTACTATAATAAAGGAACGCGCTTTCCTGCGTTACCCAAGCCGTGTTTGCCTGTGTGGAGAGTTCCGTCTAGTGGTGCGTGCGCGCCGTTGCCATAGAGACCGATTTGAGTGAGAGAGAGAGGGAAGTGGAGAGAGAGAGACGGGTTTCAACAAATGGCAATATTCACATTACTTTCAGTTTATTGCTCGAAAGCACATAAATATTTGAGTGAAATGTAGGCTATAGTTAATCCTAAGATTATTATTTGTGACATTAGAACAAAATATGTCGATATAAAAACATGTATATAGGCTAGGCTAAAGAACTAAATGAACGATCTCTATTTTCTAATTTCACTAAACATTTCATTAAGTTTCGTGGACATTTTATAAAACATGGATCTTAGGCTCATTTTGTAAACATAAATAACTGATTTAGATGCGCAAACTGGGTGCCGTTGCGGAGATGTAGGCTCCATGTTCGGTGCAGGTTCGGCTTCTTGTCGTTCATCCTCGGATGCGGCATCGCGTGCGGTGTTTGCCGCGCGCACCTTTCCGCTCGTTCGGACGAGTCAAGTAAAAACAAGGCTCGAAAGTCTTGGAAAACGAAATGAACAGGATTGTTGCAGGGTTCATTGTAGAAGACATGCTTCCCCTGTCGACCATTAATTCCCCAGGTTTAGAAAAATACATTTTAAATTAGGATTAAGAATTTTATGGGATAAAGTGACCTTTATTTTATCATTTTTCATTGACATCTTTTTTTTTTTTTTTAATTATTATTATTACCATGAGTCGACTAAAAAGCTGGTTTTGTTCTCAGGAGAAGAGTTTTATTCTCCCAGCCTGTTTTGAAACTTCTGTGATAAACACCATTTTAAAATTTTGAATTTTGAACCCCATTTTGTTTGTGAATTTTACAGTGCGGCATATTTATTTGTGCAGACAGGGATATTGTTCTTTCATGTCATTTTGCATACATTTTTACAATAAAGTGATGATAGGGCAAAAACTGATATGATGTTTGTCCATGTAGGCTACACGGTAAATTAAGAAACAGGAAAGTAAAGTAATAAATAGTGAAGTTATTTTTCCAACGCAGTAACTAGTAAAGTAATCTCATTACAATTTACAGAAGTAACTAGTAACTAATTACTTTTTTGAGTAACTACCCCAACACTGTATAAGACTATACCAATATTGGAACTATAGCCATTTTATTCCTTTTTTTTTAATTTAAGAATTATGTTTAAGTTTAAAAACAGACAGAATGGTTTAGTCAAAAAAGAAAAAAATCATTCATAGTGCTATACTGCCCTCTTGTGTTCAAAATTAGGGAGAACTATTGGATCAATATCCACACATTAATACAGTTGGCAATACAGTATAATAGGTAATACAGTAGGATTGGGGCCTTAAAAATCGCTAACTTAAAAAGTGAAAGTAACGGACGTCCACACAAGACCAGGCTTGGGAGGGTTACTTTAAAAATGTATTCCGATACAGTTACAAATTATTTCATAAAAAAAGGGTCCCACTTTATATTAAATGGCTTTAAGTACTATATACTTTTTCAAAAAGTAACTACAATCTGATTACTACTTTTTTTGATGTAACTCACTAGATTTTTGTATCCTGATTACATAATGCCGTTGCATGTATTCTGTTGCTGCCACAAGACATTAGTCTGAATATTTTCCTGTATGAACAAAAAGGAGTTTCCATTGTTCGCACACAAACACACATTCGATCGCACCTCTCTCGTGACTGTGTGTGTGTGTCATGTGTTCTAGGCTGTGTGCATGCACTTCTGAAGCTGCGCAGAAAATAATAAAATGCCATGCGGAGGACTAACGCAAAATGTGTGAGAAAATCCATTTGATTGTAGTGTAAGTGAGAAATAATTTCAGTGCTCTGGTCAATAGCTGTAGAGTGAAAACTGGTGAGTGCAGTATACAGCTTTCACAGAAAGAGAATGATGTGAGTACGTACGATTGGCAGTGAGTCCTGTGTGTGGACAAAATAGCTCAATAAGAGTAATAAAATACATGTAAAAAAATCACATCATAATGTTTTAAAGAAGAGTGGTTTGATTAAAGTGGTGTAAATATACCCGATCCGGCAAAGATGGCAGTATCGGAGCTGATACCGATCCTGAGTATCGGATCGGTGCATTCCTAAATACTATAATGTAAACACAGTACAGATGTAGACCTGGATGTACACCTGACCTTTCAGAAGGTTGCTCACGCATACTTTGTGGTTAAAATGTGCCCTCAATGTGCACTTTTGCAGAGCCTTGACTGATGCAAGCTCTTCAGCACACTTCTTTTTGACAGTCAAAGCGGGGGTTATGTTTTTGCATGTCAAGTAGAATAACCCTAAAAGCACCAGGATGGCGGTGCCACCGGCTTGGGCCCGCAATCGCTGCTCGCAGCTATATTTATTATTAGGGCCCAAGCCCTGAAAGGGCGAATGCCCTATTGTTTTCCTTAGGATTATTATTAGGGCCCAAGCCCTGAAAGGGCGAAGGCCCTATTGTTAGGGCCCAAGCCCTGAAAGGGCGAAGGCCCTATTGTTTTCCTTAGGATTATTTTTTTTTTTCTAACGACTATTCGGGCACTTTCGGGGCCCTTAACATGCTCAAAAACTCTTGAAACTTTGCACACGGGTCAGAACCCGCGGCCATCAGAGCCGGGCTGAAGCTGGTACACGGGCGCGGCAGGGCGGCTCGTCAGCGCCCCCTGGAACAGGGTCTGAACACTTTGTCCATAAATCAAACACGCTTGCATGTAATAATATGAAACTCGGTACACATGTCGATCTCATTGTTTCATATATACATCGCGCTTTTACTTTTTACCCCAGCCCAACAGGAAGTCAGATATTTACGGTTGTTTTTAAAACGGATGCAATGGAATTTAATGTACTCCTCCTAGAGCATTCATCCGCATGGAGCGAAACTTGGTCAGCCTGAAGTCAAGACATAGAGGATCAAAAATTGCGAGGGGATTTTTGATATCTCGAACGGTTTGGCTGTGGCGAGGAAACAAAATTATGGTGAGAAACGTGAAACAGGAAGTGTGTCATAACTTCAGCATACATCAACCGATCTTGATGAAACTTCAGGAGTGTGTTCGCTGTAAGAGGACGATCACATGGATGTGACTATTGTGTGTCAAAGTTATAGCGCCACCAACTGGCAGCAGGAAGTGTGTCACTTTCAAAATGCTTTGAAATCACCCTCTTATTTTAACCCGATTTGCTTCAGTCTTCATCTGTATAATGTAAATACACGGCAGCTGTAGACCTGTGAATGGATTCTTGATATCTTTGAAACTGTTTCCGTGGCGACGCATTAAACTTTACCATTCTTTTAGGATGCTTTTGAGACCCTTAGCATGCTTCAAATTGCATGAAACTCGACAGACACATCACATTTATTAGCCAGTAGAAACATGCAAAGTTTCAGAAAAGGGCGTGGTGAGGGCTCAGTAGCGCCACCTTTTGACAAAAGTGGGGTTGTTAGTTTTATCTACAGTTACAAAAATCGGTATGTATATTGTACTCTTCGAGCCGGACAACTTTCTAATTCACACTCAATAGCTAGGACCCACAGAAAGTCAGATATTTTAGTTTGAATGTAGTCATACTCCCTCTGAGCATATGTCTGAGCCTTTGCCTGTCTCTGTGTGTGTGTGTGTGTGTGTGTGTGTGTGTGTTAGCAGGGAGAGGGGGCTTAATTAACCATTTAACTGCTGTGTGTCTGGACAGCATAAATAAAATACATTTCTTAAGCCTGGGATTTTTTAAATAAGTTTTTATTTTATTTTTTTATAAGTAAAGGCACATAGCCAGTTTAATTGTAGTGCATTGACAATAGTTTTATATAATTAGTTCATTAATTAAATTAACTTGGTCCATTAACTTGGTCTGAAAATTGGGTCCATAAATCAAACACACTTGCATATAATAATATTAAACTCGGTACACTTATAGATCTCATTAGCCCAAGCAACTTTAAGCCAGCAAAACAGGAAGTCGGTTGTTTCAGTCTGTATGTGAATGTTTTGCAAAACCAGCCTTTACATTTTTATTTCCCCCCTCTTAAGTAATTTTTAATTATTCCCACACCAAACTTCTTCAAAATTATGAAAATATATTAAAGATACTAAGGCATGTACTGGCCATCGGGACTACCGGGAGATTCCTGGTGGGCCGCGGTCTGGTTGGGCCGGCGGCCCGGCGCGTTATGTATTTTGTTTTTAAATCATTATTAATTGTAAATATATTCTATCGTAAGTATATTGTTAAATTGTCCAATTCCGGACTTATGCGTCTCTCTCATGAAGCCGCATGAAGCTGACGCGAGCTGCGAGACTGACAGGTCTGACTGTCTGACACTGGCCAATCGGAATCAAGTTCAGATTCTAGACTTGAGAAGCGGCCGCTTACACCGTGTCCTAACTACACACGACGCCGCGACACGCGATAAAAGGTATATTTTCCATGTTAATAAATCAGAGTTTTTGTCCTAACCATACGCAACGGCGACATGCGAAGTTTCTAATTTAGAAACGGTTCCTATTTCTGCGACGTCGCGGCTGACAGAATGAAGAAATTACTCTGGTTATGAGTACACATTATTTATTTTTAGTTAAAAATAGGTCACTGTGCCACAAGCCATAACGGATAATTTACCTCAGATTTTGAAAACATTATAGTGTTCAAAATGAATTATGCAAACATACGACTGTACAACGACAATAACTGGCAGATGCCACCAAATGTGTTAAAATAAATGAATTATTTGCTGGACTTAAGTGAAAAGGAAAGCCATTTAATGACCATAGCACATAGTTGACGTGAAAAAAGGAGTATTTTGCATATAAATATGCACATATAGACTATACATATTTTTTCGATTTGTATCCCTGAAAGTGCCTGGCAGAAGCCTATATCTACTGTCTGTGTCATAAATGTGAACATAATATTATCTACTGTCTGTGTCATAAATGTGAACATAAACTATATTTCATGAGGTGAAACATCACTGCCAGGAGCTACAGAATAGGGGAGCGCGGGGATAAAGGTAGGCCTAACGCGGGGTTAAATGTAACACGGACATTTTACATAGTTTGTCAGTATCTAGCCGGCTGTCTTTCCGCTCTTTTTCTCTTGCTGCCAGAAGACGGTCTCCCGCGAATTTGCGGAACGTTTTGATTATATTTCGTGAAGATAATGGACAAAGAGTGTTTTGACATCATGAAAGTAAATTTTTTCATCGTAGATTTTTTTCTGTTTCCGGGTTGGATGTATACGCGTCCAAATCTAACTTTATATTGCCTTAATCACTGTCTTGTTGGCTCAAACACAGCACCGTTTTGAAACATGTCAGTAATTCCTAGCGACTGTTAGCTAGGTTTAAAATATGTAATACACAGCGGGGTTAGTTGTAACACAGTGTTCCAACTGCTGCCACAATGATAATCAAATGAAAACGGAGCCACACAACTTTTCAGGTTTGAGTATACATTTAACTTTGTTGGACTTTCACAAACAATGTTGTAATTTAAAATGTTTAAAATTTAGTGCACTATGAATGATAGCTTATTTATTTATTAAAAATATGGCCTGTTTTTAATGTAATAAACCATTTAAATTTTTATTCTAAGCTCATTTGTATTATTATTAATGTTATTATTATTAATAATAATAATTGTGCATGCAGCTGCCACACAAATCTAATTTAATTGCAATTACAATATTTATATGTTTATTTTATTTTATTTATTATTATTTATTGCAAAACCGTGCAGCCCTTTTCTACGTCTCTAGCTATGATATTGATCCATAACAAAAGGATGATTGGATGAGGAATTAAAAATGTTATTATTCACCATTTATTTTCTATAAGACCAGTGTTGGGGGTAACGAGTTACAAACGAGTTTGGGTAAGTAAAGTAACGCATTACACTGAAAATATTGGTAACTACACTACTTTACTATAATAAAGGAACGCGCTTTCCTGCGTTACCCAAGCCGTGTTTGCCTGTGTGGAGAGTTCCGTCTAGTGGTGCGTGCGCGCCGTTGCCATAGAGACCGATTTGAGTGAGAGAGAGAGGGAAGTGGAGAGAGAGAGACGGGTTTCAACAAATGGCAATATTCACATTACTTTCAGTTTATTGCTCGAAAGCACAAAAATATTTGAGTGAAATGTAGGCTATAGTAAATCCTAAGATTATTATTTGTGACATTAGAACAAAATATGTCGATATAAAAACATGTATATAGGCTAGGCTAAAGAACTAAATGAACGATCTCTATTTTCTAATTTCACTAAACATTTCATTAAGTTTCGTGGACATTTTATAAAACATGGGTCTTAGGCTCATTTTGTAAACATAAATAACTGATTTAGATGCGCAAACTGGGTGCCGTTGCGGAGATGTAGGCTCCATGTTCGGTGCAGGTTCGGCTTCTTGTCGTTCATCCTCGGATGCGGCATCGCGTGCGCTGTTTGCCGCGCGCACCTTTCCGCTCGTTCGGACGCGTCAAGTAAAAACAAGGCTCGAAAGTCTTGGAAAACGAAATGAACAGGATTGTTGCAGGGTTCATTGTAGAAGACATGCTTCCCCTGTCGACCATTAATTCCCCAGGTTTAGAAAAATACATTTTAAATTAGGATTAAGAATTTTATGGGATAAAGTGACCTTTATTTTATTATTTTTCATTGACATCTTTTATTTTTTTTAATTATTATTATTACCATGAGTCGACTAAACAGCTGGTTTTGTTCTCAGGAGAAGAGTTTTATTCTCCCAGCCTGTTTTGAAACTTCTGTGATAAACACCATTTTAAAATTTTGAATTTTGAACCCCATTTTGTTTGTGAATTTTACAGTGCGGCATATTTATTTGTGCAGACAGGGATATTGTTCTTTCATGTCATTTTGTATACATTTTTACAATAAAGTGATGATAGGGCAACTGATATGATGTTTGTCCATGTAGGCTACACGGTAAATTAAGAAACAGGAAAGTAAAGTAATAAGTAGTGAAGTTATTTTTCCAACGCAGTAACTAGTAAAGTAATCTCATTACAATTTACAGAAGTAACTAGTAACTAATTACTTTTTTGAGTAACTACCCCAACACTGTATAAGACTATACCAATATTGGAACTATAGCCATTTTATTCCTTTTTTTTAATTTAAGAATTATGTTTAAGTTTAAAAACAGACAGAATGGTTTAGTCAAAAAAGAAAAAAATCATTCATAGTGCTATACTGCCCTCTTGTGTTCAAAATTAGGTAGAACTATTGGATCAATATCCACACATTAATACAGTTGGCAATACAGTATAATAGGTAATACAGTAGGATTGGGGCCTTAAAAATCGCTAACTTAAAAAGTGAAAGTAACGGACGTCCACACAAGACCAGGCTTGGGAGGGTTACTTTAAAAATGTATTCCGATACAGTTACAAATTATTTCATAAAAAAAGGGTCCCACTTTATATTAAATGGCTTTAAGTACTATATACTTTTTCAAAAAGTAACTACAATCTGATTACTACTTTTTTTGATGTAACTCACTAGATTTTTGTATCCTGATTACATAATGCCGTTGCATGTATTCTGTTGCTCCCACAAGACATTAGTCTGAATATTTTCCTGTATGAACAAAAAGGAGTTTCCATTGTTCGCACACAAACACACATTCGATCGCGCCTCTCTCGTGACTGTGTGTGCGTGTCATGTGTTCTAGGCTGTGTGCATGCACTTCTGAAGCTGCGCAGAAAATAATAAAATGCCATGCGGAGGACTAACGAAAAATGTGTGAGAAAATCCATTTGATTGTAGTGTAAGTGAGAAATAATTTCAGTGCTCTGGTAGAGTGAAAACTGGTGAGTGCAGTATACAGCTTTCACAGAAAGAGAATGATGTGAGCACGTACGATTGGCAGTGAGTCCTGTGTGTGGACAAAATAGCTCAATAAGAGTAATAAAATACATGTGAAAAAAATCACATCATAATGTTTTAAAGAAGAGTGGTTTGATTAAAGTGGTGTAAATATACCCGATCCGGCAAAGATGGCAGTATCGGAGCTGATACCGATCCTGAGTATCGGATCGGCGCATTCCTAAATACTATAATGTAAACACAGTACAGATGTAGACCTGGATGTACACCTGACCTTTCAGAAGGTTGCTCACGCATACTTTGTGGTTAAAATGTGCCCTCAATGTGCACTTTTGCAGAGCCTTCACTGATGCAAGCTCTTCAGCACACTTCTTTTTGACAGTCAAAGCGGGGGTTATGTTTTTGCACGTCATGTTGAATAACCCTAAAAGCACCAAGGTGGCGGTGCCACCGGCTTTATATATATATATATATATATATATATATATATATATATATATATATATATATATATATATAGCTGCGAGCAGCGATTGCGGGCCAAATCCGGCGGTACCGCCATCCCGGTGCCTTTAGTTACCTAAAGGCACCGGGGTTGCGGTGCCACCGGCTTGGGCCCGCAATCGCTGCTCGCAGCTATATATATTATTATTATTATTTATACGACTATTTGGGCACTTTTGGGGCCCTTAACGAGCTCGAAAACTCTTGAAACTTTGCACAGGGGTCAGAACCCGCGGCCATTAGGGCCGGGCTGAAGATGGTACCCGGGCATGGCAGGGGGGCTCGACAGCGCCACCTGGAAAGAGGTCCAAACACTTGGTACATAAATCAAACAAGCTTGTATGTACTAATATGAAACTCGGTACACATGTTGATCTCATCATTTCATATATACGTCGCACTTTTACTTTTTACCCCAGCCCAACAGGAAGTCGGTTATTTAAGGTTCTTTGTAAAACACTTGCAATGGAATTTTTAATACTCCTCCTAGAGCTCTTATCCAAATTCTACGAAACTCAGTCAGCGTGAAGTCAAGACATTGAGGATGAAAGTTTGCGAGGGGATTTTTGATATCTCGAACGGTTTGGCCGTGGCGAGGAAACGAAATCATGGCGAGAAACGTGAAACAGGAAGTGTGTCATAACTTCAGCATACATTAACCGATCTTGATGAAACTTCAGGAGTGCGTTCGCTGTAAGAGGACTATCACATGGATGTGACTATTGTGTGTCAAAGTTATAGCGCCACCAACTGGCAGCAGGAAGTGTGTCACTTTCAAAATGCTTTAAAATCACCCTCTTATTTTAACCCGATTTGCTTCAAACTTCATCTGTATAATGTAAACATACGGCAGATGAAGACCTGTGAATGGATTCTTGATATCCTTGAAACTGTTGCCGTGGCGATGCATCAAACTTTACTATTCTTTTAGGATGCTTTTGAGACCCTTAGCATGCTTCAAATTGCATGAAACTCATCAGACACATCACATTTATTAGCCAGTAGACATGTGCAAAGTTTCAGAAACGGGCGTGGTGAGGGCTCAGTAGCGCCACCTTTTGACAAAAGTGGGGTTGTTAGTTTTATCTACAGTTACAAAAATCAGTATGTATATTGTACTCTTCGAGCCGGACAACTTTCTAATTCACACTCAATAGCTAGGACCCACAGAAAGTCAGATATTTTAATTTGAATGTAGTCATACTCCCTCTGAGCATATGTCTGAGCCTTTGCCTGTCTGTGTGTGTGTGTGTGTGTGTGTGTGTGTGTGTGTGTTAGCAGGGAGAGGGGGCTTAATTAACCATTTAACTGCTGTGTGTCTGGACAGCATAAATAAAATACATTTCTTAAGCCTGGGATTTTTTAAATAAGTTTTTATTTTATTTTTTTATAAGTAAAGGCACATAGCCAGTTTAATTGTAGTGCATTGACAATAGTTTTATATAATTAGTTCATTAATTAAATTAACTTGGTCCATTAACTTGGTCTGAAAATTGGGTCCATAAATCAAACACACTTGCATATAATAATATTAAACTCGGTACACTTATAGATCTCATTAGCCCAAGCAACTTTAAGCCAGCAAAACTCGGTTGTTTCAGTCTGTATGTGAATGTTTTGCAAAACCAGCCTTTACATTTTTATTTCCCCCCTCTTAAGTAATTTTTAATTATTCCCACACCAAACTTCTTCAAAATTATGAAAATATATTAAAGATACTAAGGCATGTACTGGCCATCGGGACTACCGGGAGATTCCTGGTGGGCCGCGGTCTGGTTGGGCCGGCGGCCCGGCGCGTTATGTATTTTGTTTTTAAATCATTATTAATTGTAAATACATTCTATCGTAAGTATATTGTTAAATTGTCCAATTCCGGACTTATGCGTCTCTCTCATGAAGCCGCATGAAGCTGACGCGAGCTGCGAGACTGACAGGTCTGACTGTCTGACACTGGCCAATCGGAATCAAGTTCAGATTCTAGACTTGAGAAGCGGCCGCTTACACCGTGTCCTAACTACACACGACGCCGCGACACGCGATAAAAGGTAGCTATCTTTTCCATGTTAATAAATCAGAGTTTTTGTCCTAACCATACACGACGGCGACATGCGAAGTTTCTAATTTAGAAACAGTTCCTATTTCTGCGACGTCGCGGCTGACAGAATGAAGAAATTACACTGGTTATGAGTACACATTATTTATTTTTAGTTAAAAATAGGTCACTGTGCCACAAGCCATAACGGATAATTTACCTCAGATTTTGAAAGCATTATAGTGTTCAAAATGAATTATGCAAACATACGACTGTACTTCATAACAACGACAATAACTGGCAGATGCCACCAAATGTGTTAAAATAAATGAATTATTTGCTGGACTTAAGTGAAAAGGAAAGCCATTTAATGACCATAGCACATAGTTGACGTGAAAAAAAGGAGTATTTTGCATATAAATATGCACATATAGCCTATACATATTTTTTCGATTTGTATCCCTGAAAGTGCCTGGCAGAAGCCTATATCTACTGTCTGTGTCATAAATGTGAACATAATATTATCTACTGTCTGTGTCATAAATGTGAACATAAAGTATATTTCATGAGGTGAAACATCACTGCCAGGAGCTACAGAATAGGGGAGCGCGGGGATAAATGTAGGCCTAACGCGGGGTTAAATGTAACACGGACATTTGACATAGTTTGTCAGTATCTAGCCGGCTGTCTTTCCGCTCTTTTTGTCTTGCTGCCAGAAGACGGTCTCCCGCAAATTTGCGGAACGTTTTGATTATATTTCGTGAAGATAATGGACAAAGAGTGTTTTGACATCATGACAGTAAATTTTTTCATCGTAGATTTTTTTCTGTTTCCGGGTTGGATGTATACGCGTCCAAATCTAACTTTATATTGCCTTAATCACTGTCTTGTTGGCTCAAACACAGCACCGTTTTGAAACATGTCAGTAATTCCTAGCGACTGTTAGCTAGGTTTAAAATATGTAATACACAGCGGGGTTAGTTGTAACACAGTGTTCCAACTGCTGCCACAATGATAATCAAATGAAAACGGAGCCACACAACTTTTCAGGTTTGAGTATACATTTAACTTTGTTGGACTTTCACAAACAATGTTGTAATTTAAAATGTTTAAAATTTAGTGCACTATGAATGATAGCTTATTTATTTATTAAAAATATGGCCTGTTTTTAATGTAATAAACCATTTAAATTTTTATCCTAAGCTCATTTGTATTATTATTAATGTTATTATTATTAGGGGCCAAGCACCGAAGGTGCGGAGGCACCTATTGTATCTGTTCCGGTTCTTATTATTAGGGGCCAAGCACCGAAGGTGCAAAGGCACCTATTGTATCTGTTCCGGTTCTTATTAGGGGCCAAGCACCGAAGGTGCGGAGGCACCTATTGTATCTGTTCCGGTTCTTATTAGGGGCCAAGCACCGAAGGTGCGGAGGCACCTATTGTATCTGTTCCGGTTCTTATTATTATTAGGGGCCAAGCACCGAAGGTGCGGAGGCACCTATTGTATCTGTTCCGGTTCTTATTATTATTATTATTATTATTATTCTTCTTCCGACTGGGCGTCTATGGCAGCCCATAGACCACTTTGCGGGAAAGTTGTTTTGGTTTGACATTCTGATAGAGGACAGTCCCACCATTAAATACACCAATTTTGGTGTCTCTAACTCATTCCCTCTAGCGCCACCAACTGTCCAAAGTTTCACTTTTATTATGCTAATAACGTTTGAACCGTAAGGCCTATCAACGAAATTCTTTTTTCCTCTTGTTCCTGAGCTCATACCGATTTGATCGCACCCTATGACGTCATTTTGCGTCATAAAAAATGGCCGCCATTTTGAATTGTCCAAAAAACCTACTTTTGCGAACTCGTCCTAGGCCGTTTGTCCGATTTTCATCAAAATCGCACCGGATCATCTCCAGGCAGTGCTGACAAAAAGTTATGGAATTCAAGTTGATTCGCTTAGCCGTTTTCGATAAACGCACAAACTAATTTTACGTAGCGCTTGCGAAAACAGACGTAAGGCTGTATCTCCGCAACGCTTCATCGTATTCAGACCAAACTTGGTACGTGTCGTCACAAGCATGACCTGAGGCTACATGCAGCGTTTCGGCGCAGCGCCACCTAGTGGTCCGGAGATATGAAAAATGGCTATTTTTGCTCGTAACTTCTGAACGGTTTGTCCAAAAATCATAAACTTGGTCTCGTTAGATTCAGGGCGTCATGCCGAGTCGACTGATATCCAATTTTCCCAGATCGACCATTTTGGCTGTCGGCCATTTTGAATTATGTGCTAAAATGCTGTATTTTTTGAACGCATGAACGAATTGTTACGAAACTCGGTATGGTTCATCAGTACGATGCCCTAAAGGAGCCTGAGAAGTTTCGAAACAGCGCCACCTAGTGGTGAACTTTTTTTTTCAAACGCTTATAACTTTGGGTGTGATACACTTATTTTCACGGGACTCATCTTTTTGAGGTCCTGAATCGTTGCCGAGTCCAACGATACCAAATATGTTAGGTTTCGTCTTACAGTTGGTGTAGCGCAGCGATTTAGCGCGAAAAAAACACTTGGCGATATCTTCGAAACCGTTGTTCCGATCGAGACGAAACCACCGCCAGAAACACGGAATCATAGCTTGTTAACTAAACTCTAATGCCCAAATGTGAAAATATTGATAGTAAGGGGTAGTAAAATTCAAACAAAGTCATGTGTCAGTCATTTTTTACGTGTTTCTTCAAATAAATGTTTATAACTCGGAAGCGAATTGAGATATTTGCACCAAAATTGACACACATATGTATGGGGTCACTCTGAGGACACATAAAAAAAATTGTAAGACTGAGCCTCTTGGTGGCGCTATAATAGAACAAAACGTAAAATTCCCATTGACTTCAATACAGTTTTGTGATACAATGCTATACTAAACAAATGCTTTGGTCTAACATTACGAAACTAAGTGTGTGCCATAAGCAGCATGCCCTGAAGGTACTGAAAAGATTTTGAGACAGCGCCACCTGTTGGTCAAAAGTTATAATTAATTTCTGAGAACGCTAATAACTTTTGAACAAATTTGCCTATTGCAATGAAACTGATCTTAATAGATTCCTTGGGTTATGCCGAAAACATAGATATCAGGTTTGCCATAATCAGCCAAACTTCCTGTCCGCCGTCTTTATTTCTTTGAAAAACCTTCTTTCTCGAACTCCTCCTAGACCGTTTGTCCGATTTTCACGAAAATTGAATCGTATCATCTCCAGACCGTGCCGACTAAAAGTTATGAATTGCATGATGATAGACAAAACCGTTTTCGTATACCACAGCATCAAAGTTTAGGCATGCTGCCAAAATTACTATTTAGGCTTTATCTCTGCAATGCCTTCACATTTTGACACCAAACTTTGCATGTGTCATTGTCACCTCACTCTGACCACATCACATCTATTTCGTAACTGCGGTACCTATTGTTCGAAAGTGATAACCCATTAAATCATCTTATAAGTTAATGTTTATGTGATTTTCTTAGCCATTTGCCCAAAGTTCTCTCAAAATGCCCTTAATTGCTCCTTGCTGCAGTTGGTCTGCCACTCCTTGCCATTTTGGCATATGTTGCCGCTTCTTGCGCTTGGCCCCGGTAATGGCTGCTTGCAGCTATATTTATTATTATTATTATTCTTCTTCCGACTGGGCGTCTATGGCAGCCCATAGACCGCTTTGCGGGAAAGTTGTTTTGGTTTGACATTCTGATAGAGGACAGTCCCACCATTAAATACACCAATTTTGGTGTCTCTAACTCATTCCCTCTAGCGCCACCAACTGTCCAAAGTTTCACTTTTATTATGCTAATAACGTTTGAACCGTAAGGCCTATCAACGAAATTCTTTTTTCCTCTTGTTCCTGAGCTCATACCGATTTGATCGCACCCTATGACGTCATTTTGCGTCATAAAAAATGGCCGCCATTTTGAATTGTCCAAAAAACCTACTTTTGCGAACTCGTCCTAGGCCGTTTGTCCGATTTTCATCAAAATCGCACCGGATCATCTCCAGGCAGTGCTGACAAAAAGTTATGGAATTCAAGTTGATTCGCTTAGCCGTTTTCGATAAACGCACAAACTAATTTTACGTAGCGCTTGCGAAAACAGACGTAAGGCTGTATCTCCGCAACGCTTCATCGTATTCAGACCAAACTTGGTACGTGTCGTCACAAGCATGACCTGAGGCTACATGCAGCGTTTCGGTGCAGCGCCACCTAGTGGTCCGGAGATATGAAAAATGGCTATTTTTGCTCGTAACTTCTGAACGGTTTGTCCAAAAATCATAAACTTGGTCTCGTTAGATTCAGGGCGTCATGCCGAGTCGACTGATATCCAATTTTCCCAGATCGACCATTTTGGCTGTCGGCCATTTTGAATTATGTGCTAAAATGCTGTATTTTTTGAACGCATGAACGAATTGTTACGAAACTCGGTATGGTTCATCAGTACGATGCCCTAAAGGAGCCTGAGAAGTTTCGAAACAGCGCCACCTAGTGGTGAACTTTTTTTTTCAAACGCTTATAACTTTGGGTGTGATACACTTATTTTCACGGGACTCATCTTTTTGAGGTCCTGAATCGTTGCCGAGTCCAACGATACCAAATATGTTAGGTTTCGTCTTACAGTTGGTGTAGCGTAGCGATTTAGCGCGAAAAAAACACTTGGCGATATCTTCGAAACCGCTGTTCCGATCGAGACGAAACCACCGCCAGAAACACGGAATCATAGCTTGTTAACTATACTCTATTGCCCAAATGCGAAAATATTGATAGTAAGGGGTAGTAAAATTCAAACAAAGTCATGTGTCAGTCATTTTTTACGTGTTTCTTCAAATAAATGTTTATAACTCGGAAGCGAATTGAGATATTTGCACCAAAATTGACACACATATGTATGGGGTCACTCTGAGGACACATAAAAAAAATTGTAAGACTGAGCCTCTTGGTGGCGCTATAATAGAACAAAACGTAAAATTCCCATTGACTTCAATACAGTTTTGTGAAATACAATGCTATACTAAACAAATGCTTTGGTCTAACATTACGAAACTAAGTGTGTGCCATAAGCAGCATGCCCTGAAGGTACTGAAAAGATTTTGAGACAGCGCCACCTGTTGGTCAAAAGTTATAATTAATTTTTGAGAACGCTAATAACTTTTGAACAAATTTGCCTATTGCAATGAAACTGATCTTAATAGATTCCTTGGGTTATGCCGAAAACATAGATATCAGGTTTGCCATAATCAGCCAAACTTCCTGTCCGCCGTCTTTATTTCTTTGAAAAACCTTCTTTTTCAAACTCCTCCTAGACCGTTTGTCCGATTTTCACGAAAATTGAATCGTATCATCTCCAGACCGTGCCGACTAAAAGTTATGAATTGCATGATGATAGACAAAACCGTTTTCGTATACCACAGCATCAAAGTTTAGGCATGCTGCCAAAATGACTATTTAGGCTTTATCTCTGCAATGCCTTCACATTTTGATACCAAACTTTGCATGTGTCATTGTCACCTCACTCTCACCACATCACATCTATTTCGTAACTGCGCCACCTATTGTTCGAAAGTGATAACCCATTAAATCATCTTATAAGTTAATGTTTATGTGATTTTCTTAGCCATTTGCCCAAAGTTCTCTCAAAATGCCCTTAATTGCTCCTTGCTGCAGTTGGTCTGCCACTCCTTGCCATTTTGGCATATGTTGCCGCTTCTTGCGCTTGGCCCCGGTAATGGCTGCTTGCAGCTATATTTATTATTATTATTCTTCTTCCGACTGGGCGTCTATGGCAGCCCATAGACCGCTTTGCGGGAAAGTTGTTTTGGTTTGACATTCTGATAGAGGACAGTCCCACCATTAAATACACCAATTTTGGTGTCTCTAACTCATTCCCTCTAGCGCCACCAACTGTCCAAAGTTTCACTTTTATTATGCTAATAACGTTTGAACCGTAAGGCCTATCAACGAAATTCTTTTTTCCTCTTGTTCCTGAGCTCATGCCGATTTGATCGCACCCTATGACGTCATTTTGCGTCATAAAAAATGGCCGCCATTTTGAATTGTCCAAAAAACCTACTTTTGCGAACTCGTCCTAGGCCGTTTGTCCGATTTTCACCAAAATCGCTCCGGATCATCTACAGGCAGTGCTGACAAAAAGTTATGGAATTCAAGTTGATTCGATTAGCCGTTTTCGATAAACGCACAAACTAATTTTACGTAGCGCTTGCGAAAACAGACGTAAGGCTGTATCTCCGCAACGCTTCATCGTATTCAGACCAAACTTGGTATGTGTCGTCACAAGCATGACCTGAGGCTACATGCAGCGTATCGGCGCAGCGCCACCTAGTGGTCCGGAGATATGAAAAATGGCTATTTTTGCTCGTAACTTCTGAACGGTTTGTCCAAAAATCCTAAACTTGGTCTCGTTAGATTCAGGGCGTCATGCCGAGTCGACTGATATCCAATTTTCCCAGATCGACCATTTTGGCTGTCGGCCATTTTGAATTATGTGCTAAAATGCTGTATTTTTTGAACGCATGAACGAATTGTTACGAAACTCGGTATGGTTCATCAGTACGATGCCTTAAAGGAGCCTGAGAAGTTTCGAAACAGCGCCACCTAGTGGTGAACTTTTTTTTTCAAACGCTTATAACTTTGGGTGTGATACACTTATTTTCACGGGAGTCATCTTTTTGAGGTCCTGAATCGTTGCCGAGTCCAACGATACCAAATATGTTGGGTTTCGTCTTACGGTTGGTGTAGCGTAGCGATTTAGCGCGAAAAAAACACTTGGCGATATCTTCGAAACCGCTGTTCCGATCGAGACGAAACCACCGCCAGAAACACGGAATCATAGCTCGTTAACTATACGCTAATGCCCAAATGCGAAAATATTGATAGTAAGGGGTAGTAAAATTCAAACAAAGTCATGTGTCAGTCATTTTTTACGTGTTTCTTCAAATAAATGTTTATAACTCGGAAGCGAATTGAGATATTTGCACCAAAATTGACACACCTATGTATGGGGTCACTCTGAGGACACATAAAAAAAATTGTAAGACTGAGCCTCTTGGTGGCGCTATAATAGAACAAAACGTGAAATTCCCATTGACTTCAATACAGTTTTGTGAAATACAATGCTATACTAAACAAATGCTTTGGTCTAACATTACGAAACTAAGTGTGTGCCATAATCAGCATGCCCTGAAGGTACTGAAAAGATTTTGAGACAGTGCCACCTGTTGGTCAAAAGTTATAATTAATTTCTGAGAACGCTAATAACTTTTGAACAAATTTGCCTATTGCAATGAAACTGATCTTAATAGATTCCTTGGGTTATGCCGAAAACAAATATCAGGTTTGCCATAATCAGCCAAACTTCCTGTCCGCCGTCTTTATTTCTTTGAAAAACCTTCTTTTTCGAACTCCTCCTAGACCGTTTGTCCGATTTTCACGAAAATTGAATCGTATCATCTCCAGACCGTGCCGACTAAAAGTTATGAATTACATGACGATAGACAAAACCGTTTTCGTATACCACAGCATCAAAGTTTAGGCATGCTGCCAAAATGACTATTTAGGCTTTATCTCTGCAATGCCTTCACATTTTGACACCAAACTTTGCATGTGTCATTGTCACCTCACTCTGACCACATCACATCTATTTCGTAACTGCGCCACCTATTGTTCGAAAGTGATAAGCCATTAAATCATCTTATAAGTCAATGTTTATGTGATTTTTTTAGCCATTTGCCCAAAGTTTTCTCAAAATGCCCTTAATTGCTCCTTGCTGCAGTTGTTCTGCCACTCCTTGCCATTTTGGCATATGTTGCCGCTTCTTGCGCTTGGCCCCGGTAATGGCTGCTTGCAGCTATATTTATTATTATTATTCTTCTTCCGACTGGGCGTCTATGGCAGCCCATAGACCGCTTTGCGGGAAAGTTGTTTTGGTTTGACATTCTGATAGAGGACAGTCCCACCATTAAATACACCTATTTTGGTGTCTCTAACTCATTCCCTCTAGCGCCACCAACTGTCCAAAGTTTCACTTTTATTATGCTAATAACTTTTGAACCGTAAGGCCTATCAACGAAATTCTTTTTTCCTCTTGTTCCTGAGCTCATGCCGATTTGATCGCACCCTATGACGTCATTTTGCGTCATTAAAAATGGCCGCCATTTTGAATTGTCCAAAAAACCTACTTTTGCGAACTCGTCCTAGGCCGTTTGTCCGATTTTCACCAAAATCGCACCGGATCATCTCCAGGCAGTGCTGACAAAAAGTTATGGAATTCAAGTTGATTCGATTATCCGTTTTCGATAAACGCACAAACTAATTTTACGTAGCGCTTGCAAAAACAGACGTAAGGCTGTATCTCCGCAACGCTTCATCGTATTCAGACCAAACTTGGTACGTGTCGTCACAAGCATGACCTGAGGCTACATGCAGCGTTTCGGCGCAGCGCCACCTAGTGGTCCGGAGATATGAAAAATGGCTATTTTTGCTCGTAACTTCTGAACGGTTTGTCCAAAAATCATAAACTTGGTCTCGTTAGATTCAGGGCGTCATGCCGAGTCGACTGATATCCAATTTTCCCAGATCGACCATTTTGGCTGTCGGCCATTTTGAATTATGTGCTAAAATGCTGTATTTTTTGAACGCATGAACGAATTGTTACGAAACTCGGTATGGTTCATCAGTACGATGCCCTAAAGGAGCCTGAGAAGTTTCGAAACAGCGCCACCTAGTGGTGAACTTTTTTTTTCAAACGCTTATAACTTTGGGTGTGATACACTTATTTTCACGGGAGTCATCTTTTTGAGGTCCTGAATCGTTGCCGAGTCCAACGATACCAAATATGTTGGGTTTCGTCTTACGATTGGTGTAGCGTAGCGATTTAGCGCGAAAAAAACACTTGGCGATATCTTCGAAACCGCTGTTCCGATCGAGACGAAACCACCGCCAGAAACACGGAATCATAGCTTGTTAACTAAACGCTAATGCCCAAATGCGAAAATATTGATAGTAAGGGGTAGTAAAATTCAAACAAAGTCATGTGTCGGTCATTTTTTATGTGTTCTTTCATATAAATGTTTATAACTTCGAAGCGAATTGAGATATTTTCACCAAAATTGACAGACATATGTATGGGCTCACTCTGAGGACACATGAAAAAAATTGTGGGACTGAGCCTCTTGGTGGCGCTATAATAGAACAAAACGTGAAATTCCCATTGACTTCAATACAGTTTTGTGATTTAAATGCTATATTAAACAAATGCATTGGTGTAATATTACGAAACTCAGTTTGTGCCATAAGCAGCATGCCCAGAAGGTACTAAAAATATTTTGAGACAGCGCCACCTGTTGGTCAAATGTTATAATTAATTTCTGAAAATGCTAATATCTTTTGAATAAATTTGCCTATTGCAATGAAACTGATCTTAATAGATTCCTTGGGTTATGCCGAAAACATAGATATCAGGTTTTCCATAATCAGCCAAACTTCCTGTCCGTCATCTTTATTTCTTTGAAAAACCTTCTTTTTCGAACTCCTCCTAGACCGTGTGTCCGATTATCACGAAAATTGAATC
Source organism: Cyprinella venusta (assembly GCA_038021265.1). Taxonomy (NCBI): domain Eukaryota; kingdom Metazoa; phylum Chordata; class Actinopteri; order Cypriniformes; family Leuciscidae; genus Cyprinella; species Cyprinella venusta. Next base: position 20,292,089 of record CM075878.1, on the reverse strand, counting down.
GTATCATCTCCAGACCGTGCCGACTAAAAGTTATGGATTGCGTGATGACAGAAAAAACCGTTTTTGTATACCACAGCATCAAAGTTGAGGCATGCTGCCAAAATGACTATTTAGGCTTTATCTCTGCAATGCCTTCACATTTTGACACCAAACTTTGCATGTGTCATTGTCACCTCACTCTCACCACATCACATCTATTTCGTAACTGCGCCACCTATTGTTCGAAAGTGATAAGCCATTAAATCATCTTATAAGTCAATGTTTATGTGATTTTTTTAGCCATTTGCCCAAAGTTTTCTCAAAATGCCCTTAATTGCTCCTTGCTGCAGTTGTTATGCCACTCCTTGCCATTTTGGCATATGTTGCCGCTTCTTGCGCTTGGCCCCGGTAATGGCTGCTTGCAGCTATATTTATTATTATTATTATTCTTCTTCCGACTGGGCGTCTATGGCAGCCCATAGACCGCTTTGCGGGAAAGTTGTTTTGGTTTGACATTCTGATAGAGGACAGTCCCACCATTAAATACACCAATTTTGGTGTCTCTTACTCATTCCCTCTAGCGCCACCAACTGTCCAAAGTTTCACTTTTATTATGCTAATAACGTTTGAACCGTAAGGCCTATCAACGAAATTCTTTTTTCCTCTTGTTCCTGAGCTCATGCCGATTTGATCGCACCCTATGACGTCATTTTGCGTCATAAAAAATGGCCGCCATTTTGAATTGTCCAAAAAACCTACTTTTGCGAACTCGTCCTAGGCCGTTTGTCCGATTTTCACCAAAATCGCACCGGATCATCTCCAGGCAGTGCTGACAAAAAGTTATGGAATTCAAGTTGATTCGATTAGCCGTTTTCGATAAACGCACAAACTAATTTTACGTAGCGCTTGCGAAAACAGACGTAAGGCTGTATCTCTGCAACGCTTCATCGTATTCAGACCAAACTTGGTACGTGTCGTCACAAGCATGACTTGAGGCTACATGCAGCGTTTCGGCGCAGCGCCACCTAGTGGTCCGGAGATATGAAAAATGGCTATTTTTGCTCGTAACTTCTGAACGGTTTGTCCAAAAATCAAAAACTTGGTCTCGTTAGATTCAGGGCGTCATGCCGAGTCGACTGATATCCAATTTTCCCAGATCGGCCATTTTGGCTGTCAGCCATTTTGAATTATGTGCTAAAATGCTGTATTTTTTGAACGCATGAACGAATTGTTACGAAACTCGGTATGGTTCATCAGTACGATGCCCTAAAGGAGCCTGAGAAGTTTCGAAACAGCGCCACCTAGTGGTGAACTTTTTTTTCAAACGCTTATAACTTTGGGTGTGGTACACTGATTTTCACGGGAGTCATCTTTTTTAGGTCCTGAATCGTTGCCGAGTCCAACGATACCAAATATGTTGGGTTTTGTCTTACGGTTGGTGTAGCGTAGCGATTTAGCGCGAAAAAAACACTTGGCGATATCTTCGAAACCGCTGTTCCGATCGAGACGAAACCACCGCCAGAAACACGGAATCATAGCTCGTTAATTATATGTTAATGCCCAAATGCGAAAATATTGATAGTAAGGGGTAGTAAAATTCAAACAAAGTCATGTGTCAGTCATTTTTTACGTGTTTCTTCAAATAAATGTTTATAACTCGGAAGCGAATTGAGATATTTGCACCAAAATTGACACACATATGTATGGGGTCACTCTGAGGACACATAAAAAAAATCGTAAGACTGAGCCTCTTGGTGGCGCTATAATAGAACAAAACGTGAAATTCCCATTGACTTCAATACAATTTTGTGAAATACAATGCTATACTAAACAAATGCTTTGGTCTAACATTACGAAACTAAGTGTGTGCCATAATCAGCATGCCCTGAAGGTACTGAAAAGATTTTGAGACAGCGCCACCTGTTGGTCAAAAGTTATAATTAATTTCTGAGAACGCTAATAACTTTCGAACAAATTTGCCTATTGCAATGAAACTGATCTTAATAGATTCCTTGGGTTATGCCGAAAACATAGATATCAGGTTTGCCATAATCAGCCAAACTTCCTGTCCGCCGTCTTTATTTCTTTGAAAAACCTTCTTTTTCGAACTCCTCCTAGACCGTTTGTCCGATTTTCACGAAAATTGAATCGTATCATCTCCAGACCGTGCCGACTAAAAGTTATGAATTGCATGATGATAGACAAAACCGTTTTCGTATACCACAGCATCAAAATTTAGGCATGCTGCCAAAATACTATTTAGGCTTTATCTCTGCAATGCCTTCACATTTTGACACCAAACTTTGCATGTGTCATTGTCACCTCACTCTGACCACATCACATCTATTTCGTAATTGCGGCACCTATTGTTCGAAAGTGATAACCCATTAAATCATCTTATAAGTTAATGTTTATGTGATTTTCTTAGCCATTTGCCCAAAGTTCTCTCAAAATGCCCTTAATTGCTCCTTGCTGCAGTTGGTCTGCCACTCCTTGCCATTTTGGCATATGTTGCCGCTTCTTGCGCTTGGCCCCGGTAATGGCTGCTTGCAGCTATATTTATTATTATTCTTCTTCTTCCGACTGGGCGTCTATGGCAGCCCATAGACCGCTTTGCGGGAAAGTTGTTTTGGTTTGACATTCTGATAGAGGACAGTCCCACCATTAAATACACCAATTTTGGTGTCTCTAACTCATTCCCTCTAGCGCCACCAACTGTCCAAAGTTTCACTATTATTATGCTAATAACGTTTGAACCGTAAGGCCTATCAACGAAATTCTTTTTTCCTCTTGTTCCTGAGCTCATACCGATTTGATCGCACCCTATGACGTCATTTTGCGTCATAAAAAATGGCCGCCATTTTGAATTGTCCAAAAAACCTACTTTTGCGAACTCATCCTAGGCCGTTTGTCCGATTTTCATCAAAATCGCACCGGATCATCTCCAGGCAGTGCTGACAAAAAGTTATGGAATTCAAGTTGATTCGCTTAGCCGTTTTCGATAAACGCACAAACTAATTTTACGTAGCGCTTGCGAAAACAGACGTAAGGCTGTATCTCCGCAACGCTTCATCGTATTCAGACCAAACTTGGTACGTGTCGTCACAAGCATGACCTGAGGCTACATGCAGCGTTTCGGCGCAGCGCCACCTAGTGGTCCGGAGATATGAAAAATGGCTATTTTTGCTCGTAACTTCTGAACGGTTTGTCCAAAAATCATAAACTTGATCTCGTTAGATTCAAGGCGTCATGCCGAGTCGACTGATATCCAATTTTCCCAGATCGACCATTTTGGCTGTCGGCCATTTTGAATTATGTGCTAAAATGCTGTATTTTTTGAACGCATGAACGAATTGTTACGAAACTCGGTATGGTTCATCAGTACGATGCCCTAAAGGAGCCTGAGAAGTTTCGAAACAGCGCCACCTAGTGGTGAACTTTTTTTTTCAAACGCTTATAACTTTGGGTGTGATACACTTATTTTCACGAGACTCATCTTTTTGAGGTCCTGAATCGTTGCCGAGTCCAACGATACCAAATATGTTAGGTTTCGTCTTAACGTTGGTGTAGCGTAGCGATTTAGCGCGAAAAAAACACTTGGCGATATCTTCGAAACCGCTCTTCCGATCGAGACGAAACCACCGCCAGAAACATGGAATCATAGCTTGTTAACTAAACGCTAATACCCAAATGCGAAAATATTGATAGTAAGGGGTAGTAAAATTCAAACAAAGTCATGTGTCAGTCATTTTTTACGTGTTTCTTCAAATAAATGTTTATAACTCGGAAGCGAATTGAGATATTTGCACCAAAATTGACACACATATGTATGGGGTCACTCTGAGGACACATAAAAAAAATTTTAAGACTGAGCCTCTTGGTGGCGCTATAATAGAACAAAACGTGAAATTCCCATTGACTTCAATACAGTTTTGTGAAATACAATGCTATACTAAACAAATGCTTTGGTCTAACATTACGAAACTAAGTGTGTGCCATAAGCAGCATGCCCTGAAGGTACTGAAAAGATTTTGAGACAGCGCCACCTGTTGGTCAAAAGTTATAATTAATTTCTGAGAACGCTAATAACTTTTGAACAAATTTGCCTATTGCAATGAAACTGATCTTAATAGATTCCTTGGGTTATGCCGAAAACATAGATATCAGGTTTGCCATAATCAGCCAAACTTCCTGTCCGCCGTCTTTATTTCTTTGAAAAACCTTCTTTTTCGAACTCCTCCTAGACCGTTTGTCCGATTTTCACGAAAATTGAATCGTATCATCTCCAGACCGTGCCGACTAAAAGTTATGAATTGCATGATGATAGACAAAACCGTTTTCGTATACCACAGCATCAAAGTTTAGGCATGCTGCCAAAATTACTATTTAGGCTTTATCTCTGCAATGCCTTCACATTTTGACACCAAACTTTGCATGTGTCATTGTCACCTCACTCTGACCACATCACATCTATTTCGTAACTGCGGCACCTATTGTTCGAAAGTGATAACCCATTAAATCATCTTATAAGTTAATGTTTATGTGATTTTCTTAGCCATTTGCCCAAAGTTCTCTCAAAATGCCCATAATTGCTCCTTGCTGCAGTTGGTCTGCCACTCCTTGCCATTTTGGCATATGTTGCAGCTTCTTGCGCTTGGCCCCGGTAATGGCTGCTTGCAGCTATATTTATTAGGGGCCAAGCACCGAAGGTGCGAGGCACCTATTGTATCTGTTCCGGTTCTTATTAGGGGCCAAGCACCGAAGGTGCGGAGGCACCTATTGTATCTGTTCCGGTTCTTATTATTATTATTATTAGGGGCCAAGCACCGAAGGTGCGGAGGCACCTATTGTATCTGTTCCGGTTCTTATTATTAGGGGCCAAGCACCGAAGGTGCGGAGGCACCTATTGTATCTGTTCCGGTTCTTATTATTATTAGGGGCCAAGCACCGAAGGTGCGGAGGCACCTATTGTATCTGTTCCGGTTCTTATTATTATTATTATTATTATTCTTCTTCCGACTGGGCGTCTATGGCAGCCCATAGACCGCTTTGCGGGAAAGTTGTTTTGGTTTGACAATCTGATAGAAGACAGTCCCACCATTAAATACACCAATTTTGGTGTCTCTTACTCATTCCCTCTAGCGCCACCAACTGTCCAAAGTTTCACTCTTATTATGCTAATAACGTTTGAACCGTAAGGCCTATCAACGAAATTCTTTTTTCCTCTTGTTCCTGAGCTCATGCCGATTTGATCGCACCCTATGACGTCATTTTGCGTCATAAAAAATGGCCGCCATTTTGAATTGTCCAAAAAACCTACTTTTGCGAACTCGTCCTAGGCCGTTTGTCCGATTTTCACCAAAATCGCACCGGATCATCTCCAGGCAGTGCTGACAAAAAGTTATGGAATTCAAGTTGATTCGATTAGCCGTTTTCGATAAACGCACAAACTAATTTTACGTAGCGCTTGCAAAAACAGACGTAAGGCTGTATCTCTGCAACGCTTCATCGTATTCAGACCAAACTTGGTACGTGTCGTCACAAGCATGACTTGAGGCTACATGCAGCGTTTCGGCGCAGCGCCACCTAGTGGTCCGGAGATATGAAAAATGGCTATTTTTGCTCGTAACTTCTGAACGGTTTGTCCAAAAATCATAAACTTGGTCTCGTTAGATTCAGGGCGTCATGCCGAGTCGACTGATATCCAATTTTCCCAGATCGGCCATTTTGGCTGTCGGCCATTTTGAATTATGTGCTAAAATGCTGTATTTTTTGAACGCATGAACGAATTGTTACGAAACTCGGTATGGTTCATCAGTACGATGCCCTAAAGGAGCCTGAGAAGTTTCGAAACAGCGCCACCTAGTGGTGAACTTTTTTTTTCAAACGCTTATAACTTTGGGTGTGATACACTGATTTTCACGGGAGTCATCTTTTTTAGGTCCTGAATCGTTGCCGAGTCCAACGATACCAAATATGTTGGGTTTCGTCTTACGGTTGGTGTAGCGTAGCGATTTAGCGCGAAAAAAACACTTGGCGATATCTTCGAAACCGCTGTTCCGATCGAGACGAAACCACCGCCAGAAACACGGAATCATAGCTTGTTAACTAAACGCTAATGCCCAAATGCGAAAATATTGATAGTAAGGGGTAGTAAAATTCAAACAAAGTCATGTGTCGGTCATTTTTTATGTGTTCTTTCATATAAATGTTTATAACTCGGAAGCGAATTGAGATATTTTCACCAAAATTGACAGACATATGTATGGGCTCACTCTGAGGACACATGAAAAAAATTGTGGGACTGAGCCTCTTGGTGGCGCTATAATAGAACAAAACGTGAAATTCCCATTGACTTCAATACAGTTTTGTGATTTAAATGCTATATTAAACAAATGCATTGGTGTAATATTACGAAACTCAGTTTGTGAGATAAGCAGCATGCCCCGAAGGTACTAAAAAGATTTTGAGACAGCGCCACCTGTTGGTCAAATGTTATAATTAATTTCTGAAAATGCTAATATCTTTTGAATAAATTTGCCTATTGCAATGAAACTGATCTTAATAGATTCCTTGGGTTATGCCGAAAACATAGATATCAGGTTTTCCATAATCAGCCAAACTTCCTGTCCGTCATCTTTATTTCTTTGAAAAACCTTCTTTTTCGAACTCCTCCTAGACCGTGTGTCCGATTATCACGAAAATTGAATCGTATCATCTCCAGACCGTGCCAACTAAAAGTTATGGATTGCGTGACGATAGACAAAACCGTTTTTGTATACCACAGCATCAAAGTTGAGGCATGCTGCCAAAATGACTATTTAGGCTCTATCTCTGCAATGCCTTCACATTTTGACACCAAACTTTGCATGTGTCATTGTCACCTCACTCTCACCACATCACATCTATTTCGTAACTGCGCCACCTATTGTTCGAAAGTGATAAGCCATTAAATCATCTTATAAGTCAATGTTTATGTGATTTTTTTAGCCATTTGCCCAAAGTTTTCTCAAAATGCCCTTAATTGCTCCTTGCTGCAGTTGTTCTGCCACTCCTTGCCATTTTGGCATATGTTGCCGCTTCTTGCGCTTGGCCCCGGTAATGGCTGCTTGCAGCTATATTTATTATTATTATTCTTCTTCCGACTGGGCGTCTATGGCAGCCCATAGACCGCTTTGCGGGAAAGTTGTTTTGGTTTGACATTCTGATAGAGGACAGTCCCACCATTAAATACACCAATTTTGGTGTCTCTAACTCATTCCCTCTAGCGCCACCAACTGTCCAAAGTTTCACTTTTATTATGCTAATAACGTTTGAACCGTAAGGCCTATCAACGAAATTCTTTTTTCCTCTTGTTCCTGAGCTCATGCCGATTTGATCGCACCCTATGACGTCATTTTGCGTCATAAAAAATGGCCGCCATTTTGAATTGTCCAAAAAACCTACTTTTGCGAACTCGTCCTAGGCCGTTTGTCCGATTTTCACCAAAATCGCACCGGATCATCTCCAGGCAGTGCTGACAAAAAGTTATGGAATTCAAGTTGATTCGATTAGCCGTTTTTGATAAACGCACAAACTAATTTTACGTAGCGCTTGCGAAAACAGACGTAAGGCTGTATCTCCGCAACGCTTCATCGTATTCAGACCAAACTTGGTATGTGTTGTCACAAGCATGACCTGAGGCTACATGCAGCGTATCGGCACAGCGCCACCTAGTGGTCCGGAGATATGAAAAATGACTATTTTTGCTCGTAACTTTTGAACGGTTTGTCCAAAAATCATAAACTTGGTCTCGTTAGATTCAGGGCATCATGCCGAGTCGACTGATATCAAATTTATCCAGATCGGCCATTTTGACTGTCGGCCATTTTGAATTATGTGCTAAAATGCTGTATTTTTTGAATGCATGAACGAATTGTTACGAAACTCGGTATGGTTCATTAGTACGATGCCCTAAAGGTGCCTGAGAAGTTTCGAAACAGCGCCACCTAGTGGTGAACTTTTTTTTTCAAACGCTTATAACTTTGGGTGTAGTACACTTATTTTCACGGGAGTCATCTTTTTGAGGTCCTGAATCGTTGCCGAGTCCAACGATACCAAATATGCTGTGTTTCGTCTTACGGTTGGTGTAGCGTAGCGATTTAGCGCGAAAAAAACACTTGGCGATATCTTCGAAACCGTTCTTTTGATCGAGACGAAACCACCGCCAGAAACACGGAATCATAGCTTGTTAACTATACGCTAATGCCCAAATGCGAAAATATTGATAGTAAGGGGTAGTAAAATTCAAACAAAGTCATGTGTCAGTCATTTTTTACGTGTTTCTTCAAATAAATGTTTATAACTCGGAAGCGAATTGAGATATTTGCACCAAAATTGACACACATATGTATGGGGTCACTCTGAAGACACATAAAAAAAATTGTAAGACTGAGCCTCTTGGTGGCGCTATAATAGAACAAAACGTGAAATTCCCATTGACTTCAATACAGTTTTGTGAAATACAATGCTATACTAAACAAATGCTTTGGTCTAACATTACGAAACTAAGTGTGTGCCATAATCAGCATGCCCTGAAGGTACTGAAAAGATTTTGAGACAGCGCCACCTGTTGGTCAAATGTTATAATTAATTTCTGAAAATGCTAATATCTTTTGAATAAATTTGCCTATTGCAATGAAACTGATCTTAATAGATTCCTTGGGTTATGCCGAAAACATAGATATCAGGTTTGCCATAATCAGCCAAACTTCCTGTCCGCCGTCTTTATTTCTTTGAAAAACATTCTTTTTCGAACTCCTCCTAGACCGTTTGTCCGATTTTCACGAAAATTGAATCGTATCATCTCCAGACCGTGCCGACTAAAAGTTATGAATTGCATGACGATAGACAAAACCGTTTTCGTATACCACAGCATCAAAATTTAGGCATGCTGCCAAAATTACTATTTAGGCTTTATCTCTGCAATGCCTACACATTTTGACACCAAACTTTGCATGTGTCATTGTCACCTCACTCTCACCACATCACATCTATTTCGTAACTGCGCCACCTATTGTTCGAAAGTGATAAACCATTAAATCATCTTATAAGTCAATGTTTATGTGATTTTTTTAGCCATTAGACCAAAGTTCTCTCAAAATGCCCTTAATTGCTCCTTGCTGCAGTTGGTCTGCCACTCCTTGCCATTTTGGCATATGTTGCCGCTTCTTGCGCTTGGCCCCGGTAATGGCTGCTTGCAGCTATATTTATTATTATTATTATTATTCTTCTTCCGACTGGGCGTCTATGGCAGCCCATAGACCGCTTTGCGGGAAAGTTGTTTTGGTTTGACATTCTGATAGAGGACAGTCCCACCATTAAATACACCAATTTTGGTGTCTCTAACTCATTCCCTCTAGCGCCACCAACTGTCCAAAGTTTCACTTTTATTATGCTAATAACGTTTGAACCGTAAGGCCTATCAACGAAATTCTTTTTTCCTCTTGTTCCTGAGCTCATACCGATTTGATCGCACCCTATGACGTCATTTTGCGTCATAAAAAATGGCCGCCATTTTGAATTGTCCAAAAAACCTACTTTTGCGAACTCGTCCTAGGCCGTTTGTCCGATTTTCATCAAAATCGCACCGGATCATCTCCAGGCAGTGCTGACAAAAAGTTATGGAAATCAAGTTGATTCGCTTAGCCGTTTTCGATAAACGCACAAACTAATTTTACGTAGCGCTTGCGAAAACAGACGTAAGGCTGTATCTCCGCAACGCTTCATCGTATTCAGACCAAACTTGGTACGTGTCGTCACAAGCATGACCTGAGGCTACATGCAGCGTTTCGGCGCAGCGCCACCTAGTGGTCCGGAGATATGAAAAATGGCTATTTTTGCTCGTAACTTCTGAACGGTTTGTCCAAAAATCATAAACTTGGTCTCGTTAGATTCAGGGCGTCATGCCGAGTCGACTGATATCCAATTTTCCCAGATCGACCATTTTGGCTGTCGGCCATTTTGAATTATGTGCTAAAATGCTGTATTTTTTGAACGCATGAACGAATTGTTACGAAACTCGGTATGGTTCATCAGTACGATGCCCTAAAGGAGCCTGAGAAGTTTCGAAACAGCGCCACCTAGTGGTGAACTTTTTTTTCAAATGCTTATAACTTTGGGTGTGATACACTTATTTTCACGGGACTCATCTTTTTGAGGTCCTGAATCGTTGCCGAGTCCAACGATACCAAATATGTTAGGTTTCGTCTTACAGTTGGTGTAGCGTAGCAATTTAGCGCGAAAAAAACACTTGGCGATATCTTCGAAACCGCTGTTCCGATCGAGACGAAACCACCGCCAGAAACACGGAATCATAGCTTGTTAACTATACGCTAATGCCCAAATGCGAAAATATTGATAGTAAGGGGTAGTAAAATTCAAACAAAGTCATGTGTCAGTCATTTTTTACGTGTTTCTTCAAATAAATGTTTATAACTCGGAAGCGAATTGAGATATTTGCACCAAAATTGACACACATATGTATGGGGTCACTCTGAGGACACATAAAAAAAATTGTAAGACTGAGCCTCTTGGTGGCGCTATAATAGAACAAAACGTAAAATTCCCATTGACTTCAATACAGTTTTGTGAAATACAATGCTATACTAAACAAATGCTTTGGTCTAACATTACGAAACTAAGTGTGTGCCATAAGCAGCATGCCCTGAAGGTACTGAAAAGATTTTGAGACAGCGCCACCTGTTGGTCAAAAGTTATAATTAATTTCTGAGAACGCTAATAACTTTTGAACAAATTTGCCTATTGCAATGAAACTGATCTTAATAGATTCCTTGGGTTATGCCGAAAACATAGATATCAGGTTTGCCATAATCAGCCAAACTTCCTGTCCGCCGTCTTTATTTCTTTGAAAAACCTTCTTTTTCGAACTCCTCCTAGACCGTTTGTCCGATTTTCACGAAAATTGAATCGTATCATCTCCAGACCGTGCCGACTAAAAGTTATGAATTGCATGATGATAGACAAAACCGTTTTCGTATACCACAGCATCAAAGTTTAGGCATGCTGCCAAAATTACTATTTAGGCTTTATCTCTGCAATGCCTTCACATTTTGACACCAAACTTTGCATGTGTCATTGTCACCTCACTCTGACCACATCACATCTATTTCGTAACTGCGGCACCTATTGTTCGAAAGTGATAACCCATTAAATCATCTTATAAGTTAATGTTTATGTGATTTTCTTAGCCATTTGCCCAAAGTTCTCTCAAAATGCCCTTAATTGCTCCTTGCTGCAGTTGGTCTGCCACTCCTTGCCATTTTGGCATATGTTGCCGCTTCTTGCGCTTGGCCCCGGTAATGGCTGCTTGCAGCTATATTTATTATTATTATTCTTCTTCCGACTGGGCGTCTATGGCAGCCCATAGACCGCTTTGCGGGAAAGTTGTTTTGGTTTGACATTCTGATAGAGGACAGTCCCACCATTAAATACACCAATTTTGGTGTCTCTAACTCATTCCCTCTAGCGCCACCAACTGTCCAAAGTTTCACTTTTATTATGCTAATAACGTTTGAACCGTAAGGCCTATCAACGAAATTGTTTTTTCCTCTTGTTCCTGAGCTCATACCGATTTGATCGCACCCTATGACGTCATTTTGCGTCATAAAAAATGGCCGCCATTTTGAATTGTCCAAAAAACCTACTTTTGCGAACTTGTCCTAGGCCGTTTGTCCGATTTTCATCAAAATCGCACCGGATCATCTCCAGGCAGTGCTGACAAAAAGTTATGGAATTCAAGTTGATTCGCTTAGCCGTTTTCGATAAACACACAAACTAATTTTACGTAGCGCTTGCGAAAACAGACGTAAGGCTGTATCTCCGCAACGCTTCATCGTATTCAGGCCAAACTTGGTACGTGTTGTCACAAGCATGACCTGAGGCTACATGCAGCGTTTCGGCGCAGCGCCACCTAGTGGTCCGGAGATATGAAAAATGGCTATTTTTGCTCGTAACTTCTGAACGGTTTGTCCAAAAATCATAAACTTGGTCTCGTTAGATTCAGGGCGTCATGCCGAGTCGACTGATATCCAATTTTCCCAGATCGACCATTTTGGCTGTCGGCCATTTTGAATTATGTGCTAAAATGCTGTATATTTTGAACGCATGAACGAATTGTTACGAAACTCGGTATGGTTCATCAGTACGATGCCCTAAAGGAGCCTGAGAAGTTTCGAAACAGCGCCACCTAGTGGTGAACTTTTTTTTTCAAACGCTTATAACTTTGGGTGTGATACACTTATTTTCACGGGACTCGTCTTTTTGAGGTCCTGAATCGTTGCCGAGTCCAACGATACCAAATATGTTGGGTTTCGTCTTACGGTTGGTGTAGCGTAGCGATTTAGCGCGAAAAAAACACTTGGCGATATCTTCTAAACCGCTGTTCCGATCGAGACGAAACCACCGCCAGAAACACGGAATCATAGCTTGTTAACTAAACACTAATGCCCAAATGCGAAAATATTGATAGTAAGGGGTAGTAAAATTCAAACAAAGTCATGTGTCGGTCATTTTTTTTGTGTTCTTTCATATAAATGTTTATAACTCGGAAGCGAATTGAGATATTTTCACCAAAATTGACAGACATATGTATGGGCTCACTCTGAGGACACATGAAAAAAATTGTAAGACTGAGCCTCTTGGTGGCGCTATAATAGAACAAAACGTGAAATTCCCATTGACTTTAATACAGTTTTGTGAAATACAATGCTATACTAAACAAATACTTTGGTGTAACATTATGAAACTAAGTGTGTGCCATAATCAGCATGCCCTGAAGGTACTGAAAAGATTTTGAGACAGCGCCACCTGTTGGTCAAAAGTTATAATTAATTTCTGAGAACGCTAATAACTTTTGAACAAATTTGCCTATTGCAATGAAACTGATCTTAATAGATTCCTTGGGTTATGCCGAAAACATAGATATCAGGTTTGCCATAATCAGCCAAACTTCCTGTCAGCCGTCTTTATTTCTTTGAAAAACCTTCTTTTTCGAACTCCTCCTAGACCGTTTGTCCGATTTTCACGAAAATTGAATCGTATCATCTCCAGACCGTGCCGACTAAAAGTTATGAATTGCATGACGATAGACTAAACCGTTTTCGTATACCACAGCATCAAATTTTAGGCATGCTGCCAAAATTACTATTTAGGCTTTATCTCTGCAATGCCTTCACATTTTGACACCAAACTTTGCATGTGTCATTGTCACCTCACTCTGACCACATCACATCTATTTCATAACTGCGGCACCTATTGTTCGAAAGTGATAACCCATTAAATCATCTTATAAGTTAATGTTTATGTGATTTTCTTAGCCATTTGCCCAAAGTTCTCTCAAAATGCCCTTAATTGCTCCTTGCTGCAGTTGGTCTGCCACTCCTTGCCATTTTGGCATATGTTGCCGCTTCTTGCGCTTGGCCCCGGTAATGGCTGCTTGCAGCTATATTTAATAATAATAATTGTACATCCAGCTGCCACACAAATCTAATTTAATTGCAATTACAATTAGGGCCAGACCGATAAGGGATTTTGAAGGCCGATACCGATACGAATATTTTGGGGTTTTAAAAACCGATACGCCGATATATCGGCCGATATATTTTTATTTTTATTTTTTTTCAGAAACGCAACAAAACATTAACAGATTTCCCTAGCATTAGTTATTTATAGTTAATTATGAGTTTTAAACATACAAATAAAATGATTGCTGCTACAGCCACAAGGTTGAGGAGATTCCCCTCTCTATGTAAAGCGCTTTGAGTGCAGAGAAAAGCGCTATATAAATGTAATGAATTAATAACAGCATTATTATTATTATTGACAGTAATAATTACAAAAAATAATGATGACATTATTACTATCATCATCATTTACATTATCATTAACCCTTTCACACGTAAGTTTAAAATATTCTAACTGACCCCCCAGCGTGAGTTTTTTTAAGACGACCGTTATTTAGAACTTGCCACTTTAATGTTTCCATGGTGACGCGTCATTGCTTGTCACGTGACACAGCACACCTGATCTGCTTTTATGTCATTTTTCCTTTTTTATTAAAAATATTCAAAAATGTATTAGCTATATCATGAAACGCTGATATTCCGATTGTCAAATATGTGCAAGTGGAAGGGTTTTGTGGTTTAGACATCTTTATAACGATCGCGTTAGTTGAGCTGTATGCGCAATGGGCGGCGCCACTTTAGTTTCTTTTTCAGTTCAGAGAATCGGATCTGTTGGATTTATAACGTCAATTCCTCCACTTCTCACGAAATACATGAAAGTAAGTGGCTGGTGAACTGGGAGAAGAATAGGGTCAAATGTTAAGCTACTTACACATGTGTATTTGATTTGAATAAAACGTGTCGATTATTATTGCCTCTTCCATAGACAGCTGTGTGTATTTTACAAACTCAAAATCATTTTTTTGCTAGTATGTGTATATGTGTATTTAAATGTCTGAAACCTAAAATAAACATTATGTGGTTGAAAACACTCAATAGTTGTGATATATGACAGCATTGAGTGCGTCTGTCTCTGGCTGAGCGCCAGCCATACTAGCTTATTCCGCTTCACTCTCGGCTTATTTAACAGCAGCAAAACTGGACATGATAGTCAAAAATTTTGTCATGCTTAATTGAGTTAAGAGAACTGATGGGGATGTTCTTTTAATTGTTATTCAAGCAATGTATGTCTCGTGATGAAATTCCCATTCACTTCATGCGATGATCTCGCGGACTCTGACTCTGGCTGGATCAGCAGTTTGCAGGATGCGTGGCGCGTTATACACGAGTGTTGCCAGCGGGGACGGTGTAGAGTGCCCTCTGGTGGACAAACAATATAACTCCAACACTCATTACATGGTTGAATGGTGTTTCATCCGTTTTTTTTTTAAATATTCGTTTATCGGCCGTTATAAACGCCGATACCGATAGTTTGGAAAAAGCCTAATATCGGCCGATAATATCGGTCGGCCGATATATCGGTCTGGCCCTAATTACAATATTTATGTGTTTATTTTATTATTATTTATTGCAAAACCGTGCAGCCCTTTTCTACGTCTCTAGCTATGATATTGATCCATAACAAAAGGATGATTGGATGAGGAACTAAAAATGTTATTATTCACCATTTATTTTCTATAAGACCAGTGTTGGGGGTAACGAGTTACGAACGAGTTTGGGTAAGTAAAGTAACGCATTACACTGAAAATATTGGTAACTACACTACTTTACTATACTAAAGGAACGCGCTTTCCTGCGTTACCCAAGCCGTGTTTGCCTGTGTGGAGAGTTCCGTCTAGTGGTGCGTGCGCGCCGTTGCCATAGAGACCGATTTGAGTGAGAGAGAGAGACGGGTTTCAACAAATGGCAATATTCACATTACTTTCAGTTTATTGCTCGAAAGGACAAAAATATTTGAGTGAAATGTAGGCTATAGTAAATCCTAAGATTATTATTTGTGACATTAGAACAAAATATGTGGATATAAAAACATAGGCTAGGCTAAAGAACTAAATGAACGATCTCTATTTTCTAATTTCACTAAACATTTCATTAAGTTTCGTGGACATTTTATAAAACATGGATCTTAGGCTCATTTTGTAAACATAAATAACTGATTTAGATGCGCAAACTGGGTGCCGTTGCGGAGATGTAGGCTCCATGTTCGGTGCAGGTTCGGCTTCTTGTCGTTCATCCTCGGATGCGGCATCGCGTGCGCTGTTTGCCGCGCGCACCTTTCCGCTCGTTCGGACGCGTCAAGTAAAAACAAGGCTCGAAAGTCTTGGAAAACGAAATGAACAGGATTGTTGCAGGGTTCATTGTAGAAGACATGCTTCCCCTGTCGACCATTAATTCCCCAGGTTTAGAAAAATACATTTTAAATTAGGATTAAGAATTTTATGGGATAAAGTGACCTTTATTTTATTATTTTTCACTGACATCTTTTATTTTTTTTAATTATTATTATTATGACCATGAGTGGAATATAAAGCTGGTTTTGTTCTCAGGAGAAGAGTTTTATTCTCCCAGCCTGTTTTGAAACTTCTGTGATAAACACCATTTTAAAATTTTGAAGTTTGAACCCCATTTTGTTTGTGAATTTTACAGTGCGGCATATTTATTTGTGCAGACAGGGATATTGTTCTTTCATGTCATTTTGTATACATTTTTACAATAAAATGATGATAGGGCAAAAACTGATATGATGTTTGTCCATGTAGGCTACACGGTAAATTAAGAAACAGGAAAGTAAAGTAATAAGTAGTGAAGTTATTTTTCCAACGCAGTAACTAGTAAAGTAATCTCATTACAATTTACAGAAGTAACTAGTAACTAATTACTTTTTGAGTAACTACCCCAACACTGTATAAGACTATACCAATATTGGAACTATAGCCATTTTATTCCTTTTTTTAATTTAAGAATTATGTTTAAGTTTAAAAACAGACAGAATGGTTTAGTCAAAAAAGAAAAAAATCATTCATAGTGCTTTACTGCCCTCTTGTGTTCAAAATTAGGGAGAACTATTGGATCAATATCCACACATTAATACAGTTGGCAATACAGTATAATAGGTAATACAGTAGGATTGGGGCCTTAAAAATCGCTAACTTAAAAAGTGAAATTAACGGACGTGCACACAAGACCAGGCTTGGGAGGGTTACTTTAAAAATGTATTCCGATACAGTTACAAATTATTTCATAAAAAAAGGGTCCCACTTTATATTAAATGGCTTTACGTACTATATACTTTTTCAAAAAGTAACTACAATCTGATTACTACTTTTTTTGATGTAACTCACTAGATTTTTGTATCCTGATTACATAATGCCGTTGCATGTATTCTGTTGCTCCCACAAGACATTAGTCTGAATATTTTCCTGTATGAACAAAAAGGAGTTTCCATTGTTCGCACACAAACACACATTCGATCGCGCCTCTCTCGTGACTGTGTGTGCGTGTCATGTGTTCTAGGCTGTGTGCATGCACTTCTGAAGCTGCGCAGAAAATAATAAAATGCCATGCGGAGGACTAACGCAAAATGTGTGAGAAAATCCATTTGATTGTAGTTTAAGTGAGAAATAATTTCAGTGCTCTGGTCAATAGCTGTAGAGTGAAAACTGGTGAGTGCAGTATACAGCTTTCACAGAAAGAGAATGATGTGAGCACGTACGATTGGCAGTGAGTCCTGTGTGTGGACAAAATGGCTCAATAAGAGTAATAAAATACATGTGAAAAAAATCACATCATAATGTTTTAAAGAAGAGTGGTTTGATTAAAGTGGTGTAAATATACCCGATCCAGCAAAGATGGCAGTATCGGAGCTGATACCGATCCTGAGTATCGGATCGGCGCATTCCTAAGTACTATAATGTAAACACAGTACAGATGTAGACCTGGATGTACACCTGACCTTTCAGAAGGTTGCTCACGCATACTTTGTGGTTAAAATGTGCCCTCAATGTGCACTTTTGCAGAGCCTTCACTGATGCAAGCTCTTCAGCACACTTCTTTTTGACAGTCAAAGCGGGGGTTATGTTTTTGCATGTCAAGTAGAATAACCCTAAAAGCACCAAGGTGGCGGTGCCACCGGCTTTATATATATATATATATATATATATAAATATAGCTGCGAGCAGCGATTGCGGGCCAAAGCCGGCGGTACCGCCATCCCGGTGCCTTTAGGTAACTAAAGGCACCGGGGTTGCGGTGCCACCGGCTTGGGCCCGCAATCGCTGCTCGCAGCTATATTTTTCCTTGCGATTATTTTATTTTTAGGGCCCAAGCCCTGAAAGGGCGAAGGCCCTATTGTTTTCCTTAGGATTATTATTATTAGGGCCCAAGCCCTGAAAGGGCGAAGGCCCTATTGTTTTCCTTAGGATTTTTTTTTTTTTCTAACGACTATTCGGGCACTTTCGGGGCCCTTAACATGCTCAAAAACTCTTGAAACTTTGCACACGGGTCAGAACCCGCGGCCATCAGAGCCGGGCTGAAGCTGGTACACGGGCGCGGCAGGGCGGCTCGTCAGCGCCCCCTGGAACAGGGTCTGAACACTTTGTCCATAAATCAAACACGCTTGCATGTAATAATATGAAACTCGGTACACATGTCGATCTCATTGTTTCATATATACATCGCGCTTTTACTTTTTACCCCAGCCCAACAGGAAGTCAGATATTTACGGTTGTTTTTAAAACGGATGCAATGGAATTTAATGTACTCCTCCTAGAGCATTCATCCGCATGGAACGAAACTCGGTCAGCCTGAAGTCAAGACATAGAGGATCAAAAATTGCGAGGGGATTTTTGATATCTCGAACGGTTTGGCTGTGGCGAGGAAACAAAATTATGGTGAGAAACGTGAAACAGGAAGTGTGTCATAACTTCAGCATACATCAACCGATCTTGATGAAACTTCAGGAGTGTGTTCGCTGTAAGAGGACGATCACATGGATGTGACTATTGTGTGTCAAAGTTATAGCGCCACCAACTGGCAGCAGGAAGTGTGTCACTTTCAAAATGCTTTGAAATCACCCTCTTATTTTAACCCGATTTGCTTCAATCTTCATCTGTATAATGTAAATACATGGCAGATGTAGACCTGTGAATGGATTCTTGATATCTTTGAAACTGTTTCCGTGGCGACGCATTAAACTTTACCATTCTTTTAGGATGCTTTTGAGACCCTTAGCATGCTTCAAATTGCATGAAACTCGACAGACACATCACATTTATTAGCCAGTAGACACATGCAAAGTTTCAGAAACGGGCATGGTGAGGGCTCAGTAGCGCCACCTTTTGACAAAAGTGGGGTTGTTAGTTTTATCTACAGTTACAAAAATCGGTATGCATATTGTACTCTTCGAGCCGGACAACTTTCTAATTCACACTCAATAGCTAGGACCCACAGAAAGTCAGATATTTTAGTTTGAATGTAGTCATACTCCCTCTGAGCATATGTCTGAGCCTTTGCCTGTCTCTGTGTGTGTGTGTGTGTGTGTGTGTGTGTGTGTGTGTGTGTGTGTGTGTGTGTTAGCAGGGAGAGGGGGCTTAATTAACCATTTAACTGCTGTGTGTCTGGACAGCATAAATAAAATACATTTCTTAAGCCTGGGATTTTTTAAATAAGTTTTTATTTTATTTTTTTATAAGTAAAGGCACATAGCCAGTTTAATTGTAGTGCATTGACAATAGTTTTATATAATTAGTTCATTAATTAAATTAACTTGGTCCATTAACTTGGTCTGAAAATTGGGTCCATAAATCAAACACACTTGCATATAATAATATTAAACTCGGTACACTTATAGATCTCATTAGCCCAAGCAACTTTAAGCCAGCAAAACAGGAAGTCGGTTGTTTCAGTCTGTATGTGAATGTTTTGCAAAACCAGCCTTTACATTTTTATTTCCCCCCTCTTAAGTAATTTTTAATTATTCCCACACCAAACTTCTTCAAAATTATGAAAATATATTAAAGATACTAAGGCATGTACTGGCCATCGGGACTACCGGGAGATTCCTGGTGGGCCGCGGTCTGGTTGGGCCGGCGGCCCGGCGCGTTATGTAGGCTATTTTGTTTTTAAATCATTATTAATTGTAAATATATTCTATCGTAAGTATATTGTTAAATTGTCCAATTCCGGACTTATGCGTCTCTCTCATGAAGCCGCATGAAGCTGACGCGAGCTGCGAGACTGACAGGTCTGACTGTCTGACACTGGCCAATCGGAATCAAGTTCAGATTCTAGACTTGAGAAGCGGCCGCTTACACCGTGTCCTAACTACACACGACGCCGCGACACGCGATAAAAGGTATATTTTCCATGTTAATAAATCAGAGTTTTTGTCCTAACCATACATGCGAAGTTTCTATTTCTGCGACGTCGCGGCTGACAGAATGAAGAAATTACACTGGTTATGAGTACACATTATTTATTTTTAGTTAAAAATAGGTCACTGTGCCACAAGCCATAACGGATAATTTACCTCAGATTTTGAAAGCATTATAGTGTTCAAAATGAATTATGCAAACATACGACTGTACTTCATAACAACGACAATAACTGGCAGATGCCACCAAATGTGTTAAAATAAATGAATTATTTGCTGGACTTAAGTGAAAAGGAAAGCCATTTAATGACCATAGCACATAGTTGACGTGAAAAAAGGAGTATTTTGCATATAAATATGCACATATAGACTATACATATTTTTTCGATTTGTATCCCTGAAAGTGCCTGGCAGAAGCCTATATCTACTGTCTGTGTCATAAATGTGAACATAATATTATCTACTGTCTGTGTCATAAATGTGAACATAAACTATATTTCATGAGGTGAAACATCACTGCCAGGAGCTACAGAATAGGGGAGCGCGGGGATAAAGGTAGGCCTAACGCGGGGTTAAATGTAACACGGACATTTTACATAGTTTGTCAGTATCTAGCCGGCTGTCTTTCCGCTCTTTTTCTCTTGCTGCCAGAAGACGGTCTCCCGCGAATTTGCGGAACGTTTTGATTATATTTCGTGAAGATAATGGACAAAGAGTGTTTTGACATCATGAAAGTAAATTTTTTCATCGTAGATTTTTTTCTGTTTCCGGGTTGGATGTATACGCGTCCAAATCTAACTTTATATTGCCTTAATCACTGTCTTGTTGGCTCAAACACAGCACCGTTTTGAAACATGTCAGTAATTCCTAGCGACTGTTAGCTAGGTTTAAAATAATACACAGCGGGGTTAGTTGTAACACAGTGTTCCAAGTGCTGCCACAATGATAATCAAATGAAAACGGAGCCACACAACTTTTCAGGTTTGAGTATACATTTAACTTTGTTGGACTTTCACAAACAATGTTGTAATTTAAAATGTTTAAAATTTAGTGCACTATGAATGATAGCTTATTTATTTATTAAAAATATGGCCTGTTTTTAATGTAATAAACCATTTAAATTTTTATTCTAAGCTCATTTGTATTATTATTAATGTTATTATTATTAATAATAATAATTGTACATGCAGCTGCCACACAAATCTAATTTAATTGCAATTACAATATTTATATGTTTATTTTATTTTATTTATTATTATTTATTGCAAAACCGTGCAGCCCTTTTCTACGTCTCTAGCTATGATATTGATCCATAACAAAAGGATGATTGGATGAGGAATTAAAAATGTTATTATTCACCATTTATTTTCTATAAGACCAGTGTTGGGGGTAACGAGTTACAAACGAGTTTGGGTAAGTAAAGTAACGCATTACACTGAAAATATTGGTAACTACACTACTTTACTATAATAAAGGAACACGCTTTCCTGCGTTACCCAAGCCGTGTTTGCCTGTGTGGAGAGTTCCGTCTAGTGGTGCGTGCGCGCCGTTGCCATAGAGACCGATTTGAGTGAGAGAGAGAGGGAAGTGGAGAGAGAGAGACGGGTTTCAACAAATGGCAATATTCACATTACTTTCAGTTTATTGCTCGAAAGCACAAAAATATTTGAGTGAAATGTAGGCTATAGTAAATCCTAAGATTATTATTTGTGACATTAGAACAAAATATGTCGATATAAAAACATGTATATAGGCTAGGCTAAAGAACTAAATGAACGATCTCTATTTTCTAATTTCACTAAACATTTCATTAAGTTTCATGGACATTTTATAAAACATGGATCTTAGGCTCATTTTGTAAACATAAATAACTGATTTAGATGCGCAAACTGGGTGCCGTTGCGGAGATGTAGGCTCCATGTTCGGTGCAGGTTCGGCTTCTTGTCGTTCATCCTCGGATGCGGCATCGCGTGCGGTGTTTGCCGCGCGCACCTTTCCGCTCGTTCGGACGTGTCAAGTAAAAACAAGGCTCGAAAGTCTTGGAAAACGAAATGAACAGGATTGTTGCAGGGTTCATTGTAGAAGACATGCTTCCCCTGTCGACCATTAATTCCCCAGGTTTAGAAAAATACATTTTAAATTAGGATTAAGAATTTTATGGGATAAAGTGACCTTTATTTTATTATTTTTCATTGACATCTTTTATTTTTTTTTTTAAATTATTATTATTACCATGAGTCGACTAAAAAGCTGGTTTTGTTCTCAGGAGAAGAGTTTTATTCTCCCAGCCTGTTTTGAAACTTCTGTGATAAACACCATTTTAAAATTTTGAATTTTGAACCCCATTTTGTTTGTGAATTTTACAGTGCGGCATATTTATTTGTGCAGACAGGGATATTGTTCTTTCATGTCATTTTGCATACATTTTTACAATAAAGTGATGATAGGGCAAAAACTGATATGATGTTTGTCCATGTAGGCTACACGGTAAATTAAGAAACAGGAAAGTAAAGTAATAAGTAGTGAAGTTACTTTTCCAACGCAGTAACTAGTAAAGTAATCTCATTACAATTTACAGAAGTAACTAGTAACTAATTACTTTTTTGAGTAACTACACCAACACTGTATAAGACTATACCAATATTGGAACTATAGCCATTTTATTCCTTTTTTAATTTAAGAATTATGTTTAAGTTTAAAAACAGACAGAATGGTTTAGTCAAAAAAGAAAAAAATCATTCATAGTGCTATACTGCCCTCTTGTGTTCAAAATTAGGGAGAACTATTGGATCAATATCCACACATTAATACAGTTGGCAATACAGTATAATAGGTAATACAGTAGGATTGGGGCCTTAAAAATCGCTAACTTAAAAAGTGAAATTAACGGACGTGCACACAAGACCAGGCTTGGGAGGGTTACTTTAAAAATGTATTCCGATACAGTTACAAATTATTTCATAAAAAAAGGGTCCCACTTTATATTAAATGGCTTTAAGTACTATATACTTTTTCAAAAAGTAACTACAATCTGATTACTACTTTTTTTGATGTAACTCACTAGATTTTTGTATCCTGATTACATAATGCCGTTGCATGTATTCTGTTGCTCCCACAAGACATTAGTCTGAATATTTTCCTGTATGAACAAAAAGGAGTTTCCATTGTTCGCACACAAACACACATTCGATCGCGCCTCTCTCGTGACTGTGTGTGCGTGTCATGTGTTCTAGGCTGTGTGCATGCACTTCTGAAGCTGCGCAGAAAATAATAAAATGCCATGCGGAAGACTAACGCAAAATGTGTGAGAAAATCCATTTGATTGTAGTGTAAGTGAGAAATAATTTCAGTGCTCTGGTCAATAGCTGTAGAGTGAAAACTGGTGAGTGCAGTATACAGCTTTCACAGAAAGAGAATGATGTGAGCACGTACGATTGGCAGTGAGTCCTGTGTGTGGACAAAATAGCTCAATAAGAGTAATAAAATACATGTGAAAAAAATCACATCATAATGTTTTAAAGAAGAGTGGTTTGATTAAAGTGGTGTAAATATACCCGATCCGGCAAAGATGGCAGTATTGGAGCTGATACCGATCCTGAGTATCGGATCGGCGCATTCCTAAATACTATAATGTAAACACAGTACAGATGTAGACCTGGATGTACACCTGACCTTTCAGAAGGTTGCTCACGCATACTTTGTGGTTAAAATGTGCCCTCAATGTGCACTTTTGCAGAGCCTTCACTGATGCAAGCTCTTCAGCACACTTCTTTTTGACAGTCAAAGCGGGGGTTGTTTTTGCATGTCAAGTAGAATAACCCTAAAAGCACCAAGGTGGCGGTGCCACCGGCTTTATATATATATATATATATATATATATATATAAATATAGCTGCGAGCAGCGATTGCGGGCCAAAGCCGGCGGTACCGCCATCCCGGTGTCTTTAGGTAACTAAAGGCACCGGGGTTGCGGTGCCACCGGCTTGGGCCCGCAATCGCTGCTCGCAGCTATATTTTAAGGTTCTTTCTAAAACACTTGCAATGGAATTTTTAATACTCCTCCTAGAGCTCTTATCCAAATTCTACGAAACTCAGTCAGCGTGAAGTCAAGATATTGAGGATGAAAGTTTGCGAGGGGATTTTTGATATCTCGAACGGTTTGGCCGTGGCGAGGAAATGAAATCATGGCGAGAAACGTGAAACAGGAAGTGTGTCATAACTTCAGCATACATCAACCGATCTTGATGAAACTTCAGGAGTGCGTTCGCTGTAAGAGGACGATCACATAGATGTGACTATTGTGTGTCAAAGTTATAGCGCCACCAACTGGCAGCAGGAAGTGTGTCACTTTCAAAATGCTTTAAAATCACCCTCTTATTTTAACCCGATTTGCTTCAAACTTCATCTGTATAATGTAAACATACGGCAGATGAAGACCTGTGAATGGATTCTTGATATCTTTGAAACTGTTGCCGTGGCGATGCATCAAACTTTACCATTCTTTTAGGATGCTTTTGAGACCCTTAGCATGCTTCAAATTGCATGAAACTCATCAGACACATCACATTTATTAGCCAGTAGACATGTGCAAAGTTTCAGAAACGGGCGTGGTGAGGGCTCAGTAGCGCCACCTTTTGACAAAAGTGGGGTTGTTAGTTTTATCTACAGTTACAAAAATCAGTATGTATATTGTACTCCTTGAGCCGGACAACTTTCTAATTGACACTCATTAGCTAGGACCCACAGAAAGTAAGATATGTTTGTTTGAATCTGGTCATGCTCTGTTTGAGCCTACATCTCTGTCTCTGTCTGTGTGTTTGCCTGTCTGTGTGTGTGCATGTCTGTGTGTGTGTGCAGGGGGAGGGGATTAACTATTTCACTGCTGTGTGTGTAGCCTGCATAAAAGAAAATAAATGCCTTAAGCCTGGTAAGTTATTTATTTTTTATAAGTAATGGCATATAACCAGTTTAATTGTACTGCATTGACAATAGTTTTATATAATTAGTTTATTAATTAAATTAACTTGGTCCATAAACTCTGTCTGAAAATTTGGTCCATAAATCAAACACACTTGCATGTAATAATATTAAACTCGGTACACATATAGATCTCATTAGCCCAAACAACTTTAAGCCAGCCCAACAGGAAGTCGGTTTTTTGGTCTGTATGTGAATGTTTTGCAAAACCAACCTTTACATTTTTATTCCCCCCTCTAAAGTGTTTTTTTTAATTATTCCCACCAAACTTCTTCAAAATTATGAAAATACATTAAAGATACTAAATTGTGAACGGATATTTATTATGTCAAACAGTTTTTCTATGGCGAGGGATTATGTCAAAAAGAGAATCAGGAAACGTCTCATATCTTCTAAAAATTTTATTATTCACCATTTATTTTTCTATACTATACCAATATTGGAACTACAGCCATTTTATTCCTTTTTTAAATTTAAGAATTATGTCTAATTTTAAAAACAGACAGAATGTTTTAGTCAAAAGAGTAAAAAATCATTCATAGTGCTATACTGCCCTCTTGTGTTCAAAATTAGGTAGAACTATTGGATCAATATCCACACGGTAATACAGTAGGATTGGGGCCTTAAAAAGCGCTAACTTAAAAAGTGAAAGTAACGGACGTCCACACAAGACCAGGCTTGGGAGGGTTACTTTAAAAATGTATTCCGATACAGTTACAAATTATTTCATAAAAAAGGGTCCCACTTTATATTAAGTGGCTTTAAGTACTGTATACTTTTTCAAAAAGTAAGTACAATCTGAATACTACTTTTTTGATGTAACTCACTGTAACAAATTACAGTTACTGGATTTTTGTATCCTGATTACATAATGCCGTTACATGTATTCTGTTGCTCCCACAAGACATTAGTCTGAATATTTTCCTGTATGAACAAAATGGAGTTTCCATTGTTCACACACAAACACACACAGAGTTCGACCGCGCCTCTCTCGTGACTGAGTGTTTGTGCGTGTCATGTGTTCTAAGCTGTGTGCGTGCACTTCTGAAGCTGCGCAGAAAATAATAAAATGCCATGCAGAGGACTAATGCAAAATGTGTGGGAAAATCCATTTGATTGTAGTTTAAGTGAGAAATAATTTCAGTGCTCTGGTCAACAGCTGTAGAGTGAAAACTGGTGAATGCAGTATACAGCTTTCACAGAAAGAGAATGATGTGAGCACGTACGATTGGCAGTGAGTCCTGTATGCGGACAAAATAGCTCAATAAGAGTAACAAAATACTTGTGAAAAAAATCACATCGTAATGTTTTAAAGAAGAGTGGTTTGATTAAAGTGGTGTAAATATACCCGATCCGGCAAAGATGGCAGTATCGGAGCTGATAACGATCCTGAGTATCGGATCGGCGCATCCCTAAATACTATAATGTAAACACAGTACAGATGTAGACCTTGATGTACACCTGACCTTTCAGAAGGTTGCTCATGCATACTTTGTGGTTAAAATGTGCCCTCGATCCGCACTTTTGCAGAGCCTTCACTGCTGCAAGCTCTTCAGCACACTTCTTTTTGACAGTCAAAGCGGGGGTTACGTTTTTGCACGTCATGTAGAATAACCCTAAAAGCACCAAGGTGGCGGTGCCACCGGCTAAATATATATATATATATATATATATATAAATATAGCTGCGAGCAGCGATTGCGGGCCAAAGCCGGCGGTACCGCCATCCCGGTGCCTTTAGGTAACTAAAGGCACCGGGGTTGCGGTGCCACCGGCTTGGGCCCGCAATCGCTGCTCGCAGCTATATTTATATATATATATATATATATATTTATTATTATTTTTCTTACAACTATTCGGGCACTTTTGGGGCCTTTAACATGCTCGAAAACTCTTGAAACTTTGCACACGGGTCAGAACCCGCGGCCATCAGAGCCTGGCTGAAGATGGTACCCGGGCGTGGCAGGGGGGCTCGACAGCGCCCCCTTGAATGGGGTCCGAACACTTGGTCCATAAATCAAACACGCTTGCATGTAATAATATGAAACTCGGTACACATATAGATCTCATCGTTTCATATATACTTCATACTATTACTTTTTACCCCAGCCCAACAGGAAGTCGGCTATTTAGGCTTCTTTGTAAAATACACGCAATGCAAATTAAAGTACTCCTCCTAAAGCACCGATCCAAATTCGAGGAAACTCGGTCAGCGTGAAGTCAAGACATTGAGGATGAAAACTTGTGTGGGGATTTTTGATATCTCGAACGGTTTGGCCGTGGCGAGGAAACGAAGTTATGGCAAGAAACGTGGAACAGGAAGTGTGTTATAACTTCTTTATATATTAACTGATCTTGATGAAACTTCAGCAGTGTATTCGTTGTAAGAGGCCGATTTGCTTCAAACTTCTTATTTTCTTATTTTCTAACTTCTTATCTCTTATTTTTACCCGATTTGCTTCAAACTTCATCTGTATAATGTAAATAGATTAATAGCCAGTAGACATGTGCAAAGTTTCAGAAACGGGCGTGGTGAGGGCTCAGTAGCGCCACCTTTTGACAAAAGTGAGGTTGTTAGTTTTATCTACAGTTACAAAAATCAGTATGTATATTGTACTCCTCGAGTCAGACAACTTTCTAATTGACACTCGTTACCTAGGACCCACAGAAAGTCAGATATGTTTGTTTGAATGTGGTCATGCTCTCTCTGAGCCTACATCTCTGTCTCTGTCTTTGCCTGTCTGTGTGTGTGTGTTTGTAGGGGGAGGGGGCTTAACCATTTCACTGCTGTGTGTCTGGCCTGCAAAAGAAAATACATTTCTTAAGCTTGGTATGTTTTAAATAAGTTATTATTAATTTTTTATAAGTAAAGGCATACTATAACCAGTTCAATTATGGTGTATTGACAATAGTTTTATATAATTAGTTTATTAATTAAATTAACTTGGTCCATAAACTTGATCTGAAAATTTGGTCCATAAATCAAACACACTTGCATGTAATAATATGAAACTTGGTACACCTATAGACCACATCAGGCCAAACAACTTTCGTGCTCTAAGTTTTAGGACAGTTCAAATGGAAGTCGGGAATTATGGGTTGTTTGAATAAATCTCCTCGGAGAAATACATCAAATTTCAAAGCATTTGTTTACAAATCACCACCAAACTCGGTGTGCATGAAGTCAAGACATTGAGGATGATCAATTCCGGACGGATTTTTGATATCTCGAACGGTTTGGCCGTGGCGAGGAAATGAATTTTATGACTAAAAAAGGACACATAAAATGTGTTATAACTTTGCTCTTTTTACCTATAGTTACAAAACTTGCCACGTATATTATTCTTGTCAAGCCGATCAACTTTCTAATTAACAGTAAGAAGCTCAGACCAAAAGAAAGTCAGATATTATAGTTTGGATGTGTATCTTGTCTCTATCAGTGTCTGTTTGTGTGTGTGTGGGGGGGGGGGGTTGCTGGTGTCTGTGTTTGTGTGTGTGTGTGTGTGTGTGTGTGTGTGTGTGTGTGTGTGTGTGTGGCTGACTGTAGATTTTTCCTGCAAGTCTTTTTGCATAACAATTTTGTATTTTTTTAAATGACAAAATATGCATATAACCCTAATCTTTTAAATGTATAGTTTGCTTTAAATAAAAGTAAGATAAATTGGTAAACTACAAATTGGTAATTGAAGCTGAATGAATTTAAAATGCATGTGCTATATTTGCTTTCCTTAATATTGTAAAACACTAACCTCATTCTCATGTGAATTACAAATATTTTTTTCTTTGTAAAATAATACTCTGTTTAAAAAAGAAACATCAAACACGTTTTTAGTCAATGTAGAATGTGTAACTTAAAAATAAACAGATTAGTGCTCTGTTTGAGGACAATCCTGTGTGGGGAGTGGGCAGGGGGATTTCTCTGTTGGGTCAGATCGAAAGTCAGATATGTTTGTTTGAATGTGGTCATGCTCTCTCTGAGCCTACGTCTCTGTCTCTGTCTGTGTGTGTGTTTGTAGGGGGAGGGGGCTTAAAGGAGAACTCCGGCGAACAATAAACCTTTGTTCTAATAAAACATCGGAACCTCGTCAATCGTTCCCTGAGGATTGTTTTCATGATAATCGAATGTAAAGAGTTTTATCTCTAAAAACTGTTTAGCGTATAATGCTAGTACTGGGGGCACTGACCAACTGAAACGAAATCGCTAGTTTATACCACTAACAAGGCTTAAAATAGCCCCGCATTAACGCAGGAACATAACAAGGCTCCATACATGCAAAACGAAGCATTGACAACTTTGTAAGTGTACAGACCGTTTAATAAGAACATAAGTTATGAAGACCGTTCACTTCGTGTATACATTCAGAAGCCATCTTAGGAAATAGTCACGATAAGTCGATCCCCGAACGTCGTGATGAGTGAGCTGAACTGTATGAAGTTCAACGAACTTCTGAACTGTATGAACGACGTTCGGGGATCGACTTATCGAGACTATTTCCTAAGATGGCTTCTGAATGTCTACACGAAGTAAACAGTCTTTATAACTTATGTTCTTATTAAACGGTCTGTACACTGACAAAGTTGTCAATGCTTCGTTTTGCATGTATGGAGCCTTGTTATGTTACTGCGTTAATGCGGGGCTATTTTGAGCCTTGTTAGTGGTATAAACTAGCGATTTCATTTTAGTTGGTCAGTGCCCCCAGTACTAGCATTATACGCTAAACAGTTTTTAGAGATAAAACTCTTTACATTCGATTATCATGAAAACAATCCTCAGAGAACGATTAACGAGGTACCGATGTTTTATTAGACCAAAGGTTCATTGTTCGCCGGAGTTCTCCTTTAACTGTTCCACTGCTGTGTGTCTGGCTTGCAGACATTTCTTAATACATTTCTTAAGCCTGGTATGTTTTAAATAAGTTTTTATTTTAATTTTTATAAGTAAAGGCATAATATAACCAGTTTAATTGTAGTGCATTGACAATAGTTTTATATAATTAGTTTATTAATTAAATTAACTTAAACTTCCATAAAGTTGATCTGAAAATTTGGTCCATAAATCCAACACACTTGCATGTAATAATATGAAACTCGGTACTCTTATAGATCACATCAGGCCAAACAACTTTCGTGCTCTAAGTTTTACAACAGTTCAAATGGAAGTCGGGAATTATGGGTTGTTTGAATAAATCTCCTAGGAGAAATACATCAAATTTCAACGCATGTGTTTACCAATCACCACCAAACTCGGTGTGCATGAAGTCAAGACATTGAGGATGCTTAATTCCGGACGGATTTTTGATATCTCGAACGGTTTGGCCGTGGCGAGGAAATGATTTTTATGACTAATAAAGTACACATAAAATGTGTTATAACTTTGGTCGTTTTACCTACAGTTACAAAACTTGCCATGTATATTGTTCTTGTCACGCCAATCAAGTTTCTAATTAACAGTAAGAAGCTCAGACCAAAAGAAAGTCAGATATTGTAGTTTGGATGTGTATCTTGTCTCTATCAGTGTCTGTGTGGGGAGGAGGGGGGGGGGGTTGCTGGTGTCTGTGTTTGTGTGTGTGTGTGTGTGTGTGGCTGACTGTAGATTTTTCTTGAAAGTCCTTGTCTTTTTGCATAACAATTAGCTAGGACCAACAGAAAGTCAGATATTTTGGTTTGAATATGGTGAGCCTCTCTCTGAGCCTACGTCTCTGTATGGAAAGCCCTTTTAACATTTCAAAGCGAAGTTTGACTATCCAGAATTAACATTGTAGATATCAACAACGTCTTTCTGACAAGTCGTAATTACATTTTGGATAGTTTGTATTATCATTTAAGATATCTGTAACGTAATTGTAACTAGTCGAAACGACAGATAGAGTATGGCAAGCTGTTTTAACATTTAATCATTTTAACCTACTAGTCTCTATTTTCATGCTGCCGTTGTAAAGAACGATACTTTTAAACATAACCCTAAATCTCCATAAGGTGTCGCCAGGCGACCGTCTTAATGAACGAGTCATGAATTCATTCCTTCAAATTCTGAATCATTCAGTAATGAGAAAACACATTGCTTTGAGATTCGTGATGGTTTGCTGTGATCTTTGTCTAACTATTTTCTCTGCTGAAACAGAAAAAAGGTCAATATTGTATCTAAAATGTAAGTGACGTGTCTTGTGTGTGTGACTACGTTTGTTGCAGTGATAAGAGTTGCACCCCTGTTAAAGTTTAAGGCCTTGTCTTTCTGGATATATATCTTCTTATTTTTTTATTTTATTTTATTTTTTACAAAATATGCATGCAACCCATTTATTTTGGATTTATTATTTACTTTAAATTAAATTAAAATTGTATGTTTGGTAATTGAACCTGAAAGAATTTAAAATGAATATGCTATATTTCAGATCATATATCTGTTTTCTTAAAGTAACACCAGGTAACTTTTCAACCTTCATAATATATTTCCAAGTCTCTTGTGATGGTACATTGACTTACAATAGGTTGAATGACACGTCTGCCATAGCCTGACGGGGTCTGTAGTGTTTTTAATTGTACTTTTAAACTTCGGGTTTCGGGTAGTAACCCCGCGAACAAAGAGAACTACAAAATTCGACTGCTTAACGGCATACGTCACTTCCACCACCACCCCCACTTCCTTAAAATCGGACGTTGTAACTCTTTGACCGGGATAGCTCCCACAAAGTCAACAGAAGAAGGAGTCTAGAGGCGCAAATGCTGCATCACGCACATTTTAATGGCAGGCAAACCAGGCAACGCGATCCTCTCACACATGAGAGATAACTCCTTCTTTGCGTCACAAAACAAATAAATTAAACAGAATATAACAAAAAGGTAGAGAACGCTTAGCATCTACGGTGGATCTCATATCAAATCAAACACACACGCTCAACGCAACACCGTCATTACGCATAGCGCGCGACGCGTCATGAATGACGTGATCAGTCTCTTAAAGGGGCACACCACCCAATAATGTGATGCATGTAAATACACAGCTTCGATCGTTACAACGTGCGAGCCAAACGTTATATTCATGGCCAAAGCAGCACAGAAAAACAAGAAAGCAAAGGTTTTATCGGACGGAAGCAAAAAGAGAAACGTGATCGCGTTAAAGGCAGAACGAGGTTTAACTTTGGGCCAGTGTTTACTTTTCTGACGTGAGCTGAAGGAGGAGGACGGGGGCGAACGTAATTGGCTGTCATGCTGGACTAGTAAGTACGTTATATTGCTTGCATAATCTCTATTCGTTGTTGTTGTTTTTTTGTCTGCCTTACTATGAAAGCTATCCTATCCCCCGTTTATCTTCAAAATAAAGTTAACTGGTGTTTTAACTTCTAAACGGCGTGTACAAGTTTGGTAGGGGCTACATTCTTGCAAGGAAATATATAAAATGTACAAAATCATATTTTTGGATACCTATTAACATGTCTGTGATATTCGTTTATTTTCCTTTCCTCAAGCTGTTATGCAAACCGATTTTGCTGATTCATTTATGGTAGCTTGATATTATAATATTGACGATATATGGTTATTATCTACCACTCAAACATTGCGTTGAAGTATCATATAGATTCAGTAAAACGGTAACCAATAGACTAGGCTACTATAATGATGCTGGCTTGTAAACGTGAGCATCGCGATCATTTGTCGTTAGAAAAAAATAAAACCCATGAAATGATATTCATATGACATGCTGAAATATATGCCACTGTACCTGGGATGAAGACATTTCACACTCGATGCAAGCAGAACACCTGCATGTCACGTCCTCCTACAGTGTTCAGGGCTATCATGGTTGTTGTCAACAAATGCGCGTGCATGTGGGATAACAGAGTTTACGACAGTAGTAGAGGACAATACTGTTTCCCAACTGTAGGGGGACCCCGAGTACAAAAGTAACCTGGTATTGCTTTAAAATTTGAACTAACTTTATTCTCAGCTAAATTATAAATAATTTATTTCTGTATAAAATAAAAACACATTTGATTTTTCTTTTTTAATCAATGTAGAATGTGTAACTGAAAGATAAACAGATTAGGGCTCTGTTCGAGGAAAAGAAATTAAAACCAATGTGACATGATGAATGTGAGAGAGAGAGAGAGAGAGAGAGAGAGAGAGATTTTGGTTGCTTGACAGTTGTAGGTTGCAGTTTGACAAGAGTTTATAGTTTGACACAAGCACAATGTTGGGTTATATTGCAAGTGTACACAAATATATATATATATATATATATATATATATATATATATATATATATATATATATAATAGGGGTGCAACGGATCAAAAAACTCACGGATCGGATCGTTTCTCGGATAGGGGTCACGGATCGGATCATTTTTCGGATCAGCAAAAAAAAAAAAAAAAGACAAGACAAATAAACACAAGTTTTGTCTTTTTGTTTATTTTGTTTAACACTTTTATATTGTGAGCGGTGGGAGCTATGTGATGATAACGGTTATTGTCACATAGCTCGGCCGTTCCCCTAGAAGTCCACCCGTCTGTCGTGAGCGCAACAGATGCTCGGGATAGTTCATCCACAACAGTTCATGTCGTAATGTGGTTCAAGCACTTTCAGCGTGTGTTTAAAGCAGTGTTGTCACAATACCAAAATTATTGTTTCGATACCGATACCAAGTCAAGTATTGCGATTTCGATACTTTTTCGATGAAAAGGAAAAGGAAAGTATTTCTTACAAGGCGTTTCACATGCACCTCCTTAGCATAGGTCTGTGCTCTTTAATGCTGTAATAACCTAATATAAATAAATCACTGACATGCACATGCTCTGATTATAATCATATAGCCAATAGATCATTTTGCTGATGTTTTGTACCCTTTATTTTAGCAGCTTGCAAATTATTTATGCTATCTATGAAAGTTGGGGGGAAAGTTACACCTAATACAAAAATAAATGAAACATCTCCAGTTAACTAGCAGATAATTCATTTAGTTTGCTATTAAACAAGAGATCTAGCGCTAAAATCTGTTGTTGTTGTTGTTGTTGTTTTTTTAAATCAAGCAGAGCGCTCTTTTTTTGCTGCTATCAGTTGCATGGATACAGTCAGAGACTATTTATAGAGACATGCCACTTCCTCAGTCCTTAATACAAATGTATAGGGAAAACCTGTAACACCAAAGATGGCGGTTGTATGCAAATACCTCGCCCCTCCTGCTGGACAGCCAATCGTCTGCTTTTAACGGTCAAGCATTTAAATACGTTACTGTTTGAAAAGGCGTCAGATTAGATATGCAGTATGTGTGCGTTGTGTTAATATCAGACATCCCAAGTCTCCCAGAAGTTCAGGGTGCCTCCTGCAGATTGATAGAGGCTCGCTGATGCCCGCAAATTAGTTCAAATCTCCCGGGATTTAGAGCGACCGAGCAAGAGCGCGCGCACATACTGTGTTTCAAACTGTGAAGTGCGTGCGCGACAGAGAGCGAGAGAGCCCTTGCGCATGCGCAGTAAAAGAATAACCTGTGGCGTTTTAAAACGGCGTTTTAAACCTTATTTTGGGGCAAAGTCATCAAACTTTTTCAGCGATTTTTTATTATATTTTACTGCTGTTTCTATACATGCAGTTTTTATGTCCCGGTGACCAGTGAAAGTGCAGTTCTGACTCTCTACCCATTCATTTAGATAGGAGCCTGGTCTTGTTAAGTCCGAAATAGCTGCCCGGAGGCGTTTCCAAGATGGCGGCGAGTGGCACGACTTGCCTGAAAGGACTTTGATACAGTGTATTTTGCGGCTCGCGCAGTCACGCACCGTCTTCACACGGACGTGCGCTTCAAACTATTGCCGTTGCAGAGAATATTGTGTACAGGCCGCTGGATTGTGTTGCTAATAACTTGCAATGTATAAATATCAGACAGGCCCTCGCGGCCTCGAAACAGTACCGGCCCACCAGGAAAAGATCTGACTCTCCGGATTGCCACTCCGCTACTGACAGGCGGCCACTGTATCACGTGTGCACGCGCGGTAGTGTTTGTCTCATGACAGCTGCAGCTTCTGCATGCCGCGGTGATACGTCTCGGTTTTATCCACTAACCTCTTTTCTTTTATGTTATATTTGATGGGAAATCCAAAATGGTCCCATACAGGTGATTTAAATGACGCGGGGCGTTCAAGCTTCTCCGTTCCTCCGCTCGCTATGACGAAGCTGTGTGTTGACTGAACACATGAGCGTTTTTTTTTTTTCATAATCATTCCGCGGATCACGTGTGTGCCGAACCGAAGACATTGCCGAACCGAAGACATCCGAATGAATCACGGATCAATGATGATCCGTTGCACCACTACCTGGTGGCCAATCTTCAGAGAGAAGCACGGGTGGATCAGTGATGGTTTGCGCTGCAATATCATGACAATCCTGACTGTGTTTGATGGACACGAGTCAAAAATCATGAGCTGGAGGATCATGAGCACCTGATGCTCAAACCGCGTGTCTGCATGATCATGCACCAACACACACAAGACTTGTGACAGAAGGGTTTGATGAAGATGAAAGTGACGTTGAACATCTCCCATGGTCTGCACAGTCACCAGATCTGAATATTATTGAGGTGTCAGAAAACGTTTTCCTCTACCAGCATCATATAGTGACCTGGACACTGTTCTGGAAGAGGAACGGCTCATAATCCCTCTGGTCACTGTGAAGGACTTTGATCTGTCATTCCCAAGATGAATTGGTGCTTTATTTGGATGCAAAATGAGGCCCTCACCATCCTAATAAATGATTGTGTTGTAAGACCAGGTGTTTCATTGTCCAACCCCTGTATATTATGTTGTTATGACAACAGAATTAATGACCGAGACATATGGCTGCGTTCACTTTAAGAACTAGTGCACGAATCCACTGTCTCATTATAGTACTGTCTGTCTGTCACACGTGTTTAATGCTTACTTAAGACATAACCGACTGTCTTTACGAGGTTACTCACCAAGACCAGAGTTTTGACATCATTTCGCATGTTTTTAACTGATATAATCCAGGGATAAAACTTTCTGGCGAGCTGTTTGTGAGGCGGATTTAGGCTTTACTGTATGTGCACGCAGTGAAAGACATCTCTGAGAATGCGCGAGCACGGGATGGTTTAACATTGCTTGAATGTTTAAACTGGTAAAACTTAAAAAGACGTGAAAATTATAAACGTTAGTTATGATGCAATGCTGGCCCAATTGTAAAAGTGAATATTCCGTCATGTATTCCCGACTCCTAAACGCAAGTGTGTATCGACGCCTGCAGCGCGTGACGCTTGCCTAATGCGAAAAAATCGATTTGTGGCCGTTGAGAATCGATTTTGAATCGACCACATTTAAAAAAAACAATTAATCGAAAAATCGATTTTTTTTTTTGCCCAGCCCTATCTAAAACCCAGCTGTAGTCCCAATCGAGTCGTTTTTGTAGCACTAACAGCAACATTACACACTATTTAAAATGAAAAAAGTGAAATCCCAATCAACCCCCCCCCCCCATTAATTTATTTTTATGAATAAAAATGTTTCAAATCATCCCCCACTCTGTATTTTTCACAAATCTCACCCTGGTTTTAAGGATTACAAACATGTTATGAATGGATTCTTGAAGCCTCTATTTGGATCCGCATCCAAAATGTCATAATGAATTCGGTCCAGGCCTAAAAAATTAGGGATTAGTCTAAAGCCCAAAGTATACTTTGTTTGTAGTAGACATGAGTTTATGTGTTTGTTCAGGATCCTGGTGAGTTATTGGTCACAGGATTATAAGAATATATATATAAAAAAATTGGTTTCATGTAATAAATCATGTTGTAATTTAAAAGTACACTGTTTCTTTTTTGGGAAAAACAAACAAACATACAAATCTTAGTGATTACAAACATGTAAGTGGTTGTGTGTGTGTGTGTAGTTTTTCCAGTTGGATGTTTACAACAGTGATGGAACACCATTGACAGAAAGTCAGATCCACGCTCAGCTGTTGCGAATCCGCTCTCAGTCATGGAAAACCGACAAGGAACCAATGGGAATTTTGACCAGCGAGCATCGTCACACATGGGGTCAGGCTTACACTCGCTTGCTGAGAGGTATATCTGTCCTTCACTCTAAACTACTATTTAACACAATACATTTTTTTTTCTCTAATTTGCATCTAACTGCAAGGTTCAGAAAACATTTGTTAGAAAAATGTTGAGAACACGTTGTGGTTGTATACTGCTTAAATATAGTGTAAAAAATAGTGTTCTTAATGATCCATTAGCAGAGTGATGCACAAAAGTGTTGTTATATACAACGTGAGGTCACTCTTTGCCTCTGCACATATGGCCCATGTGGCTTACAGGCAGATTTAATTTCACTCTTTACCATCTAGCTGCATAGTTCCACTGTCGAGAGTTTTATGTTTGAGTTTAAGCTTTTTTTTGCTTTTGCCCCTCTACCCCCCCCCCCCCCCTGCCCCTCTATAGATAAAATCAATAAAGAATCTGTGAGGCTGATAGAGAAATCGATCTTTACGTTGTGTTTGGACTCTCCAGTTATGAGGATTTCTGATGAGAAGTAAGAATGTTGTTTAAATTGATTTGTGATTGAACAGTTACTAGAGATGAGCAGTGTATTTTCTTTTTAATGATTTTAACAATGTTGTTTACATCTTTATTGGTGATGGTTTGATTTGATGCCAATAATGTTCATTGATTGGCAGGTATTCTAGTCGAATGGCAGCACAGATTTTGCATGGCGGTGGGACTTATTCAAACAGTGGCAATCGCTGGTTTGACAAGACACTACAGGTGACCTAAATTTCAGAGGCCTATTCTTAATGTTCTGTCATTTAAACTAGGTCTGTCAAAGTGATGATACACTGTAACTTTTTTTTAACAATGTTGCAGAGCGATGTTGCTTGGGCGCTTTCCCATTTGAGAATGAGCAACAAAATTCTATCTGGATACTTTAGATCAGTCGTGGACCTGTGTCTCACCTAGTTGCCGCTTGGCGGCAACATTGCCCAGTAACATTGCTTAAAAGGTTGCTCTGTGTA
This sequence comes from Cyprinella venusta, assembly GCA_038021265.1. NCBI lineage: Eukaryota > Metazoa > Chordata > Actinopteri > Cypriniformes > Leuciscidae > Cyprinella > Cyprinella venusta. Next base: position 20,254,224 of record CM075878.1, on the reverse strand, counting down.
TCATCACCTTCAGAGTTGATGTATACAATTGATTATGTTTAACTTAAATAAGTAACTTGAGCTGCCGCTTTTAAGTCCCCCAATTAATAATAAAAAACAAATTAAATAACTTTATCTTGACATGATGACTTGATAATTCTGTTATGTATTTTTAGTTTTTAATTAGAGGCTTCAGAGCAGCTGCTCAGTGTTGTCCCTTATGTACACATACACAAAAGTTGCTATAATAGAGCTCACGTTTATGAGTAAATGGAGAATTACCCTTTTTTAAGGTAATGTATCCATAAATCAAACCCTGATGGGATGTTAAACAATGTTATTTGTGTATGGTAATTTGTGAAAAATATTTATTAGAAAATCAACAAGTGAAATTCCATCATTCATCATAGAAATGTTAATGTTGAAGACTAGTGGTGGATTGCATCTTTACACTTCCATAAAGTAAGATCCATAAAGTTGTGTTTTTATTGAATAATTTTAAATATATTGTAGTAGTATTATTAAATTGTTAAATAAAAAGTGATTTTGCAGTGCTGCGAGTGTCATCCACACAAATTACCAAAAGTAATTAAGACATGGGCTTATGTTTTCTTGGAACAGAATTCATTAATGCATTAACTACAACAAAATCCCTATTAATTACATTTTAGACATTTTAAAGTACTTTAATCGATTTGATTTTCATTGTTAATCTATTTTGTTTTTTTTTCTCCCTGTTTCTTTCTCTGTTTTGTATGTTCAGTTTGTTGTCGGTGAGGATGGGTCTTGGGGTCTCTTGTACGAACATGCGACAGCCGAGGGTCCACCTATAGCCACATTGTTGGATCATGTGCTAAAATACTGGTATTTACAAACCCATGCATGCCTTAAAGAGGCTATATGCAGCTTTCCCCCCAAAATAAACATAACAATAGCCTTTTTATTTTACCATTTATGACTCAAACATCTCCGGATGAGTATACTGATACCTTGTCGGCTCACACTGGGTGCACCTATAAGCCTGTATCCTATTTTTCCTATTTTCTGTCGGGTCCGAATTTTCCCGCGCTGTCTGCGGATGTGACGTCAAGCGCGTTCATGTTACGTATAGCATCCAGGCGGCGCTACATTTTTAAAAAATGCAGCGCGTCAAAAAGCTGGCCGATGCCCATCTTTATGCAAATGAATAAGGTCCTTCTCTATATGAGTTCGCATCTAACACGGATTTTTTAGTGTAACAATGTGTTCAGTCGTACATTAACAGTGCAGTCGATGCTGTTGTTTACATCCGAGTGCTTCCATAATGGCCGCTCATCCGGGTTACCGCCCAGAACGTGACGTCGGTGAAAACCCTCAGATCACTCTGCCAGCCCACCACTGCTAGTCAGCAAGTAGCCTACACTCGCAAACAGAACTCTTATCTCAAACAATATATGTATTTAACTGGTCTTACCTCTGGAAACATAATGTTGACCTCCTTGCTCCAGATGACTTGTTAAGTGTGCACGTACGAGCGCGCGCTTCGAGAGCGAGCAGAAAGGAAGAGCAGTTCTGTTTTTTTGCCCACAGGTGTCAGTCGCGAGTTTAAATTTCAGGAAATCGCATGTAGCCTCTTTAAAGAAATGCAAAAACACACAGATACAAACTCTTCTATCATTTATTATCTCTGCATTGCGTTAATATTACTGATAAAGGCGGTGTCTCAAGCCAATTTGTTTTTTGACGTCCGTCCGTTTTTGACTGTACGTGAAGAGTGGTGACATATTAAACAACTGCTTCTTCAGTGTGAAAATAATGTAATTGGTCATCGGCCACATAGAAGTGGGTGATATGACCAAAATCTGATCTCACAATATGAGTAATTTCATTTCATGATTACAATATCATAATATTTTTGCTTTTAATAATAGTCGAGTCCCAAAATAGATAAATAACCATGGATAAGATGCAGTAGGCATTTTTGAGGAAAAGTACTTCAAGTGTTGTTTCTATATGATTTTTAGGTGCTGAATCCATTTCTTCCGTATAACAAGTTGTAAACATCACTGTTTTGGCATAAACAATAAAAACAAAATGGCTGCCAAAAAACATGCATTTATTGCAGTTTAAACATTTTTAAAGCATTTAAACAGTTTTAAAGCATTTATTATGTTTTAATGCATTTATTGCAGTTTAAACATTAAACATTAGAACTAAACTGTGCATTCTTATAATATTTAAACATGTAAACAATGAAAAAACAACATTAACATGAAAGGGACGGTTTCTGCTGCTGGAACTCTGAAATTTCAACAAAATCAAGCAACAATAGTGTGATCACAGATATTCCAAAAGTTATTCGTTCATACAAGTATCATTGGACTTTCTGCATTTGCAGGATGCAGTGCATGGATTAGGCTTGCAGCCGCATCGGGCTGTCTTGCACCCAGTGGTGCAGGCACAGGTGATGTGCCTGGTGATAAGGCTATGTTTACACGGAAACGATTCTGAAGAGGAAACGCAAAAGTGGCGTTGCGTCATCACTTTTTATTCTGCGTTTAGATGAGCGTTTTGTGTGGGAAATCCGCGCGCAAATGGTGACGCAAAAGTGTGTGATTCAATGTAGTATGCACTTCAGGCGGCTAGGAGTGCATACTACAACAACACCAAGTCCACGCGCCGGCATACAACCTTCACTGTCAAGCAGACTTTTGCGTTTTTACCGTGTAGACAGGAACGCGGCAGTGGAGCGTTTTTAAGATTTCCACTCTGGAGGGTGGTTTCACTTTTTTGCGTTTTTAAGCCTCAAAAATGCCATCGCCGTGTAAACGAAAGGCACATCCGATAAAATGTTTTTAAGTTTTCACCCCCAAGCGTTCTCGTGTAAACAGGGCCTAACTCCTCACAGGCATCTGGAACTGGGGGTAGTGACATGAGTTAGTGAGTAAAGGAATTCCCCTCTGTCTTCCATCCCATGGTTTCAGGGGGTGGCAGAACTGACTGCTGCAAGCGGGCCTGCCGCCAGACCAAAGCCTGGAAGTGAGAGCGCTTAATGCACTCAAAAAAAGATTTTTTACTTAACTTTTTTATGTAAACAGGTGTTAGTCCAAAAGATAACTCAACGTTTTCAGTTCAAACACATTCTTTATTCACTCCACACATGCTCACACATGCTCACACAGGAACAACTAACAACTAACGTCCTTCTTCCTCGCCTCCCCTCCCAAGCGGGGCTACTCCCCTACTTGCCCCACAAAAGTGCCCCCTTATGGCGAGATATGACATTAGGAAAACACACAGGAGTAACAATCTCCCTCTCTCTAAAGAGAAAAACAAAAACAAAACAAAAATGACCAGTTAACCTGTCATGGTGAATTAAATAAGAACAACAATATAACATAAAAGCTTATAAGTAAGGGAAGGGGGAACTCATGCTTGAGTTCATTTAACAGTCCAGCATCCTTCATAGAGAGCCTTAAGAAGTGAGGTTGAGGAAGCTCCTTTTTTTGTAAGACAGTCTGCAAGTTGATCTTTTGTTTCCAACCATAACACTTGATCAACCTTCTTGGTTTGGATCAGTTCTTTTATCGAACTGATTTCCAGACGCAGTCTTTTCTCAGCAACAAACTTAGTAGACTTCAGTGCATCAACAAGAGAGAAATTATCGGTGACACAGATTATGGGTACAGGAGAAACAGTACAACCAGCATTCAGTTCAGAAAACAGGGTTGACAGAAAAATTGCATTATCAATCCCCTCAGACATAGCTAGCGTTTCACCTGCAAGAGTGCTTCTGACAACTCTCTTAATTCTCTTAGATTGCCATGAAATAGGAGAGAACTGCCCATTATCACCCATCAAAACAATGAAGTACCCACCTTGTGTACCCCCATCTGAAAGATTTGCAAATGATGCATCAGTGAATGTAACCATCTTTAAGTTACTGTCTTTCCTAAGCTGTTGAAAATTCAACTGAACTGACTTGGTCTTGAGTTTACAGACTACCCTGTTCGCTTCATTAATGTGCTGTACTGTAGCTTGTTTGAGACAAGATGCCAAGTTACTTGCATCAAACATGACATCAGGCCTGCTCTGTCTCGTAACCCACAGAAGTTGACCTATCTTTGACCTAAGTTATTCTCTCTCCTCTTCTGTGAGAGGTGAGGTGGACTCTGCTGCTCGTGAAGGTGTGATATGTATGGGCTGTAAGTGCTGAATGTATGTCATTTGGTGTATTTGTACCTTCTTGCCCAAAGTCACAAAATCCACACCCACATAGGAAAAGTTATTGTGAGCTTCACGACCTATACTGAACTTTGACCTGAGGTATGGTATGACACTCTCTGAAAACAGCTGTGAACCACCTCATATGAAATCGTCAACGTGACAAGCAAGAACACCAGTTACCTTCGCATCCTCATCAAGCCAGTAGAAAACTGCAGGGTCAACCTTAGACACAATACCTCCTGCTTCGGTCATAATGCTTTTAACTCTGTTATACCAATACAGTGAGGCATCAGCTAAACCATACACACATTTTCTTAGTTTCCAAAGAGTCCCTGTGCCATTGGCCTCCAGTGGTGGTTTGATAAAAATGTCTCTGGACAGCTCCATGCCATGTAGGAAGGCAGATTTTATGTCCATTGAGTGGAGTTCCCATTGTCTTTGACATAACACTGCCACTAGAAGTCTCAGTGACTCTGAGGCACAAGTTGGCGAGTCCTTTTGCAGCTCAGACACTTGTAGCTCCTCAAATCCTCGTGCAACAAGTCTTGCTTTGGGAACTAATCCATTTTCAGTCTCTTTGTTTCAAAGTGCACACCCATCAAGTAAAGAGACAGACTTTTGTCCTTTGTCCTCAACTTCTTCAAACACCTCGTTCTGTCTCCAATTTTGTATTTCCTTTTTTATTGGTTCATCAAAAGACACATCCTTAGTCACAAAAACATCCTCATGAGTATCCAAATTTGGAACCTCTTTCTGGACACGAAGATCCTCTAATTGTGACAGATCTGCTGAGTCACTGTTACCAGCTACCTCCGCAGGCTCAAGTAGCTCCAAGTTATACCAGTTCTTATATTTTCCTTTGGCTTTTCCAGCACGCCCTAGCACCTTTGCTGTTTGTGAAACACCAGTTGCTTGGTTTCTAAATGTCACAATTTGTCCAGTCTTTATGTTAATGTTTCCAATTTCTGGTCGCTCTGCTTCTGCACTTTCAACAGCAGGTAAAGGATCATTCTCTGCATTTTGTACATTTGTCTCTTCTTCAATGATGTCCACATTATGTTGTCCTTGGTTATTCTCCTCAGAGACAATCGGAGGCTCTTCATTTTCATGAGTAACTTTTCTTAACCTCAGTTGGTGCACTCTGACACAGGTGCCTCCATGTCTGACAAAAACAACTGCACTATCCTGTCCAATGACCACTCCAGGCCCTTTCCATTCTGGACTGTCCACTCGTTTGTAATAAACCTTATCTCCAGGTTCATATCGCTCGTCAGTGGGCCGTAACTGTTTCTTTAGAGCTCTCCGTATCCTCTCCGAACATTCAGCTTCTGTAAAAGCCTTTCTTGCTGCATGCAGGGCTGAAATGTGCTTAGCAACCCATTCACTCTTGGTAGTCCCCTCTAGAGCCGGTGCTTTGTCTATTAACACTGAGGGCAGATTAGGATTCTGCCCGAACACCAGCTGATGTGGACTGTACCCATGGACACTTTGCATACAGTTCTTTCTTTGCCATCAAGGCCCAGTCCATTGCAGTGCTCCAGTCACATTCAGTACTAGCTTTCACTTTCAGAATGATCTCAGTTAGGGTTTGATTATGGCGCTCCAACAGCCCATTGCTCCAGGGGCTGTAGGCAGGTGTTGTCTTAACTTCAATATTAAAGTTCTCTGCCTTGTCTCTCACTTCTTCATTATTAAACTCGCCACCATTGTCACTGAATAGCTTTTGTGGTGGGCCATGTACACTGATCCAATCGTGGATGAAACGCTTGACAATTTCAGAAGCCCTCTTGGTGGTGAGGACACTACCAGCACTAAAACGAGTAAACTGGTCAATAATGTGAAGGTACCAGACCCCTGGCTCAAGTTCATGCAAATCTACAGCAACTGTTTCATTATACATAGATGCCAGTGGTAATCCGACAGCAGGTTTTGGTTTGGTTCTACAGTATTTTTGACACGCTTCACATTGATTTATCATCTTTTGCAACAGGCTGGGGTATTCTGCGTCCTTGTTGCCAGAATTATTCATCAGTCTTAGTAGTTTGTCTGCAGAGGCATGTCCGAACTGTTTATGAAGTTTTTCTAAAACTTTCATCTTCTCACTTGTGTCCATCTTGTCTGTGATTGACAATATTTCATCTTCAACCGTTAATATCTGATCAGAGTGAGCAGGATTTTTATTTTCATTGTCCACAATGTTCACACAATAATGTCCAGAGCTTGTAAAGTCTAGTTTGACCGGCTGGTTGAACATTACTGCGCTGTCATTTTCCATGTCCAGAACGGTCCCTGCCCTTTTTAATGATGTCTTACTCAAAAGCAGGGGGATGTTTACAGGTACCACTTCTGTTTCAATATTACACTTCATGTTGCCAATCTTTGCAGGAATCTTGACTCTTTTTCCTGAGTAAACTACATTTCCATCTCCAAATTTGAAAGGCCTGTGACTTTCTGCTTCTGATTCTTTCATCATCTTTACACTTTTCTTCTGTAACACAGTACTGTAGTTGTCAAGCCACTCTTGTCCACAGACTGTTCTAGTACAAGCAGTGTCTATTATTGCTGATCCAAAACGTTTGGTCATGAATATTTCTGCATCTGTCGGTGATTCTTTAGTGTACAGAGTAATATTACACTCTTCCATGTCAATTTTATCTTCTGTAATCTTAACACTCTCACCTTTATGCGGACAATCTCTGACCCAGTGATATGTACTTTGGCACACTGCACATTTTGATCGCCATCCATACTTATCTAGCGGGCTAGTGCCGGGCTGTGGAGTTTTCTGATGAGCACTTTGCTGCCAGGACTTACTTTTTTGCCGTCGCTGCTCTGTAACAAACACGGACTCTTGGCTAATACTTTGTGCTGCCGCGCTCGTTTTTCCGCCAAATATTCTCTTCAGAGCGGACTTCATCGAGGCATAAGTTAAGTCAGTGCATGCAGTTAGAGCCAACTGCCTATCCGTCGTATCCAAAAGCTTAAAAGCTAAAACTGCGTCGGGTAGCTCCATGTTGTACTTTTTCATCCGAGAATAGCGCTGTTCAAAATCAATAATATAATCCGTCATGGACATGTCCGCTTCTTTCATAATCTGGTCGAAATCTGAGTATGCATCATAGATCCTGTCCTTTTCCTCTTTAAGGAGCAAAGCATCCAGTTTCGCTAACAAAGTGGTCATTCCAATGTCTTTATTTAGATCATCTACCGGAATTTCCATCGCCGTATCCCGCGCCCGTCCTGATAGTGCCAGGGCGACAGCAAGTGCTTGTTTTTTCTTTTCCAAATCGGTAACTCTGGTCCAAATGTTGACTTCATTCTTCCAGCTTTCATAGGGTTTTCCTTCTTCAAACGTTGGTGGAACCCTGTAGTTAGCAGCCATCCTCTGCTACCAATGTTAGTCCAAAAGATAACTCAACGTTTTCAGTTCAAACACATTCTTTATTCACTCCACACATGCTCACACATGCTCACACAGGAACAACTAACAACTAACGTCCCTCTTCCTCGCCTCCCCTCCCAAGCGGGGCTACTCCCCTACTTGCCCCACAACAGTGCCCCCTTATGGCGAGATATGACATTAGTAAAACACACAGGAGTAACAACAGGTTCCACATAACTGGGTTTTGTTAAACAAACATAATTTGTTCATGTATCTTCAACATCATGGAAGTCATTTTAAGCCATCCAATTAAACTCTGAGCTGAGTGTTAAATGAACACTGAAGCAGTGTTAAAGTTAATGAGCCAATTAAGTGAACAATTGAGTGATGATTGAGCATTATTGAAGACACCTGATGATAACAAGCAGAATCACTGAAGGAGAAAACTGCAATTTAAAGTCACCATTATGGAGATGATTGTTTGTTTTAGTTGGGCTCTTGACCCCCACATTATTAACTTTAGATTATGTTTGGCTATACTTGAGGTATAACAGTCAGATGATCACATAGAAAAGGTGCTCTGATGATGGTGGATGTGTTTTAACTAGGGCTGTCAAACGATTAATCGCAATTAATCGCACCCAAAATAAAAGTTTGTGTTTACATTATATTTGTGGGTGCACTGTGTATAATTATTTTATATATATATATTAGGGCTGTCAAAATAACGTGTTAATTTTGATTAATTAATCTGAGAAAAAATAACGCATTAAAAAAAATAACGCAGATTAATCCATTCCGTATTGACCTTTGACCAGAAGCCGTTCTAACCACCATTCGACTGTAAAATAGAGGAGGGAGACGAGAACGCACTGCCTGGATCATTGATTGGAACATTTACTTATAAAAAAAACTTGATGCCTGATGATGGAAGTATTGATAAAAATAAAATCATCTGCAATATCTGCCGCCAAGAATTTGCATATCACCGGAGTTCGTCAACTCTACGACATCGAGTTGAGCATCCAGCGGTTAATGTATTGAGGTACGACACGACCTAGCACGTCCCTGTCTATGAGCACGTCCCGTGATACAAACTCTAGCGGTCAATGTCATCTTCAAACTTAAACCACTGGAGCAAACTCTGACGCGCAAACTTAGCAAATCTGCGTGCGTGTGCGCGAGTGAGTGAGTGAGTGAGTGTGTGTGTGTGTGTGTGTCTGAGAGAAAGTGTGTGCGAGACTAGTGCGCGAGTGTGTGTGTGTGTGTGTGTGTGTTAACAGTGACTGGCTGAAGGATAAATAGCTGCCTCATGTGTCTGGCTACAAATTAAAAATTGTTGTTTTTTTGTGTGAAATGTGGTAAAAGGGGCTGATTTTTTTTAATGAAGGTTTATGTTCAACTGCACAAAATAGCCCTGGAATTGATATTGTACTATGTTAAACTTTTGGTCTCTTGCCTGAGTTTTTTCATGGCACGTAACAAGACGAGAAATAGTGTTGACATTTGAGGGGAGTGTTAATTTATTCATTGTGTGTCCCCTTGGTCACTGTGGTCTGAGATGCCTTGTACAGTGAAAAATATTTTTTGAATTTATTTCCTCATATTATTATTATTATTATTATTAGGTTATATTGTTGAGTGCTATGGACATTATTTGAACAGTGAAAATAGTAATAAAAGAGTTGATGTGAAATGTCACTAAATGCTGATTATTTATTTGATTCGAAATATTTAAAATACTTTCACTGCAAAAATGATGTATGCGATTAATTTAGATTAATTAATCACAGACTATGTAATTAATTAGATTAAAATTTTTAATCGATTGACAGCCCTAATATATATATAAATACACACACATGCATGTATATTTAAAAAAAAAATATTATTTATATATATAAAACATTTATAGATAATATAAATTATATATAAATCTATATACAGTATATACATGAAAATATTTCTTAAATATATACAAGCATGTGTGTGTATTTATATATATAAAATAACTATACACAGTGCACCCACATATATTATGTCAACACAAACTTTTATTTTGGATGCAATTAATCGCGATTAATCGTTTGACAGCCCTAGTTTTAACATATCATTATACTATATATCATTAACATCATTATATGTTAAAACACGACATCTCGACACTTGGTCAGGTGGAACTGGGGATTGAACCACCAACGTTCCGGTTTGTAGACAACCTACATGAGCCACACTACCACTGTTAAGTTTACCTTATAGATTATAGCATTTAGCCATTTCAAAGGAATCCAAATGATCAAATCAATAAAAAAAGAAACTTTTAAAAAATAAATTAGTTTATGTAGGCACACACAGACATCAAGAATCAGCCTGTGAATCTCAACAGTGAAGACTATTATAAAGCATGTTGCAGTGCATTCTGGGTGCCACCAATCAAAACTCATTTATGGTGACTTTAAATTCCGGTTTTCTCCTTCAGTGATTCTGCTTGTTAACAACAGAATCCTCCACATGGCGTGATTTTGTAGGCTCAAATTCTTTTGTTGTAAGACTTCCCTTCCATAACTTGCTCTGCAGTTTTGGGGCCTAGAAGGTTGCCTTCAACCCATTAATTTCACTACACTTTGTCTATTCGAGTCTGTGGATTTCAATTCCGATATAAAAGTTCAGATTATGCAAATTAGCACATATTTTAATAGATAATGCCTCATTTGCATATGTAAACATGCCATTTCAGAAAACTTGAACTTTTCTAAAACTTTCTAAAAAATTGGTATTGAACTTTCTAAAAATTTGGTATAACAACTTTTCCTCAAAAATGCTTACAGGGTTACACAACCCTTGATTTGGACCTGACTATAAGGTTTTTACCATTGAAATTTCAGAATTCTCACCACAAATTTCAATATTACAAAAAGACTAATACTAGCCTAACTAATATAAGTAAAAAAAAAAAACTCTCAAGGTTAATAAAGACAAGTAAACAGTAGGGTTGGACATCATTTTTATTTGAACGATTCTGATTCCAATTGACCTTTCGCCGGCCCCTCCCACAAAACGGCCATTGTCCAATCACACATCATAGCAACCATTACTGTGTGAGCTGTTCCGTCAAACAGTAAGCGGTGCGCCACGGCGTTTGTAAATCGGACACAAGATACCCCGAGAGATTCTCTGGAAAAGTTGTGTTTTTTTCCTTTCCAAAGCCCAAAACACAACGCGGGCAGTGCCTAAGATGTATTAAACAGTGTGGACGCCCCAATTCCAGTTAAATGTGTCGAACATGGTTAACTCGCGTGCAGCGTGCGTGAGACTGAGATTAGTCAAAGAAGCACGGAGAAAGCAGATCAAAAGGATCCACAAAGGACTTAAATTTTCTAAAGGGTTGTTGTTAACATACCATGATATTCTCTGGGAAATGAGCAGCAGTCAGCTAAGTTAGCAGTGCAGCACCGTAGACTACAGTTTAGAGGAGTGCATGTTCGCAACAGGGAAAGCATGAAGCTTACTTGACAACATCAGTTCATATATCAATATCATAACGAATAGAAATAACCTTAAATAATGTATGGTTCTCTGCCTCTTTCTCTTATGGTTAACGTTAGTTGCTTTTTAAACACGAAAATCGCATTCAGCATGACACGCAATCGGTTGCTGTGGTAATGAACAACCTGCTTGTTAAAGCGAATGTGTACTCCTGTATCGGAGGCAAAATGAATAAATATGCAGCACAAGTTATACACTCACCGGCCACTTTATTAGGTACACCTGTCCAACTGCTCGTTAACACTTAATTTCTAAGCAGCCAATCACATGGCGGCAACTCAGTGCATTTAGGCATGTAGACATGGTCAAGACAATCTCCTGCAGTTCAAACCGAGCATCAGTATGGGGAAGAAAGGTGATTTGAGTGACTTTGAACGTGGCATGATTGTTGGTGCCAGAAGGGCTGGTCTGAGTATTTCAGAAACTGCTAATCTACTGGGATTTTCACGCACAACCATCTCTAGGGTTTACAGAGAATGGTCCGAAAAAGAAAAAACATCCAGTGAGCGGCAGTTCTGTGGGCGGAAATGCCTTGTTGATGCCAGAGGTCAGAGGAGAATGGCCAGACTGGTTCGAGCTGATAGAAGGGCAACAGTGACTCAAATAACCACCCGTTACAACCAAGGTGGGCAGAAGAGCATCTCTGAACGCACAGTACGTCGAACTTTGAGGCAGATGGGCTACAGCAGCAGAAGACCACACCGGGTGCCACTCCTTTCAGCTAAGAACATGAAACTGAGGCTACAATTTGCACAAGCTCATCGAAATTGGACAATAGAAGATTGGAAAAACGTTGCATGGTCTGATGAGTCTCGATTTCTGCTGCGACATTCGGATGGTAGGGTCAGAATTTGGTGTCTACAACATGAAAGCATTGATCCATCCTGCTATGTATCAACGGTTCAGGCTGGTGGTGGTGGTGTCATGGTGTGGGGAATATTTTCTTGGCACTCTTTGGGCCCCTTGGTACCAATTAAGCATCGTTGCAATGCCACAGCCTACCTGAGTATTGTTGCTGACCATGTCCATCCCTTTATGACCACAATGTACCCAACTTCTGATGGCCACTTTCAGCAGGATAATGCGCCATGTCATAAAGCTGGAATCATCTCAGACTGGTTTCTTGAACATGACAATGAGTTCGCTGTACTCAAATGGCCTCCACAGTCACCAGATCTCAATCCAATAGAGCATCTTTGGGATGTGGTGGAACGGGAGATTCGCATCATGGATGTGCAGCCGACAAATCTGCGGCAACTGTGTGATGCCATCATGTCAATATGGACCAAACTCCCTGAGGAATGCTTCCAGCACCTTGTTGAATCTATACCACGAAGAATTGAGGCAGTTCTGAAGGCAAAAGGGGGTCCAACCCGTTACTAGCATGGGGTACCTAATAAAGTGGCCGGTGAGTGTATATTTCTAACTCCAAACAATTAGCCACTGAACCAGTTTATAAAATCTTCAAGGGTGTGCTGGTTGCATTTGAGGTAGCATGGTCATGGGGTTTTTCTGATTTTGCTTGAGACTGGTATGCATTAGCCTCAATAGTAGTCGTGTCTCATTCATTTCTTATTTTAATTTTTGGAATAAATCCCTCCACCGCATACCGTAACCCCTTTTGCTTCGATCTTGCTTGATATCGCGGAGGTATTGCTCCAAAAAAGGTCACTGACATGCACGGGAATACCCTTTGCCATCATGGCAATCTGTTGCGCTGCTCGTGTTTGACCATTTGTTTGACGGAGGTAGCAACAGTAACTAAGGGGGGCGGGGCTCGGCGAAAGGCTAATTGTTCCTTTCGATTTCGGTTCTTTTCGATTCTCGATTCCGATTGAGGGGTGGAGTCAAAACATGTCACAGGCTCATTTCACAGAGGAACATTTTATTTTGTTTATGTTTTTATTAGCATAGAGCTGGTAAGTCCCGCCCATCCGTAAAACTTCAAGTGGTCCTCTAGGTTGAAAAAGCGTCAATGCAAGTGAATGAGAGAAAATAATTATTTTCTGATCCCGTTTGAATTGTGGCATGAATGTGACATGTTGTCTGTGAATTTTTTATATAATTTCTCATGTAACGAGTTTGACAGTATATTGTATGATTCTTTGGCTAGCAGTTGTGGAAAAGACATAACGAGAAAGACTACACGTCGCATATGTGACGTCGCTGCATAACACATTTTCCCTCCACAAATCACGGTTTTCACCACGCCCAACTAGTTTGTCCTTGCCCTGAAAGAAGGTGGTGAAGTTCACCAAAGACACAGGCATGTTTAGCGGGATCCGTGTGCTAGTGGGGGTGATGTATATCAAACAGGTCGAAAGAGTTGTAGTCCACAAAGTGCTCTGACACAAAGTCTAACCGTATGAAAATTCTACCCGTTAAATTGTAGCATTCTTTACACAAAACATTATATAAAAAATTCACAGACAACATATGTTACATTCATTGCACAATTCAAACGGGATTAGAAAATAATTATTTTCTCTCATTCACTTGCATTGACGGTTTTTCAACCTAGAGGTCCAGCGGGGTTAGCGGAAGGGGCGGGACTTACCAGCTCTATATACATTCACTCATGTTTATGCTAATAACTTTTGAACCGTAACGGCTAGAAACAAAATTCTTCATTTTCCGTCATCAAAATTTTTCCGCCAGTTAGAATTTTCTGAAAAACATACTTTTTCAAACTCCTCCTAGGCCGTTACTCAGATTTTCATGAAAATTGAATCAGCTCATCTTCAGACCATGCCGACAAAAAGTTGTGGAATTCATGTTGATCTGTCAAACTGTTTTCGAATACCGCTTAAAATAATTTTACTTGCGAAAACAGATATAAGGCTGTATCTCCGCAACGCTTAAACAGATAGTTTCAGCTTACCTCAAGGGCATCCAAGATGTAGGTGTCTTTGTTTCCACAGTAGTTTCAATTTTGATATGTTTTGGTCAAACCGTTTGTGTCTATCAGTCATATCATGCAGGTCTATGGGGTCCACCTCAAAGAGCATGCACAGAGAAGTCCAAATTAAACATGATTCAATGACTCGTAAATGTAAGTACACATTGATGGCCTAAGACATGAAACAAGTGATTTGTGCGAGAAAACGAACTGTATTTATATAGATTTTAACTCTTGTAACCTGTAAGGACTGTTGGCTGGACAACCCCCCCCCCATGGGGGTTTCTGAACCACACACACACACACACTCATCCAGATACTCCAGTGAGTATCAAGTTACTTTGGAATGTCGCAAAACCTTTTTGAGCAAAGAGGTTGCCATTCCTTTTCGTGTTTTGAAGATATTTAACGAAATATATTCAATGTGTTTCTATGTATGTGTGTTTCCCATGTCACAGTGAAATAACTTGTTTGTTCACAGCATAAATAGAAATGATAAATGCCTTTGATATGCATTTTATACCTAAGTGTATACTCCGTTAATGTAACATAATGTTCCTTGATACGTCTAGAATGCTTATTGGATGAAACACTCGAATATGCATAGAGATGTAAAGTAAAGTGTATTTTTAATATGTTTTACTGACAATGAAGATCAAACGGTTTTTACTATTAACCTCATGGAACACCCCCCCCCCCCTCTCACGAGGAACAAAGAACCATAAAAGAAGGCTTCCCGCGCGCAACATCCCCTCTCCGATTGGGTCAAGCCGACAGGAAGGGGATGGATTTCTCCAAGGTGATAAATGTGAGAGCGCAGGTCCGCCCTCGCTCTCTTCTGAACTCTCCAGCGCTCGTTCAGCATGTGAACCTCATGGGAATCTGATCCGACCATGGGTCTGTTCTTTTGTTCGTCTAAAAGCCTCGTTTTTCCTCGAATGGACTACCAAGTTTGCCTCCCAGGAAAGGAAATGGACTTTGCCGAACCACTGTCTCGGGTAACGTCACCTCGATGACTTTAAGCCTTTCAAACACTCGCGCTGAATGCCAACAAACGCCACGTGACTCTCCGCGGAACAAAGGAGTCACGCGCACGCGACCAAACATGCACGCACCGGGACGGGCCGTGCAAAACGCCTCGGCCGCCCTTCTCACTCCGGACGCCCGCACCAGCGCGTCCTTGTCTACCTTCAAAATGTAGTCCGCATGTCGGCCCACGTGATCCGATCCCGGATCCTTTCTTTACCTTCTAGTCTAAAGTATGTCTTCGTATTCAACTCGTTCTACTTCCACAAAGTGAAATGAACTGAGCCGAACTATTCCTTTGGTAATTCACCGCAAAGACTTCCAACCGCTGTTTCACAGACTCGCGCCTCGCACGTGACTCCCCACGGAACAAAAGAGCAGTGCACGCGCGCATCTAAACCATGCGGGCCTCACGCTCACGGAGGACAAAGGATCAGCCGCTTAAAACGCGGCTAGACCACGCAGGACGTCCAAGGAACGCAGCAACACATGAGGGCCCCTTTTCACATGCAAGTAAATTAGGGTTCCCCCTGTTTCAGAGCATTGAGAATATGTTTTCGTGTGTCTCAGAAAGTTGGACTGTCTTAGGTGAATATAACCCTCTCTCTCTCTCTCTCTCTCTCTCTCCATGCTCTCTCACTCTCTCCCCCTCAAACAAACTCATCATCTAAACATGTTCTCATTGTCTAAACGCCCCGCGTTCGTCTTAGTTTGTGTTTTAATGTTTGCAAATACGTGTATCATTGTAACGTAGTAAATGCTTAGTAGTTGCCTTATTGAATATATATAGATATTAAATGCAAATATACTAAGTTCTGACTGATTTACTGTCTGCTCATAATATAAGTCCCTGAAGTGCCGATCAAAAGCTACACGCTTTACATAACTGAAGATACCTAAAAGGGTATGTTTTTATGGAGCAGGAAAGCTAATTCTTGTGGCCACAGAATTTGTTTTCCAAACTCTATAAATTAATTGAGCTATTTGATTTTGCCTGTCTTGTAAAACGTGGTCCTTGCAATTAATAACAATTAATTTGTGGTCACACATGTATGACACACATGTATGCATATAGGTAAAATTGATATAAGCCTTCCTAAATGGGAGATTTATTAACATGTAAGACCGGTCTGATCCAAATCTGTATGAATAATTATTAATTATCAATTATTAATTATGATATGCAAATTCCCCCTTCGATCAGACCGCCTAGATTTCTTACAAACCACAGCCACAAAGCGCCTACGCCCTCAGATCACTTGGTCGTGGCTGTGGTTACAAGAGGTAAAAACGATATAAATACTGTTCGTTTTCTCACACAAACCGCTTGTTTCGTGTCTTAGGCCATCAGTGTATACATACATTTACGAGTAAATCTCACTCACAGAATGTACACATAGTGTCAGCCATCTTTTTTGGACCTGGCATCCCACTCGAAACGGTTCTCATTCGCGCTTGAATATGTTTTACAGTATAAAATCTGGTGAAATATAATACTTAACATAAAACTTCGTTATAGCTGTTTAATAAATACATTTGCTACTTCTTGGACTACTAAAAGTGTTCCTGCAATGGGAGTATTCTCTGGCTAGAGAGCAGAACAGCGCAAAAAAACAGCGGAGTTTGTATGGACAGAAGTGCCTGCGCTTGTATGTATTTTGGGTTAAGCTGCATTGCTTTGACATTGTGGAAAATAGAATAATAGAAACAAAATGTATTATCCATTTTATTCGATATTATTAATCTAAATGATTCTACTGCGAGACTTTGAGATTTTACTGGGACCTCACATCACAATTTCGTTTTTTTTTTTTTTTATTCCGTTTTTCTACATTTAAGTTATTCGTTTTCATTTATTTAAATTTAGTTTTTATACATTTAAATTTACATTTGTCATTTAAATAGACATTTAAATTTGTCTTTATTAAACTCAACACATTATAATGATTCATCTGTCATCCACCTTTGATTAATTGGAATGTTTTATTAGATAGGGTTGGCCGATCCGCACATCACTATCGGCAAACTATATGGTTTGAGAATGGACACGGGAACCCGCAATGGTTACGATGGGAAAAGGGAATCTGAGCATTTGTTTGAGTTTTGTCGAGAGCCGGAGGCGGCCCGAAATTTGATGGAGGCAGCTTGTGTGTGTATTTTATATCACTAATGCAGTGTCCGTTCTTGGAGCATATTCCCTACACGCATGAGGCACGCACGCCGCTTCTGTATTTAAATCTACCCTACTTTGTCAGTTATTTGTGAGTCAGTTATAAGTTAAAAAACGCGTTTGTGTGTGTTTTGCAGTGTCCGTTCTCGGAGCATACGTTCTGCTCGTGTGTGGCGCGCCGCTTCGCGCTCGCGCTGTTCTGTAGTTTATTAAAAGTTTATTAATTCTGAACGTGTCGCGTCTCGCCTGTGTATCTATATTGCACCATATGGAGATTGCGAAGCTTCGAATATTCGATGTTCAATACTAACGAGGCTTCGAAGCTCAAAAAATGGTATTCAGACCAGCCCTACTCCTTCGTGAGAGATACAAGATCGGTGCGTCTCACAGGTGTCGCTCATCAGTAATCACGCCACCGGCCTCGCGCCTTCTCCAACGGCCCTCAATCTCGGGAACATGCAGGAAAGCCCCTACTTAGTGCTGGGCGATAAAACGATCACAATATAATTTTCCTTGATAAAATGATATCAAGAGGTCGATAAATGTTCGATAATGTTTATGCGCCAAAAGCGGAACGAAGTGGATGGTATTCATCTCTTCAGCTCTTCTCTCTAGTAATTAGTCTTAGAGCTAAAACATGATGAATTTGGCACCAGGTCAGGAAACAGACAAACTAGCTACACTGACTGTCTGCTAGCGGCCTTGCGTCACCATTGTCAGATAAATCCCATCACATAGAGGCTCTTTCACCTACATATCATATAGAGACTGTGTCTGTTCCCCGAATTTGGATATCCAAAAAACGTCAGATTAAAAATGTTATTGATGTTCAACAAATAAAAAACATATATAATACAGATGAGCAAATGATAAAGCTTGGGTTGCTGAATATTCAATCCCTTACTCCAAAATCGCTCATAGTTATAATTTTATTTATTTATTTATTTCCTTTATTTTTCCAGGAAGGTCCCATTGAGATTAAAAGAAATCTCTTCCTCCAGGGAGTCCTGGCCAAGATGGCCACATTACAAATCACACACAACATAAAAACATTCCAGAAAGTCCGAGCACAATATTCATCATAAGTCAAGTAAAACAAACACATGATTCACTCATTGCAGACTGCAGTAAATTTTTAAAAACATTCAGAGGAGGAATAGTTTCTAGAGAGACAGTAGCTTGAAATTCATTCCACAGCCATGGAGCATAGTAAGAGAAGGATATTTCCCATGCTCAATGTACCCTAGGTAATAATGATATGATTTCAGATGATAATATAGATGTGCTGTGTTTGACAGAAACCTGGCTAAAACCAAAAGATTGCATTACTTTAAATGAGTCCACCCCGCAAGATTACAGTTATAAACATGAACCTTGTCTGAAAGGCAAAGGGGGAGGTGTTGCTGTAATTTATAGTAATATCCTCAAAAAAAAAAACACTAAGAAATTTAAATAGTTTTAAATATACTTCTTTTGAAGTATTGGTGCTTAGTGTAAAAGATAAATCACGTTTGAGAATTCTGCTAGCTACTATATACAGGCCACCAGGGCACCATAAAGATTTTATCAAATAATTTGCGGACTTTCTATCAGACTTAGTACTGGCTACAGATAAAGTACTATTTGTTGGTGAATTTAATATACATGTAGATAATAAAAAAGATACATTGGGATTGGCATTTAAAGACATAGGGCCCTATTTTAACGATCTAAAACGCAAGTGTCAAAGCGCAAGTAACTTTGTGGGCGGATCCCGGCGCTCTTGCTAGTTTCCCGGCGGGATAAATGCCTCTTGCGCCTGGCGCAAATCTAAAAGGGGTTGGTCTGGAGTAGCTTCATTATTCATAGGTGTGGTTTGGGCGTAACGGAAATAAACCAATAAAAGCGTCATATCACATTCCCTTTAAGAGCGTGATGAACGACGTGCGTTTTTTCCTTGGCGCAATTCTATTTTAACGGCGCATTTACCAGACGCGCTTCAGCATCGGTCCACAGCCGAGGAGATCGACGTTCTCGTCAGGGCCGTAAAAGAAAGAGAAGTGACATTGGGGATGAGACAAACCCACCCAAATTAGCTTTGGTTAAACATGCATATAATAACTTGGGCAAATGTGTAAGTTTTATGCCTATTTTTCCCATCATCATGGACACAACAATGATTTCCCTCATGTTTATATATTTTTTCTTATAATAATGTATCATTTGCAAAAAGTAAAATGCATCTGTGTAGCTGAGAGAATCATCTACAGTGTATGCGCGTTGTTCACTCTCTGTATAATGGCCATCATGCGCGCTTAAAAAGCATTATGAGCAATGCGCAACGCGCCACTGACTTTAGACCAGGTTTTTTCTGGTCATTGGCAAAATTGTCTTCTGGAACTGCAAAATAGCACTAGGATTTTTTTTGCGCTGACACACGCCTCCTTTTTGCGCCAACCCGCCCAGGGAGCGCAAGTTCATTTCCTAGTTTACCGACGTGCGTCTGTGGAGGAAAAAAAACGCTTTGCGCACGTGCAAAATAGGAATGATAAATGCGTCAGTATATAAAGTCATTTGCGCCGGGTGCAAGATAGAGCCCATAAACTCAATTGGAGCTAGACAACATGTCTCAGGACCTACTCATTGTCCTAATCATACTCTAGATCTAATATTATCACATGGAATAGATGTTGATACCGTTGAAATACTGCAGCAGAGCGATGACATCTCAAATCATTATAGTCTCATGTAAACTTCACTTAGCCAAAGCAGCAAAGCCGACTCTGTGTTATAAATATGTTAGACCTATAACTTCTGCCACTAAAGATTTCTTTATCAATAATCTTCCTGATCAGTTTCATCATCTCAGCATCCCGGATAGCTTAGAATAACTCGATATTGAGACAGAAACTTTTAACTCTCTCTTTTCCAACACTTTAGATGCAGTTGCTCCGTTACACTTAAAGAAGATTAAAGAAATAGCCCAATGCCGTGGTACAGCAAGCACACTCAGGCCCTTAAGAGAACAGCCATAAAAATGGAGCGTAGCTGGAAGAAAACTAAACTAGAGGTATTTTGGATTTCATGAGAGCTTGATCGCATACAGAGATGCCTTAAAAGCTGCTAGATCTGCTTATTTTTCAACCCTATTTAAAGAAAATAAACAATCCTAGGTATCTATTTGAAACAGTGGCTAAACTAACTAAAAAGATAGCATCAAGCCAGGAAGTGTCCAAGCAAACACAGCAGTAATGACTTTCTTTACCTATAAAATTGATAATATGAGGGACAAAATTATAACTATGCAGTGAAAATAAATTGGGTGCTTTCAATGACACTATTGAGGAATGAGAATATTGAAGAGCGCTTCTCTTGCGCGCGCACACTGACTGCTGAACAACCGAAACCTGGGCATTTCTCAGTGAGAAAAGTTGTGGTCGAGTGGTAGAACTTGGGTTTCAATCATTTTGATGACACTGTTTCAAATCCTGAATAAATATATATACATATATGTATATGTATATATGTATATGTATATGTATATACTGTATATATGAATATGTGTGTGTATATATACATATGTATGTGTATATATATATATATATATATACTGTGTGTGTGTGTATATACAGTCGTGCTCAGAATTAATGGCACCCCTGGTAAATATGATGAAAACTGGCTGTAAAAAATAATTCTGCATTGTTTATCCTTTTGATCTTCCATTCAAAAAAAATGGCAAAATTCTAACCTTTCATTGAAGCAAAATAATTGAAAGTGGGGGTAAATCACACTATGAAATAAATGTTTTTCTCCAAAACACTATGGCCATAATTGTTGGCACCCTGTTATTAAAAACTTTTTGCAACCTCAGCTCTATAAACTTTTGCCAAGATAACAGATCTGAGTCTTCTCCTATAATGCCTGTTGAGTTTGGACAACACCTGACCAGAGATCAGAGACCATTCCTCCATACAGACTCTCTCCAGATCCTGCAGATTCCCAGATCCATGTTGGTGCTTCATCTCTTCAGTTCACTCCACTCATCAGGTCAGGGTCTGGGACGGTCATGGCAGAAGCTTCATTTTGTGCTCCGTAACTAATTTTTGTGTTGATTTTTGATTTTTGTTTTGGATCATTGTCCTGATGGAAGATCCAACCACGGCCCATTATAAGATTTCTAGCAGAAGGCGTCAGGTTTTTATTTTTTATCTTTTTGTATTTGATAGAATCCAGAATACCATGTTTCTGAACAAGATGTCCAGGACCTCCAGCAAATAAATAGGCCCACAACATACAAGATCCAGCAGTATATTTAACCGTAGGCATGGGGTACTCTTCATCCCTGTTTGCACCAAACACATCTGCTGGGTTTGCTGCCAAAAAGCCCCTTTTTTAGTTTCATCTGACCACAGAACCCTGTGCCATTTGAAGATCCAGTCGTGTCTGACACCTGAATATGCTGGAGTTGATGAGCGAGGAGCATTTTTCTTGAAACCCTCTCAAACAACATGTGGGGATGTAGGGGTTGTCTGATATTTTTTTTTTAGGTTTTCTGACCCCAAGACTCAACTAATCTCTGCAATTCTCCATCTGTGATCCTTGAAGAGTCTTTGGACACTCAAACTTTCATCCTCACCGTCCATTAAGGCAAAATAGACACACGTCCTCTTCCTGGCAGAATCATAACATCTTTAGTTGATTATAACTTTTTAATTATTGTCCTGATGGTCAAAATGGGGATTTTCAATTCTTTAGCTATTTTATTACATCCACTTTCTATTTTGTGAAGCTCAACAATCTTTTGATGCACATCAGAACCATGTTCTTTGGTTTTATTCATTGTGATGGATGATTCAGGGAATTTGACCTTTGCGCTTCCTCATATTTAAACTCCTTGAAACAATTTCATGTTCCTAGTCACCCTGATGTGCTTAAATTAAATATTAATGGGAATGTTCTTCAGAGATATTTTTCTCATAAAAAATTCTAGGGGTGCCAACAATTATGGCCAGAGTGTTTGAGAAAAACATTTATTTCATAGTGTGATTTACCCCCACTTTCAATTCTTTTGAAATATCAAAAGGATAAACAATGCAGAATTATTTTTCACAGCCAGTTTTCATCATATTTACCAGGGGTTAATTCTGAGCACGACTGAATATATATATATATATATATATATATATATATATATATATATATATATATATATATATGCATCACACACGTTTAACAAATAATAAAACAGATAATAAAACAACAAATAATAAAATCTGAACCAGCGCTTCTGCTCCTGTATTGAGAGATAATACAGCGCATTTCCGTTTCAGTGGCCTTAATACTTTGATTCACGGCTTTTTTTTAAATGTATCAAAGTGTTTTGAGGTGGTTTTAAACGAAATTTTGAAATATTTAAGTTTATAATTGAGTATTTTGACATACCACACCAAGTGCGTAGGCCTATTCTAAAATCGGGTTTTATTTTGGCTTTAATTAGAGTTCGACAAACGTTCTTTTAAAACTCTAAAAAGTCTACTTTTTAATGTAAAGTAGGCCTACACTCACAATAGGATAACAACAAAACGTTTTCTCGCTCATTTGAGCGAATACTCACTGGAAAAACAAATGTTTGGGCATTTCTCCGTGAGTGAAGACATGGCCGAGTTTTAGAACTTATGGTTCGAACATTACAAGGACATGGATTCGAAGCCCGATCAAACATGAACTTCTGTAGTTAAATTTTATATTTGATTTTGTCTATTTTTAAAACTCTGTTACACCATTTAGTTTTTGCTTATATTTATAGAAAAATTATGATGCATTTCCCTTTTACACTAAGGAAGGAACAAATAGTATCCAACAGAATGACTTTACATCTTTACATCTGTAGGCTATAATAATACCAATCGTAATTTCAAAAGCAGTTCTGTAAAAAAAAAATGTAACACTTTAAGGTAAGGGTACATGAATTATCATGAATCCATGTATAAATGAATGCATGAACTATGCATTCATTCATGCATTAATTTCTCATGAATCATCAGGAACTAACACAAGTTCAGTATTCTTCATTCATGACTTCATGAATGAACAACACCTTAATTAAAACATTAACTAAGATGAGCACATCATCATGAATCATGATTTATTACGCATGATCATTATATTTTCTTTGTTCTTAGTCTAGGTCAGTGACCTAGTCACCACTTTAGTTGAGGGGCCACAAACATGATGAAGTCATTAATAGATGAATGCTTAGTTAATGATGACTACTGTATTGGACAGACACCAAATTACACCAATCACAGCTCATAGCACACAGATTATGTTAATCAAATACAGAAGTCATCATTAACTAAGCATTATCTATCAATGACTTCATCATGTGTGTGGCCCCTCAACTAAAGTGGTGACTAGGTCCTTTGAAACACTCATGAACAATGTGTTATTAATTGTGGCATAACTGTGAACAAAGAAAACATCATGATCATGCGTAATCATGCAATTTAAACGAAAAGAGGCAGGGTTTTTTTTATATTTAGTTTTGTTATAAATATAACGTTACATACATGCAGTGAATATAATCAATAGGCTATGCGTTGCCTGAACCACATTTGTGTGCTTTAATGTTTAAAATGTATTGAAATGAAATCGAAAAGAAGCAGAGTGGTGTTTTATAACATATTTCGTTTTATTGTTGCCTAAAATGTACATACAGAGATAACCAGAGTCGCAGAGCCATGCAGAGCGAGCTGAGTGGCGTGCTCAAGAACGCGCTGTTCCATTAGCAGAATTACTGGACTCGCGTCCTCGGGATCATTCTCCTGAGTCAGACTTTGCGTTGGCTACTTGGTATTGAGAAACGCTTAATGCCAGCTCTTGTTTCTTGTGACAAACATGCCGAGAAGCAAGAACAAGCTCTGCTGTCTGTCATCCATTGTTTTTTACTATGTCGCTTTCTTCGCGCGAAAATGACATCGACCGCTTCTTTCCAGCAAACACCACGCCTATCAAATAAGGGTAGGCCTACTGTTGGCGGTGGAAACACAAGCCGGATCATGGTGTACTGACCCGATCCGTACTGTACTGTAATGTACCGTACCCATCAGTGGAAACGAGCCATAAGTCTCAGTCTCCCCATGCACACGTTCACACCGGTGAATCTACAGACTGGTTATGGTTATAAATATGCATTTTTTTGTCTGCATTATAGCTACTAATGACTGGCTATTCACAGGCTGTTCATAGGGTTTCAAACCCTGATTTATTTTATCAAAGTGCTAGCTTCATATTTGAAACTGTATCAAATGCACTGAAAAATTTCAGGAAGCATTCCTATTTAGAAAAAAAAATCATAAAAGAATGTAATAGTAAGAATGTAATAATAAGGCTAATAATTTTATTGTTGTTCAATATGAATTTAAACAGTCTTCTGCTTTTAATTGTTATTAATTACAGAGATGAGGAGTAAGTCACTAAATGCAAGTGTCAAGTCATGTCCAAGTCTTAACATTGCAAGTCAAAGTCAAGTCAAGTTATTCTGTTGTAAGGGTCAAGTCAAGTCATACTCTTTGTCAAGTCAAGTCAAGTCGCAACTTGGTCATCAAGTCATACCAAGTCGCACACAGGCTAGTTTTACACATTTTTTAACTCTGGCACTTTACTTTATTTAGACACAGAGGGCTGATGGGTTAAAAAAATAAATAAAATGAACTTGTGTGTTATAAATAAAATATCATTAAGAAGCACTTTAAATGCTCTAAAATAAAAATAAATTAAATGAACAGAAGTAAACAAGAATTAATACAACTTTTCCCATCTTGTAAAAAAAGATATTGCATTCTAAATTAGTAGGCCTACTGTGTGACAAAGTTAGTATGTTCTCATTCTAAATATCCAGGTGATTTGATCCCATAACACAAAAATTATATGGAATTTAAGAAAACAAATCTAATCATTAGTGTTTTCGATACTTTTCCTGAAAAGGAAAGTATTTCTTACAGGGCGTTTCACATGCACCTCCTTTGCGTAGGTCTGTGCTCTTTAAATGCTGTAATAACCTAATGTAAATAAATCATTGACAAACATGCACATGCTCTGATTATAATCATATGCCGCTGGATGAACTTGCAAAGTATAACTATAAGACCGGTCCTCGCGGCCTCAACACTACCAGCCCACCGGGAAAAGATTGCCACTCCGCTACTGAGTATCATCATTTAAATGATTTAAACCCGGCTATTTTTTAAAACATGGGTCATTGTGACTGACGTTCTCAACTTTCTATATTACTTTCACCCGCCCACAACATTTATGTTTCGTCCCGCTCCTGCCCGCAAAAAGCCTTTTTTCTGTACCTCCAAATACTTTAAAGTTAACCTACGTGTCGCCACCATGCACAACAGCATAATTGCTCCTGATAAATTATTTGTATTAAGGCATTAACACACAAACCATTGTTACAACATGAAAGCAAGCAGCTCCTGCATGCATGGTTTGGCATGACTGTGCGCTCCCTTAATAATTCCTAAAAAGCTGACAGTTCATCGCGATCTCACACATCTGTTATCAATGAAGCTTTCATAATACACTTTGTTTGTTATAATTAAAGGATTTGCCAACATACAGAAATTCAGCACTGGCCATTGCGTTCCAGAAAACAACACACATGTCTGTGATTGGCTACATCGCTCAACGCTTTATTCTCCCTCAACCCGCACACACAGAGTGCATTACCGCCCACGCTCGGCGCGTTGAAAAACACAATATTAGAGTATTTTTTTCCACAAGTCATTTCAAGTAAATAGGCACAAGTCCGAGTGAAGTCTAAAGTCACAAGGAGCAAGTCTAAAGTCAAGTCGAGTCTTTTCAAACATCTAGTCAAGTAAGTCTCAAGTCCAGAAAATTGCGACTCGAGTCAAGTCATATGACTCAAGTCTACCACCTCTGCATTATACAATGTTTTAATCATTCCACTATTTTTGACAGAAATCGTTGGATGAAAACAGACCCCCAGGCCCTAAAGTATCAGCAAAGAGACAGCATTTTTTTTTTAAATAAACGGATAGTAAACTTACATTTTAAAATGCAGCAATGGCTGCTGTTTTGCACAATGTCCCTTTGAAATGTCCCGTACGACTTTAATGCGACTGGTTTATTTTTGCTGAGGTAGGCATTTTGGCATGCTTAAACACAAATGCTGTCGAGTAACATGGTTTAGTAGCCTAACTACAAACCCTGAAAATGTTTTAATTTTATGATCATTTGGTTTAATTTATTACACTTATCAGTTTCAGTTAATAAATCTACTA
The DNA here is from genome assembly GCA_038021265.1 of Cyprinella venusta. Taxonomy (NCBI): domain Eukaryota; kingdom Metazoa; phylum Chordata; class Actinopteri; order Cypriniformes; family Leuciscidae; genus Cyprinella; species Cyprinella venusta. The sequence goes on along the minus strand of CM075878.1, from coordinate 20,227,726 downwards.
ACAAATTAAAATAACACAAAGTTAAAGACAAGTAACCTATTGACATAGCCTTTCTAAATTATAGAAAAACCTGGGCACACAGCCTAATGTTGAAGTGTACCTACTTTGCTTAAATTTGATGGAATAACAGAGGCCTATTTTTACTTCACATATATTTTATTTGAATTTACTTTTTTCAGTATTGTGATTTGTGAATTCGTTTAACTACAATATTAACCTTGAATTTATCTGCGACCTCAGCTCTCAATGAGCAGTGGCAGATTATGTCATACAGAGAATTATCGGACACTTTAAATAAATAAACAGTTAATAAACTCGCTAATAAACAGCTACCTTAAGCTTCAAGAACAGTAAAACATAAAAGCTGTCGGCCAACAGCATGTAATGAGGTTCGTTCTCAGGTCGATTGGAGGTCCATGAAGTTGAGGTTGATGCGTTAACCACAGAGCTACCGTTAGAATGCTTATGCATTATTGTCTTATATGCTTGTAAATTCTCATTGATGTAGCCTAATATGTTTCTACTGCAATGTTTTAAGTTTTCATTATTTATTCAATTTAATTTCAGTATTGTGATTAATTAATTAATTTAACTACGTTTCACTTGAATTAATCTGCTACCAGCTTTCAATCGCTCTGAATGAGGCGCGGCTGCAGATTACACAATAAACGGACACTTTTCAAAGTCTGTGATTGTAGCGCCTCTTACCGGCAAAAGTCAGCAAATACACCTCAAATTTTTACGCCGCGGAGAACGGCGGAGGTAAAAGACGCATTCTGGTTGTCTACCTACTGTACAGAATTAGTCAAATACAGGCCGATCTTGAATCTGCCTTTTCTGTCAAAGATACTGGAAAAAGCAGTATCCTCACAACTGTGTTCCTTTCTTGAAAGAAATGATATCTGCGAGGATTTTCAGTCAGGATTTAGACCGTACCAAAATACTGAGACAGCTCTCATCAGAGTCAGAAATGATTTGCTCTTATCCGATCGTGGTTGTATCTGTAGAGAATCCCGGCTTAAGGTTTATAGCTCAATTTGAATTCAGGGGAAGAATATTCTAATTAATGATCTGGATCAGTAATTTATAGAATATTCCTTAAAACGAGTTTCTCACATACATTAAATCACCCAAGGAGGGGTGTTTACAACACACACGTCTGCTTCAGATATATTTGACGAAATCAAACACAACGAATTATGATTGACAACCAGAATGTGGTTTTTACCGCCGCAGTTTTGCCGCGGCGGTAAAAGTTGAGATGTATTTGCTGCCTTTGGCCGCTAAGAGGCGCTACAATCATAGACTTTGCAAAGTGTCCGTTTTTTGTGTAATCTACAGCTGCGCCGCGGCTCTTTCAGAGCGATTGAAAGTTGGTAGCAGATTAATTCAAGTGAAACGTAGATAAATAGTGAAACGTGGATAACGTAGTAAATTAATTAATTAATCACAATACTGAAATGAAATTGAAAAAATAATGAAACCTTAAAATCAGGGGCGAAATAGGAGCGATTCTGAACCTGGGGGGACAGTAAATGCTAGGGGGGTCCGGGGGGGCCCCGGTAAAATTTGCCCCCTCCCCCCGGTAAATTTTTTTTGAAAAATAAAACATTAATTGACACTTTTTGGAGAGTTTTGTGCAAAGAAATGGAGAAATTGAGTCTTACATGATATGTGAAAAACTGCAAGGATAAAAGCATATACTTTGCATTGTTGTAGTATCAACATGTATTAGGGCATTTAGCATTTACCTTACTGTTTATCAGTCATGTACTGATTCAAATTCAAATTCAAATAAATGGTTGATTTGATTTCCATTAACTAAAAAATACTAAAAAATAAAATCAATCTATCCCTTGTGGAAAGGTTGCTTGGTAGCTAAAAGTAGGTCTAGCAATTATATTTCAAGTTTTTCATACAGATCAAACACGAATATGCTGACTGAATAGAATGCTAGTTTATTTTGAGTAACGTTAGCCAGCTAGCAGTTCTCTTGGCAGTTTGCTGATAATCCGGTGTGTGTCTGTCTATCTATCTATCTATCTATCTATCTATCTATCTATCTATCTATCTATCTATCTATCTATCTATCTATCTATCTATCTATCTATCTATCTATCTATCTATCTAAACCAAAACTGTCTTTCATATTGAAAACATTGAAACTTCATGCTTTTAAAACTTTTTCAAACTTTCTGGTTAGGCTTTTTAAAGAAACTTTACAAACTTTATTAATCTAATTGTAAAGTGATTCAAGCTTTTTTTAAAAGCCAGTCTATTACTTTTCACCTGTGAAGTTTCTTTTTTTTTAGTGTCATCCTCTTTCTGACCTGACAACCCTAGGCTCTCTGTTTCTTGATCAATCTTGACAACACAGAAGAAGAAAAAAACATTAAATTAGTGCAATAATATTATTGAACCCTATAAATTAAGACCTAAATCAGAAAATTAGTGCATACAATTGCATACTGCATTTATATTGAATGGTAACACTTTACAATAAGGTTTCATTAGTTAACAATTATCTGTCTGTCTGTTTGTTTGTTTGTTTGTTTTACTTAACCAAAACTGTCATATTGAAAACATTCGAACTTCATGCTTTTAAAACTTCTTCAAACTTTCTGGTTAGGCTTTTTAAAGAAAACTTAATGTTTGTCTACAAACTTTTTTAATCTAATTGTAAAGTGTTACCTTATTATATGGTAAACATCATGTACACATGTTACAAGTCAAGTGCAACGCTGCATGATTCAAGCAAATAAGTTAGATAATGGCAGAAAATTAGGCAAAGTTATTCATCAATGACAATGAGCAACCAAATTCGGATACCACATTACAACTTACAGTTCTTGACTTTTTTGCGAAAAAAGTGTGAAGTGTTTTTGCCGTTTTGAATTCATTTCGACTGTGTTTACGTTTTTGCAAAGGTAGAAAACACGTTTGGATAGATGCGGAAACGTATAATATTGACGTATCTGCAACATTTAAATGTAACATTATTACGTTTTTACTGCTAAAAAACGTAAACTATTTACGTTACAGATATATACATATATATATACAGATATATACATATCTGTATAATTTCCCTTTTAACCATTTTATAGATAAATGTAAGATCCCGTAACCCTAATCCCAAACCTAAACATAACCATTTTATACATAATATAAAAAATAATAAGAAGTAATGGACAGATGTGTTGAGAAAGGGCAGTTTTATTAACAATAATATGGCATTAAAATATATTTTGAGCCACAAATCCTTCTCCTACCCCTAAACCTACCCCTAAAAATTCCTTAAAACAACGTAACAAACTACAATTAATTATGAAGAAAAAAAATAACTAACAGACAAGTATAATCACAATAATTTATTTATTGCGAAAATGTCAAAAACCGATACCAAAAGCCGTTCATATGATGAAGCGTTGCAGTCGCAGTCTTCTCTGGCAGTATTGTAATAGTTTTGTATGAAGTACAGAGCAGAAATTAAATTACTAATGAAAATGTTAATCCGGCTTCGGTTCGCGCTTCTCCATTTTAAATTAACTAAAAGCCAACCGTCTCACAGTTCTTCATGTCGCAATCTGTGACGAAGCAGGGAAGAGCCAATGAACGTTTGATATCACTGCCGTAAAGCATGACGTATCGACGTATTTTGAATTTGAATTCATCACCAGCGCGGGGTTTGACATGGACGGTCGCTGCTGAGAATGGAGACGATCACGACTGGATTAAAGGCTGAATTAGTTGTTTCTTGCAAACAACTATGAATTCTAAAGATTTGGATTACATCAAACTAATAAAATTGATTTCTTTTGTGAATTTTGTTGTGTTTTATAGGAGAAAACGCTTTATGTGTCTCAAGGTACAAAACGGTTAAACGAGTAACGTTAAAGAATGTATTTTTAAGGTTGTTTAACACCATGCAGGCGAAACGAGCAAAATGTTAATATTTATGAGTATTATATCAATAAATGCGACTGAAAACTTAATTAATAAGACAGTGGAATGCAATAGAGTCAAAACATAATGCTACGATATTAATATGCATAAATTGTGATACGTACGTCGGTGGATTTGTTCATACGTAAATAAATTACGTTTTTGTGCTGTCAATACGTAAATATTTTACGTTTTAGAACTGTAAATACGTCTGTATTATACGTTTCTGCGAATATAAAACGTAATTATATGTGTATTATATAATGTATTCTCATGAGATCACGTTGCTCGGGAACCATAGAGAGAGATGATTAGGTGATTTATAGGCTAATCATAATAAATGTGTCTGAAAAATAACGATGGATTTTTATTGCTTAAATAAACAGTTTTCTAGTGTCGGGCTAAACCTCCATCTCCACTGTAAAGCTGCTGCACCTTTAGAGAAATGAGACGCGCTCTGGAGATCATGAAAGCACGCCTGATTGTTTTTATTTACTTATATAGGCTATAGGCCTACCTGTAGGCAACATTATTTATTTATTTAGATACACTGTAGATTACGATACAATGTACCATATAAATTTGAAGGATTTTTCCATAGGGTATTTGTCTTTGTTTTTTGTCGAAGTTTGCAGGGTTTTTTTAAGTTGGATTTCGGGTGTGTGGATATTCTGACACTATGTGGTAAAACCCGAAAATTATGTTTTGCTAATTGTCAAACAAGCTGTTAACATAACGTTAACGTTATTTAGTTACCGTCTGGCATGTTAAGCAAATGAATGTCTGGAGTATTTTTACAGATAGCCTAGCCTATTTCTTCCCAAGCGCATCCGGTAACCAGTTGTGATAAAGTGCAGTAATTCTTTCTAACGTTAGTGTTTTTGGAGCAATTGAATGCCTTCAAACAAAAGCTACCGAGGAATCGCCAAGAAAAGTAAAGGCCAGTTTTAAAGTTTTACAAAAAATAAACCATCAATTTGTAGCCTATAGCCTATATTGTTCTTGAATTGTTAGAAGAAAAAACGACATACTAAAAACGCCAGCCTAATCTCAGGAGCTGCTTTGATTACGCTCATGGCGTTTAAAAAAAACGCGGCGCTCCCATTGAAAACAATTGAAAACATACGCCAGGCGTGTGGAAAAAATGCTTTGGTGGACACACGGCCTTTCAAGTGGGGGAGGGTGCATATTTGCATTTGAATGTTGTGTTACATTCTAAAACATTTAACGTGTGACGCACACACACAACTGCACATGCACACACAGGGCTTACATTCTGTTTGACTGTGGTATTGTTGCAAACATGCTGCTCTAAACTCTAGTAAACTAGTGTTTTCTGTCGGTGTCAGCACCAAAGATAAAGTTGATGATGCTGACTCGCCATCTTCGCAGTGAACGCGCCAGTGGTGGGCCGTCAGGGCCAGCAAGGCCTTCTCTGCTGGCCTAAACATTATCAGAATCACTGACTTGCACTATAATATATTTTTTCCATGAATGAGTATTAAATTATTCCCAATAGTTCGTTATTTTAATATCATAGCTTGTCTCTTGGTTGCGCTGCTTCCAGTAGTGTGTTTTTATGTTAGAGCTTGTATCCAATCATATTTAAGCCATCATGCGTTGCCGGGTAAATAAATCTGCCTGGAGGCCTTCAGAATCGACAGAGCGGGCGTCTGTAACTAAAATGAATGCAGTTGCTTTAACCAATCAGATAATCCGTCAGATTTAATCAGCCAATCAGATTTCGCTTTGACTGGAGCGGGGCCATCTAGCTGGCATTTGATAACGTCTGTATTTTCTCGTTCTTTGATTGGATGCTCAGAGCGCGAGAGCCATATCTGCGTACTATTACTAGTATCTGCATCTGTAGCGAACTGCTTAATCTAAATATTCCTGTAGATGTAATAGTTTTTCAACCCACAAATGAATGTTTCTTTACCTCTTCGACCCTCAGCAGAAAAAAATCCCTTATTCAGCCCGAGCTAAACGCAGATACGGAACTCTATTCGATCTCTCCGGGTAAAAACAGAACTGACTAATGTTAAGTTATACCACGAATGGTTCTGAAGGCAAAAGTCCCGCTGATCGCGTTGACTTTGTTCAAAACTCTGTGCAAGAGCATGGGGCAGCTGTAAACATCGTCATGTTTTGCGGTGTCTGTGTGTGCTTCTGTCGAGCAGGCACTCTCAGCCATAAAGTGAATTAAAACTGCTAGAAATATGACGAGACAGACACGACATTGTTGGAACTGAAACGCAGATAGAACCTGCAGTCTTCTTGAGGAAAGAAATAAGGATGGATTTTGTGTAAAAATAATCTTGGTGAGTAATATGCTTCCCCCCCGTGGTGAATATGATTTTCTTCTTAATTTTTCTTATAAATTTACGATCGAAACTTTTTTTTTTTCAAACATGCATACTATTGTAACGTCTGAAAAGGGACTATTGTACATTAACCCTTGAACGACAAGATAAGGGAGGCTCCGTTTCTGAATTTATAATCTGATTCGGAACGCAAGAACTACTGTACAAATGCACCAACCGAACTCACGCGCTTGTTTCTCGCGGCCTTTCCCGAACTCACCGCATTAATCCAATAAATGCCGGTGCAAAATAAAAACAACAATTATAGAGAGTCTTTGCGCTGATACACTATTGAAAGTTATTAATTCAGGTAGGACAGAAGGCCTAAGTGTGAAATGCACGGCCCGCCACTGGAACGCGCATAGGCCTAAACGCATACTTCGAATTATCCTACATATGCAGAGAGTTGCCAATTTATTTTCTTTTTTAATTGTTTTGTTTAAAAGTAGACATTTAAAGCTATCTGTAGTTCTCAGGTCTGTGAGGCAAGCGAGACGCGCTCCAGTTAACACGTGCCTCTGTGTCCTGATTATATTGTCTGATATTTACTTCTAATGTATTAATCCAGTCAATTTGTTGATGAAACATTTATTAAAATGAAGATACAATTTATCCGAAACGAAATTTACAAGCTTTCTACAAAACAAAACTTAATAAGTGGTCAAAATCATGTCTCACCCACTCCAAATATTTTCCGATATATTGGGTAGCTTTTGACTCTATCTTACTCATCTCATGCGGTTCCCTTTTCATATAGCCTACTCAGCATAGATGAAATAATAAAAATAAGTAACATAATATTATTAAACATAAATGTGAAACGTAGCCTATGTTTATTTTATGTTTTTTTTTAACTTATATTTAAGCGTCACGCCGCTCCGCTTTGCTCACATTCTTTTTTTCAGGTTGTGTCACTGAATTTAATTTATATTAATTTATAGTATGAGTCCCTGATTATATGTTGCATGTTCTCTTGTTTTTTTTTCTTTTCTTTTAAAGACAAACCATATTTTTACAACAAAAAATGGATGGATTTATAGCGTTTTGAAAAAAAAAATAAAGTTAACTTTTAATTTATCATTAACAATATTGTTGTTTGCTTTAATAATCATTGTTCAACATGTTCAGACTGAACCAATAAAACATTTCAACAGGATAATTTGAATATTCACAAAATGTGTGGGTCAAGGTAAAAAATGTAGTTTGCCTGAAAACTATTGAAATGGATTTATAGCTCCCTTTAAGAGCTCCTCATATATTTATTTATTTATTTGTTGTTGTTTTTTTACGGAACTGCTTTTGAAATTACGATTGGCATTATTATAGATGCAAAGAAGTCATTCTGTTGGATACTATTTTGTTCCTTCCTTAGTGTAAAATGGAAATATATATATTTTTATAAATACAAGCAAAAAAAACTAAATGGTGTAACAGTTTTAGAGCTAGACAAATCTTTCTGCATAAATACCTAAATATAAAATTTGACTACAGTTATCCATGTTTAATCGGGCTTCGAACCAATGTCATTATCATGTTCTAACCGTAAGTTCTACCACTCAGCCATGTGTTCACTTACGGAGAACTGACCAAACTTGTGCAGTGAGTATTCGCTCCAATGAGCAGGAAAACGTTTTGTCATTAACCTATTGTGAGTGTAAGCCTACCTTAAATGAAAAAAGTACACCTTTTTTTTTACAGTTTTAAAAGATGATTTTATTTTAGCTGTTATGAGAAAAATAAATTCAACTGAGCACCGCCGCGTTTGTCGAACACTATATAGTAATGCCAGAATAAAACACGATTTTAGAATAGGGCTACGCATATTACTAAAATACTCAATCATAAACTTCAATATTTTATTCAAAACCACCTCAAAACACTTAGTGACATTTTAAAAAGCCGTGAATTAATGTATTAAGGCCACTGAAACTGAAACTGACATGTTATCTCTCAATACAGAGCAGAAGCGCTGGTTCAGATTTTATTATTTGTTGTTTAAACGTGCGTGTTGCATAGCTGTTAGGGGTTAACAGTCAAAGGACCCAGAACCAGATATGAAGAATGAAGACCCGGAGTCAGAATTATAAAAAATTAAAGAAAAGTTTACTGAACATAGTTTGCAGTTCCATCAGCAGAAGTCAGCTTCAAGACTCTCACAGGAGTTCGTAGGCCGCCCCCTTACAGTTACAAAGATCACAGCAGTTATACCATTTTTCAAGGTCTAAGATACGTCATTGCTTACACGTTGAATGATTCTCATTGGCTAAGAAATAGATAAACACAGTAATTTTCCTCACATATACAGATAGACAAAGCATATCTCCATCGATGATGCATCTGACATTCAGAGGCACGTCATGACCTTCCAGGTCACAGATTGTCCAGAACAACAACTCAAGTCAATCTCAAATAATGACAGTGGTTCCTTAACCTGCAACTGGAGTAAGACTTTAACAAAGAAATGGTGCCTTAAATTATTTGCTTCAATGACCCCTTTATGTTTTAACACTCATACATAAACCAAAATCCCTATTTCCCTATTATTTTCACTGTTACCGCATTCACATAGGACACTAGCAAATAAGAGCTCCTATCAAGGCTGAAGAGAGTCTGAGCGGTTTATTATCAGTTAAGTGTACCAAAACATAATGGTAAAACATTCACTCGTTTGGGAGAAAAACAGATAACATTTGCTCCTCAGAAAGCAAATATAATAAAAAGAATACATTTTAATACAACAATTAAAATTCAATATAGCAATGCTCAATATAGCTTGACCATCAGTACAGAGAAGTATCATATATGTTGGACATGTGTGTTCACGACGCCTTTAGGATCCATAAACCTTTCTCCTGAGACTAGAGAAAGAGACAAATGGCCTTGTGCACCTAAAAGAAGCTGGTTACTTACATCAGCATGCATTTAAGAATATGATTTCACAAGCAAAAGTACAATAAATGATTAAGTAATAATGAACATACTTAATTATTGATTTCATAAAATAAATAATAAGCATTCAAAAGGATATTAAGATTTATATGCTGAAGAGGCAAGGGATTTTGACCACCCCTTCATAGCCTATTTAAAAACAAACAAACAAACAAATATACTGTATATATATATACTGTATATTTATACTACAGGGCTGTTGAATGCTTGATTGTGATTGGTTGAGAACGTTCTAAAGGTGTGCAATTATTTTCAGGGAAACGTACGGCTAAAGTAGTTTCAGGCAAGTTTGAACCGCATTACAGTTCTATATCCCTGCGCATAGTTAACGGAAAATGGGATCCAATTCATAACAAGAGACATGCGCAGCCCCATGCGCTTGATCTGCAATTTTCGATGTCTAACTTCACAATCGACACATACAGTTTAATTTTAATAAAGTACGTATAGTCCTATCTATAATAGGCTAAATAGAAAATTAAACTGAATAGGCTATATAAATAAATGAATAGTCCTAATGCACGGATTTTCGTAATTATTCCAGATAATATAACAAATAAATAATTATTGATAGGCTTACTTGTTAAAAGGGATTTGTGTTTTTCATTTATTGGGTTATCTAGCCTACTGTCAATTATAGAAAACAATAATGAACGAATTCATTAAAACGAAGTTAATAAATAAATAAATAAATAAATAAATAAATAAATAAATAATTTTGATGCACATCGTCTCACGTCTCTCTCTCTCTCTCTCTCTCTCTCTCTCTCTCTCTCTCTCTCTCTCTCTCTCTCTCTCTCATAACTGCATTAACAACTGCATAAAGCCGGGATAGACTAGTTTAGGCGCAGTACAACTACACATTTGGTCAAAAATGAGTTAAGACTTGTAATGGGCTTTATGACGTATTCTGTCTTGTGAAAAGATATCTGGGTTAAATTATGTCCCTTTTCGGAGATGCATTACCACATAATCTACCCATAACATGCTGACTGGCTGGTATAAAAACTTTAAAGGCCTTTTTCTCCGTTTCTTGGTTTGCGTAGTTACTGCACTTTGCATTTGTAAGGCCAGTTATGGATGTAATTTGATACTTCTGACTGATCATGCCCAAACGCGCGTTCAGTCTGTGTCTGCAGTGGGTGTTTAGTTAGACCTTCTACAGTCGATGGAAACAGTCGGTCTTCGAATATGTCAGCGAATTGTAAGTGTGTCCCATTACATTAGTCTGCTATCAGTGGCTCAAACCTCCGTTACTAACTCTAAAATGACGTTTTGGAATTGGCAACGGAGGCATGGGATTAGATGCGTAAGAAATTAGTCCTACATACAAGAGCGTTTTATGTCAAAAACTTGACAAACGTCTTGATATGAATCATCTGAACAATGTTTTGAGGTGTGGTAACTGTAGTATAAGCGGAATAATTGACTTCAGGCCGTTGAATTATTAGAAAAACAATGCACACCCGAGGTGTAACGGCCACTCCGCTTCGCGTCGTGACCGCATTACCACCTCGGGTGTGCATTATTTTTCTAATAATTCAACGGCCTGTCGTCAATTATTCCTTACATATATATATATATATATATATATATATATATATATATATATATATATATATATATATATATAGGCCTATTTGATATTGTCTGTTTAGGCTAATTATAGTATTATTGTGGAGGGGGGAAATACCGGCAAATCTTAGCTTGGTTATGTTATGTTTTTTTTTCTTTTTATTCTACCTGGAACCCCATTAAGTTTTATTTTCTATAATTTTTTACATAACTGCTTTTGAAGATGTAAATTCAGTCAATCTGCTGGAAGAGATTTGTTCCTTAGTGTAAAATGGCAATGAATGGTAATTTTATTTTATAAATATAAGCAAAAAAAAAAAAAAAAACTACATGGTGTAACAGAGTTTTAGAACAAATCTTTCTGCATTAATAGCCTAAATAAAATATAACTATAATAGTACATGTTTAATCGGACTTCGAACCCATGTCTTTTTTTTTTATTATTTAGTTTTTTTTTTATTATTGCAGATTGACAAAACAGTAACACATACCAGGTAAGATTCAGTGAGACACAATGCACAAGGAGGAAAGGGAAAAAAAAACCGACAACAAACAAACAGAAAAAAAAGATAGAACAGAAAAATACAAAACACCCCCACACAGTCATCGACAAAGTGGTATATGTAGGCACACGAGATCCTTTCTGTGATGCAATTGGGTAGTATCTGAATAGTTTTAGAGGATATGATAGACACTTTGACAAACACAAAGAAATATATATATATATATATATATATTTATATACATATATGTGTATTAGTGGTGGTAGTATCAATGATAGTATTTATAATGTGACAACAATAGTAATATAGGCTCTAGCAATCTATAACTGTGGTGACAAGTATTATGACATTAAGAATACATTTAATTTCATTGTACTTCTGCTCGAGACTCTGGGTCAGAGGGCTGATCCAGGGCTGCCAGTGAGCGCAACCAACAGGCCCCCCAGACACAGATGTCTCCCCTCGATTCAATAGCATGATTCCCCTCCACCACCATCAGTGAAACCCAACCCCCATCGTTAAACTTCTGGGCTACATTGAGTTTTCCCACCGGGTGTCGGGGGACCACAACAGGTACCTCCAAACCAAGCTCCCCCAGTCTGTTTGTAACCTGACATAGCCAAGTGTTATTGGTGTGGTTGGCCCCCCTCTTTTTTCCCCCTTCTTTTCCTTTTCCCTCTTCCTTCTCCCCATGGTTTGGACCAAGGTGTGCACTGGTTAGCTCCCCAGCCAGAGACACCACATCCAACCCAGGTATCAATTAAATAAAATTATTTTATTTGATGGGAGGGGTTCGGCTAGAGGTAGTGGAGGGGAAGGGCCATTCAGTCCACTCACTAACAGGGCGTGCTAGCCGCGCCCACCAGCAGCACCTAGACCAGATGCCCGACCGAGGAAGAAAAGAAAAGCAAAAAAAGAAAAGAAAAAAAGAAAGAAAAAAAACATAAAAATAAATAATAGTAATAGTGATTAGAAAATAATGTTACTAATATTTATTCGTAGTATTATGACTGGTTACTTATAGAGAGAAAAGGAGTGGGAGGCTCATAATTCTTTAATAATATTAATAATAGTAATAATAATAATATATTTCATCTTCCATACTACCACCACCCTATAAAGATTTATAGCAATAGTGAAAAAATGCAGATTATAAAAGTATACACCTTATCAAATATTATACATATACATACATTTATATACACACACACATACATACAAATACATCCATATATACACACACACATTCATACCTATATATAAGGGACATCTATTATAGTGCTGTACAGTAATACACAGATAATATTTTATTATTAGTTTGTAAACATGTGATTGGGGAAGTGCGTTGGTCCGGTCCCAGGCTACTGATTTATATGAAGATGAGTTAGGAATGGGTTCCAGATATCAAGAAATTTAGAAATAATATTCTTGTTAGTATATGTTATTTTTTCAAATGTGATGTATTCTATTAGAAGGTTAGTCCAGTGATTGATGTGGATATGGTTTTTGGACTTCCAATTTTGTAAAATTACTTTCTTGGCGATAGTTAGAGAAATTAGGAGTGGGTTTTTGTAATTGATTGGGAGATTATCAACTTCAATGCAGTTGTTCAGTAAGCAGAGTGATGGAGAAAGAGGGATTTCACAACCCATGATAACGGACAGTTTTGTGGTCACTGAGATCCAGAAAGAGTGAACTGATTGACAGGTCCATAAGGCATGAAAATAATCATCTGTGCTCCCCAGTGTGCACTGTGAACAAACGTCTGTGTCCCTCAGGCCCATTAAAAACATCTTCTTTTCGGTGATATGAATCCTGTGAATAATCTTGAATTGTATAAACTGGAGGTTGGTATTATTAGTCATTGAAAATGTGTTGTTACAGATTTCCTTCCAGAGGTCGGTGTTGGGGGAGAAGGTTAAATCTTTTTCCCATTTGTCCTTGGGTATTATAATTGTTGTATTGTTGTTCAATAAAAGTTTATGTAGTTTTGATATTAGTTTGCTGGTGTTAGTGATTTTCATTATATCTTCTATTAACTGAGAGGGATGGAGTGGATTATTAATTATGTTAATCTTGGATTTTATTATGGATTTAATTTGTTGATATTGTAAAAACTGTTCTCCCCCAAGACCATACCTCTGGACTAATGTTTTAAACGATATGAATTGGTTGTTTTCAAATAAGTGATGGAGATGAGTGATTCCCTTTTGTCGCCAAGATGGAAAATGTATTGGTTTATTGCATAATTGAAAATCAGGGTTGAACCAGATGGGGGTGTGTCTACATGATGTTAGTGGGGATTTGTTAATTTTGTTTACTTGCCACCAGGCTGTCAGAGTTGATGCAATTGTAATGTTATTAAAATACGGCATTTTCTGAATTGATTTTGGTAGAAAGACAAGGTCTGAAACTGAAGTATCTTTACAATGGTTTTGTTCTAGTTCTATCCATGAATTATTATATTTAGTTTTATGAATCCAATTATATAAATATTGTAGCTGAATTGCTAAAAAGTAATATAGAAAATTAGGAGCTTCTAGGCCGCCTTGTGATTTTGTTATTTTGTAATTTCCCTAGTGATATTTTAGGTGTTTTATTTTTCCAGTAGAAATGAGAGGTTAGTGAATCAAGTGATTTAAACCATTTTTCGGAGGGTGTTGTTGGAAGCATTGAGAATAGATAATTGACTTTATGTGGTAAGATCATTTTAATTGTAGCAATGCGACCGATAAGTGATAGTGGTAGGTTAGTCCAGCGTTTTAGATCATCTCCATTTTTTTAAAAAAGTGGAATATAGTTAAGATTATTCAACTCTGACAGTCTGGAGGAAATGTTGATACCCAAGTATGTAATGTTGCCAGTGTGGAGTGGAAGAGATGAATCATGAGTTGTGGAATCCCAGGCACCCTCAGAAAGTGGTAATATTGTTGATTTGTTCCAGTTTATTGTATAATCAGAAAATTTTGAGAAGGTATTAATGATTTTAAAGGTTTCTTTTAATGACTTATAAGGGTTTTGTAAACATAACAATAAATCATCTGCATAAAGACAGATCTTATTTTGAGTGTTGACGTTTTGTATTCCTTTGATATTATCATTTTGTCGTATTGCTGCTGCAAGTGGCTCTATAAATATAGCAAATAAAGAAGGAGAGAGTGGGCATCCTTGTCTGGTTCCTCTGTGAAGCGTGAAATTTTGTAATGTGATCCCATTTGTTGTTATTGTGGCTCTAGGTGAAGTATATAATATTTGAATCCAGTGGATGAATGACTCTCCGAAACCAAATCTGTGTAGAGTGTTAAAAAGAAATGTCCAGTTAACTTTGTCAAATGCTTTTTCGGCGTCAAGTGATACAATTATAGTTTTGGTATGCTTTTGTTGTTGGGTTGAATTAGGTTGAATAAACTGCGCATATTACCTGAAGCATTCCTGTGTTTAATAAAGCCTGTTTGGTCATGGTGAATTAATATCGGGATAACTGTTTCTATTCTAGTAGCTAATGCTTTGGTAATGATTTTTAAATCTGTGTTTATTAATGAGAGAGGGCGGTAACTAGAAGGGTGCATTGGGTCTTTGTTTGGTTTTAGCAATAGTGTCATAACTGCCGTATTCATGTGTGTTGGTATTGTCGAGGTAGTTTTAATCTCTTGAACAACTTTGAGGAATAAAGGAGATAGAATTGGCCAGAAGTGTCTATAGAATTCAGCAGGAAGTCCATCAGGTCCAGGTGATTTATTATTTGGCATTTGGTCTAATGCTTTATGGAGTTCAGCTTGAGTGAGAGGTGTATCTAATGTACTTGCCTGTTCTTTTGACATTGATGGTAGCGGTAATTCTTTTAGAAATTTTTTTTTATTTTTGTTTCATCTGGATTATGATTGGATGAGTATAATTTTTGGTAAAAAGTTCTGAATACATTATTAATTTCCTGTGGGTTTTGGGTTATTCTATCCGATTCATTGTATATGGATGGGATAATTGCTTTTTCTTGTTTACGCTTTAGGTGATTTGCTAGATATTTGCCCATTTTGTTACAATGTTGGTATTGTTTGTATTTGAGTTGCTGGATAATAAACTGTGTTTTTTGGTTTATGATGCTATCGAGTTCAGCTTTAAGCTGGTTTAGTTCGCATTGTATTTGTCACTAGGGTTGGTAGAAAATGTATATGTAAGGAGTTTGATTCTCTGTTCATTTATTTTCCAGTTTTTGTTGTTGTTTTTTCCTGTAAGATGAGTATGATATTATTTTCCCTGAACTTTGGCTGTTTCCCATAATAATGATGGTGAAATTTCAGGAGAGTCATTCGTTTCCAGGAAGAAAGCCCACTCTTTCTTAATAAAACTGTCGAAGTCAGAATCGCGAAGTAGTGAGGTATTGAAGCGCCATCTGTTGGGCCGTTTAATAAAGGATTGAATATTGAATGAGATGGAGATGGGAGCATGATCGCTGATTATGATTGGATGAATTGACGTTTCTAGTGAATTACTGATGAGAGAGAAATCAATTCGGGAAAAGGACTGATGAAAAGGAGAGAAATAGCTGTATTTCCTGAGTGAAGGGTTATTCATTCTCCAACTATCGCCAAGTCCATAAGTAGTCATATATTGTTTTATTGTTTCAGTAGACTGCCAAATTCTTGTGGAATTTGATGAATGTGATCGGTCTATTTGCGGGTTTAGGACAGTGTTGAAGCCTCCAGCAATAATGATATTATTTGTTTCAGGCAATAGTGAAAAAAAAAATTATGAAAAAAGGATGGGTCATCATTGTTTGGTCCATAAATATTAGCTAGTGTATATGTTATATGATTAATGGATACATTGATGATGACAAATCTCCCTTCTGGGTCAGTAACAGATGTGTTAAGAGTTAGTGGGATATTTTTATTAATTAATATTGAGACTCCACGTTGTTTACTATTGTATGTTGATAAGAATATGTTGTTAAATTGAGTAAATTTTAGATTTTCAAGTTCTGATTTTGATAAGTGTGTTTCCTGTATAAAAGATATATCAGCCCTTAATTTCATCAGATGATTAATTATTTTAGTCCTTTTTGCCTGTGTCCGGAAGCCACGCACATTCCACGATACTATTTTAAGTGTTTGCATGATTGCTTATTAAATGTCTGGAGAGAGATGATGATAATGTCAAAAAAGAAAGAAAAAAAAGCTAAGGAGACTGTGGGCCATACATATAAACGTGTAGAGAATATAAACCAATACAGTGTGACATAGTGAGACAGAATAAACAAAAGCATAAAGATCGGTGAAAAAAGATACGTGTACGTTTAAGGAATATCTTATAATATGACAGTCACAGATTGTTCGATGTTAGGAGTTACTAAATTAAAAGAGCCACAGAGTAATTTTGGAATCACGGTAGAGCTGTCCATCGATGTAAAGTTTGTCCACAATTATATTTGCACGTTTATTGTTTTGTTTGTTTTGTTTCATGATGGGGTAGAGAATTTTGCGCCGATTGTTTATTTCGCGTGGAAATTGGTCATTCAGTCCGTTGTTGGTTCCTTTCAGTTCTTTGCCTTTGCTTTTGATGAGCTCTTTGTGTTTGTAATGTTCCAGTTTAGCGATGATCGGTCAAGGTGATTTATTTGAACGTGGGACCCTCTATGGTGGACCTGCACCTGGACCCATCCCAACTCATCCTTAAGTGCCGATCCTCAACAACTCGTCTCCATACCGGCGTGATTACTTCGTCTTCCAAATAGATGGAAATGGATAAATCCTCTAAATGTTACAATCCAATCTAACTTGTAATGCTGCCCGAAGCATACTTCCTTGGCCAGGATTCCATTAATCCTTCGTTGGCCAGAGGAGAACTGGCACCTGACTGAGTCTGGTTTCTCCCAAGGTTTTTTTCTCCATTCTGTCACCTGAAGGAGTTTTTCCTTGCCACTGTTGCCCTGGCTTTTGGCTTGCTTAGTTGGGAAAATTTAATATTCAACAATATTATTGATCTGCCTTACTTAAAGGGATACTCCACTTTTTTTTACTCATTTTACCACTCCCCCAGTGTTAAATAGTTGGGTTTTACCATTTTCGAATGTATTCAGATGATTTTTTTTTTGATATTTAGAAGAATATCAGTAACCAGACTGTTTCTGGTCTCATTGACTTCCATAGTATATATTTTTTTCCTACTGTGGAAGTCAATGAGACCAGAAACTGTCTGGTTACTGATATTCTTCTAAATATCAGAAAATCGGCTGAATGGATTTGAAAACGATAAAACTCAACTGTTTAACTCTGGGGGAGTGGTAAAATGAGCCTATTTCCAAAAAAGTGGAGTATCCCTTTAAGGTGGACATTGATGCAATTTTCTAAACAAACTTGTATTATTTTCATGTTATCACTGTTAAGCTGCTTTGATACAATCTGTATTGTAAAGAGCGCTATATAAATAAAGGTGATTTGACTTGACATTAGACATCTCATTAAACGACAAAAAGTAAAAAAATAAAAAGTATAGATCAATCAATCAAACACTGCTTATAGAGCGCTTTTCATACAAGAATGTTCATTAAATTTTTATATCAGATAGAGTCGTCCAGAGTGCTGCAAAATAAGTAGCCACGCTGTTCCGTACACATGGACAATTACACACCCCTACTGCATGCTACAATCTCAGAAAAACAAGCCAATTTCAATCTCAAAATGTATGCTTTTAAATATACGTACCAATACTGCTATCTCAAATATGGAGAGGCTTCTTCGTGATCTCAACTAACAGATTCTGCAAAAAAGCGAAAATCACCAATTTTGAAAAAAAAACAAAAAAAACAAAACAAAAACGCTTCTTTCTCATCTTGCTTGAAAGTTGTGCTGCCAACTTGTGTCACTGGTTTCCATGATGGGTCACATGTTTTCTTTTTATGTTTTACAATTACTTAAGACATAAACAACTATGGATAGATTGACATTTTGACACAAGTGTGTGTATTTGACCATTTAAGCCCATTCAGGTTCCCAAAAAGTGTACTTTTAGAGCAGCGGCTTTATGTGCGCACATTTCAGGTGTGTTTGCTAAACCGTCTCTCAGATGGTGCACTTATATAACTAAATGAATTCTCTTTTGCTGCTTTTTGCCCTTGAACGGTTTAAATCTTTTTAATGCATTATAAGGCTTAAATGCATTCAAATGATTAACTTTCGTGAAAGCACAGCACAGTAAAATCACATGAGTGTAACCATGATAGAGACTGATTCTAAATCTCTACCAGTTAACAAATTTCTACAGATCTGTCGTGTCTGCTGGTATATCACCCGCCACTATGGCCATGTGCACACTTGCACTCTCTTCGGTGAATATGTTAAAGGACAAGTTCGGTATTTTACAATTAAAGCCCTGTTTTAAGATCGTTTCTGGTTAAATAGAATGGTTAGGATTGTTTTTTAGACAAATGCTGCTGTCACGAGAATTTTCGGCTTCTGTGTTAGCACCCCCCCCCCCCCCCCCCACCACCACCACCTTTACAATGGTAGCATAGGTGCACAGAAACAATCATTCATAAAAATGCATAAAACTTTAGTTTACAAAGACGTGAAACTCACCGAGTGGTCTGGGGTGTTTACTGATATGCTCACACAAAAACCACTGCAAAAGTTGCTTTCCAACAAGTGTTTTACCATTCTGTAGACCTATTTTTCCGAACGCCTCACAGCCGGACATTCTTCCGTTGAGAGCTTGAATAATAGACAATCCAGCCCAGTTGGCGGCGATAATGCACCTTTACCAAATGCAAACAAACCACTTGTATACACGCGACCTATGCACGCGACCGCATAAGACTACAGAAAGAATACAAACAAGCCAATTTCCGTTTCCAGGCGGCGGAGTAATAACGGATATCACAGAACATACAATACAAGTCCATGGAGTTGGACAAAAACTATGATAACCTGTTGGAAAGCATCTTTTGCAGCGATTTTTGTGAGTATATCAGTGAAGACCCCAGACCACTCGGTGAGTTTCACGTCTTTGTAAACTAAAGTTTTATGTGTTTTTATGAATGATTGTTCCTGTGCACATATGCTACCATTGTAAAGGTGGGGGGGTGCTAACACAGAAACCGAAAATTCTTGTGACAGCAGCATTTGTATAAAAAACAATCCTAACCATACTATTTAATCAGAAACGATCTTAAAACAGGGCTTTAATTGTAAAATTCCAAACTTTAATAAGGCTGACAATTTAAACTGACTGAAATATCAGCTAGTAAGATGCTGACCAAAAGAGACATTTGTGTTATGTAATTGTCGTGTTGTTTCTCTGTTAGTAAGAAACCGGACACAGTGCGAGCTCCGTTAATTCCGCTGCCCATGCCCAAGAAACTGTACTTCTACATCAATTCTGAGATCAAGTGGGATCTAGAGATGGCCAAGCAGAATCTGGATATGTGAGTTCAACTGCCTGTTATTGTTTTGGGCACTTTTTATTGTTTATTTAAAGGGCCCCTATTATGCTAATTTCTAGGTTCATAATTTAGTTTGGGCTCTACTGGAATACGTTTTACATTGGGAATTATTTAAACAAGGAATATTGTGACTACAATTTAGGGTTGTGTTATTGGACTTTAATCTTTGCAGATCTTTTTCATGGTCAAACAGCAACATTACACACTAAAGAAAGTTGAACATGTAAAAAAGCATAATAGGTCCTCTTTAATGTTACACTGCATTCTTTTGCTAAAGAATATTTTGATAGTGCTTTGGGCTCTGTCTGACTGTGCAAATAAAAATGGTAATCGTACTGCTCATATTAAAAAACATTCACTACTAGGCTTACATTTACATTTAGTCATTTAATAGACGCTTTTATCCAAAGTGACTTACAACTGAGGACTAAACCAAGTGAGTCATTGTGAAGAGGCAAAAACAATGCAAGAAGTGCTCAAAATACAAAGTTCAGACATTGCTCAGAGGAGCATAAGCCAGACAAGCAAGGATTTAAAGGAAAAGGATTTTTTTTCTTTATGTTAAGTGCTCACGGAAGAGATGAGTTTTGTCTTTGTAATGTGGTCTGTGAATGTCAGCTGACCATCAACGATTACTCCAAGATTTCTGACAGAACTTGATGGGGTGATTGAGGAAGAATTTAGCTGCATAGTAAAGTCGTGCTGTAGAGGCGGATTGGAGGGAGGATGAGAAGCTCGGCCTTTGCCAGGTTGCAGGTGATGTTCCTTCATCCATGCTGAGATGTCCGCCAGGCAGCTTGAGATCCGTGCAGCTACTGTGGGATCATCTGGTTGAAATGAGAGGTAGAGCTGGGTGTCATCAGCATAGCAATGGTAAGAGAGAACATGTGCCTGTATGATGGGTCCCAGTGATGTGGTGTAAATGGAGAAGAGGAGCGGTCCAAGAACAGAACCCTGGGGAACCTCTGTTGATGTGTCAGTTGATGTGCTTTGGATATCTCACCTCTCCATGTGACCCTGATGGACCTACCTGTGAGATATGACTCAAACCAGTGGAGAGGAGTACCTGTGATGCCCAGTGATGAGAGGGTGGACAAAAGGATCTGATGGTTCACAGTGTCAAAGGCAGCAGAAAGATCCAGGAAAATGATAACTGATGAGTTGAAAGCAGCTTTTGCGATCCGCAGGGGTTTGGTGACTGACAGCAATGCGGTCTTGGTTGAATGCCCTTTCTTGAAGCCAGATTGGTTGACATCCAGCTGGTTAATCAGAGACAAGAAAGATGATAAGCAACTTGTTCAAGTGTTTTCGCAATGAATGGTAGCAGAGAGGCAGGTATGTAATTCACTAAAAGTGATGTATTTAACATTGTTTTTTTAAGCAGTGGAGTTACCCAAACCTGCTTAAATGCTATAGGGAAAATGCCAGTGTGGAGGGATGAGTTGATGATGTGTGTGAGAGGCTGTGGGAGAGATTAGTCTGGGTTCCTGTGTGTGTGAAGCTGAGAACTGACTGCTGATAGTTGTAGTTTTGTTAGTGAAAAGTTAGCAAAATCATCAGCAGTTAGCGAGCAGGTTGTGGAGGTGGACAGAGGAGAGAGTTGAATGTCTTGAACAGTGAATGTGTGTTAGAGGCGTTGTTGATCTTGTTGTAGAAATATGGGTAACACTTTATTTGAAGGGGTGTGCATAAGACTGACATGACACTGGCATAAACATGACATAACACCTGTCATGAACATGAAGTAGTCTTTATGAATGTTTATGACTGTTGTCATTAAGTGTTATTCGGTAAATTATGACACTTTTAATGCAAAGTTGACATTGTTTAAAATGTCTTTGTTATGACAACTTGACATTAGCAAAGACAAAAAAATGTCTTGATTATGACAACTTGACATTAACAAAGACAGAAATGGCTTTGTCATGACAACTTGACATTAACCAAGAAATCATAACCTGTCAACCTGACATCTTTATAACTAGTCCAATGTGTTCCACTTTACTTGAGGTAAGGGGAAATATTAATGACACTGTTTGACAGCATTTGACAGTGTAATAACCCTTAATGACATCTTTATAACTAGTACAATGTGTTCCATTTTACTTGAGGACAAGTAAAATGTTCATGACAGAGTTATGGCGTCATGACGACCAAAGTCAAAACTAACCACATATGACAGGGTAATGTAATTTTAATGCAAAGCTAAATAACTTCTTTAAGTTTGATAATTAGACCTGTTATGACATATTTGTGACAGGTTATGATTTCTTGGTTAATGTCAAGTTGTCATAACAAAGATATTTCTGTCTGTGTTAATGTCAAGTTGTCATAATCAAGACATTTTTGTCTTGGTTAATCATGTCAAGTTGTCATAACAAAGACATTTTAAACAATGTCAACTTTGCATTAGAAGTGTCATAATTTACCGAATGACACTTAATGACAAAAGTCATAAACATTCATAAAGACTCCTTCATGTTCATGGCAGGTGTTATGTCATGTTTATGACAGTGCCATGTCAGTCTTATGCACACCCCTTCAAATAAAGTGTTACAGAAATATGAAGATTTTATGACGTGAACATCAACAGAAAAGGCAGAGAACAGAGATTGATACCTACTGAGGTCAGATGTGTCTCTTGATTTGCGCCATTTCCTCTCCGCTGCCCTGAGTTCAGTCCGGTGTTCACGAAGAACCTCAGATAACCAGGGGTTAGAGGGAGTAGCGTGCGCTGGCCTAGAGGAGCGAGGGCAGATATTGTCTAAAGAAGAGGTTAGAATGGAGCATTAAGTATCCGTTGCAGTATTGACATCCAGAGTTGAGAAATTACACTCTATATACACTATTCAGAACAATCAGGGCTACCATAATATGTGAGCAACATATATGTACATGTTTGTATTTTTGAGAGAATATTGCTTATGCATGGTTATTGAAAAATACTAAAAGTGAAAGTTTCTGAAATAATGAGCCTTTCATTCAGGTGTGTCACACAAGAAAGAATGCAAGGACTATCTATCTATCGATCGAACTATCTATCGATCTATATATGTATGTATGTGTGTGTGTGTGTATGTATGTGTGTGTCATATATATATATATATATATATATGCCTTAAAAATGTCCTTGATTTATTTTTTTAATTCTTTTTTTATTAAAACTAACATCATAAAGTATGATTTTTTTTTTTACTTCGAGCAATGATGGAGCGATAATTGACTCGTCTCAGAAGAATATAAAACAGAACAGCACCTTGAAAAAAGGAAATGTAATATTGTAGTAGTTACAAACACTACAGTTTATTTTAGTTCAGATTAACATTTGATGGCAGCAATTGTATTCATATTGTCAAAATAAAACTGATGTAATGTTACTTTGAAAGCATTATAGCCTACTATTCCTGCCAAACTTCCATGGTTACAGTTAGCAGTGTTACTACAGTAAATCCATGGTGAATGTTGCTGATCTGTGGACACTGAATAGTTCATTCATGGCACAATGTTTCTTCCCGGTTTCCACGTCAGCGCTGTTTGATACGTTAATAACCGAGAAATGTGAATGTTTCTCATTAGATCTCGCAGCGATGTAATTACTTCAGTGGCGAATTCAAATGCTTTCTTTACTGGCTCTCTTAGCGCTGTGTATTAAAGGGCACCTATTATGTAAAATTCACTTTTACATGGTGTTTGAACATAAATGTGTGTCGGCAGTGTGTGAGCAAAACCACCCTAGAATGATAAAAATACACCCAGTGTTTTTTTTACAATCTCAATAAATCATATTCACTGTCTCAGAACGAGCTGTTCTGAGATCCAGCTCTTTGTGACGTAGAAAATGAGAAAGGGGTTTGATTGACAGTGTGGTTGTGGCCAAGACCCCTCCCTCGGTGATCTGTACACGCATCCTGCATTGTTTCAACGACGACAGCCGGTAATGTCTCTTGGAAACATAAATGTTCGTGGGTTAATCCTGTTGTTGTAGCTTAAAAGTTAATCCTCAACTGTGGATCGTAATCTACTGTTTGCGATCCACCGTCACATCCAGTAACAGTAAGTGTATTTTATGAATTTTTAGCAAATAGTCTTTTCAGTCAATGTTAGCCAATTCAACAACAAATGCGTCTAAAGTTGTTGTCGTCGTAGGATGTAGGCTATATAATTTAAACCTTGTTTGTATAGTGTGTAACCACACGTTTATATATATTTAAAGATATTGTATTAAAAACTGCATATATGTTGTTGTTCTGTAAGTTAGCCATCTCCTCACATTTGCCACAGAAGCAGCGGTATGACAAGTAAACGTGACGCCACAGGTCCCTGCATAACTGTAATTTCGCTCGTACGCAGCAAACTTTATCAGAGTATGTGTATGTAATTTCAAAAAAATTGCGCTAGCATTAGTGTTTGTGTGTGTTTGTGTGTGTGCTGTATGCCAATCATTTCAAAGGGGACGCGATTACAACGCTATAAGTACATAAATGTATCAAATAACCATACCGAGACGTACTGGTCCATTCTCATTTGTGTTTATTCTGCCGGAGTCTTTTAGTAGTATTTATATATTCCGATTCAAACGTACGCTGCTGAATGACATTCAAAACTGCGGTTTCTCCAGTTTCTCTCAGTCTCTCAGTACCGACTGCCATTGATATCAAGTTACACCCTCATCCAAAGGCAGGGCGGGGATATGCAGCTCATTTGCATTTAAAGCCATACACCTCCGAAACGGGTCATTTTTAAGTAGGCCCCAAAATGACATTTTCAAATGGTTATAATAAATTAACTGTGGGGTATTTTGAGCTGAAACTTCACAAATACATTCTTGGGACACCAGAGACCAATATTACATCTTGTAAAAAGGGGCATAATAGGTGTCCTTTAAACAGTGTCGCTTGATAATGATCGGCTCATGCTGCCTTGGTCCAAACTGATAAACAGTTCGTCAACCACATAATGAGTAGCTCAGTTTCGTTCCGCTTGCATTACGTATGCCATTTGATGCTGGGCAATGTTGTAGGTCACGCCAGTGTCTCTTACATTATCAGTGCGCCAAGTTGGTTTGGTTCAAAAATGCGTACCGAAAATCGAACCGAAAGCCTCGTACCGAACGGTTCAATACGAATACGTGTATCGTTATACCCCTAATAAATAAATAAATATATATATATATATATATACAGGTCATTCTTAAAAAAATAGCATATTGTGAAGAAGTTCATTATTTTCCATAATGTAATGATAAAAATTAAACTTTCATATATTTTAGATTCATTGCATTCCAACTGAAATATTTCAGGTATTTTATTGTTTTAATTCTGATGATTTTGGCATACAGCTCATGAAAACCCAAAATTCCTATCTAAAAAAATTGCATATTTCATCTGACCAATAAAAGAAGTGTTTTTAATACAAAAAAAGTCAACCTTAAAATAATTATGTTCAGTTATGCACTCAATACTTGGTCGGGAATCCTTTTGTAGAAATGACTGCTTCAATGCGGTGTGGCATGGAGGCAATCAGCCTGTGGCACTGCTGAGGTGTTATGGAGGCCCAGGATGCTTCGATAGCGGCCTTAAGCTCATCCAGAGTGTTGGGTCTTGTGTCTCTCAACTTTCTCTTCACAATATTCCACAGATTGTCTATGGGGTTCAGGACAGGAGAGTTGGCAGGCCAATTGAGCACAGTAATACCATGGTCAGTAAACCCTTTACCAGTGGTTTTGGCACTGTGAGTAGGTGCCAGGTAGTGCTGAAAAATGAAATCTTCATCTCTATAAAGCTTTTCAGCAGATGGAAGCATGTAGTGCTCCAAAATCTCCTGATAGCTAGCTGCATTGACCCTGCCCTTGATAAAACACAGTAGACCAACATCAGCAGCTGACATGGCACCCAAGACCATCACCGACTGTGGGTACTTGACACTGGACTTCAGGCATTTTGACATTTCCTTCTCCCCAGTCTTCCTCCAGACTCTGGCACCTTGATTTTCGAATGACATGCAACCACTGAGCAACAGTCCATTGCTGCTTCTCTGTAGCCCTGGTCAGGCGCTTCTGCTGTTTCTGATTCAAAACTGGCTTGACTAGCTGGCACCTGTAGCCCATTTCCTGCACACGCCTGTGCACGGTGGCTCTGGATGTTTATACTCCAGACTCAGTCCACTGCTTCCGCAGGTCCCCCAAGGTCTGGAATCGGTTCTTCTCCACAATCTTCCTCAGTGTCCGGTCACCTCTTCTCGTTGTGCAGTGTTTTTTGCCACACTTTTTCCTTCCCACAGACTTCCCACTGAGGTGCCTTGATACAGCAATCTGGGAACAGCCTATTTGTTCAGAAATTTCTTTCTGTGTCTTACCCTCTTGCTTGAGGGTGTCAATAGCTGCGTTTCCATTACCCTTCAATTTGCGCAAATTGAAATTGCGAAATGAAAATACACTCAATAGAAACGTCAATTTCGCAAAAACTCTCATTTATCGCAAAAAAGTTTTTACGCTCGCATGGGGAGGTTTTTCAGGCAATTCGAAAAAGGATTTTTTCGCAAAACTGCAATGGAAACGGACTTTGCGCATTTACAGTCACCTGACTTAGAAGACGGAGTGTGTTTTAGGTCCGTGTCCGCAAATAATAATAACTATCATCATTAGCCTATTATAACATTTATTAGGCTACATATGTAAAAAGGAACAAAGCAATTTGTCACATCTCATTCATAGTACAGGTTGGACAATGATAATAATAGGGCTAAGATTATCACAAATAAACACTCGATTTTGACCAATATCCAAGAGTGTGTGCGGAGTTTGGAGCACGCACTGGATGGCAGACAGGCGCGGGTGCACCGTGAACACTTTTATTTTCCCATCAACAGTGGAATCAACTTAAAATACTCTATCATTTCTGCTTATACAGAAAATAATAATACATTATTCACAACTACTTTTATTTGTGTAATGTCACAATAACAAGAAAACGTTGCGCTTTTGTAAAATAACATAAAACAATCAGGCGCGCTTTATGATTTCGTGAACTGGACCGCGAGAACTAAAACAATATATAGCCTTTGAAGACTAAAGCTTTAAATGTCCACTTTAAAAAGAACAAATTCGAATCGTAAGCTAATACCTTCTGATTATGTAATCCGTATGAAAGGTGCCGTTATCTCTAAAGGTGCATCTGGAGATTATGTTTTTAGCTTGTTATTTTTTCAGACGCATTTATAATAACTCACCTATAGCCTACAGCACTGCGGGAAAAATATCATAAATATCCATGTTCTAATTTGGCCTTATAAAACCAGTAAAATCTACATTTTTCCCATATTAATTTGTGAATATTTTAAATGTTTTAAAGGGGGCAAAAAGTCAAACAAATATCTGAAATTTCGTTGAGATGTATATATAGCGCAGCATTGGTGTGGTCAAACTAAAATGTTGGTGTTCAACTTTGCGTTTTAAAAATACAACAACCGTTCATTTTTCATTATGCAATGACCATTTGGACATAATACGAGATAGAGTTCTTTATTAAATTCATAAAAAAAGAACATTCATAATTACAAGAATAGCCTCTCTAAACCTCAAAGAAATGCCATCAAGACATCGAAGCAGAAATAAGGGAGAAACACCAGGAACTCCGTGTCTTTCCCTGCCATTAATGCTTGGATAACACACCACGTCTCTGTCCATTAATAATAATAATAATGTCTAGTGCGGTGCATGGCTGTGAAATATGTTATAAACCTACCAAAGTCAGTTGCTATGATTTTTGAAATGACTTATCGCGAGAGGAAAAAAAGACGGTTAAGTCGCATGACATCGGTTAATAGAAGTTTTTAAAAGCGTCAGGAATTTTTGCAGGTGTTTAGAGTTAATTAGTTGATTCAGATGATTAGGTTAATAGCTCGTTTAGAGAACCTTTTCATGATATGCCAATTTTTTGAGATAGGAATTTTGGGTTTTCATGAGCTGTATGCCAAAATCAGTATTAAAACAATAAAAGACCTGAATATTTCAGTTGGTGTGCAATGAATCTAAAATACACTCACCGGTCACTTTATTAGGTACACCTGTCCAACTGCTCGTTAACACATAATTTCTAAGCAGCCAATCACATGGCGGCAACTCAGTGCATTTAGGCATGTAGACATGGTCAAGACAATCTCCTGCAGTTCAAACCGAGCATCAGTATGGGGAAGAAAGGTGATTTGAGTGACTTTGAACGTGGCATGATTGTTGGTGCCAGAAGGGCTGGTCTGAGTATTTCAGAAACTGCTAATCTACTGGGATTTTCACGCACAACCATCTCTAGGGTTTACAGAGAATGGTCCGAAAAAGAAAAAACATCCAGTGAGCGGCAGTTCTGTGGGCGGAAATGCCTTGTTGATGCCAGAGGTCAGAGGAGAATGGCCAGACTGGTTCGAGCTGATAGAAGGGCAACAGTGACTCAAATAACCAACCGTTACAACCAAAGTGGGCAGAAGAGCATCTCTGAAAGCACAGTACGTCGAACTTTGAGGCAGATGGGCTACAGCAGCAGAAGACCACACCGGGTGCCACTCCTTTCAGCTAAGAACAGGAAACTGAGGCTACAATTTGCACAAGCTCATCGAAATTGGACAATAGAAGATTGGAAAAACGTTGCCTGGTCTGATGAGTCTCGATTTCTGCTGCGACATTCGGATGGTAGGGTCAGAATTTGGCGTCTACAACATGAAAGCATGGATCCATCCTGCCTTGTATCAACGGTTCAGGCTGGTGGTGGTGGTGTCATGGCGTGGGGAATATTTTCTTGACACTCTTTGGGCCCCTTGGTACCAATTGAGCATCGTTGCAACGCCACAGCCTACCTGAGTATTGTTGCTGACCATGTCCATCCCTTTATGACCACAATGTACCCAACTTCTGATGGCTACTTTCAGCAGGATAATGTGCCATGTCATAAAGCTGGAATCATCTCAGACTGGTTTCTTGAACATGACAATGAGTTCGCTGTACTCAAATGGCCTCCACAGTCACCAGATCTCAATCCAATAGAGCATCTTTGGGATGTGGTGGAACGGGAGATTCGCATCATGGATGTGCAGACGACAAATCTGCGGCAACTGTGTGATGCCATCATGTCAATATGGACCAAACTCCCTGAGGAATGCTTCCAGGACCTTGTTGAATCTATGCCACGAAGAATTGAGGCAGTTCTGAAGGCAAAAGAGGGTCCAACCCGTTACTAGCATGGGGTACCTAATAAAGTGGCCGGTGAGTGTATATGAAAGTGGAAAAATAATGAACTTTATCACAATATGCTAATCTAAATTAAAGTCAAAAGAACATTTTTACAAATTCTGTTCATTGGGCCATTCTATAGAATTGGTTCAAAGTTAGAGAGTAAACGTCTTGAAAAGAAAATTATTTTTCCATATGAAGTATTATTTTTTTAAAGTAGGCCAATACATTTTATCATGCATATTTCAAAGTTAAGGATTCATTATTTTGATATAGCTTGCATTGGATAACAGTTTATTAGTTTATTTTTGACAAAACAAACTATATATTTAACATATGAGCAGAAACTGTCTAACAAAAGCTTATTTGATGTCTATTTTATAGTAAAAACTTTATACTCTATTTCGTCTGTAACAGTGTGCATCTGTGCGTTCATTCGTTCACACACCCAGAGACTCGATTCATATTTAAACAGTCTTTTTGGTTTTACAGATACTATTCTATATCACGGTTAGAACAAATCTCAGTAGGCTATAGCAATATAGTTTGGATGTGTTCATGTAAAATAATGTAGGAGAGAGGGTCACTTTTCATACAGATTACATCAACTGAGAATATGTGTTTTTTATTTAATTTTTTCATTTAAAAGAAGAGAATTTCAGATTCATAAAGAGAAATCTTTCATGTCTCTGTGACAAGTATTTACGGAGTTACAGTTTATTTTGCGGACGCATTTCAGAATGAACTTCACTGACAGAGAGAAGGCAAAATCATGTTTATTTTTCTTTACTTGACAAAAAGCACAACACTGTTTTTATTGTCAGTATTCACAAAAAAATAGACACTTAACAGGATCGAATGATGTATAAAACTTATGTAAGATCAAATTTTGGAGATTATTTTGAGTCTCTATTGCACTTATAAGAAAAAAAGTTAGCTTGTCGTGCCGGCGCGATAGCCGACCCCAAAGGGTTAATGGGAGTTCTAAGTGTAATAGCATGATATTCAAATGAGTTGTTATTGCATAGAGAAGAGAGATTTGAGTATTTCCAATTGTTAGAAATAAGAAGACCAGTACCCCCACCCCTCCCCGACTGGTGAGGGGTGTGAGAGAAAGAGAAGTTGTTAGAGAGAGCAGCAGGGGTTGCTGAGTCTTCTGGACTGCTCCAGGTCTCAGTCAAGCCCAAGATATTAAGAGTAGAATGAGATGCAAAGGCTAGAATGAAGTCAGCTTTATTGACTGCTGATTGACAGTTCCATAGACCCATAGAAATAGTGAGAGGTTTGTGTGAGGATGAGAGAATATGACGCAGATTAGCATTATTGTGCTGCCTTTTGTGCATGATGAGAGAACGTTGTTGAGAGACAACAGGAATGTATTGAAAGCACATGTTAATTAAGGGAAATAAGAAAAAGTTGGGAAAGGAAAGTAAAGTAAAGAAGATACTTAAGTGCCTTGCAGGTGCCCTTGCTCGGAAGAGTCGCAGGTCTTTACCTGAGTCGGTCTTCACACGAGGAGGCTGAACACGAGGCTGCACCGCTGAAGCTAACGCGTCAGAATGCATACTACATAGATATACTGCTTTCAATCGCCTGAGTTAGGACAGCTGTAGTCCCCCTTGCAATTAGCACAGCAAAAGCAAATATCCTGAGAATGGGCGAAACCGAAACTAGCTGTTGAACACCGCTACTTAAGTGCTACAATAAAATACAGACTACAACCATTTAGACGTGCAGCATAAATTCAAAATAGGAACGCGTCTAATTAAAATACAGATATTTAGTGAAGATAAAAATTGCAAATAAGCAAAGAATCTAAAATAGCCCTACCTACTTGACAAATAGTAAACAGAGGAACAGGAGAATTGGATATTAAGAAAAAACAACTTACGCGCTCTTGTTGTTCTCACAGAGTGACTGCTTATCCTGGCTTTCTCCTGTCTTTGCTCTAGTTTTATATCTGCTTACTAGATAAAACCAGTTAGATAGAAATGATCTCAAGCTGACGAGCTGAAAACGTTACATTAGCTATAGCCATTAATAGACATGATACTTCCTAGGAAGTAAGCTTGAAAATGAATTCCAGCACAGTGCTATATGAACCATAATGAAATGACCCTTCAGAATAGATAATAGGGGTGTAACAATACACAAAACAGATGGTTCGGTACTTCCCCTGGTTATGACGTCTCGGTTCGGTTCAATGGTGGAATTTAGAAAGCTAAATTTGCATTTTTTTAACAATGATTTACTGAAAAAAATGTAACTGAACATAAGGCAATTTTTGCATTAACTTGTATTTTTAGTCTACTTCGTTATTGAAATATAATAATGTACAGTTGCTGTCACTTACATTAAAGATATTTTATACATACATTAAATAATTAAGATATCATTAACAGGTTCAGTAAAATATAATATATGGGCTAATATAGTGCATTTATTTAGTGCAAGAGTTCATTTCTCTACAAACCAACAAACTGGAGACACTTAATGACTCACCTGCTGAGGAAAATATAATGCTATGTGACAAACTAAGCCTTTTTTGACGTCTTTCCGCTGCTGAGACACTGATCGAGCGATTACACAAGTTATGATGCCTATGATGCCAAGATCTCATCCCGTGGGGTCAAAATGATAATGAGAACGTCTGCAAAGAGCCTCACTGTAGATCCCAGAACTACACGGAGGGACCTGATGAATGACCAAAGGCTACCATAAGTAACACACTACACTGAGAGGCATTCAAATCCTGCAGTGCTAGGTGTGTCCCCCTGCTTAAGCCAGTACATGTCCAGGCCTGTCTGAAGTTTGCCAGAGAGCATATGGATGATCCAGAAGAGGATTGGGAGAATATCATGTGGTCAGATGAAACCAAAATAGAACTTTTTGGTAAAAACTCAACTCGTTGTGTTTGGAGGAGAAAGAAAGCTGAGTTGCATCCAAAGAACACCATACCTACTGTGAAGCACTGCATCCAAAGAACACCATACCTACTGTGAAGCAATACCTACTGTGAAGCAAAGCATCATGCTTTGGTGCTGTTTTCTGCAAAGGGGACAAGAAAACTGATCCATGTTGAGGGAAGAATGAACAGGGCCATGTATCGTGAGATTTTAAGCCAAAACCTCTTTCCATCAGTGAGAGCCTAGAAGATGAAACATGGTTGGATCTTCCAGCATGACAATGATCCCAAACACACCGCCCATGAAGGAGTGGCTCAGTAAAAAGCATTTCAAGGTCCTGTAGTCGCCTAGCCAGTCTCCAGACCTCAACCCCATAGAAAATTTGTGGAGGGAGTTGAAAGTCTGTGTTGCCCAGCGACAGCCCCGAAACATCAATGCTCTAGAGGAGATCTGCATGGAGGAATGGGCCAAAATACCAGCTACAGTGTGTGCAAACCTGGTGAAGACTTACAGTAAAAGTTTGACCTCTGTCTTTGCCAACAAAGGTTATGTTACAAAGTATTGAGTTGAACTTTTGTTATTGACCAAATACTTATTTTCCACCATAATTTACAAGTAAATTCTTTAAAAATCATACAATATGATTTCCTGGGTTTTTTCTTCTTCTCATTTTGTCTCATATTTGAAGTGTACCTATGATGAAAATTACAGACCTCTCATTATTCTAAGTAGGAGAACTTGCACTATCAGTGGCTGACTAAATACATTTTGGCCCCACTGTAACTATATAGAGCGCATCTCCAGTAGACGTCCGCCGGGTACTAATCCTATAAGTTATTGAAAGCCATCAAGGGTTGTGCTTGTTCCAGTTAGACAGTTCAGGTTGTTATTTTACATATTTACTACTATTAAATGATGGACGTTTTTTGGATTTTGTGGCATGTCAAGTTAAATGTTTATCTTTGAATAATGCATAGCATTGTATCAGATACTTCCAACATGTCAGGAAAGCCAAGAATGTTTGATCCAGTCTCTCAGTCAGATGTCCATTTTGTCTGTTATCCGAAACCAGTTAACACAGAGTTCTGTCTTATATCCAAAATGGTTCATATTCTGTCTGAAATGCAAGACAAGTTAAAAAAAACGTTTTTTTTTTCCTGATATCCAAAACTGTCTTCAACAGTCTTCCATCAGCCAAGAGGCAAGGGAAGAGCAGGAGACAAAGTGAGGGTAAAAATTAATAATATTTATTGAATAATCTTATTTGTTTGGTTCAATGTTGGACTTCGTCTGGCTAGCACAAATTTAATGTGTGATTATACCAAAGCAATGGAAATGCAATGAAAATGACTGCTACAGC
This sequence comes from Cyprinella venusta, assembly GCA_038021265.1. NCBI lineage: Eukaryota > Metazoa > Chordata > Actinopteri > Cypriniformes > Leuciscidae > Cyprinella > Cyprinella venusta. The sequence continues at coordinate 20,194,471 of CM075878.1, read as the reverse complement.
ATGAAGATATTTTCTTCACTCTAATTTGAAGACAACACAGCACAACACACACACAAAAAAACTGCAATAGAAAAATAATGTAAGATTGATACTGGTATATATTATAGAATTTAGTATGAAATGCATTTAGTAATATGAAAAAAAAATCAAAACAGATGTATGTTTGCTCTCTTGAAGCCACACATGCACACACACGCACACACACACACACACACACACACACACACACACACACACACACACACACACACATATTGCTATTACAAATTCTTAAATGGGTTTGAAAAAATAAATGACATTGCAAAGTCTGAGCTGCAAGAACCACTCTACTTGAGTATGTGTAAATCTTTGCAGTTCGGGAAATACTTTGGTTGGCATTGCCAGTATTTTGAGGCTTAAATACCGCAACACAGAAATATGAGAACAATGGAATATGAGATTGAGAACAACAGATATTGAGCTAGATATCGTCTGGGTAGTGGTGGTTGGAAAAGCTGTGCCTTTATGATATTTGTAGTGATATTTGTAGTTTGTTGTGTATATTAGGAAGTGGAGGAGATGAGGCACTAAAATCTGATATAATAAGAAGCTAATCTGTATTTTTAAAACCATATTCTCCCCTTAGTCTCATCAACGATTTGGACATCAAATGTTTTAACTTCCAGCGCTTTGGAAAAGAGTTTGTCAAACAACTCAAGCTGAGTCCAAACTCCTTCATCCAGTTGGCGATTCAGCTCGCCTACTACAGGTGAGGGTTTCAGAGAAACTGTTCTGTCATCCAGTAACAGATAATTAAATGAATTAATAAAGTGTGTGTTTGGTCCCTGTTCTCTGCTAGAGTTCACAATGAAGTGTGTGCGGCCTGTGACATCGCCTCTCTGAGGATGTTCAGGGGAGGACGAACAGACTACATCCGTTCTCCGACCAATCAGATGCTGAGCTTCATACAGGCCTTTGATGATGATGCAGTTTCTGTGAGTATTTAGGATGGTGGAGAGGAGACCAAATGAGAAATGAATCACATTCATGGGTAACACTAATCATTAAATATGTGTTTGCATGGATTTAAGAGAGAAGCCAAGGTACAGCTGCTGAGAGAGGCTGTTGATGCATACAGCATCCTCACCGAACAGGTGAAGAACTAACAGGTTTGCATGTGTAAGATCCTAATTTATGTTGACTGCATAATGATTGCCATTTTTGATCAGTCGCTGATGGGGCAGGGTATAGACCGCCACCTGTTGGGTCTTAAACTTCAAGCCATTGAGGAGGGGCTTAGTGTGCCCAGAATTTTTATGGACACGGCCTATGGACTTGCGACTCACTGGAAACTCCGAACAGGACAGGTAACTGTTGATTTTAATTACATTCAAAAAAAAATCCTTAATTTGTTTTCAGAAAAGCAAAAACAAATACAGAAATATTTAGCATGAATGAGGGCATAAATTATATTTTGGATAGAAAAAAAATGCAAACTAATTAGTACAAACAAATTTTTTATGTAACATGTTAACATGGCTTTAAAGACTGCATGCTATATCTTTATTTTGACCGGTTATTGTGATGTGGGTAGGCATGTAACTGTATACAATTTTTATGTTGCAATAATTGCTGAAGCTTTTATCACTGTATATGGTATTATTACGATCAGGGGCGATTCTAGGATTTTCCTTTTAGGGGGGCTAAGCCCCCAATATATGATTAAAAAAAAAAAACAAGGTAAAAGTTTCATTTAAGGTCTAATGCTCACTTTCATAACCATGCAATTGCAGGGTTATATAATAACTGTAGTCCTGAATTTGAGTTGTGTTAGTCAGGGGGGTTCGGGGTTTCCCTGAGAAATTTTTGAATTCTCTGAACCATTATGTGCATTTTATGTTTTGAAGGCAAATTTTTTTGGGATAAAGCCATGTCAGTGGGCAGCTGATTATTATTTTTTTGTTCATCATCAGCATCACACTCTTTTTCTCTTTGTTTTTTTCTCTTGCTCTTCCCCTCCTAAAGTTGAGCTTTGACTGATAATAGGCTTTTCATTTTTGTCTGACAGTGAAGAAAGTAAACATAGGGTCAACTGGTTGATTTTGCCTATGAATCATTTTCTCAGACGTGTTCTTTTACTGAAAACGACTAGGAAAGGTAACTAAGTTTATAAAATTAATCCACATTAAAGGCTACACATTCATTATTGATCTTATGCCTTATCACATATTTGTATATGTGCACTGGAAACATCAGCATCAAAACAAATTCCTTGTGTGTGCAAGCACACTTTCTTATTCTGATGCCTAATACAGGGCTGTAGACAGGTCTTTATAATCAAAGAGGTCCTATATTTGAGGTGGAGGTTTGGGGGTTCATTTTTTTTAATCTCTGATATGTGCATTTTAAGACATTTGAAGACCAAAAAATGATAATAAATAGCTTTAAAACTATCAGTAGACTATTTGTCAATACCTGCTCGCTCCTCATCTCCATCATCCTTTTTTTCAGTCACCTCATCGTGCCCTTTCTCTTCCCCTCTAAAGCTGAGCTTTTTTTTTTATTTACTAAAGGCTACAATTTGTATTACATTTGCATTATGTACACATTCATTATTAATCTTGTTCTTGATGAAAACGGCTTTGGTAATGTTTCTTGTCCCCTCACAATGACCGTAAACGAATGATTACATTAGGCTGACGTAAAATGCCCAATTTCAGTTCCAAAGGGCGAAATTAGACAAAACTATATTAGTTTTCCTGACTATTTTTTTGTCATTCCTTTAACATTTATGACCTCAAAAAACTGTCAAATATATAACGCTATAAGTTTAACAACTTACATCTTATCTCGCACTTGCCTGTGAACTGAAGCGTCGAGTCGCGCTGCTAAAATTAGCGCTCAGCGTCTGTGAATGTAAAGCCCGCCTAGATTGATTTGATTGGTCATCTCAAATATTCTGACATTGACGAGCAGTGACAGACCAATGGGCTCAGATAAACACACACGCACAAACACAATTTCCTCTCTTTTTGACGTGCTCTCTGCTCGGCGCCAAAGCGGATTGAAGATGAAGAACGCGCTGAATCTGATTAAAACAAGACCAAAGCAAACACGAATTTGTGTAGCATATTAATCACAAATTTTTAGGGGGGCTAGGCTTAAATTTAGGGGGGCTGAAGCCCACCTAAAAAGGGCCTAGTGACGCCCCTGATTACGATAATGAAATGTTGCAAAAAAAAGTTTTTTTCATGCTATAAACAGATTGAATACCTTTTTATAACAAAAAGAACGGAATATTTAAATGTAATAAAACAATACACAAAATGTTCAAACAGATTAAAGTGCAAAAGAATTATAAGGACAATAGGTAACACTTTACAATAAAGATTCATTAGTTAACGTAAGATAATGCATTAACCAATTAACAATGAGCAATAGCTACATTTTTTGCAGAATTTTTTATTCTTTGATAACATTAGTTACTCATTGTTAGTTCATTTTAGCTCAGGTTTTTATTTTTAATAATGTATTATTAAATGTTAAAAATTTACATTTAACTAAGATTAATAAATGCTTTAAAAGTATTTTTAATTGTCAGTTTATGTTAACTAATGAATTAAAGGGGGGGTTGACTGCTTTTTTTCATTGCATGATTGTGTTTATGGGGTGCAATATAACATGTATTCGTGGTTTTTCTTTTTTAAAAAGTATTATTTTTCATAAACTTCACCTTTATTGTAAGCCGCACTCTCCTCTGTCCCCTGAACGAGCGATTTACTTCCTGAGTCTATGAAAACACTCCCTCAGAAATACGTAGTGGGCTCAGATTGGTTCGTTTGGGCGGGTGTGTTGTGATTGGCTAAACTGTCGCTAACGTTGTCCGGAAGGTTAACGCCCATTCCCTTTACGGGCGAAACGGGCATGACAAAGGTGGATACCATAGACATAGACGGTGGATACACGTAAATAATGATGTCGAGAGTGCAGTATCAGTGAGGCAGAATCAGACCGAGAAAGCGGCGATGAAGAAAGTCAAGCAGAACCTCACCACACACGGTTCTTACTAAACGTTTCTGAATGATAATTTGCCCCATTTTTAACCATATACACGTTTGTTTTACACAATAGCATCTGACTGGCAACGATAGCAACTGACTGGCTACTAATGTTAAACACAAACAGCGTTGGCAAGTTTACGTTCTTGATCAAATCGAAAATAACTTCATAAAGCATATACACATGAAAAATACATTTACAACATTAGTACTTATACAAAATTCAGGTCCATAATGTTTGTACGCGTTTGTCGTAGACTCAAAATACTAGAGCTGTGTTAAGATTCAAATTTCAAGAATCGATTCGATTCCGATTCTCAAGATCTTGAATCGATTATCATTATTTGTTTTTGAAAAAAGCATTTTTTTCCAGCTGTTACCTGAATTACAGGACTGTAGTTATGCAACATATTGATACTATTAGTATCAATATGTTGCATAACTACAGTACTGTAATAATTTATTATAGACATTCAACTGCAAATTAGCCTATATTTGTTGTAAAGAACAATCCCCGCGTAACCGCCGGAACCGTGATATTAACGTTTTTTATAAGGCTATACCCTTCTTTTTTTGAACTTCATGCATGTGTATTGAATGTTAGACAAGTTCATAATGATAACGAGACTGTTTATCGTGGTGATGTGTAGCTACTACAGAGGGCTTCACACAGACAGTGAATGAAAGAGATCGGCAGAGCGCGTGCGATTACCTGCGTCTGTCTTTGAAGTCCTATGTATTAGCGAAAAGCTTGCCGTGCCGTGTCAAAGGAACGTGAAATAGTTGTCGAATCATCCTTTTAACGTTCACGTTACGGGTATTTACCATAAATGCGCGTCAGCAGCAGCGCTGATCAGCATCCCACAGCACGAGGAAACCGCGAGGAAATAAAATCAGTGACTCACGCATTGAATCAATGCCATTTGCCCATGCGACGCATTGCTGCTCAGCTGAGCCTTAAGTGGAACTCAAAGGTAAAAATAATTAACACCTTGAAGTTGTTTCATTACATCTATTTTAATGAATCTGCTTTTTTGAACGTGTTCGTTGAATGAACGGTTTAATGAATCAAAGTCCATTGTCGTAACAATGTGCGCGCTGAGTGAAAGCTTTCAATGCGCACATAGGGATCACTCGCGGCAAGTTAAAGTTCACGGGGAAAATGGCCTATTGATAAATCGATTCTCTGAGCTACGGATCGATCTTTAGAAATTAATATGAAAATCGATTCAGAATCGGTGAATCGATTTTTTTCAACACGGCACTACAAAATACTAGCATAGCTAGTAGCCTAGTGGCTATAAAGCCAGCGCTGGCATTTGAAAAAAAAAATAAAACACAGGCTAACGTTACGTCTGGAATTATACATGCAAATACATTAAAATGATTAAGTCTTAGCCTACTTACAGGTTGTGGCCCAACAACTGCTGCCTCTGGTTTTAAAATTGGATCTATTTCATGGTTTATTAACAGTTTCTTGCTGCATTGAATCCTGCATTGAACTCGTGGAGATTCTGGAAGCTGTCTTCCGTAAAATGCGCAGCACAGAGAGCTAGATTACGATTGTCACTTTCAGGAATATAATCAAACATAAATTGTATCCATTGTTGACGAAGTAACATCCGTGGGAAGCTCGAACACAGAAGACCTGTCAGCTGGGTGAACACAACTCACTCGACGTGCTGCAGAAATATGCGCATGCCCTTTCCTGCATATTCCGAAGGGAGTGGTTGATGCAAATGTGCGGGTTAGTGACGTACCATAACCCAGCTGTAGTCCCAATCGAGTCGTTTTTGTAGGTGTTTACACTTCCTGGTTTTTAAAAGACAATATCTCTGCTTACATTGAACTTTCAGCACTGCAACTTTGCAGATACTGTTCATGCACCATCAGCAACATTACACACTATTTAAAATGAAAAAAGTGAAATCGTAGTCAACCCCCCCTTTAACTAATGTCATCTAATAAAGCCTTATTGTAAAGTTTTACCGAACAATAATAAGAAATCAGAACATTTTCAATCAATATCTAGCACACGTTGTTGTCCCGAAGTTATATCAAAGTATTTGGTGCTGTGATAAACACCATTGCGAATACAAAAATCTGAATGGCTGTTTAGAAATTCTGTTCTGTAGGGGCTTCAGCTGTTCCTTCAGCGCCATCTGCTGTCATAGACTGAATGTGTATTTTCATTCAGCGCGTCTCCTTCACTTGTTTACAGTGTGCATGCCTCTTTAATGCACCATACAGCGATGTTGTGCATTTTAACCAGTTGATGGAAAAGTATTCTTAAAATGAATCCATGTATCATTCGTTCAGTCTTTTTTTAATTTAATATTAAAAGTAGAAAAATGAGGAAACAGTTTCCTTTTTCGTTTTTTCCACGAAACGGAAAACAACCCATACCGGGGAAGAGCCTTACGCTTTGCATTATTCACTTACGCTTTGCCTCACCTTGGCAGGGTAGGGTAAATGACGGCTGTTAGCACGGTCTCCCTCGCCCATAAAGTTTAAAAAAATAATATAATTAATTGTAAATTAATTATTTTAAACACTAATACAAAAAGGGAAAAATGCATAGGCCTATAACGTTCATACACGAACTGTCATTCAGACTGACTATCTAACAAGTGGAGTAGCTACAGAAAACAACAGGGATATTAAAATACCTTCAAAGGGAAAAAACACCCTTTTGAGGTTTTTTTTTTTTTTTTTTTTTTTTTTTTGATTTCGTGGATATAACGGGTGGCATCCACGCTATCTGGGTTATTGTTCTGAAAATATTGACAAGGTTACACCTGTCTGGCGCCCGAACTTACTAACTTTTATTTTAACAATCATTGGTTGATTATTTGAGTTTTTTATTGGGTTGCCACCGTTCTCTTCAGAAATAGTGTAAAAGACTGGTAAATAAAATACAAAATGAACATTATAAACACTATTAATCAGTGGCGGCTCCTGCAAAATCTTTCAGGGGGTCAAATGTTTGGATGATTGATAAGGATAAGGTCCACCCATGCAATTGATAAATTAACAACTTAAGTATGTAAAGGCAACTTCACTATTTTATTTTTCATTAATATTAGACTTTTACAATAAATCTTCTTGTTTGTTTCTATACTCACTATTATTACACTGCTTACATCACATTACCTTCTTAATTCACAAATGCTTACTTATACTGAAATTTTGCTCTTCTCTCTTTCAAAGTAGCAATGTGATCAATTACTCTCTAACTGAAAGCAGGCATGTTCCTGACTAGTTCCCTCTCCATGGAAAGCATAGCCAGTGCATTCAGACGTTCCTGTCCCATTACATTTCTCAGGAATGCCTTGATTCTCTTAAAGGTTGAGAAACACCTCAGCATATCGGTGACACCTGTAATTGTCCATGTGATGTCTGTCCCGTTCTCAGGATGGAAAAGAATTCAGGGGTAGCAGAATAAAGCAATAGCTACTTCACAACCTGCTAGCCATTTTATCCGCTCGTACCAGTTACTCAAATCCTCTATTATATGATTTCCTGCCCTTTGTAGATACTTGTTTTATTTTTAAATTTGGTCTTGGTGGTCTAACTCTTTAATTGACAATATATCCAGATTACTACGACGGCTGAATGGTATTTCTTTTAATGACACGATATAATTAACTGCGTTTGCCATAACGTTGTTCAAGTTCGCCTGCTCTTGTTCTCTTTTTTTTTATGTTGATTTTTTTTTATCATATTTGATAAAGATATTAAAGTAGTGTTTATTTTTTTCTTGTTCAAATTCAAAATTGTTTTCAAATATTATTTGTCACTTAATCTTAATGAATTTTAATAGTGTATGTTTGTTCCAGTTTAAAATAATCTTCACGCCTCGGACCGGTACTTTAGTACGCGGTGTAAACGCAGTAAGCAAGCGGTCTGGGGGAAAAAAAGTTCCTGTGAAAAAAGTTCCTGGGACAAATAGTTCCTGATAATTGCGGTGGAAACGCGGCTTAAGAAGAAGAAAGCCCTGTCTAGGCTCTTCCCCGGTACGGGTTGTGTCGAGCCATTTGTTAGTCTGGTTGTTTGATGAGAAAAAGATCAAATATAGTTGCAATAAACCAGATAAGAATCCGCACAACTGCAGCAGCGTAACCTAGTAGAGCCACAGTAGGCCTACATATGACAGATTATTTTAGCATGATGTATTTCCCATTGAGTGCAAATAGTTCAGTCTCTTTGAATAAAAGGGAAGTGAAAATATAAATCAATAATAGATTGAACTGTACCATGATAAAATATGTCCATATTATTAGATGTCCGTAGATGACCTTCCCATAACGGTTACATTAGAGTTAGGGGATAATACAGTTTGTACAGTGTAAAAATCATCATGTCTACAGTTCCAATAAAACATGAAAACCCAACAAACCAATGGGAATTATGTCCTTGTTGTGTACAACATCTGTTCATAATCTGCGATTACACAATTCCAATACAAATAGCACCGGGAGGCGTCTGGAAGAGCCGTGCAATGATCAATTTGGATTTTTAAGACAGCTAATTTGACAGTAGGCTAATATTCAGAATATTCTTCTCGTAGAACGCACAAATGGGCTTCCTTTGCGAAATATAGTAGAAAAACTGTTATTTAAGATATATTTGTGCATAAATGTTTGCATTCAAGTTTTTCGTATAGTCAGTCCCAACAGACAGACAGACAGACAGAACAAATTTGCTGAGTTAAAAAATAGTTTTTGTTGTTGAATAATTTTTTCTATTACATCTTAAAATATAGACAAATGGACAAATATTAACTGCAAAAACTAACAATATATTAAAAGAAACTAGAGAGTGGCAAACTTTAAAGTAGGGTTCAAGTTTTAAATAGTTGTACAGCATGAAATGTAAAGCTTGTTCTCATACACAGATATGGCCTATTTATGATGAATAGAATTTATGCTTTTATTTGTCATTTAAACTGATGCAAACAGGAAAAGGGTAGAAACACTTATTATCCTGTCGCCCCTTCTAGTGGATAGCATGAAGTATTACTCCTTCATTGCTCAGACAACGCAAATCAGTTTATGAAAGTAAGTCTGACCAGTTAGAAAAGATACACGTGAGTCAGACCAGTCTGAAGGTCTGAGCAGAGTTTTGTGAAGCATTAAAAGTTCTAGGCGGAGTCAATTTCACATAATAATAATAATAATAATGTTTAAATATCTGGCTTTCTCAAGCTAGCGTATTAAGAACTCAAGAGAAACATCGACCGATTCAGATGTAATAAAATTGTATTAGTTTTATAATAAAACTAAAAACATTTTAAAGGTATGGTGTGCTCTTTAACTGACATGATTTTCATTAATCCCAAGCCCTGCTAATTTTGTAATTACGTTCACTGGTTCTAGCTTCTCTCTTTTATGTCTCGTTCTTTTCATGTGAACTGAGTAGGCTCCACGCTTAAATTTATAAATATAAACTATTTCTATTTAATTTTCAAAATTATTTAGGCCTATACTATTCATGTGTCACACACACTTTCTGATGTAAAATAAAAGAAGAGAGTGGTAAATGTTATGGACATATTTTATCATGGTACAGTTCAGTCTATTATTGATTTTTATTTCCACTTCACTTTTATTCAAAGAGACTGAACGATTTGCACTGTATTTATCAATGGGAAATACATCAGTCATCTGTCATGTGTACATCTACATCAGAAATCTGTCATGTAGGCCTGTGACTCGCTTGCAAGTCTTAGCAGCACAAGTTACGTGACCAGCAACATATTTCTGCTTCAAATATTGTGCCAAGTTAAAAGTGAGTGGTGGTTTCAGACATTTTATTAAAGTGCATTTCTCAGTGCAGCACTTGAGACTCTTATTCTGCCTGACAGAAAGAAAAGCTCATACTGAAGGAGGAGCTGTTTGACCAATCAGGTGAAAGGGGTGTTTCGACTCTGACGTAAAAGTCGGGATCATTAATATGTATGTCTCCAAACATTTGCATATGCCAGCCCATGTTCAGTGATAGACGAGACGGAGCTGCGCAGCTGAAGCATGGCCGTTGATCAGTGTTCGGATGTACACATGAATACAAAAGTATAGTTTAGTTCCTTCGTCCGAGCCTCTGAAGAAACAATGGATTAATTTTATTTTCTCTGGAAATTTCAAACATTTCACCGACGACTTGTTTCCTCAACTTGCTAAGAGCTGGCCTCGGATCTAGCTGATGTGTTGTTGTTCAAGTTCAGACAGGTAATCTTTCACTTTAAAATCATTCAATACTGTTTTTGCATCAGTAAGTCAGGCCAGTGATTAAAAATCAAGTTCACATCGTTTCTTTTAGTAGGATGAAAAAAAATCTTATTTAAATTGTGAATTATATACAGAAAGAAAGCGATCAAAGAACAATCACAGCTCGAGTTTATCTGGACACTTGCCAAACTCGTTATGAATTCAATGACGCACGTTACACTGCACAACGAAACTCTAACGTTAACTGTATTTACATCATCGTGTCTGCTGCATTAGAGAGTAGAGAGACTGCATTGCAATGATAAGATCTTCATTCTCGCGATCGACACACTCACTGTCCTTTGCGTTCTCAATCACAGCAACACTTTATGTGATGGGAATAGATCTAAATGCTTCAAAAACATCTCACGATTCGTTAATCTCGATAGCTGTAATAGTAAAAACCTATAATGCAAGCATGTCAGCCAATCACAGCAGAGGCCGGTTACACACAGCAGACACGCCCTTCAAACCGGGTGTTCAAAGCAGAGGCTAAAATCAGGATAGGAAAAATGCCTTTTATTTCTAAATTATGACTATTTTTGATCTAAAAAACATACTAACATTATAAGGGCAACCCAGGAAACTTTATAAAATAATTTAAAAAAACATTATAGGGCACCTTTAAAATAATACAGATTCAAGTTTTAGAGATGAAGAAATTCAGAACTTCAAATTCATTTTTCTAAAATTCAATCTCAAAAATTCAAACTCAAATTCAGATCTTACAGCAAGTTGGTCACAGGTCATCCACAGGGAAGAGTAGATGATCTCGGAGCATTTTTGCCAATTAGGGACTGCAGAAGTTTTCCAGCACAAACGTGTGGTGGTGGTCCAAGAGGTTGCCACTCTCAATCTTGAAATGCCCAGAGTGATTCTTAAACATGAATGATTTTGTGTTTATATGTTAGGTAGTGTTCTCAGTTCAATGTATAAAAGGCTCCATTACCTTGTGTCTTACGTTACGTTTTTGTAAAAATAGGCTAACGATTGCGTCATAACGAATCGACTTTCCGTCGCACAGTAGAGTAATAACCGTATAGACAGAAGGAGAAGCTTGCAGGCATTAGGGGGAATGGGAGGCATAAAGTCTGGTAAAGTCGAGAGAGAAGCCCATAGAGAGTCATAAAGTTGATCCAGCTGCTTGCTCATGGACAGATAATACTCACTCTCTTCATCTTTTTAGGGCCCAAGCCCTGAGAGGGCGAAGGCCCTATTGTTTTCCTTAGGATTATTATTATTAGGGCCCAAGCCCTGAAAGGGCGAAGGCCCTATTGTTTTCCTTAGGATTATTAGGGCCCAAGCCCTGAAAGGGTGAAGGCCCCATTGTTTTCCTTAGGATTATTATTAGGGCCCAAGCCCTGAAAGGGCGCAGAGCCCTATTGTTTTCCTTAGGGTTCTTATTATTAGGGCCCAAGCCCTGAAAGGGCGAAGGCCCTATTGTTTTCCTTGGGATTATTTATTATTAGGGCCCAAGCCCTGAAAGGGCGAAGGCCCTATTGTTTTCCTTAGGATTATTAGGGCCCAAGCCCTGAAAGGGCGAAGGCCCTATTGTTTTCCTTAGGATTATTTATTAGGGCCCAAGCCCTAAAAGGGCGAAGGCCCTATTGTTTTCCTTAGGGTTATTAGGGCCCAAGCCCTGAAAGGGCGAAGGCCCTATTGTTTTCCTTAGGATTATTATTATTATTATTATTATTATTATTATTATTTATACGACTATTTGGGCACTTTTGGGGCCCTTAACGTGCTCGAAAACTCTTGAAACTTTGCACACGGGTCAGAACCCGCCGCCATTAGGGCCGGGCTGAAGATGGTACCCGGGCGTGGCAGGGGGGCTCGACAGCGCCACCTGGAATGGGGTCCGAACACTTGGTCCATAAATCAAACACGCTTGTATGTACTAATATGAAACTCGGTACACATGTTGATCTAATCATTTCATATATACGTCGCACTTTTACTTTTTACCCCAGCCCAACAGGAAGTCGGTTATTTAAGGTTTTTTGTAAAACACTTGCAATGGAATTTTTAATACTCCTCCTAGAGCTCTTATCCGAATTCAACGAAACTCGGTCAGCGTGAAGTCAAGACATTGAGGATGAAAGTTTGCGAGGGGATTTTTGATATCTCGAACGGTTTGGCCGTGGCGAGGAAATGAAATTATGGCGAGAAACGTGAAACAGGAAGTGTGTCATAACTTCAGCATACATCAACCGATCTTGATGAAACTTCAGGAGTGTGTTCGCTGTAAGAGGACGATCACATGGATGTGACTATTGTGTGTCAAAGTTATAGCGCCACCAACTGGCAGCAGGAAGTGTGTCACTTTCAAAATGCTTTAAAATCACCCTCTTATTTTAACCCGATTTGCTTCAAACTTCATCTGTATAATGCAAACATACGGCAGATGTAGACCTGTGAATGGATTCTTGATATCTTTGAAACTGTTGCCGTGGCGACACATCAAACTTTACCATTCTTTTAGGATGCTTTTGAGACCCTTAGCATGCTTCAAATTGCATGAAACTCATCAGATACATCACATTTATTAGCCAGTAGACATGTGCAAAGTTTCAGAAACGGGCGTGGTGAGGGCTCGGTAGCGCCACCTTTTGACAAAAGTGGGGTTGTTAGTTTTATCTACAGTAACAAAAATCGGTATGTATATTGTACTCCTCGAGCCGGACAACTTTCTAATTCACACTCAATAGCTAGGACCCACAGAAAGTCAGATATTTTTGTTTGAATGTAGTCATACTCCCTCTGAGCCTATGTCTGAGCCTTTGCCTGTCTGTGTGTGTGTGTGTGTGTGTGGGAGTGTGTGTTTGCAGGGGGAGGGGGTTAACCATTTCACTGCTGTGTGTCTGGCCAGCATAAAGAAAATACATTTCTTAAGCCTGGGATTTTTTAAATAAGTTTTTATTTTAATTTTTTATAAGTAAAGGCATATAGCCAGTTTAATTGTAGTGCATTGACAATAGTTTTATATAATTAGTTCATTAATTAAATTAACTTGGTCCATAAACTTGGTCTGAAAATTGGGTCCATAAATCAAACACACTTGCATATAATAATATTAAACTCGGTACACTCTCATTAGCCCAAACAACTTTAAGCCAGCCCAACAGGAAGTCGGTTGTTTCGGTCTGTATGTGAATGTTTTGCAAAACCAGCCTTTACATTTTTATTCCCCCCCTCTTAAGTAATTTTTAATTATTCCCACCAAACTTCTTCAAAATTATGAAAATATATTAAAGATACTAAATTGTGAACGGATATCGAATGGCGAGGGATTATGTCAAAAAAAGAATCAGGAAACGTCTCATATCTTCTAAAAATTTTATTATTCACCATTTATTTTCTATAAGACCAGTGTTGGGGGTAACGAGTTACAAAGTAACGAATTACAGTAACGATATTACTTTTTTGGGTAAGTAAAGTAATGCATTACACTGAAAATATTGGTAACTACACTACTTTACTATACTAAAGGAACGCGCTTTCCTGCGTTACCCAAGCCGTGTTTGCCTGTGTGGAGAGTTCCACCTAGTGGTGCGTGCGCGCCGTTGCCATAGAGACCGATTTGAGTGAAGGAGAGAGGGAAGTGGAGAGAGAGAGACGGGTTTCGGCAAATGGCAATATTCACATTACTTTCAGTTTATTGCTCGAAAGCACAAAAATATTTGAGTGAAATGTAGGCTATAGTAAACCCTAAGATTATTATTTGTGACATTAGAACAAAATATGTGGATATAAAAACATGTATATATAGGCTAAAGAACTAAATGAACGATCTCTATTTTCTAATTTCACTAAACATTTCATTAAGTTTCGTGGACATTTTATAAAACATGGATCTTAGGCTCATTTTGTAAACATAAATAACTGATTTAGATGCGCAAACTGGGTGCCGTTGCGGAGATGTAGGCTACATGTTCGGTGCAGGTTCGGCTTCTTGTCGTTCATCCTCGGATGCGGCATCGTGTGCGCTGTTTGCCGCGCGCACCTTTCCGCTCGTTCGGACGCGTCAAGTAAAAACAAGGCTCGAAAGTCTTGGATAACACAAAACGAAATGAACAGGATTGTTGCAGGGTTCATTGTAGAAGACATGCTTCCCCTGTCGACCATTAATCCCCCAGGTTTAGAAAAATACATTTTAAATTAGGATTAAGAATTTTATGGGATAAAGTGACCTTTATTTTATTATTTTTCATTGACATCTTTTATTTTTTTTTTAATTATTATTATTACCATGAGTCGAATAAAAAGCTGGTTTTGTTCTCAGGAGAAGAGTTTTATTCTCCCAGCCTGTTTTGAAACTTCTGTGTTAAACACCATTTTAAAATTTTGAATTTTGAACCCCATTTTGTTTGTGAATTTTACAGTGCGGCATATTTATTTGTGCAGACAGGGATATTGTTCTTTCATGTCATTTTGTATACATTTTTACAATAAAGTGATGATAGGGCAAAAACTGATATGATGTTTGTCCATGTAGGCTACACGGTAAATTAAGAAACGGGAAAGTAAAGTAATAAGTAGTGAAGTTACTTTTCCAATGCAGTAACTAGTAAAGTAATCTCATTACAATTTACAGAAGTAACTTGTAACTAGTAACTAATTACTTTTTTTGAGTAACTACACTGTATAAGACTATACCAATATTGGAACTATAGGCATTTTATTCATTTTTTTAAATTTAAGAATTATGTTTAAGTTTAAAAACAGACAGAATGGTTTAGTCAAAAGAGAAAAAAATCATTCATAGTGCTATACTGCCCTCTTGTGTTCAAATTAGAACTATTGGATCAATATCCTAACATTGATTAGGTAATACAGTAGGATTGGGGCCTTAAAAATCGCTAACTTAAAAAGTGAAAGTAACGGACGTGCACACAAGACCAGGCTTGGGAGGGTTACTTTAAAAATGTTTTCCGATACAGTTACAAATTTTTTCATAAAAAAGGGTCCCACTTTATATTAAGTGGCTTTAAGTACTTTTTCAAAAAGTAACTACAATCTGATTACTACTTTTTTTGATGTAACTCACTGGATTTTTGTATCCTGATTACATAATGCCGTTACATGTATTCTGTTGCTCCCACAAGACATTAGTCTGAATATTTTCCTGTATGAACAAAATGGAGTTTCCATTGTTTGCACACACACAGAGTTCGATCGCGCCTCTCTCGTGACTGTGTGTGCGTGTCATGTGTTCTAGGCTGTGTGCATGCACTTCTGAAGCTGCTCAGAAAATAATAAAATGCCATGCGGAGGACTAACGCAAAATGTGTGAGAAAATCCATTTGATTGTAGTTTAAGTGAGAAATAATTTCAGTGCTCTGGTCAACAGCTGTAGAGTGAAAACTGGTGAGTGCAGTATACAGCTTTCACAGAAAGAGAATGATGTGAGCACGTACGATTGGCAGTGAGTCCTGTGTGTGGACAAAATAGCTCAATAAGAGTAATAAAATACATGTGAAAAAATCACATCATAATGTTTTAAAGAAGAGTGGTTTGATTAAAGGACAAGTTCGGTATTTTACAATTAAAGCCCTGTTTTAAGATCATCCCTGATGAAATAGAATAGTTAAGATTGTTTTTGAGACAAATGCTCCTGTCACGAGAATTTTAGGTTTCTGTGTTAGCACCCCCCCACCTTTATAATGAAACCATAGGTGCACTCGAACAATCATTCATAAAAACGCATAAAACTTTAGTTTACAAAGACGTGAAACTTACCGAGTGGTCTGGGGTGTTCACTGATATGCTCACACAAAAATCGCTGCAAAAGATGCTTTTCCAACAGATTTTATCATCGTTTTTGTCCAAGTCTATTTTCTTCCTGTTTTTGGTTGAAGTCCACATTAGTCAATTGTTGAGTTTGCGTGCGCGATCCTTAGTTATCTAGTTACCAATGATTGCGCACGTGAACTCGACAATTGACTAATATGGACTTCAACCGAAAACAGGAAGAAAATGGACTTGGACAAAAACTACGATAAAACCTGTTGGAAAAGCATCTTTTGCAGCGATTTTTGTGTGAGCATATCAGTGAACACCCGGTGAGTTTCACGTCTTTGTAAACTAAAGTTGTATGCGTTTTTATGAATGATTGTTCGAGTGCACCTATGCTTTCATTATAAAGGTGGGGGGGTGCTAACACAGAAACCTAAAATTCTCGTGACAGGAGCATTTGTCTCAAAAACAATCTTAACTATTCTATTTCATCAGGGATGATCTTAAAACAGGGCTTTAATTGTAAAATACCGAACTTGTCCTTTAAAGTGGTGTAAATATACCCGATCCGGCAAAGATGGCAGTATCGGAGCTGATACCGATCCTGAGTATCGGATCGGCGCATCCCTAAATACTATAATGTAAACACAGTACAGATGTAGACCTGGATGTACACCTGACCTTTCAGAAGGTTGCTCACGCATACTTTGTGGTTAAAATGTGCCCTCAATGTGCACTTTTGCAGAGCCTTCACTGATGCAAGCTCTTCAGCACACTTCTTTTTGACAGTCAAAGCGGGGGTTATGTTTTTGCACGTCATGTAGAATAACCCTAAAAGCACCAAGGAGGCGGTGCCACCGGCTTTATATATATATATATATATATATATATATATATATATATATATATATATATATATATATATATATATATATATATATATATCAGAGTTTCCGCTAGAAAAAAATGGTGCCGGTCAAAGTGACCGGCAGAGGTTTAGTTTAACGGACATTTTGATGATAAGCCGGTCAAATACCGTCTCTTAATTAGTCAAGTTGAGGAAAACTGGAGGCAGGCTAGTAACTTAAAAAATGACATAATCAGGCCGTATAGAATGCAACATGTTTAACCATGAAAACATGAACGTCCGTACAATATCTGAATAGTAGTTTTTAAGCGAACTTAATTATATACTGTAGTAGCGTCTAACATTTAAATTGGCCACCATGAAATGACTCCTTGTCAAATTAATTACAAACAAATGACTGGGCCTATAACACTGTCTTGCGTAATTTTAGGCTTTTTACGATGTTTTGCAGTGCTGAAATGTGCAGCTGCCGACTTAAAATCAAAACTTCGCAGTGTCTCCCCACAACTTGCAATGCGCATAAGCCGCGTAACCTTGTTCTCGACTTCGCTGCTTTCACCTTGATCCGATTCTGCAGTGAGAACCCTCTCTCTGCTGGAACACTCGAGACAGGGATTACACAGGCTATCTTGGCGAGCTTGGTCCACTCTGGATAGATTTCGTTGAAATCGCATATGAGGACTTTCGCAGATTCGCAGCAGAGCATAGTGGAGCGTGAGCGGATCTTGGACAGAGCGCAGAGCGGCATTTTTAAAAGGACGGAGCGTCGGCATATTTCACGCTCTGCTCCGCTCACACCAAGAGAAAACTCCACGTCCCCACCTGACTAAATTTGCTTGCATTGTATTCAGTATCCCCAAGCGAGTCTGCGAGCGCAGAAAGGGTTTTCTCCGCTGCTGCCTTGCAACCACCGCATGTGTCTGAAGCCTCAGACATTGTCCAAACTCGTGTTCTTGAAGGTGAACTCAAAAGAACTGTAGGCTAGGTAAGGAAAGCATTTTTTTTCTTTTTTTAAGTTTGAGACAATTTAAATTGTCATCCACGTGCTCTCTGCGCAAAAAAAATCTGTTAAATATAGGCGTCTGGCCTTAATAGTTAATTTACCATTACCAAAATGTATTTAATTTAACACGTTGATGTTGATGTTATTTTTATTTATATAATAAATGAAAATTCTTTATTTAAAAATTCGCCCATTGATTCGTTTAATTTTACAGTTTTTTTGTGTGTACAGATGATATAAGCCAATTTAAATTTTAATATTGCGCGCTGCGCAAAAATCAGTTAGGCTTATCAAAATCTGGCCTAACAATTAATTAGCCTACTTTTAAACATTTATGTAGGCCTATGTATATATATATTTTATAATTTTGTTCATATTTTTATTAGGCCCATTTATTCGTTTAATTTTACAGCAGTTTGTGTGTACAACGGTTATAAGCCCATTTACATTTTTATCGTGTGCGTTAGGCAAAAGTTCAGTTATCAAAATGCTGGCCTATAATTTACTTTTAAAACTTTTATGTGTATTTTTGTTTATATAATTTTTATTCATATTACTAGGCCCATTTATTCGTTTAATTTTACAGGACTTTTTGTGCTACATTCCTGTTCTTGCTAGTTCTAAATTGTAATTTGAAATGAAACATTTCTGTTTGGAAAATGTTGTTGTTGGTCTTTAGTTCTTTGTAAGGTAAGACTGTGGTCTAACCTAAAAGTGAAATAAAAATACATGCAGATTTCTTTCGTTTTTTGGAGCGAGCGGGGGCGATTTGAGTGGAGCGCGAAGCAAACTGCGTTGAGCGCTGAACTGGGAGCCTTTATGAACATTCTGTGAAGCAGCGCCGGGAACAGTGATTTGATTATTGATTATACGAGGTTGAACTGGCCGTGTGACAGAGCGGGCATAAAATGGACACGAGCGCGAGTAATAACGTGGAGCGTTATTAACCAATTGATCCAAATATAAGGCGCTCCGGGCCATATGTGCCGTCTTTAACAACATTCAAACGGTAGAGCCTGTTCCTTTAACATAGCCAAATGTCGGTGTATTTTTGCTTAATACATTTTAGGCTTATTCTCTAATTCAGATTGTGGCAAGGGGCGGGATTATTAGGCAATTTTAATCGGACAATTTGACCGGAGAGATTTTATTTTGTCGGACATTTAATTTTTTTCCCGGCCAATGTCCGGTAATTACCGGACAACGGAAACCCTGATATATATATAAATATAGCTGCGAGCAGCGATTGCGGGCCAAAGCCGGCGGTACCGCCATCCCGGTGCCTTTAGGTAACTAAAGGCACCGGGGTTGCGGTGCCACCGGCTTGGGCCCGCAATCGCTGCTCGCAGCTATATTTATTATTAGGGCCCAAGCCCTGAAAGGGCGAAGGCCCTATTGTTTTCCTTAGGATTATTAGGGCCCAAGCCCTGAAAGGGCGAAGGCCCTATTGTTTTCCTTAGGATTATTTTTTTTTTTTTTTTTTTTTTTTTCTAACGACTATCCGGGCACTTTTGGGGCCCTTAACATGCTCAAAAACTCTTGAAACTTTGCACACAGGTCAGAACCCGCGGCCATCAGAGCCGAGCTGAAGCTGGTACCCGGGCGTGGCAGGGCGGCTCGTCAGCGCCCCCTGGAACAGGGTCTGAACACTTTGTCCATAAATCAAACACGCTTGCATGTAATAATATGAAACTCGGTACACATGTCGATCTCATCGTTTCATATATTCATCGCACTTTTACTTTTTACCCCAGCCCAACAGGAAGTCAGATATTTATGGGTTTTTTTTAAATGCTTGCAATGGAATTTAATGTACTCCTCCTAGAGCATTCATCCGCATGGAACGAAACTCGGTCAGCCTGAAGTCAAGACATAGACGATCAAAAATTGCGAGGGGATTTTTGATATCTCGAACGGTTTGGCTGTGGCGAGGAAACAAAATTATGGTGAGAAACGTGAAACAGGAAGTGTGTCCTAACTTCAGCATACATTAACTGATCTTGATGAAACTTCAGGAGTGTGTTCGCCGTAAGAGGACGATCACATGGATGTGACTATTGTGTGTCAAAGTTATAGCGCCACCAACTGGCAGCAGGAAGTGTGTCACTTTCAAAATGCTTTGAAATCACCCTCTTATTTTAACCCGATTTGCTTCAAACTTCATCTGTATAATGTAAACATACGGCAGATGTAGACCTGTGAATGGATTCTTAATATCTTTGAAACTGTTGCCGTGGTGACGCATCAAACTTTACCATTCTTTTAGGATGCTTTTGAGACCCTTAGCATGCTTCAAATTGCATGAAACTCCTCAGACACATCACATTTATTAGCCAGTAGACATGTGCAAAGTTTCAGAAACGGGCGTGGTGAGGGCTCAGTAGCGCCACCTTTTGACAAAAGTTGGGTTGTTAGTTTTATCTACAGTTACAAAAATCAGTATGTATATTGTACTCCTCGAGCCGGACAACTTTCTAATTGACACTCTTTAACTAGGACCCACAGAAAGTAAGATATGTTTGTTTGAATCTGGTCATGCTCCCTTTGAGCCTACATCTCTCTCTCTCTGTGTGTGTGTGTTAGTAGGGGGAGGGGCTTAACTTAACCATTTCAGTGCTGTGTGTTTTTTTCTGCTGTGTAATTTCTTAATACATTTCTTAAGCCTGGTATGTTTTAAATAAGTTTTTATTTTAATTTTTATAAGTGAAGGCATAATATAACCAGTTAAATTGTAGTGCATTGACAATAGTTTTATATAATTAGTTTATTAATTAAATTAACTTGGTCCATAAACTTGGTCCAGCTGCGAGACTGACAGGTCTGACTGTCTGACACTGGCCAATCGGAATCAAGAGCGGGGAAGCGGCCGCTCCCATAGGCAGTATCTCCCCGCCCTGTGGAGGCATTCCGCCGGTCTCGTGAAGTTTCTCGCCGGTCTCGTCTCTGAGACCCCTACACCTGGTATTAAAATGCGATCTGTATCCAGATAAGTTATCCGGATAATAAAAAAGAAATATCAATGCAAGGTATTACGTTGTGATCGGATTGTGATCGATTTGCCTGACCATCTGGAGGTAGTCTGGCTCGCATTGTGTTCGGATCTTTACGTGTAAACGCAATCTGGTTGTTGATATCACACATGTATATTTTACTCCTCCCAAAAATGCTAAAAAATAAACGAGTGAGAGCGTTTACAGGCTATGTTATAGTCAGAGATGACGGCGCTACTGCGACACGCATCACCGCCGCAGATGAGCAGCAGCTGAGCGTCAAACCAACGTGCAAACATCGCAAATAAAAGTGAAAGTAAGTCAGAGACGCTTAATCATCTACACATTCATCTTCAAGTAAAGAAAGAAATTATCTCTTGACTCTTACAAGGGCTGTTGCCACTCTCTCTTATTGATGTCTATTGATGAAATTAGATGATGATCAATAAAATGCATGCTAATATCTGTAATAAACAACCGACAAAATTACTGTATGATGGTGTAAATAAAGAATCAGTCCAGCATCGCCATGTCAGTGTGTATTGATTCATCATTGTCTCTTCATAGTTTGCAAGAGACATTTAATAAACTGAGCGTATTTGATAAACTGAGCGTAGCCTATTCATCTGTTAATATAACCTCATTCTTTTTAATGATCAGAAGAACGCGTATCGACTACCGTTACAGTACAATATGTCCTAACTACACACGACGCCGCGACACGGGATAAAAGGTATCTTTTCCATGTAAATCAGAGTTTTTGTCCTAACCAGACGCGACGGCGACATGCGAAGTTTCTAATTTAGAAACGGTTCCTATTTCTGCGATGTCGCGGCTGACAGAATGAAGAAATTACACTGGTTATGAGTACACATTATTTATTTTTAGTTAAAAATAGGTCACTGTGCCACAAGCCATAACGGATAATTTACCTCAGATTTTGAAAGCATGTAATATTATAGTGTTCAAAATGAATTCTATGCAAACATACGACTGTATTTCATAACAACGACAATAACTTGAGGCAGATGCCACCAAATGTGTTAAAATAAATGAATTATTTGCTGGACTTAAGTGAAAAGGATAGCCATTTAATGACCATAGCACATAGTTGATGTGAAAAAAGGAGTATTTTGCATATAAATATGCACATAAATACATATTTTTTCAATTTGTCTCCCTGAAAGTGCCTGGCAGAAGCCTATACTGTCTGTGTCATAAATGTGAACATAATATTATCTACTGTCTGTGTCATAAATGTGAACATAATATTGTAACAGAATATTCTTATGCTATATTATATAAACTATATTTCATGAGGTGAAACATCACTACCAGGAGCTACAGAATATATATTTCTGTAGGTCCTCACCGTGATGTTGCACTTCATGAAATATATGTAGTATAGCCTAAGAATATTCTATTAAAATATTAAGTGACACATAAATTCAGACCAGTTATTTACAATAAAGCCTTATAAAATCATTTCCATTCCCTTTGTTTATTATTTTAATAGTTTTTTCTTGGTTTTGATAGTAAATAAAATCTAATCAGTAATTTTACATGCAGATTAATGCACGTATAGATTAATGCACGTGTGTGTGTGTTTGCATAGTGGGCCGGTCTGGATGAAGTGTCCAGGGCTGATTTTTTTTGTCCCAGTCCAGCCCTGAATGGCAATATTCACATTACTTTCAGTTTATTGCTCGAAAGTACACAAATATTTGAGTGAAATGTAGGCTATAGTAAACCCTAAGATTATTATTTGTGACATTAGAACAAAATATGTGGATATAAAAACATGTATATAGGCTAAAGAACTAAATGAATGATCTCTATTTTCTAATTTCACGACGTCCACACAAGACCAGGCTTGGGAGGGTTACTTTAAAAAATGTATTCCGATACAGTTACAACTTATTTCATAAAAAAGGGTCCCACTTTATATTAATTGGCTTTAAGTACTTTATACTTTTTCAAAAAGTAACTACAATCTGATTACTTTTTTTGATGTAACTCACTGTAATAATATACAGTTACTGGATTTTTGTTTCCTGATTACATAATGCTGTTACATGTATTCTGTTGCTCCCACAAGACATTAGTCTGAATATTTTCCTGTATGAACAAAATGGAGTTTCCATTGTTCACACACAAACACACACAGAGTTCGATCGCGCCTCTCTCGTGACTGTGTGTGCGTGTCATGTGTTCTAGGCTGTGTGCATGCACTTCTGAAGCTGCTCAGAAAATAATAAAATGCCATGCAGAGGACTAATGCAAAATGTGTGGGAAAATCCATTTGATTGTAGTTTAAGTGAGAAATAATTTCAGTGCTCTGGTCAATAGCTGTAGAGTGAAAACTGGTGAATGCAGTATACAGCTTTCACAGAAAGAGAATGATGTGAGCACGTACGATTGGCAGTGAATCTTTTATGCGGACAAAATAGCTCAATAAGAGTAACAAAATACATGTGGAAAAAATCACATCGTAATGTTTTAAAGAAGAGTGGTTTGATTAAAGTGGTGTAAATATACCCGATCCGGCAAAGATGGCAGTATCGGAGCTGATAACGATCCTGAGTATCGGATCGGCGCATCCCTACATACTATAATGTAAACACAGTACAGATGTAGACCTTGATGTACACCTGACCTTTCAGAAGGTTGCTCATGCATACTTTGAGGTTAAAATGTGCCCTCAATGTGCACTTTTGCAGAGCCTTCACTGATGCAAGCTCTTCAGCACACTTCTTTTTGACAGTCAAAGCGGGGGTTACGTTTTTGCACGTCATGTAGAATAACCCTAAAAGCACCAAGGGTGCGGTGCCACCGGCTTTATATATATATATATATATATATATATATATATATATATATATATATATATATATATATATATAAATATAGCTGCGAGCAGCGATTGCGGGCCAAAGCCGGCGGTACCGCCATCCCGGTGCCTTTAGGTAACTAAAGGCACCGGGGTTGCGGTGCCACCGGCTTGGGCCCGCAATCGCTGCTCGCAGCTATATTTATATATATATATATATATATATATATATATATATTTATTATTTTTTTTTTTTTTTTTTTTTTTTCTAACGACTATCCGGGCACTTTTGGGGCCCTTAACATGCTCAAAAACTCTTGAAACTTTGCACACAGGTCAGAACCCGCGCCCATCAGAGCCGGGCTGAAGCTGGTACCCGGGCGTGGCAGGGCGGCTCGTCAGCGCCCCCTGGAACAGGGTCTGAACACTTTGTCCATAAATCAAACACGCTTGCATGTAATAATATGAAACTCGGTACACATGTCAATCTCATCGTTTCATATATTCATCGCACTTTTACTTTTTACCCCAGCCCAACAGGAAGTCAGATATTTACGGTTGTTTTTAAAATGCTTGCAATGGAATTTAATGTACTCCTCCTAGAGCATTCATCCGCATGGAACGAAACTCGGTCAGCCTGAAGTCAAGACATAGACGATCAAAAATTGCGAGGGGATTTTTGATATCTCGAACGGTTTGGCTGTGGCGAGGAAACAAAATTATGGTGAGAAACGTGAAACAGGAAGTGTGTCCTAACTTCAGCATACATTAACTGATCTTGATGAAACTTCAGGAGTGTGTTCGCCGTAAGAGGACGATCACATGGATGTGACTATTGTGTGTCAAAGTTATAGCGCCACCAACTGGCAGCAGGAAGTGTGTCACTTTCAAAATGCTTTGAAATCACCCTCTTATTTTAACCCGATTTGCTTCAAACTTCATCTGTATAATGTAAACATACGGCAGATGTAGACCTGTGAATGGATTCTTAATATCTTTGAAACTGTTGCCGTGGTGACGCATCAAACTTTACCATTCTTTTAGGATGCTTTTGAGACCCTTAGCATGCTTCAAATTGCATGAAACTCCTCAGACACATCACATTTATTAGCCAGTAGACATGTGCAAAGTTTCAGAAACGGGCGTGGTGAGGGCTCAGTAGCGCCACCTTTTGACAAAAGTTGGGTTGTTAGTTTTATCTACAGTTACAAAAATCAGTATGTATATTGTACTCCTCGAGCCGGACAACTTTCTAATTGACACTCTTTAACTAGGACCCACAGAAAGTAAGATATGTTTGTTTGAATCTGGTCATGCTCCCTTTGAGCCTACATCTCTGTCTCTCTCTGTGTGTGTGTGTTAGTAGGGGGAGGGGCTTAACTTAACCATTTCAGTGCTGTGTGTTTTTTTCTGCTGTGTAATTTCTTAATACATTTCTTAAGCCTGGTATGTTTTAAATAAGTTTTTATTTTAATTTTTATAAGTGAAGGCATAATATAACCAGTTAAATTGTAGTGCATTGACAATAGTTTTATATAATTAGTTTATTAATTAAATTAACTTGGTCCATAAACTTGGTCCAGCTGCGAGACTGACAGGTCTGACTGTCTGACACTGGCCAATCGGAATCAAGAGTGGAGAAGCGGCCGCTCCCATAGGCAGTATAGTATCTCCCCGCCCTGTGGAGGCATTCCGCCGGTCTCGTGAAGTTTCTCGCCGGTCTCGTCTCTGAGACCCCTACACCTGGTATTAAAATGCGATCTGTATCCAGATAAGTTATCCGGATAATAAAAAAGAAATATCAATGCAAGGTATTACGTTGTGATCGGATTGTGATCGATTTGCCTGACCATCTGGAGGTAGTCTGGCTCGCATTGTGTTCGGATCTTTACGTGTAAACGCAATCTGGTTGTTGATATCACACATGTATATTTTACTCCTCCCAAAAATGCTAAAAAATAAACGAGTGAGAGCGTTTACAGGCTGTTATAGTCAGACATGACGGCGCTACTGCGACACGCATCACCACCGCAGATAAGCAGCAGCTGAGCGTCAAACCAACGTGCAAACATTGCAAATAAAAGTGAACGTAAGTCAGAGACGCTTAATCATCTACACAATCATCTTCAAGTAAAGAAAGAAATGATCTCTTGACTCTTACAAGGGCTGTTGCCACTCTCTCTTATTGATGTCTATTGATGAAATTAGCTGATGATCAATAAAATGCATGCTAATATCTGTAATAAACAACCGACAAAATTACTGTATGATGTGGTGTAAATAAAGAATCAGTCCAGCATCGCCATGTCAGTGTGTATTGATTCATCATTGTCTCTTCATAGTTTGCAAGAGACATTTAATAAACTGAGCGTATTTGATAAACTGAGCGTAGCCTATTCATCTGTCAATATAACCTCATTCTTTTTAATGATCAGAAGAACGCGTATCGACTACCGTTACAGTACAATATGTCCTAACTACACACGACGCCGCGACACGCGATAAAAGGTATCTTTTCCATGTAAATCAGAGTTTTTGTCCTAACCAGACGCGACGGCGACATGCGAAGTTTCTAATTTAGAAACGGTTCCTATTTCTGCGATGTCGCGGCTGACAGAATGAAGAAATTACACTGGTTATGAGTACACATTATTTATTTTTAGTTAAAAATAGGTCACTGTGCCACAAGCCATAACGGATAATTTACCTCAGATTTTGAAAGCATGTAATATTATAGTGTTCAAAATGAATTCTATGCAAACATACGACTGTATTTCATAACAACGACAATAACTTGAGGCAGATGCCACCAATTGTGTTAAAATAAATGAATTATTTGCTGGACTTAAGTGAAAAGGATAGCCATTTAATGACCATAGCACATAGTTGATGTGAAAAAAGGAGTATTTTGCATATAAATATGCACATAAATACATATTTTTTCAATTTGTCTCCCTGAAAGTGCCTGGCAGAAGCCTATACTGTCTGTGTCATAAATGTGAACATAATATTATCTACTGTCTGTGTCATAAATGTGAACATAATATTGTAACAGAATATTCTTATGCTATATTATATAAACTATATTTCATGAGGTGAAACATCACTGCCAGGAGCTACAGAATATATATTTCTGTAGGTCCTCACCGTGATGTTGCACTTCATGAAATATATGTAGTATAGCCTAAGAATATTCTATTAAAATATTAAGTGGCACATAAATTCAGACCAGTTATTTACAATAAAGCCTTATAAAATCATTTCCATTCCCTTTGTTTATTATTTTAATAGTTTTTTCTTGGTTTTGATAGTAAATAAAATCTAATCAGTAATTTTACATGCAGATTAATGCACGTATAGATTAATGCACGTGTGTGTGTGTCTGCATAGTGGGCCGGTCTGGATGAATTGTCCAGGGCTGATTTTTTGTCCCAGTCCAGCCCTGAATGGCAATATTCACATTACTTTCAATTTATTGCTCGAAAGTACAAAAATATTTGAGTGAAATGTAGGCTATAGTAAACCCTAAGATTATTATTTGTGACATTAGAACAAAATATGTGGATATAAAAACATGTATATTGGCTAAAGAACTAAATGAACGATCTCTATTTTCTAATTTCACGACGTCCACACAAGACCAGGCTTGGGAGGGTTACTTTAAAAAATGTATTCCGATACAGTTACAAATTATTTCATAAAAAAGGGTCCCACTTTATATTAATTGGCTTTAAGTACTTTATACTTTTTCAAAAAGTAACTACAATCTGATTACTTTTTCTGATGTAACTCACTGTAATAATATACAGTTACTGGATTTTTGTTTCCTGATTACATAATGCTGTTACATGTATTCTGTTGCTCCCACAAGACATTAGTCTGAATATTTTCCTGTATGAACAAAATGGAGTTTCCATTGTTCACACACAAACACACACAGAGTTCGATCGCGCCTCTCTCGTGACTGTGTGTGCGTGTCATGTGTTCTAGGCTGTGTGCATGCACTTCTGAAGCTGCTCAGAAAATAATAAAATGCCATGCAGAGGACTAATGCAAAATGTGTGGGAAAATCCATTTGATTGTAGTTTAAGTGAGAAATAATTTCAGTGCTCTGGTCAATAGCTGTAGAGTGAAAACTGTGAATGCAGTATACAGCTTTCACAGAAAGAGAATGATGTGAGCACGTACGATTGGCAGTGAATCTTTTATGCGGACAAAATAGCTCAATAAGAGTAACAAAATACATGTGGAAAAAATCACATCGTAACGTTTTAAAGAAGAGTGGTTTGATTAAAGTGGTGTAAATATACCCGATCCGGCAAAGATGGCAGTATCGGAGCTGATAACGATCCTGAGTATCGGATCGGCGCATCCCTACATACTATAATGTAAACACAGTACAGATGTAGACCTTGATGTACACCTGACCTTTCAGAAGGTTGCTCATGCATACTTTGTGGTTAAAATGTGCCCTCGATCCGCACTTTTGCAGAGCCTTCACTGCTGCAAGCTCTTCAGCACACTTCTTTTTGACAGTCAAAGCGGGGGTTACGTTTTTGCACGTCATGTAGAATAACCCTAAAAGCACCAAGGGTGCGGTGCCACCAGCTTTATATATATATATATATATATATATATATATATATATATATATAAAAATATAGCTGCGAGCAGCGATTGCGGGCCAAAGCCGGCGGTACCGCCATCCCGGTGCCTTTAGGTAACTAAAGGCACCGGGGTTGCGGTGCCACCGGCTTGGGCCCGCAATCGCTGCTCGCAGCTATATTTAGGGCCCAAGCCCTGAAAGGGCGTGGCAGGGCGGCTCGTCAGCGCCCCCTGGAACAGGGTCTGAACACTTTGTCCATAAATCAAACACGCTTGCATGTAATAATATGAAACTCGGTACACATGTCGATCTCATCGTTTCATATATTCATCGCACTTTTACTTTTTACCCCAGCCCAACAGGAAGTCAGATATTTACGTTTTTTTTTTAAATGCTTGCAATGGAATTTAATGTACTCCTCCTAGAGCATTCATCCGCATGGAACGAAACTCGGTCAGCCTGAAGTCAAGACATAGACGATCAAAAATTGCGAGGGGATTTTTGATATCTTGAACGGTTTGGCTGTGGCGAGGAAACAAAATTATGGTGAGAAACGTGAAACAGGAAGTGTGTCCTAACTTCAGCATACATTAACTGATCTTGATGAAACTTCAGGAGTGTGTTCGCCGTAAGAGGACGATCACATGGATGTGACTATTGTGTGTCAAAGTTATAGCGCCACCAACTGGCAGCAGGAAGTGTGTCACTTTCAAAATGCTTTGAAATCACCCTCTTATTTTAACCCGATTTGCTTCAAACTTCATCTGTATAATGTAAACATACGGCAGATGTAGACCTGTGAATGGATTCTTAATATCTTTGAAACTGTTGCCATGGTGACGCATCAAACTTTACCATTCTTTTAGGATGCTTTTGAGACCCTTAGCATGCTTCAAATTGCATGAAACTCCTCAGACACATCACATTTATTAGCCAGTAGACATGTGCAAAGTTTCAGAAACGGGCGTGGTGAGGGCTCAGTAGCGCCACCTTTTGACAAAAGTTGGGTTGTTAGTTTTATCTACAGTTACAAAAATCAGTATGTATATTGTACTCCTCGAGCCGGACAACTTTCTAATTGACACTCTTTAACTAGGACCCACAGAAAGTAAGATATGTTTGTTTGAATCTGGTCATGCTCCCTTTGAGCCTACATCTCTGTCTCTCTCTGTGTGTGTGTTAGTAGGGGGAGGGGCTTAACTTAACCATTTCAGTGCTGTGTGTTTTTTTCTGCTGTGTAATTTCTTAATACATTTCTTAAGCCTGGTATGTTTTAAATAAGTTTTTATTTTAATTTTTATAAGTGAAGGCATAATATAACCAGTTAAATTGTAGTGCATTGACAATAGTTTTATATAATTAGTTTATTAATTAAATTAACTTGGTCCATAAACTTGGTCCAGCTGCGAGACTGACAGGTCTGACTGTCTGACACTGGCCAATCGGAATCAAGAGCGGAGAAGCGGCCGCTCCCATAGGCAGTATAGTATCTCCCCGCCCTGTGGAGGCATTCCGCCGGTCTCGTGAAGTTTCTCGCCGGTCTCGTCTCTGAGACCCCTACACCTGGTATTAAAATGCGATCTGTATCCAGATAAGTTATCCGGATAATAAAAAAGAAATATCAATGCAAGGTATTACGTTGTGATCGGATTGTGATCGATTTGCCTGACCATCTGGAGGTAGTCTGGCTCGCATTGTGTTCGGATCTTTACACGTAAACGCAATCTGGTTGTTGATATCACACATGTATATTTTACTCCTCCCAAAAATGCTAAAAAATAAACGAGTGAGAGCGTTTACAGGCGCTACTGCGACACGCATCACCGCCGCAGATGAGCAGCAGCTGAGCGTCAAACCAACGTGCAAACATGCAAATAAAAGTGAAAGTAAGTCAGAGACGCTTAATCATCTACACAATCATCTTCAAGTAAAGAAAGAAATGATCTCTTGACTCTTACAAGGGCTGTTGCCACTCTCTCTTATTGATGTCTATTGATGAAATTAGCTGATGATCAATAAAATGCATGCTAATATCTGTAATAAACAACCGACAAAATTACTGTATGATGGTGTAAATAAAGAATCAGTCCAGCATCGCCATGTCAGTGTGTATTGATTCATCATTGTCTCTTCATAGTTTGCAAGAGACATTTAATAAACTGAGCGTATTTGATAAACTGAGCGTAGCCTATTCATCTGTCAATATAACCTCATTCTTTTTAATGATCAGAAGAAAGCGTATCGACTACCGTTACAGTAGGCTACAATATGTCCTAACTACACACGACGCCGCGAGTTTTTGTCCTAACCAGACGCGACGGCGACATGCGAAGTTTCTAATTTAGAAACGGTTCCTATTTCTGCGATGTCGCGGCTGACAGAATGAAGAAATTACACTGGTTATGAGTACACATTATTTATTTTTAGTTAAAAAGGTCACTGTGCCACAAGCCATAACGGATAATTTACCTCAGATTTTGAAAGCATGTAATATTATAGTGTTCAAAATGAATTCTATGCAAACATACGACTGTATTTCATAACAACGACAATAACTTGAGGCAGATGCCACCAAATGTGTTAAAATAAATGAATTATTTGCTGGACTTAAGTGAAAAGGATAGCCATTTAATGACCATAGCACATAGTTGATGTGAAAAAAGGAGTATTTTGCATATAAATATGCACATAAATACATATTTTTTCAATTTGTCTCCCTGAAAGTGCCTGGCAGAAGCCTATACTGTCTGTGTCATAAATGTGAACATAATATTATCTACTTTCTGTGTCATAAATGTGAACATAATATTGTAACAGAATATTCTTATGCTATATTATATAAACTATATTTCATGAGGTGAAACATCACTGCCAGGAGCTACAGAATATATATTTCTGTAGGTCCTCACCGTGATGTTGCACTTCATGAAATATATGTAGAATATTCTATTAAAATATTAAGTGGCACATAAATTCAGACCAGTTATTTACAATAAAGCCTTATAAAATCATTTCCATTCCCTTTGTTTATTATTTTAATAGTTTTTTCTTGGTTTTAAATGAAATCTAATCAGTAATTTTACATGCAGATTAATGCACGTATAGATTAATGCACGTGTGTGTGTGTTTGCATAGTGGGCCGGTCTGGATGAAGTGTCCAGGGCTGATTTTTTGTCCCAGTCCAGCCCTGAATGGCAATATTCACATTACTTTCAGTTTATTGCTCGAAAGTACAAAAATATTTGAGTGAAATGTAGGCTATAGTAAACCCTAAAATTATTATTTGTGACATTAGAACAAAATATGTGGATATAAATACATGTATATAGGCTAAAGAACTAAATGAACGATCTCTATTTTCTAATTTCACGACGTCCACACAAGACCAGGCTTGGGAGGGTTACTTTAAAAAATGTATTCCGATACAGTTACAAATTATTTCATAAAAAAGAGTCCCACTTTATATTAATTGGCTTTAAGTACTTTATACTTTTTCAAAAAGTAACTACAATCTGATTACTTTTTTTGATGTAACTCACTGTAATAATATACAGTTACTGGATTTTTGTTTCCTGATTACATAATGCTGTTACATGTATTCTGTTGCTCCCACAAGACATTAGTCTGAATATTTTCCTGTATGAACAAAATGGAGTTTCCATTGTTCACACACAAACACACACAGAGTTCGATCGCGCCTCTCTCGTGACTGTGTGTGCGTGTCATGTGTTCTAGGCTGTGTGCATGCACTTCTGAAGCTGCTCAGAAAATAATAAAATGCCATGCAGAGGACTAATGCAAAATGTGTGGGAAAATCCATTTGATTGTAGTTTAAGTGAGAAATAATTTCAGTGCTCTGGTCAATAGCTGTAGAGTGAAAACTGGTGAATGCAGTATACAGCTTTCACAGAAAGAGAATGATGTGAGCATGTACGATTGGCAGTGAATCTTTTATGCGGACAAAATAGATCAATAAGAGTAACAAAATACATGTGGAAAAAATCACATCGTAATGTTTTAAAGAAGAGTGGTTTGATTAAAGTGGTGTAAATATACCCGATCCGGCAAAGATGGCAGTATCGGAGCTGATAACGATCCTGAGTATCGGATCGGCGCATCCCTACATACAATAATGTAAACACAGTACAGATGTAGACCTTGATGTACACCTGACCTTTCAGAAGGTTGCCCATGCATACTTTGTGGTTAAAATGTGCCCTCGATCCGCACTTTTGCAGAGCCTTCACTGCTGCAAGCTCTTCAGCACACTTCTTTTTGACAGTCAAAGCGGGGGTTACGTTTTTGCACGTCATGTAGAATAACCCTAAAAGCACCAAGGGTGCGGTGCCACCGGCTTTATATATATATATATATATATATATATATATAAATATAGCTGCGAGCAGCGATTGCGGGCCAAAGCCGGCGGTACCGCCATCCCGGTGCCTTTAGGTAACTAAAGGCACCGGGGTTGCGGTGCCACCGGCTTGGGCCCGCAATCGCTGCTCGCAGCTATATATATATATATTTTTTTTTTTCTAACGACTATCCGGGCACTTTTGGGGCCCTTAACATGCTCAAAAACTCTTGAAACTTTGCACACAGGTCAGAACCCGCGGCCATCAGAGCCGGGCTGAAGCTGGTACCCGGGCGCGGCAGGGCGGCTCGTCAGCGCCCCCTGGAACAGGGTCTGAACACTTTGTCCATAAATCAAACACGCTTGCATGTAATAATATGAAACTCGGTACACATGTCAATCTCATCGTTTCATATATTCATCGCACTTTTACTTTTTACCCCAGCCCAACAGGAAGTCAGATATTTACGGTTGTTTTTAAAACGCTTGCAATGGAATTTAATGTACTCCTCCTAGAGCATTCATCCGCATGGAACGAAACTCGGTCAGCCTGAAGTCAAGACATAGACGATCAAAAATTGCGAGGGGATTTTTGATATCTCGAACGGTTTGGCTGTGGTGAGGAAACAAAATTATGGTGAGAAACGTGAAACAGGAAGTGTGTCCTAACTTCAGCATACATTAACCGATCTTGATGAAACTTCAGGAGTGTGTTCGCCGTAAGAGGACGATCACATGGATGTGACTATTGTGTGTCAAAGTTATAGCGCCACCAACTGGCAGCAGGAAGTGTGTCACTTTCAAAATGCTTTGAAATCACCCTCTTATTTTAACCCGATTTGCTTCAAACTTCATCTGTATAATGTAAACATACGGCAGATGTAGACCTGTGAATGGATTCTTAATATCTTTGAAACTGTTGCCATGGTGACGCATCAAACTTTACCATTCTTTTAGGATGCTTTTGAGACCCTTAGCATGCTTCAAATTGCATGAAACTCCTCAGACACATCACATTTATTAGCCAGTAGACATGTGCAAAGTTTCAGAAACGGGCGTGGTGAGGGCTCAGTAGCGCCACCTTTTGACAAAAGTTGGGTTGTTAGTTTTATCTACAGTTACAAAAATCAGTATGTATATTGTACTCCTCGAGCCGGACAACTTTCTAATTGACACTCTTTAACTAGGACCCACAGAAATTAAGATATGTTTGTTTGAATCTGGTCATGCTCCCTTTGAGCCTACATCTCTGTCTCTCTCTGTGTGTGTGTTAGTAGGGGGAGGGGCTTAACTTAACCATTTCAGTGCTGTGTGTTTTTTTCTGCTGTGTAATTTCTTAATACATTTCTTAAGCCTGGTATGTTTTAAATAAGTTTTTATTTTAATTTTTATAAGTGAAGGCATAATATAACCAGTTAAATTGTAGTGCATTGACAATAGTTTTATATAATTAGTTTATTAATTAAATTAACTTGGTCCATAAACTTGGTCCAGCTGCGAGACTGACAGGTCTGACTGTCTGACACTGGCCAATCGGAATCAAGAGCGGAGAAGCGGCCGCTCCCATAGGCAGTATAGTATCTCCCCGCCCTGTGGAGGCATTCCGCCGGTCTCGTGAAGTTTCTCGCCGGTCTCGTCTCTGAGACCCCTACACCTGGTATTAAAATGCGATCTGTATCCAGATAAGTTATCCGGATAATAAAAAAGAAATATCAATGCAAGGTATTACGTTGTGATCGGATTGTGATCGATTTGCCTGACCATCTGGAGGTAGTCTGGCTCGCATTGTGTTCGGATCTTTACGTGTAAACGCAATCTGGTTGTTGATATCACACATGTATATTTTACTCCTCCCAAAAATGCTAAAAAATAAACGAGTGAGAGCGTTTACAGGCTGTTATAGTCAGACATGACGGCGCTACTGCGACACGCATCACCGCCGCAGATGAGCAGCAGCTGAGCGTCAAACCAACGTGCAAACATCGCAAATAAAAGTGAAAGTAAGTCAGAGACGCTTAATCATCTACACAATCATCTTCAAGTAAAGAAAGAAATGATCTCTTGACTCTTACAAGGGCTGTTGCCACTCTCTCTTATTGATGTCTATTGATGAAATTAGCTGATGATCAATAAAATGCATGCTAATATCTGTAATAAACAACCGACAAAATTACTGTATGATGGTGTAAATAAAGAATCAGTCCAGCATCGCCATGTCAGTGTGTATTGATTCATCATTGTCTCTTCATAGTTTGCAAGAGACATTTAATAAACTGAGCGTATTTGATAAACTGAGCGTAGCCTATTCATCTGTCAATATAACCTCATTCTTTTTAATGATCAGAAGAACGCGTATCGACTACCGTTACAGTACAATATGTCCTAACTACACACGATGCCGTGACACGCGATAAAAGGTATCTTTTCCATGTAAATCAGAGTTTTTGTCCTAACCAGACGCGACGGCGACATGCGAAGTTTCTAATTTAGAAACGGTTCCTATTTCTGCGATGTCGCGGCTGACAGAATGAAGAAATTACACTGGTTATGAGTACACATTATTTATTTTTAGTTAAAAATAGGTCACTGTGCCACAAGCCATAACGGATAATTTACCTCAGATTTTGAAAGCATGTAATATTATAGTGTTCAAAATGAATTCTATGCAAACATACGACTGTATTTCATAACAACGACAATAACTTGAGGCAGATGCCACCAAATGTGTTAAAATAAATGAATTATTTGCTGGACTTAAGTGAAAAGGATAGCCATTTAATGACCATAGCACATAGTTGATGTGAAAAAAGGAGTATTTTGCATATAAATATGCACATAAATACATATTTTTTCAATTTGTCTCCCTGAAAGTGCCTGGCAGAAGCCTATACTGTCTGTGTCATAAATGTGAACATAATATTATCTACTGTCTGTGTCATATATGTGAACATAATATTGTAACAGAATATTCTTATGCTATATTATATAAACTATATTTCATGAGGTGAAACATCACTGCCAGGAGCTACAGAATATATATTTCTGTAGGTCCTCACCGTGATGTTGCACTTCATGAAATATATGTAGTATAGCCTAAGAATATTCTATTAAAATATTAAGTGGCACATAAATTCAGACCAGTTATTTACAATAAAGCCTTATAAAATCATTTCCATTCCCTTTGTTTATTATTTTAATAGTTTTTTCTTGGTTTTGATAGTAAATGAAATCTAATCAGTAATTTTACATGCAGATTAATGCACGTGTGTGTGTGTTTGCATAGTGGGCCGGTCTGGATGAAGTGTCCAGGGCTGATTTTTTGTCCCAGTCCAGCCCTGAATGGCAATATTCACATTACTTTCAGTTTATTGCTCGAAAGTACAAAAATATTTGAGTGAAATGTAGGCTATAGTAAACCCTAAGATTATTATTTGTGACATTAGAACAAAATATGTGGATATAAAAACATGTATATAGGCTAAAGAACTAAATGAACGATCTCTATTTTCTAATTTCACGACGTCCACACAAGACCAGGCTTGGGAGGGTTACTTTAAAAAATGTATTCCGATACAGTTACAAATTATTTCATAAAAAAGGGTCCCACTTTATATTAATTGGCTTTAAGTACTTTATACTTTTTCAAAAAGTAACTACAATCTGATTACTTTTTTTGATGTAACTCACTGTAATAATATACAGTTACTGGATTTTTGTATCCTGATTACATAATGCCGTTGCATGTATTCTGTTGCTCCCACAAGACATTAGTCTGAATATTTTCCTGTATGAACAAAATGGAGTTTCCATTGTTCACACACAAACACACACAGAGTTCGATCGCGCCTCTCTCGTGACTGTGTGTGCGTGTCATGTGTTCTAGGCTGTGTGCATGCACTTCTGAAGCTGCTCAGAAAATAATAAAATGCCATGCAGAGGACTAATGCAAAATGTGTGGGAAAATCCATTTGATTGTAGTTTAAGTGAGAAATAATTTCAGTGCTCTGGTCAATAGCTGTAGAGTGAAAACTGGTGAATGCAGTATACAGCTTTCACAGAAAGAGAATGATGTGAGCACGTACGATTGGCAGTGAATCTTTTATGCGGACAAAATAGCTCAATAAGAGTAACAAAATACATGTGGAAAAAATCACATCGTAATGTTTTAAAGAAGAGTGGTTTGATTAAAGTGGTGTAAATATACCCGATCCGGCAAAGATGGCAGTATCGGAGCTGATAACGATCCTGAGTATCGGATCGGCGCATCCCTACATACTATAATGTAAACACAGTACAGATGTAGACCTTGATGTACACCTGACCTTTCAGAAGGTTGCTCATGCATACTTTGTGGTTAAAATGTGCCCTCGATCCGCACTTTTGCAGAGCCTTCACTGCTGCAAGCTCTTCAGCACACTTCTTTTTGACAGTCAAAGCGGGGGTTACGTTTTTGCACGTCATGTAGAATAACCCTAAAAGCACCAAGGGTGCGGTGCCACCGGCTTTATATATATATATATATATATATATATATATATATATATATATATATATATATATATATATAAATATAGCTGCGAGCAGCGATTGCGGGCCAAAGCCGGCGGTACCGCCATCCCGGTGCCTTTAGGTAACTAAAGGCACCGGGGTTGCGGTGCCACCGGCTTGGGCCCGCAATCGCTGCTCGCAGCTATATTTATTATTAGGGCCCAAGCCCTGAAAGGGCGAAGGCCCTATTGTTTTCCTTAGGATTATTAGGGCCCAAGCCCTGAAAGGGCGAAAGCCCTATTGTTTTCCTTAGGATTATTTATTAGGGCCCAAGCCCTGAAAGGGCGAAGGCCCTATTGTTTTCCTTAGGATTATTATTAGGGCCCAAGCCCTGAAAGGGCGAAGGCCCTATTGTTTTCCTTAGGATTATTAGGGCCCAAGCCCTGAAAGGGCGAAGGCCCTATTGTTTTCCTTAGGATTTTTTTTTTTTTCTAACGACTATTCGGGCACTTTCGGGGCCCTTAACATGCTCAAAAACTCTTGAAACTTTGCACACGAGTCAGAACCCGCGGCCATCAGAGCCGGGCTGAAGCTGGTACACGGGCGCGGCAGGGCGGCTCGTCAGCGCCCCCTGGAACAGGGTCTGAACACTTTGTCCATAAATCAAACACGCTTGCATGTAATAATATGAAACTCGGTACACATGTCGATCTCATTATTTCATATATACATCGCGCTTTTACTTTTTACCCCAGCCCAACAGGAAGTCAGATATTTACGGTTGTTTTTAAAACGGATGCAATGGAATTTAATGTACTCCTCCTAGAGCATTCATCCGCATGGAACGAAACTCAGTCAGCCTGAAGTCAAGACATAGAGGATCAAAAATTGCGAGGGGATTTTTGATATCTCGAACGGTTTGGCTGTGGCGAGGAAACAAAATTATGGTGAGAAACGTGAAACAGGAAGTGTGTCATAACTTCAGCATACATCAACCGATCTTGATGAAACTTCAGGAGTGTGTTCGCTGTAAGAGGACGATCACATGGATGTGACTATTGTGTGTCAAAGTTATAGCGCCACCAACTGGCAGCAGGAAGTGTGTCACTTTCAAAATGCTTTGAAATCACCCTCTTATTTTAACCCGATTTGCTTCAATCTTCATCTGTATAATGTAAATACACGGCAGATGTAGACCTGTGAATGGATTCTTGATATCTTTGAAACTGTTTCCGTGGCGACGCATTAAACTTTACCATTCTTTTAGGATGCTTTTGAGACCCTTAGCATGCTTCAAATTGCATGAAACTCGACAGACACATCACATTTATTAGCCAGTAGACACATGCAAAGTTTCAGAAACGGGCGTGGTGAGGGCTCAGTAGCGCCACCTTTTGACAAAAGTGGGGTTGTTAGTTTTATCTACAGTTACAAAAATCGGTATGTATATTGTACTCTTCGAGCCGGACAACTTTCTAATTCACACTCAATAGCTAGGACCCACAGAAAGTCAGATATTTTAGTTTGAATGTAGTCATACTCCCTCTGAGCATATGTCTGAGCCTTTGCCTGTCTGTGTGTGTGTGTGTGTGTGTGTGTGTGTGTGTGTGTGTGTGTGTGTGTGTGTGTGTGTGTGTGTGTGTGTGTATGTGTGTGTCTGTGTGTTAGCAGGGAGAGGGGGCTTAATTAACCATTTAACTGCTGTGTGTCTGGCCAGGATAAATAAAATACATTTCTTAAGCCTGGGATTTTTTAAATAAGTTTTTATTTTATTTTTTTATAAGTAAAGGCACATAGCCAGTTTAATTGTAGTGCATTGACAATAGTTTTATATAATTAGTTCATTAATTAAATTAACTTGGTCCATTAACTTGGTCTGAAAATTGGGTCCATAAATCAAACACACTTGCATAATATTAAACTCGGTACACTTATAGATCTCATTAGCCCAAGCAACTTTAAGCCAGCAAAACAGGAAGTCGGTTGTTTCAGTCTGTATGTGAATGTTTTGCAAAACCAGCCTTTACATTTTTATTTCCCCCCTCTTAAGTAATTTTTAATTATTCCCACACCAAACTTCTTCAAAATTATGAAAATATATTAAAGATACTAAGGCATGTACTGGCCATCGGGACTACCGGGAGATTCCTGGTGGGCCGCGGTCTGGTTGGGCCGGCGGCCCGGCGCGTTATGTATTTTGTTTTTAAATCATTATTAATTGTAAATATATTCTATCGTAAGTATATTGTTAAATTGTCCAATTCCGGACTTATGCGTCTCTCTCATGAAGCCGCATGAAGCTGACGCGAGCTGCGAGACTGACAGGTCTGACTGTCTGACACTGGCCAATCGGAATCAAGTTCAGATTCTAGACTTGAGAAGCGGCCGCTTACACCGTGTCCTAACTACACACGACGCCGCGACACGCGATAAAAGGTATATTTTCCATGTTAATAAATCAGAGTTTTTGTCCTAACCATACGCGACGGCGACATGCGAAGTTTCTAATTTAGAAACGGTTCCTATTTCTGCGACGTCGCGGCTGACAGAATGAAGAAATTACTCTGGTTATGAGTACACATTATTTATTTTTAGTTAAAAATAGGTCACTGTGCCACAAGCCATAACGGATAATTTACCTCAGATTTTGAAAGCATTATAGTGTTCAAAATGAATTATGCAAACATACGACTGTACAACGACAATAACTGGCAGATGCCACCAAATGTGTTAAAATAAATGAATTATTTGCTGGACTTAAGTGAAAAGGAAAGCCATTTAATGACCATAGCACATAGTTGACGTGAAAAAAGGAGTATTTTGCATATAAATATGCACATATAGACTATACATATTTTTTCGATTTGTATCCCTGAAAGTGCCTGGCAGAAGCCTATATCTACTGTCTGTGTCATAAATGTGAACATAATATTATCTACTGTCTGTGTCATAAATGTGAACATAAACTATATTTCATGAGGTGAAACATCACTGCCAGGAGCTACAGAATAGGGGAGCGCGGGGATAAAGGTAGGCCTAACGCGGGGTTAAATGTAACACGGACATTTTACATAGTTTGTCAGTATCTAGCTGGCTGTCTTTCCGCTCTTTTTCTCTTGCTGCCAGAAGACGGTCTCCCGCGAATTTGCGGAACGTTTTGATTATATTTCGTGAAGATAATGGACAAAGAGTGTTTTGACATCATGAAAGTAAATTTTTTCATCGTAGATTTTTTTCTGTTTCCGGGTTGGATGTATACGCGTCCAAATCTAACTTTATATTGCCTTAATCACTGTCTTGTTGGCTCAAACACAGCACCGTTTTGAAACATGTCAGTAATTCCTAGCGACTGTTAGCTAGGTTTAAAATATGTAATACACAGCGGGGTTAGTTGTAACACAGTGTTCCAACTGCTGCCACAATGATAATCAAATGAAAACGGAGCCACACAACTTTTCAGGTTTGAGTATACATTTAACTTTGTTGGACTTTCACAAACAATGTTGTAATTTAAAATGTTTAAAATTTAGTGCACTATGAATGATAGCTTATTTATTTATTAAAAATATGGCCTGTTTTTAATGTAATAAACCATTTAAATTTTTATTCTAAGCTCATTTGTATTATTATTAATGTTATTATTATTAATAATAATAATTGTACATCAGCTGCCACACAAATCTAATTTAATTGCAATTACAATATTTATATGTTTATTTTATTTTATTTATTATTATTTATTGCAAAACCGTGCAGCCCTTTTCTACGTCTCTAGCTATGATATTGATCCATAACAAAAGGATGATTGGATGAGGAATTAAAAATGTTATTATTCACCATTTATTTTCTATAAGACCAGTGTTGGGGTTTGGGTAAGTAAAGTAACGCATTACACTGAAAATATTGGTAACTACACTACTTTACTATAATAAAGGAACGCGCTTTCCTGCGTTACCCAAGCCGTGTTTGCCTGTGTGGAGAGTTCCGTCTAGTGGTGCGTGCGCGCCGTTGCCATAGAGACCGATTTGAGTGAGAGAGAGAGGGAAGTGGAGAGAGAGAGACGGGTTTCAACAAATCGCAATATTCACATTACT
Source organism: Cyprinella venusta (assembly GCA_038021265.1). Lineage (NCBI taxonomy): Eukaryota > Metazoa > Chordata > Actinopteri > Cypriniformes > Leuciscidae > Cyprinella > Cyprinella venusta. Next base: position 20,153,193 of record CM075878.1, on the reverse strand, counting down.
TTCAGTTTATTGCTCGAAAGCACAAAAATATTTGAGTGAAATGTAGGCTATAGTAAATCCTAAGATTATTATTTGTGACATTAGAACAAAATATGTCGATATAAAAACATGTATATAGGCTAGGCTAAAGAACTAAATGAACAATCTCTATTTTCTAATTTCACCAAACATTTCATTAAGTTTCGTGGACATTTTATAAAACATGGATCTTAGGCTCATTTTGTAAACATAAATAACTGATTTAGATGCGCAAACTGGGTGCCATTGCGGAGATGTAGGCTCCATGTTCGGTGCAGGTTCGGCTTCTTGTCGTTCATCCTCGGATGCGGCATCGCGTGCGCTGTTTGCCGCGCGCACCTTTCCGCTCGTTCGGATGCGTCAAGTAAAAACAAGGCTCGAAAGTCTTGGAAAACGAAATGAACAGGATTGTTGCAGGGTTCATTGTAGAAGACATGCTTCCCCTGTCGACCATTAATTCCCCAGGTTTAGAAAAATACATTTTAAATTAGGATTAAGAATTTTATGGGATAAAGTGACCTTTATTTTATTATTTTTCATTGACATCTTTTATTTTTTTAATTATTATTATTATTACCATGAGTCGAATAAAAAGCTGGTTTTGTTCTCAGGAGAAGAGTTTTATTCTCCCAGCCTGTTTTGAAACTTCTGAGATAAACACCATTTTGAATTTTGAACCCCATTTTGTTTGTGAATTTTACAGTGCGGCATATTTATTTGTGCAGACAGGGATATTGTTCTTTCATGTCATTTTGTATACATTTTTACAATAAAGTGATGATAGGGCAAAAACTGATATGATGTTTGTCCATGTAGGCTACACGGTAAATTAAGAAACAGGAAAGTAAAGTAATAAGTAGTGAAGTTATTTTTCCAACGCAGTAACTAGTAAAGTAATCTCATTACAATTTACAGAAGTAACTAGTAACTAATTACTTTTTTGAGTAACTACCCCAACAAGACTATACCAATATTGGAACTATAGCCATTTTATTCCTTTTTTAAATTTAAGAATTATGTTTAAGTTTAAAAACAGACAGAATGGTTTAGTCAAAAAAGAAAAAAATCATTCATAGTGCTATACTGCCCTCTTGTGTTCAAAATTAGGTAGAACTATTGGATCAATATCCACACATTAATACAGTTGGCAATACAGTATAATAGGTAATACAGTAGGATTGGGGCCTTAAAAATCGCTAACTTAAAAAGTGAAAGTAACGGACGTGCACACAAGACCAGGCTTGGGAGGGTTACTTTAAAAATGTATTCCGATACAGTTACAAATTATTTCATAAAAAAGGGTCCCACTTTATATTAAATGGCTTTAAGTACTATATACTTTTTCAAAAAGTAACTACAATCTGATTACTACTTTTTTTGATGTAACTCACTAGATTTTTGTATCCTGATTACATAATGCCGTTGCATGTATTCTGTTGCTCCCACAAGACATTAGTCTGAATATTTTCCTGTATGAACAAAAAGGAGTTTCCATTGTTCGCACACAAACACACATTCGATCGCGCCTCTCTCGTGACTGTGTGTGCGCGTCATGTGTTCTAGGCTGTGTGCATGCACTTCTGAAGCTGCGCAGAAAATAATAAAATGCCATGCGGAGGACTAACGCAAAATGTGTGAGAAAATCCATTTGATTGTAGTTTAAGTGAGAAATAATTTCAGTGCTCTGGTCAATAGCTGTAGAGTGAAAACTGGTGAGTGCAGTATACAGCTTTCACAGAAAGAGAATGATGTGAGCACGTACGATTGGCAGTGAGTCCTGTGTGTGGACAAAATAGCTCAATAAGAGTAATAAAATACATGTGAAAAAAATCACATCATAATGTTTTAAAGAAGAGTGGTTTGATTAAAGTGGTGTAAATATACCCGATCCGGCAAAGATGGCAGTATCGGAGCTGATACCGATCCTGAGTATCGGATCGGCGCATTCCTAAATACTACAATGTAAACACAGTACAGATGTAGACCTGGATGTACACCTGACCTTTCAGAAGGTTGCTCACGCATACTTTGTGGTTAAAATGTGCCTTCAATGTGCACTTTTGCAGAGCCTTTACTGATGCAAGCTCTTCAGCACACTTCTTTTTGACAGTCAAAGCGGGGGTTATGTTTTTGCATGTCAAGTGGAATAACCCTAAAAGCACCAAGGTGGCGGTGCCACCGGCTTTATATATATATATATATATATATATATATATATATATATATATATATATAGCTGCGAGCAGCGATTGCGGGCCAAAGCCGGCGGTACCGCCATCCCGGTGCCTTTAGGTAACTAAAGGCACCGGGGTTGCGGTGCCACCGCCTTGGGCCCGCAATCGCTGCTCGCAGCTATATTTATTATTATTATTATTATTTATACGACTATTTGGGCACTTTTGGGGCCCTTAATGTGCTCGAAAACTCTTGAAACTTTGCACAGGGGTCAGAACCCGCTGCCATTAGGGCCGGGCTGAAGATGGTACCCGGGCGTGGCAGGGGGGCTCGACAGCGCCACCTGGAAAGGGGTCCGAACACTTGATCCATAAATCAAACACGCTTGTATGTACTAATATGAAACTCGGTACACATGTTGATCTCATCATTTCATATATACGTCGCACTTTTACTTTTTACCCCAGCCCAACAGGAAGTCGGTTATTTAAAGCCACAATCTGTACTTTTTCGGCTTTAAAAATAGCAAAAATAAATGTATCTATGTTATATATTTCTTTTTTTTTTTTTTTTTTTTTTTTTATTTAACAGTCAGACATACATACAAACAAACAAACAAACCAACATAGTGCAGTAGTGAGCAATCTTGTAAATCTATAATTCCAGCAGTGACAAGAGTGATTTAAGTGTTGATCTGAGTGTGTGTGTGTGAGTGGATGTGAGTGTGGGTATGTGTGTGTATGCGTATACAAAGTGACCATTTATTATTTACCATTGTCATTGCAATCACCATCCCACTCCCCACTACCACCATACTGTCCATATTGTGTTGATAAATTTTTATTTCCATCCTCCCTCCTATGTAACAATTGCCATTGTCAATCCTGTAAAAAATAAAATATGATATAATAATATAATATAAGATAATATAATATAAGATATCCTTCCCCCACATCTCATCAGTCCCTATCTTTCTTTTTTTTTTTTTTTTTTTTTCTCTATTTTTTTTTTTGTGTGTTATGTGCAATGTCTAAGGTGCATTAAAATAGGGAGTACAGTGCGAGAGGGTCTCAAATTGGGACAGAGATGCTGTCCCGTTGAAACCACTTCTCGCCTGTCTTGCCTGCCTTGGTATTTGTGAGGATTTTCCAAATATACTTATTCCTTCCTTTTTTTTTTTTTTTTCTTTTTTTTTTTTTTTTTTTTTTTCCCTATTCTATGTTGTGGTGCATTAAAAACCCATGAAGAGATAAGGGGGAAGTTATTGCAATAGTGCTGACAATGACACTTAATTCTAATACAGCATCGACAATGGCAATATTGATGATAATAATAGTAATAATTATTATAATAATAGTAATAATAATATTAATAATGAAGGACAATGATGATGGCAGTGGTGATCAAAACGGTTAGAGCAAAGGACAGCAACAACAGCAATTACAACAATAAAACAACAAAAATAAAAAGTAAAAAAGTGAAGGTAGTAATCATAACAGTAACAATGAAGATAGCAATAACAATGATGGCAGAAACAACTTCAAACAACTAAAATGAATATTCGTGGGTTGGCTAAGAAGGTGTGAGGAGTCGGAGTTAAGAACAGAGAAAGGATTCATAGCTGTAAGAGGTCAGAAAGTGTTGGACGGCAGAGGTTAGTTTCAGATGTGTAATTATGAAGGGGAGATGTGAATTCCATTGCAATGAAGTCTGTTATAAGATTTTTCCAAATGTTAATGTGTAATTTATTTCTGGTTTTCCAGTTCATGAGGATAGTTTTCTTGGCGATGGTTAGCGCTATGAGGAGTATTTTAGAGTTTATAGTTTTATCAGTGATTATTGTGAGGTCCCCCAGCAAGCAAAGGGAAGGGGACAGTGGGATGTGGCAGCCAACTATAGTGGATAGTGCCTGTGTGACCTCTTCCCAAAAGTGTTTGATTGGAGTGCAGTGCCAGGTTGCATGGATGTATGTATCTGTAGCATTTTGATTGCAATGTGTGCAAACTTCTGATGTGAAACCCATTTTAGCTAATCTATTGCCTGTGTAATGTGTTCTGTGAAGTATTTTGTATTGTATTAACTGAAGATTCGCATTTTTAGACATGAGATAGATGTTTTTACAGATTTGGGTCCAGAAGTTGGCATCAGGTGCTATTGAAAGATCGTTTTCCCATTTTATTGTTGGTAAGTATATGGTCTGAAGTTGATTTGAGATCATTTTGTATATTTTAGAGAGAAGTTTTTTTGGAGAGGAAATGTTGACCAAGTCTGATATTGCCAGTGGAAGTTCTAAATTTGTATCTCTGATATTTATTTTTGTCAGGACAGAAGATTTGATTTGTAGGTATTTTAGAAATTCGTTGTTCCCGATGCCATACTCCTGGGCCAGTTGTGGAAATGGTTTAAATGTGTTGGATTTGAAAATATGGTTAATGTGGGTGATACCTTTTTCCGCCCATGTGTGAAAATTCAATGTTTTTTTATTGCTTATAAAGTCACGGTTGTTCCATAGTGGAGTGAGGTTAGATGGAGCTAATGTAGAGTTTGTGATTTGGTGAAATTTCCACCAGGCTGTCAGAGTGGTGGCTATAGTTACTGCATTAAAACATGTGTGTTGTTTGATTGATTTGGTGTGGAACGGTATATCAGCTATATTTAATTCTTTGCATAGTGATTGTTCTATATCTAGCCATATAATATCAGATTGGGTGGGGTGAATCCATTTGTATATGTATTGCAGTTGGTTAGCCATTGAGTAACATTGGAAATTTGGTGCTTCTAGTCCTCCTTGAGCCTTACTTTTTTGTAGTGTAGTGAGTTTTATCCTTGGCGTTTTATTTTTCCAGTAGAAGCGAGTTATAATGGAGTCTAGTGATTTAAACCAGGTGAGTGTGGGGTGGGTTGGAATCATTGAGAATAGGTAATTAATTTTTGGTAAAATCGTCATTTTTATTGCCGCTATCCTGCCGATTATGGAGATTGGGAGGTTGAGCCACCTGAGCAAATCGTCTTCTATTTTTTTTAGTAGTGGTGTGAAGTTGAGTGTTACCAACTCTGACAGTCTGGAGGAAATCTTAATGCCTAAGTAAGTGATGTGATCATGACATATAGGTATAGGTGATTGATGGGGTGCCACATCCCATTTGGTTTTATGTAAAGGGAGGATGGAGGATTTATTCCAGTTTATTGCATAATCTGATATTTTTGAGAAGGACTGGGTTGTTTTAATTATTTCTTGAGTAGATGTTAGGGGTTCTTGTATATATAGTAGGATATCATCTGCATAAAGTGAGATTTTATGTGTTTGTTGTGGTGTTTCAATACCTTTGATTGCTGGGTTTTGACGGATAGCTGCTGCTAAAGGTTCAATAAAAATGGTGAATAGGGATGGAGAGAGTGGACATCCCTGCCTCGTCCCCCTGTGCAGTGTAAAGCTTTGTGATGTTAGACCGTTCGTTGTGACTGTGGCCAATGGTGATGTGTATAAAATCTTGATCCAGTTAATAAATGACTCTCCAAAGCCGAATTTTTGTAACGTGGTGAATAAAAATTTCCAGTTGACCCTATCAAAAGCTTTTTCGGCGTCTAATGTGGCAATGAGAGTATCTTTCTGTTGTATTGATGAGTAGTGGATTAAATTGTACAATCTGCGGGTATTATTAGATGCATGTCTACCTTTTATAAAGCCGGTCTGATCAGGATGGATTATATACGGTATGATTTGTTCAATTCTATGGGCTAATGCTTTGCTAATTATTTTTATGTCGACATTTATGAGTGAGATAGGACGATAGTTAGATGTGAAGGTGTGGTCTTTGTTAGGTTTAGGAATGAGTGTTATAAGTGCTGTATTCATGTGGGAAGGGAACTTTGCATTGTGTTTTATTTCTGTTATTGTTCTGCTAAATAGTGGGTATAAAGTCGACCAAAAATGTTCGTAGAACTCAGCAGGGAAGCCATCCGGACCTGGTGCCTTATTATTTTGCATGCTTTTCAATGCGGAGTGAAGTTCTTTTTCTGTGATTGATAATTCTAGTGTGTTTATTTGTTCCATGTTGAGTTTTGGTAGAATGATGTTATCAAGGAATTGGGTTATGTCTTCTTGGTTTGGATCCAGATCAGATGAGTATAATTTTGTATAGTAATCTGAAAATATCTTGTTTATCTCAGCTGGTGAATTTGTTAGCTTCCCTGCCGAGTTTCTGATGGAGGTTATAGCTGTTTTTTCTTTATTTCTTTTAATTTGACTGGCTAAATATTTTCCGGATTTATTGCTATGGTGAAAAGTTTCTTGACGGAGTCTGTGAATCCGAAATTGGTTTCTTTTGTTTATTATTTCATTAAGCAACATTTTTTTTTCTTTAATTTCTTTATAGATGCTTTCTGAATGATTATTTGCATGTAGAATTTCTAATTCTTTTATTCTTTCTTCCAGTTGGACTTCTTTTTCTCTTTCCTTTTTTTGTTTATGTACTGAATATGATATAATTTTCCCCCTTAAAACTACTTTCCATGTTTCCCAGAGCAGTGATGCTGACGACTTTGGAGAGTCATTTATTTCAAGGAAGGATGTCCACTCTCTTTTGAAGTAGCTGTCAAATTCTGGATCTTTCAAGAGTGATGTATTAAAACGCCATCTGGTGGGATGCTTTGGTACTGCAGGAGTTTTAAACGTGATGGTTACCGGAGAGTGATCGCTGATAATAATCGGATGTATTTTGGTTTCTAAGATGTTTGGTACGATTGAATTACTGGTTAGAAAGAAATCAATGCGGGAGTAGGTTTGGTGAACATTAGAGTAAAAGGTGTATTCTCTGGCAAGTGGGTGTTGTAGCCTCCAACCATCGCAAAGACCAAAATCACTCATGAATTGTTTTATTGTTTTGGAGGACTGCCAAGATTTACCTGTATGTTTTGACCTGTCGAGTGATGGGTTGATTACAGTGTTATAGTCTCCCCCTATAATTATTGGACCATTGGAAATGTTAGAGAGAGAGGAGAAGAAATTTGTAAAGAATGAGGAATCATCAGAGTTTGGTCCATAAATGTTGCTAATTGTAATTGGATTATTATTGATTGAGATGTTAATAATGATAAAACGGCCTTCAGGATCTGAAATGGTTGTATGGTGGTTAAACTGTATTTTTTTGTTTATTAAGATGCATACTCCTCTTTGTTTTGAATTATAGTAGGAGGAAAAACAGTGGTTAAAATGTGTAGTTTTTAAGCTGTTTTGTGTATATTGTGAGAGGTGTGTTTCCTGTATTAGACATATATCTGCTTGTGTATTATTTAGATAATTTAAAACTTTATTTTTTTTTGTTTGTGAGCCAACTCCACGAATATTCCAAGTTAAGAATTTCAATTGCATGAACCTATAATGTATATTTCACAGTTACCTTGTGTGAGTATAAATCTGTGTGTATGGATGTGTGTGTGTGTGTGTGTGTGTGTGTGTGCGTGTGTGTGTGTGTGTGCGTATGTGTGTGTGTAAATCTATAACATCAAATGACAAAAAAACAGGGAAAACATAGATACCTATAACCAACAACAGAACATATAAACAGTGAGCAAGGCTATTTAGGTGCATTTAGACTACAATGTGCGTGCGTGGTGCAAGTGGTTTAATGAAAGAATATAAAGATTATTGAATATAAATTGAGCATAAACTGATTGTATATGTTACATTGCTATTTTCAGTGATTAGTAAAGCCAGGGAGTAGTATCTTTGTCTCTAAATAATTGTCCATCAATATATAATTTGTCCACTGTGATGATTGCTTTTTTACCTTGGTTGATCATTGTCTTGCGGATGGGGAAAAGTAGCTTACGTCTGCGGATGATTTCTTGTGGATATTGATCGTTGAGTCCGTAATGAGTTCCTTTGAGCTGCCGTCCTTGTCGCTGAACCAATGCTTTTTGCTTGAAATGTTCAAATTTGGCGATGATGGGCCGGGAGCGGGTGGAGTTGATGTTTTTCTGTCCTAAACGGTGAACGCGATGGAAAGTAATGTGCTCTACAGTCTCTGGTGCAAGTTTGAGCTGATTAACCAAGAAGTCCTTAACAGATTTTTCGGGGTCTTCGGTGGGTGGTTCGGGAATGCCGGAGAAGATTAGATTGTCTCTCATACTGCGTGACTGTATATCCAGGATGGTTTCTTGCATGGCTTTGTTCTCGGCGATGACGGAGGTAAGTTGAGTGTTTACAGTAGAAAGTTTTGCAGCGAGTGTGTCCACGGAGCTTTTCAGTGATTTATTTTCTTCTGTGAGTGAATCGACTTGTTGTTGACTGTATTCCAGGCTATGGCGGAGGTTTTGAAATTCTTTGTGCAGTACTTCGATTAGTGAGAGTCTAGAGTCCAGGTTAGATAATCGCTCGTTGATTGATAAAAGTATGTCGGAACAGCAGTTTGTTTTGATTGGGGTGGATGCTGGTGATGTTGGTGACGGCGGTGAATCAGTTGATACGGGAGAAGAATCCGAGGTGCGTGGTTTTTTGGCTTTGCGTGATCGCCCCATTGTACACAGTCTGTTGAAGTGATGGTCAATGTAATCCTCCAGTTGGTCCAGGTCTGAGATGAAATCCAGGTTTTGAGTTAGGTTTAAAGTGAGTGATGTTGTTATGAAAAAACGCGAAGAAACGAAGAAGAAAATATATATATATATATATAAATAAAACTAGAAAGTTTTTTTTTAATCTTTTTCTAGCAGCGGCGTGCTGCCATGTTGAATTTCCGCACCCAACGCACACACACACACTACGTCAGTACGTCATCACGTCAGTAAGATCAAGGACAAGCTATTTCTATTGCCTATGTTATATATTTCTATTAGATGTGTACTTACATTATCCCGACAGTTTCCACCAACTTTCAAATACGGAGAAATTTATAGTTTAATTCGAAGACACGGGACGTTACTTTATTTCCGTTTCGTCGTCCGTCTATGGCGTCATATAACCTTTGACTCCTCTATTTTCTCTAACTTCCTTGCGGAACCCGGCGAAACCACCAAACACAAAGGGGAACACTGGACTACCGCCAAGAAAGCATAGAAAATGACGAAGAAAAAAAAGTAAGACGTATTTTTATGCGTGTAAATCACGTGCCCGCTCACGAGCGCTCACTCAGACGAGATGCACTGTCCCCGGTGCTGCTCGCGCATATAGCGCTGCTCGTTCCGGTCGTCTCATTCAAATCAGCCAACTGTTGCTGTTAGCGAGCCGCGCACATTGAATACTCAAATGAGTCAGGTTGCGAATGTACGTGCCCGCTTTAGCGCACTCATGCTTACTAAATAAACGCCTCACCTGCGGCGCAAGCTCTCACTACATTCCCTTTAGCCTTTAGCACATTGTGGATGGATAACGCAAACCCAGTCAAACGTTTGACTGCAGTATCTTACGTGCTTATAAAATCCAGTGTGCCCGAAAAATGTTCTAAAATAGGTCATTCATTGAAGGAGCGTAATATAAATATTTATATTCGTCTGTATTATAGTTATGAACCACGATTACCTTTGCCTGCACCTTCTGCTGCTACAGCCCAGTAAAGCTCAAACGTACGGGTGAAAGATATGACCCGAGAAGCATGCCACAGGTAAACACTGGGGTTGCATTTAACCCCCTGGGGTCGACCATATCGCCCGCGATATAAGCACACTTTTTTCCTTATCAGTGCAAAAAAGACTCAAATTACTCTGTTGATTTTTATCTTACATATAAGTGTTATACATCATTCGATCCTGTGAAGTGTGTATTTTTTTTGTGGAACCTCACAATAAAAACAAAGTGTTGTGTTTTTCGCCAAATAAACAATAATAAACATGATGCGCGTTCTGCGTTCTCTCTTTTAGTGAAGTCCATTCTAAAACGCGTCCGAAAAATACACTGTTACTCACTCAATACTTGTCACAGAGACACGAGACATATGTCTTTTTAAAGCTTGTGTTCTCTTCTTTTAAATGAAGTAATTTATTAAAAAAATAAATATTTCCAGTTTATGTAATCCGTTTGAAACCAAGGAGAGGCACAGTTTTTTCGTTCTCAGTTCATTATCTTTAATTAGCTGAGACCGACACGCCCCCAGCGCTTTTCACATGGTAAAATGGGAGATCTAATGTTATGCAAAGCATACGCCCACCGATCAGTGGCATAACAACACAAAGTTTTTGGCACGCTACTCCGCCGAAAAGGTCCTTCAGATGATTCTACACAGCGAGGAAGATTTCACCTTTTCCTCTGAGGAAGATTCCTGCAACTCGGACGACGAACGGCTGCATTTTGAAGAACGCGTTGACCCCGCCGAGGATTTCATTTCGGAGTAAGTTGTTTAGTGTTGTATAATTCATTTTCTGATCATATAGAGCTCATATGAATTTTCCGACTATTTTGAAAAGATTGCCTCACATCATTCGGGCATAGTATAGGCTACCTAGCCTACGCTTGTATATGTTTTGAATGTGATATAGCCTGTTACTCTCTAAACAAATTTGTTGGGCTATTATATTATCTAATACTATGCGTTATGTATTTTGTTAACAATTACATGTTTAGGTTATATAGCCTACTGATTACGTTAAATATGTTTCAGCCTCCGGTAAAATATGTGATCTCTAGCCTGTCTAAATACAATACATTTTTATATATAACTGTTCATAATGTATTTAGTTTGCTAATAACTGCTTATGTTAATGTGTTTGAGAGAAATATATTTCAGGCTCCGGTAATTAGGTCTAAATACAATATATCTTGGCCTATAATTGTTCAGCTTTGGTTACCCTAGACACTATATCATGCGTAAATAACTTAGGCGTGCCTTATGCACAGATGTTTGTGAATACAGGTGTAAATGTTTGAAATGCGTTCGCAAACGGGCCATCCACTAAATGCGTGCATCAACAGCCTACTCGCGGTGACGCGACGCGTCGGCCCATTAATATTTCTCCGTCCCATATGGCCCATCAACAGATATAAATGTTCGGTTAGCCTATGACACTATCATGGCCTCGTGAATACAGGTGTAAATGTTTGAAATGTAGTGATGTGTCATTCACGAACTATCCGTTCATTGAGTAGGCTATTTCATGTATGGCCCATCTATAGATATTTCGCCTTTTTGTGTTTACAGAATAATAATGTAAAAGTTGTATTTTGTTTACTTTTAATAATGTAAAAGTTCCCATTCTTGAGTGAAACTACAAAAAACTTATTTTTTTTATCCATACCCATTATTTTTCCATCAGTTTACTTTGGATAATGCTAACAGTTTATTTTATTTTAATTTCTCAGGAATGTCTCAGCATCCCGTTCTCCTTCGCCAGCACCACGCAGAGGGACACGCAGGTGTCGTTCAGTTCTCGGTGCGATGGACAATTTCTACACAAGCCCAAAGCTCCTAAAAGACTTGTTTGCAATGAAGTTTGGTGCATGTGGGACTTACAGGGACAACAGGAAGGACTGCCCTAAGAATGCAGCTAATTCACTCTCTAAAAAATCTGCCAGAGGAGAGGATCCATCAGGTGGATTCGGGATGGACCTCTTGTTTTTGTGAAGTGGATGGACACTCGAGAAGTATCTGTCTGTTCTACCATCCATCCTGCTTATACGGGAGACACTGTGCAGAGGAGGGTGAAAACACAAGATACATGGAGGACAAAGACATTTCCATGTCCTGCACCTGTGACTGCATACAATCAGAACATGGGCGGTGTTGACCTGTCTGATCAGCTGTTACAGTACTACACTGCACAACACAAAACAATGAAGTGGTACAGAAAGATTTTTCTACACTTCTTGGACATTGCTTCCACCAACTCTTTCATTGTGCACAAAGAGCTACATGGTAACATGTCACATAAAGAGTTTATGGAGTAACTGATCACAGAGCTCTGTGGTGTGTCACAGAAAACTGCACCAAAACGGACCAATAGTGACCATGTACCAGTTCCAGGAGCTGAGCTGACATCAGATAAAAGGAATGTTGCCACACTTGGTCGCCGGACATGTGTTCATTGCAAAGCAGTGCGTGGTAAAACGCAATTAACACCATGGAAATGCCAGGCATGTGATGTTCACTTATGTCTTCAGTTGAAAAGGAACTGTTTTCAAGAGTGGCATAAAGATGTGTGACTGTGTTACTCTTAATTTATTATTATTATTATTATTTTAAATATTAAAAATAGGAATGTGTCCAAACTTTTCACCTGTACTATGTTTATGTATGTAGCACTCTGGTCTTGTGAGGCACAATATTTAGTTCCTCCACATGGAGGAATTACAATAAAACAGAAAACATAACCTTTGAATCTCCTCTCATTCTTAGTTCAGGCTGCCTCACAGCAGCTTGATGGGCCATTAGCCGCTGGGGGAGTGTCTTTTGTCTCCCCTGGTGTAAATCTCACTTAATATTCATGGCCATTGACACTCCCACGCATACAGCAGTGCTGACACAAAAACTGACTTGCAATATTTAAATTGTTATATTGTGGTTTGTGAAAGTGTGGTCAGAATGATTTTCACATCATTTTGTAGTAAAAATTCTAGCCTACAAGAATAGTGAGTCAAAAGTCTTGTGAACAACTGTTCAGTATTTGTTAAATGGCCTTATTGCAGTGACAATTTTTTTCCTAAAACTAACTTACCACGCATAATATTTTTTTTCTATAAAATGCAAACATGTACATCTATTTTGCTCATGTATTATTGTAGCAGTGTTTGTGCTGAATATAGCATAATTATATGTTGGCCAATGGTATGTTGTAAGTAGCTGAAATAAGCAAAAATGTCAGGGCATGTCAAAACTTCTCAAGGGCCCCAAACACACCTCAGACCCCAGGGGGTTAAAGCTTCTTGACAAGCTAACAGAGAGATGCCGTATATCCGTATATTTTGTAAAAACGATCATGTCATGTCATGAGCTGAGCTGGTTGTCATTGACAGCGACAACAATTCCCGTGAGCCCACGCTCTTTCCTGACGTCATCAAAGTACGTCTTTGTTATTATGTGAAATGAGTGACCCCTGGTGGCCAAAAAAATTACAGAGTGCACGTTTAAGGTTCTTTGTAAAACACTTGCAATGGAATTTTTAATACTCCTCCTAGAGCTCTTATCCAAATTCTACGAAACTCAGTCAGCGTGAAGTCAAGACATTGAGGATGAAAGTTTGCGAGGGGATTTTTGATATCTCGAACGGTTTGGCCGTGGCGAGGAAATGAAATCATGGCGAGAAACGTGAAACAGGAAGTGTGTCATAACTTCAGCATACATCAACCGATCTTGATGAAACTTCAGGAGTGCGTTCGCTGTAAGAGGATGATCAATTGGATGTGACTATTGTGTGTCAAAGTTATAGCGCCACCAACTGGCAGCAGGAAGTGTGTCACTTTCAAAATGCTTTAAAATCACCCTCTTATTTTAACCCGATTTGCTTCAAACTTCATCTGTATAATGTAAACATACGGCAGATGAAGACCTGTGAATGGATTCTTGATATCGTTGAAACTGTTGCCGTGGCGATGCATCAAACTTTACCATTCTTTTAGGATGCTTTTGAGACCCTTAGCATGCTTCAAATTGCATGAAACTCATCAGACACATCACATTTATTAGCCAGTAGACATGTGCAAAGTTTCAGAAACGGGCGTGGTGAGGGCTCAGTAGCGCCAACTTTTGACAAAAGTGGGGTTGTTAGTTTTATCTACAGTTACAAAAATCAGTATGTATATTGTACTCCTCGAGCCGGACAACTTTCTAATTGACACTCATTAGCTAGGACCCACAGAGAGTAAGATATGTTTGTTTGAATCTGGTTATGCTCTGTTTGAGCCTACATCTCTGTCTCTGTCTGTGTGTTTGCCTGTCTGTGAGTGTGCATGTCTGTGTGTGTGTGCAGGGGGAGGGAGATTAACTATTTCACTGCTGTGTGTGTAGCCTGCATAAAAGAAAATAAATGCCTTAAGCCTGGTATTTTTAAATAAGTTTTTTATTTTTTATAAGTAATGGCATATAACCAGTTTAATTGTGCTGCATTGACAATAGTTTTATATAATTAGTTTATTAATTAAATTAACTTGGACCATAAACTTGGTCTGAAAATTTGGTCCATAAATCAAACACACTTGCATGTAATAATATTAAACTCGGTACACATATAGATCTCATTAGCCCAAACAACTTTAAGCCAGCCCAACAGGAAAGTCGGTTATTTTGGTCTGTATGTGAATGTTTTGCAAAAGCAGCCTTTACATTTTTATTACCCCCTCTTAAGTGTTTTTTTAATTATTCCCACCAAACTTCTTCAAAATTATGAAAATACATTAAAGATACTAAATTGTGAACGGATATTTATTATGTCAAACAGTTTTGCTATGGCGAGGGATTATGTCAAAAAGAGAATCAGGAAACGTCTCATATCTTCTAAAAATTTTATTATTCACCATTTATTTTTCTATAAGACTATACCAATATTGGAACTACAGCCATTTTATTCCTTTTTTAAATTTAAGACTTATGTCTAATTTTAAAAACAGCCAGAATGTTTTAGTCAAAAGAGTAAAAAATCATTCATAGTGCTATACTGCCCTCTTGTGTTCAAAATTAGGTAGAACTATTGGATCAATATCCACACAGTAATACAGTAGGATTGGGGCCTTAAAAAGCGCTAACTTAAAAAGTGAAAGTAACGGACGTCCACACAAGACCAGGCTTGGGAGGGTTACTTTAAAAATGTATTCCGATACAGTTACAAATTATTTCATAAAAAAAGGGTCCCACTTTATATTAAGTGGCTTTAAGTACTATATACTTTTTCAAAAAGTAACTACAATCTGATTACTACTTTTTTTGATGTAACTCACTGTAACAAATTACAGTTACTGGATTTTTGTATCCTGATTACATAATGCCGTTACATGTATTCTGTTGCTCCCACAAGACATTAGTCTGAATATTTTCCTGTATGAACAAAATTGAGTTTCCATTGTTCACACACAAACACACACAGAGTTCGATCGCGCCTCTCTCGTGACTGAGTGTGTGTGCGTGTCATGTGTTCTAAGCTGTATGCGTGCACTTCTGAAGCTGCGCAGAAAATAATAAAATGCCATGCAGAGGACAAATGCAAAATGTGTGGGAAAATCCATTTGATTGTAGTTTAAGTGAGAAATAATTTCAGTGCTCTGGTCAATAGCTGTAGAGTGAAAACTGGTGAATGCAGTATACAGCTTTCACAGAAAGGGAATGATGTGAGCACGTACGATTGGCAGTGAGTCCTGTGGACAAAATAGCTCAATAAGAGTAACAAAATACATGTGAAACAAATCACATCGTAATGTTTTAAAGAAGAGTGGTTTGATTAAAGTGGTGTAAATATACCCGATCCGGCAAAGATGGCAGTATCGGAGCTGATAACGATCCTGAGTATCGAATCGGCGCATCCCTAAATACTATAATGTAAACACAGTACAGATGTAGACCTTGATGTACACCTGACCTTTCAGAAGGTTGCTCATGCATACTTTGTGGTTAAAATGTGCCCTCGATCCGCACTTTTGCAGAGCCTTCACTGATGCAAGCTCTTCAGCACACTTCTTTTTGACAGTCAAAGCGGGGGTTACGTTTTTGCACGTCATGTAGAATAACCCTAAAAGCACCAAGGTGGCGGTGCCACTGGCTAAATATATATATATATATATATATATATATATATATATATATATATATATAAATAAATATAGCTGCGAGCAGCGATTGCGGGCCAAAGCCGGCGGTACCGCCATCCCGGTGCCTTTAGGTAACTAAAGGCACCGGGGTTGCGGTGCCACCGGCTTGGGCCCGCAATCGCTGCTCGCAGCTATATTTATTATTATTTTTCTTACGACTATTCGGGCACTTTTGGGGCCCTTAACATGCTCGAAAACTCTTGAAACTTTGCACACAGGTCAGAACCCACGGCCATCAGAGTCGGGCTGAAGATGGTACCCGGGCGTGGCAGGGGGGCTCGTCAGCACCCCCTGGAATGGGGTCCGAACACTTGGTCCATAACTCAAACATCCTTGTATGTAATGATATGAAACTCGGTACACATGTTGATCTCATCGTTTCATATATACTTCGCACTTTTACTTTTTAACCCAGCCCAACAGGAAGTCGGCTATTTAGGGTTCTTTGTAAAACACACGCAATGGTATTTGAAATACTCCTCCTAGAGCTTTGATCCAAATTCGACGAAACTCGGTCAGCGTGAAGTCAAGACATTGAGGATGAAAGCTTGTGTGGGGATTTTTGATATCTCGAACGGTTTGGCCGTGGCGAGGAAACGAATTCATGGCGAGAAACGTGAAACAGGAAGTGTGTTATAACTTCAGCATACATTAACTGATCTTGATGAAACTTCAGCAGTGTGTTCGCTGTAAGAGGACGATCACATGGATGTGACTATTGTGAGTCAAAGTTATTGCAACTGGTAGCAATAAAGTGTGTCATTTTCAAAATGCTTTAAAATCACCCTCTTATTTTAACCCGATTTGCTTCAAACTTCATCTGTATAATGTAAACATACGGCAGATGTAGACCTGTGAATGGATTCTTGATATCTTTGAAACTGTTGCCGTGGCGACGCATCAAACTTTACCATTCTTTTAGGATGCTTTTGAGACCCTTAGCATGCTTCAAATTGCATGAAACTCATCAGACACATCAAATTTATTAGCCAGTAGACATGTGCAAAGTTTCAGAAACGGGCGTGGTGAGGGCTCAGTAGCGCCACCTTTTGACAAAAGTGGGGTTGTTAGTTTTATCTACAGTTACAAAAATCAGTATGTATATTGTACTCCTCGAGCCGGACAACTTTCTAATTGACACTCATTAGCTAGGACCCACAGAAAGTAAGATATGTTTGAATCTGGTCATGCTCTGTTTGAGCCTACATCTCTGTCTTTGTCTGTGTGTTTGCCTGTCTGTGTGTGTGCATATCTCTGTGTGTGTGTGTGTGTGTGCAGGGGGAGGGGGCTTAACCATTTCACTGCTGTGTGTCTCGCCTGCAGAAAAGGAAAATACATTTCTTAAGCCTGGTATGTTTTAAATAAGTTTTTTTTATAAGTAAAGGCATATAACCAGTTTAATTGTAGTGCATTGACAATAGTTTTATATAATTAGTTTTTTAATTAAATTAACTTGGTCCATAAACTTGATCTGAAAATTTGGTCCATAAATCAAATACACTTGCATGTAATAATATGAAACTTGGTACACATATAGATCTCATCGGTTCATATATACTTCACACTCTTACTTTTTACCCCAGCCCAACAGGAAGTCGGCTATTTAGGGTTGTTTAAATCGATGATTTTTTGTGTGTGGGGTGGGGGGGGGGGTAGGTATGATTACTATTAAAGAGTTCGCATATTCACTTTTTTTGAAAATATTTAGCTATTAGATATATTTAATTGCTTCAGTTGGTTTTCATATTATAATAATATATTATGTACACAAATTGAAGCATTTGAACTGATATATAATATCACTTCAAATACTTCAATTCGTTTTTTTATATTATATTAGGCCTCTTTTGTATTATATTATGGGCCTGAATAAAGAATCTAACAAAGGTATTGTTTAGGTTATATTAGGCCTATATTTTATTATATTTTAAGGCTAAATAAAGTACCTCACAAGGGTTGTTTAGGGCTCATTGCCAATAAAAGTTTGAAACCCCTTGCGAAAATATTGGAAATTCATAAGCAACAAACAACCATTTAACTTTGATGGTTTAATGCTTCCTGTACACAATTCATTGACTGTACAAAAAACACTATGGTTTTCCCAAACCATCTCAGTGTAACAGCTTAGTTTTCTTTCTTACTATATTCTTTTATTGTAAAGAATTGAACTGTCCTGCAAAAGATTTTGTAAATTATTTTTCGTAGTATTTATTGGTAAAGACTGTACAGTTAACAACACTGGAAAAAATATCAGATAACCTAAAATGTGCTTCATTTAGTGCCTTCTTAATTAACTGCTTGTTTTTCCACAAATATGATTTAATACCAATACGTTACATTAAGGGTCAAATAAAATATAAATGGCATATTCAAGTTAAAAGTTACAACTGAATGTTGAAAACATTGTGTTTCTACATATGATGTACAGGTCAGGTATAAAGAATATTTTTGCTCAGGTGGTGAAAAAATAGAAAAAAATTAGAGGGAACATTGAACTGTGTTCACGATCATAGGCCCTGTCCCAAATGGCACACTTCATATGAATTTTCAGTGTTGTGTACTTATGTAATATGTACGTTAAATCCATGAATGTCTGTAGGGTGTCTCATTTTTCATTTTAGGTTTCAGAAGGTTGCTCACGCATACATTTTGGTTGATAAGTGTCCTCGATGCGCACTTTTGCAGAGCCCACACTGTTGCAAGCTGTACGGCACAAGTCTTTTCGACAGTCAAAGCAGTGTTACGTTTGTGCACAATAACCCTAAAGGCACCAGGTTGGCGGTGCCACCGGCTATATTTATATATATATATATATATATATATATATATATATATATATATAGCAGCGATGAAGGGCCAAAGGCGGTGGTTGTGGTGCCACCGGCTTGGGCCCGCAATCGCTGCTCGCAGCTATATTTATTATTATTA